>CM062226.1:25346026-26546026 GCA_031216235.1 Syzygium jambos | reverse complement strand
TCGGCAACACGGCTAGATCTATCCTGCTTTCTACACCACCAATCACTATCTCACAATTCGGACATCCTAGCGATACGTATATTCTATCCTTCAATGGTGTGGTCACACACAATTGCACTTCTAACATAACAGGCTTTAATCCAGTCAATTCAACAAACTGAGCAGATATAAACGAATGTGTTGCTCCCGAATCGAATAACGCATACGCTACATGATGGCACAGAGAAACCATACCTGTGACCACGCCTGGAGCATTCTCAATCTCCCTTCGCGCCATGGCGTACACCCGTCCTTGTGCCGACGGCCTGTTCACATTAGCCGGCGGTGGATTCCCAGCCTGATTCCTAACTCGGGGTTGATACTGCATCGGGGGTCGTGCGGGGCACTGTTGGGACAATTCCTGATCTGATGGTCCATACTTCCGCATTTGAAGCAAGCCCCAACCCTGTTCTGCTAGTGATTTGGCTTTCCAATATTCTTCATGATTGGTGGGACAAATCTCCTATTTCCCGCGATTGGTTTCTTCCCAAAACGGCGGTTGTCCTTAGCCGGGGCGAACCGCGATCCAAATGCGGCCGCTCTATCTACTTGCTCTCGCTCAATAGCCTGAGCTCTCTCATATAATTCTTCATAGGTCTTTAAGTTCACAGGTATCAGCTGGGCGCGAATGTCGGCTTTCAGCCCATCCCGAAACCTTCGCGCCTTATCCTCAGGGTGTTCTACCATCCTTGGCGCGAACCTCGACAGTCTCGCAAATTCCGCCTTGTACTAATCCACGGTCAACAATCCCTGGCGAAGCCTCATGAATTCTGCCAATTTCCTTTCCCTGGCGCTCTCAGAAAAGAATTTTCCCAGGAAAGTCTCAGAAAATACGGCCCACGTCGGAGCGGTCCCTTCGGGAAATACCCTTCCTTTGGTGGCCTTCCACCAATCATCGGCATTGTCCTGCAGTTGATATACCGCCAATGTCACCTTTTCGGCCTCGGTACACCCTAGCACTTCGAAGGCCTTCTCCAACCCCTCAACCCAACGGGGCGCGACCTCAGGGTCACCTTTACCATTGAACTTCAACGGCTTTAATTTCAGGAACTGCTCTACTAACTTGGACATCGGCCTGACCACATTCACTAGCATTGGAATTGGATCCTCTTGATTCCCCTGATTCCCATTATTTCTGTTGTTCTTATTGGCCCCATTAGCAGCAGCGATGGCAGCCTCAACAGTAGCGACAATCATGGCATCTCTCTCCTGGGCTAGTCTGCCTCCCAAAATTCCAGCTTCCTCAAGAGCTCTTAAAATTCCATCCACTCTGGGGTCCTCGGCAACTTTCACTTATGGTTCTACACGATCTGGTTCACGACCTCGGCCTCTACCTCTACCTCTTCCACAGCCTCGACCTCTACCCCTTCCTGGGTTACTTGTCTCTCTCGCTTGCATGTTCATCCTCCTGCTATAATTCTCACACAAGAATTAGAGACTTAACCCAAGCTAAACCGGTCTAAGGTCCTAGGCAGGGGACTTAACGCTACAACAATCAATCACTCAGCATGCGATCAAGCATAGACAGCACGAGACTTCAATCAAGAGCATACGTGTACTGAACTCGAGTCCTGCCACACCTGCACTTTACAGGTCAACTAAAACAAGTACTTAATCAAACACAAGCAGTCAGGAGGTACACATAGCACAAACGGTCACCCTACGGGCTACCCAAGGTCATCGCTCCTTATCACTCCAAGTTTCGACCTAGTTGGATCGAGCTGACTTTGCTTTGATACCAAATCAAACGGGGATGTCAAGCCCCGAACCCTACGGCGCGCGAGCATCCCTTGCAAAGGTCAATTCGAGTGCGACGTCCCAGGATGCGTCGCCGACCCAAAACCCAACGTAGAGATTTAAAGCACATGCGGAAGTAATTAAAATCACCCGTACAATATTATACACACAACCAAGGATAGCCACAGAAACGAACAACAATGATTGCAGAATAAACACTTGCATAATACTGGAAACCATATACAATATCCATATACAACCCGATCATCAAAAATCAAAAACGGGTCAAGGCCACTACTGACAAAAAAAAGGGGTAAGTGGCTCGGGGTCAGTCTACTACTAAAGGTGGGGCACTGGTCAAAAAGGTACTGGCCCTACCAAACTGAGGCAAAGGCTAACTCCTACGGTGCCCAGTCTGGGTCGGAATCAGAAGACTCCGAGGATGAAGAGTTGTTAGGCATCTCCTCCTCGGACCCTGATGAGTCCGTCTCAGACTCGGCCTCTAGCACGAGATCCTCCTCGATCGGCTCTAGCTCCTCGTCGTCCTGCTCCATCGGCTCCGGAACAGCGTCCCTGTCGTCTAACTCTATGTCCATCGGCTCGAACTCATCTACCTCGTACTCTACCGATACACCGTCGGAGCTCGCACTCTCCTCCGCTGAAGAGCCAGGGTCAGTCACCTCGCCATCAGGGCATCGAGGATACCGGGTGCCCAACCCGGTGAACGGGACATCAAAAGTCTGGAGAGGACCATACTCTCCGAGATCGTCCCTGAAGTACCAAGCCACATACTCGTAGGTCTGATAATGTGACTCCCCCGTGTCCACCCAAACTACAGTATAATATCTAATATATACCTCCCCGTTCCCTACGGGGCGTATCGTCCTCGTCCGCTCTACATGATGCGGAATCCCAAAACGTACTGGAACCGAAGGCATCTCAAGGCTGGGGGTCTGAAAATTTGGTTTTAAATAACAACGAGAATAATCTCAGTGAGTAATTCCCTAAACCTAAACTAGGCTAATGTGCACCTCCTGACGAGTACTAAATAACGCGCAATTCAAACATAAACTGACTCTGACCCTCAGGCCTAAATCCAAATCATCTGACCCTGCAGGTTAGACATTCTATAAAGATAATCACAACAACATCACAGAATTAGCTCAAGGCACACACGCACATATCACTCAGTTCCGAAGAATGTAATGCACATGTTTGTGTTCGCACTCATGTCCATGCCTCATTAATGCATTAATGCATACTTGCATATTAGCACTTTGCCATTTACTGATTTCTCCTCCGACCCGCGTTAAACGCATCAAGTCCACCACTTCGAGATCGATCTCTGGCCCACGTAAAACGCATCAGGCTCATGACACATTACCCGCGTAAAACGCCTCAGGTTGGTCATCTTCCGGTAAACCGGGCATCGTCCCGCATAATACGCCTCAGGACGGGTTTAGTACCCCGTGTAAAACGCATCAGGGTTTATCGTGATCACACATTCACAAGCACCAATTTTTATCTAAATCCCGCGTTAAACGCATCAAGGCATTTTAGGTGATCACCATGCACATGTCACTCGGACATACTTGTAAATGCACATATCGTGCCAATGCTCGTGACGCACACCCACGACTACAATAATCACACTTGTGCATTCACACATTTCACAATGAGCATTTAATAGTACTACACCACTTGTTCAATTCGTCGCGCAATATGCTCAGACCACAATTCATTACACCCAACCACATATTAGCACAACCATGGAATCAATTCAAGCACCCGTGCACGGTGCACAATTCACAAGCATAAATCACACAACTAATCCAACAAGAACTCGCGCATTCGAGGCCCACCAAGCTAATCCATTCCTAGTCCCGCTAGACATGCGACATGGCATTATCAAATTAATCACAAGCAAGGCTCAATTAGCCAGTCAATTGCACAATGCGATCATTTCCTGTAATTGCACGACTAAACCCCAAATCGATCGCTCCTCGCCCAAATCAGATCCCGTCGTGGGCAGCCACTATACCGCAAATTCTAGGCCATTAATTATCCTCAAAACACTCCATTAGACTCCCCAAAAGATCCCGTCGTGGGCAGCCACTATAACGCAAATTCTAGGCCATTAATTATCCTCAAAACACTCCATTAGACTCCCTAAAACACCGTTCTAATCAGCCACCACAAGGCCAAATAGGGCGCGCACTATAATCTACATTTTAAGCCCGAACTTTCCCGAACTTGGGCCGTTCCAATCCAAATCTGTCCAGCCAATGTACAGCGCCTCTCGGGCCATTAAACCTCCATTAATTCATCACACTAACCCACCAAAACAGCCACAACAACAGCCCCTAATCATCTCCACAAATTAACCCCTAAATTACCCTAATTAACCCCTAAAACCCATCTAGAAATGCATATAATCCTAATTAGGGTTTAGGGTCAAACTCACTTGGTGTCCTAAGCTTGAAATGAGGCTGAGCAAGCAGCGAGGACGGCTGGGCAGCGGCGGGTCCGCGCCGGAACAGGAACGGCGAGCGGCGGCTCCAGCGAGGGGGCCTTGCGCGGCCGGGAAAGAGAGGGCGCGGGAGAGGGGAGAGACACGGCTGAGAGGGGAAAGGAAGAGTGGGAGAGATGGCTGGGGCGTGGGACGATAGCTCTCGGCGGCGGCACCGGCGGCGGCGGCTCCTTCGGCGAGCGGCGGCGATGGCGTGAGGGAGGGGGAGCGATCGGGAGAGAGTAAGAGGGAGAAGGGGCAGCCGGCTGTGGGGAGGAGAGAAATGAGAGGAGAGAGAGAAAATAGAGAGTTTATAGAGTGAGTGGGTGAGTGGAGTGGTTGGCCTAACTCTCCTAATACCCAAAATACCCCTAATCAAAGGAGTATGGTTCAATCAAGCTCACTAGTGGAGGGGCATTCTTGTCCTCAACATTTGAATTATTGGGACTGATAATACCATTATTTAAACCCCAAAATATCGTCCAATTCAACCCAAAATTCGGAATTCCATCTTAGGGCACAAGGGCAAAACGGTAATTTTCGATCCCGGGCTAAATTTTCCAATTTTGACTCTACCGAACCCAAATATGTTTGGCCACGTAAAAATGACGTCGTCCTTTCAAAAATAGTCGCGCATGCCCACGAAAATCGACACCGAAGTCCGGATTCAATTCCACGATCGTTTTAGCTCAATTTGCAGTTTTAGCGTCTCTCACTAACGGGTGGCTGTTTAGGGGTTACGCGTATCGACCTAGGGCTACTCCAGTCGTGATGGTCCCGATTTCCCTGTGAACGTGAGGATTTATCGCTAGGCCCAGGGGTCGCGGTTGTCCGGAATAAGTTCGGGATCGTTCGCCACGCGTATTCTCGATTGTGCGGAATCATCCGCTATTCGATCGTACGTCGTCGGTCAAACCAAATCCGTCACCATTCTCGGGCCGATCCACATTGGCACAAAATATTCCCTCATTATTTCTTGGAATCGGACTCGATTCACGGTTGAGTTCTTGGGTCCACGTACAGTTTTTCCTAGTTAGCCTTTCCCTACTGGTCAGTATCTCGAGAATGATCAATTCCGGGCGAGACTTACTAAAATGAAATGAGAAATACATCAATTTCATTGATCTCGAAAGTGAGTCGAATTTCGGGACGTTACAGGGAGTGTCGTCTCAATTCCTACGCAACCAGAGACTCTAGGGTCAGGACTTGTTTACGCTAACATGTCTATTAGCGCCTTTTCGGTACCTAGCTTGGGAGTGTGTTATCTAAGTGGCCACACGATCTTGATTACCAATTATAGTCCTAAGGTATCAAAGCCACTAAGTGTCAATGCAAATGTTTTTGTAGGGTTGTTTTCTCCAATATCTAGACTAGTCCTAACCTAAACCAGGAAAGAAATTGACACTCAATTTATTGAAAAGCAGTGCGGTAAGTAAACAATCAAGAAGTTGAAATGACTTGAAAGTAAATATGGGAAAGGGAAACCTGATATGAGTTGGGTAAAGAATATTACATGGGCTTGTTATTACACCCTGAGACAGGATGTAATATTTGAATTTTTTTTTAAAAGAGCAAAGGGTTGAAAAGTCAAAGGAAGAGAAATAAAAGAGAAAAGAAAAGGGGGCACTTCTACTCTTTTAAAGGGCCTGAGCGTGCATGGCCAAGAAGGGGAAAAAGGAAAAGAAAGAAAGAGAGAAAAAGAGAAGGAAGAAGAAGAAGAAGAGAAGAGAAGGGGTTTTGGCATTGCAAGAACTCGCCAAGCCGATTCAACTTCGTATCGCAATAGCCGGTAAGTATTCGAGCCCCTCGTTCGTTCAATCGGAGTATTTTTTGGATTACGGCTCAAATTTCGGAATTTAATGAAATTCAAGCCTCGTAGTCCGATTTTTGAGTCGTTAAGCTGCGTATATATATAGAATTGGTAGTTTAAGGAGTCATGGAGCCGTGGGATTTTGCGGAACTCGATTTAGACTTACCGTTTGCCTGAAACGAATTTTTGAAGTTAAGCGCGTGTGGTGAACAGTGCGCGACCAGCAGCTTTCATGCCGATTTTCGTCGCTTTTTGGCCCGAGTTTTGGTCAGCCAAGTTGGGGTTCTTGTAGTCCTTTGATTGGGCTTTATTTTGATAATAAACTTGCTTCAAATGGAATTTGGTGGAGAAAGTTACGGCGCAACCAAGTTTCGCGCTCAAGCTCCGCGTTGCGGAAGGTTTTGGATAATCGCTTCGGACAAGCGATTTGTGGGCGCCTTTGAGTTGTTTTATTAGTGTTTAAGCTTCGTTTAGCCATTTCGTAGTTATCATAGTATTTTACTTGGTTTTGACGTCGATTGTCGTTTAAATTGTTAGGATTACGAGATCGTCGGTTTGAGTGAACGTTATTGTTTGGTTTTGGGGCATTCCCAAGTGAGTGGTGCTATCTCTTCTTTAAATTTATAAACTCATATTTTGAAAGTAATAATAATTTGAGTATCGTATGAGTTACTAAAGTATGTTTGTTGCATAAAATTCTAGATCGGGCAATTACTACCTTTTGATATTTCAGAACGATTTGAGAAATTTGAGAATGGTTTTAAGAAATATGTTGCGAACTAGTTTATGGAATGAGTTCTAAATGAATTGAGAAACATTTTATGAACAACATTACGTGCATATCGTTTTATGAAGAATTCTAAAATGATGTGAGAAATGTTTTGTGAAATGTTTTCAGTTTGACAAACGAAGTTGAGAAAGATTATATGTTTTGGTTTGTTAAACCATTTTTTGAGATTGATTATAAATTGGATTATGAAATGGTTTTGGAACCATATTGTGACTTATGATATTGGTTATGAAATGATATCTGGATTTGGCATTGTGGAGGATATTGTTGAGGATGATGATTTCATGCTCAATATTGCTGTGAGCCCATTGCGGGGCTTGTGGGTATACGCCTACTAGTTTAGGATATCCTTGTGAGCAAAGCCACCGGCTTATAGTAGGTGGAAACTTTGCCAAGGGGAAAATTTTGGTCGCCTCATCACAGGACGGGATACGTGATCATAGTTTGATATTGAGCAATAGATTGATTGATGGAATGGACCATCGACATGTGATATGATATGAGATTCATCAATGGAATAGACCATTGATGTGTGATTTGAGATTGGCCAATGGAATGGACCATTGGCGTGTGTTTTTGAGGAGATTGGCCAATGGAATAAACCATTGGCTTCTGCTTTGATATTATTGATTTAAAATGAGCATTCCTATTGTGAAAATGTTATGTTAAAGTAGTATATAACTTATTTTGACCTTGATGTTTATTATATGCTGGAGTTGGATTAAATAAGCTTTGGTTAGGTCTTACAACTGAATGCATAGTGGTTGCTCGATCTGCTTAGAAGAGGTATGCATTACTTACTGAGCTGTGGTTGCTCACCCCTCTCTTTTTCCAATCTTTCAAGTTCCTTGGTTAGTAGCCAATAGAGCGAAAGTGATGTCGTTGGGACTTTTTGGAGTCAGATTCCTTGTGGTTTGAGGCTGTGTCCTTCGAGTGGAAGAATGGCCGTATCACCCCTCATCATGGTAGGTTTTGGGGCGTGACATAGGACCCCCATGAGTGAAATGGGAATTTAGATATGTATGAAATTACTCTAAGTGCATTTTAATATGCTAGAAAATTCTAATATGCACAAAAAAGAAGAAGATTATTTATAAAAATGGTTATAAAATACTAAAATAACACTAAATTAGGAAAATGACTTTAGAAAATTAGGGAAAATTTTAAAATGCCATTTCTGCCCCAACTTTGGCCCTAATCTACATTTTTAGATTTTCTTGAAAAATTTGCTAATTTTTTCATTTTAAAAAAATTAATTCACTAAACCGACCTATGCTTGAGTTACATAAACATGGACCAACTCATAACAGGAATATCACAATAACCAAGCTCGGATAGGCCGTCTCAAGATCGAAACTCGGTTCAGGCATTTTGTCAAACACATCGTGTGCATTAAACCATCTCGAACAGCTTCCTTGAGTCATATTTATGGTCTTCATTCTCGATCCATAAGTACTTTTAAGTGAAACTAAAGCATCAAGGTTATACTAATACATACAAAGAGCAAGATTAACTATAAATTAGATCCTAAAACACACAATAACAGGACTGAAATTAGCCCCAAATATGTGGGTCTGACCTGTTTTGCAAATCTGGGTTTGAATCCGGGCCAAGCAAACAGGTTGCATGCCCAGATTCAAGCCCTGACACTTAACACCTGTGAGACATACAGGAAAATCCATTCCATCCTAATGAAACTAAGTAACATGATATTTCAAACGTGATGAACATCTCCGAGAATTAGTAACTACACACATCAAACCAATTTCTCAAAGTGACCTTCACACATGATCCACACTAGCCAGCCTTGCACCAGTGGAGATTGGCTCAACTTTTGGCTCGAGTTCTAAGCGATCTTATGAATCACACAGAGATTTAAAGACCAAACCAAGTTGACCCAAGCATCATTTGGACTCACGTATAACATTCATCAAGCTCACGAAGACAAATAATGCATACAAATGGGGTAACAAGTCAAACATGCAGGGCTCTTGAAGAGGTTTCAACACTCGAAACAAAAATTCCAGCCTCAGAAATCAGTTTTCTGAACTGGTTTTCCTCTCGATTTCCCATGGTCAAACCATAGTCCACATTGAACAAAAACGCATCTAGGGTCCTTAACTTGCTTCCTAGTTTCTTTTTTGAAGTGGCTCTTGGCTGGTAAAGCCAAGAAATTGTCCTCTAAAGGCGCACAAACTTGGATCTTTCAAGCTGGAAATGGGACCTGCAAAGAAGAAAAACTAACCACGAAGGTTTTTGTTAGTCTCCAAGGTCAGGCTGCACGACCCTTTTTGTCAACTCCTTTGACGTTTACTCCAACTATATGTATTTTAGTTTAATATCCACGTCACGTTTTGTCTCAGATGTCCTTCATTTTTCTTATAAACTCTCACTTTCTCTCACCAGTGACCATCTGGCTTCAACACTGAAATTTCTGAATTCCATTTTTTGCTTGCGAATGGGATGCTTTTCAAGGGGCTTTCGGGTTCCTTCCTGACATCCATTTTGTACGTGCAACCTATGGTTGGAAAGCTCTTTGAGTTAAGTTTCACAGTTAAAGGTTTCGGCTAAATCTCGCCGGAAGCTTGTGAAAATTTCATTTTTTTCTCTCAAAGGGTCTGTCTGGAATTTCTGGGTTGATGCTGTTGGGTTGCTTCCAGGGGTGTCTTTTGGGAGCGACCGTGTACTCCCCGAGCTTCATCTTGTCTCCAACTATTTATCCCTAAAAGAAAAACGTGCTTCAGAGATCTTAGCGAATTCATTAAGCAATCTTTTGGTCAGTCCTTGCCCACCTACCAAGCCTGCAAACTGAGTTGCTTCACCAACTCTTATGACCTAGCCAAATTTTCAACTTTTGCAGCTGTTGTGTGAGCTGCTTTGGTCACGACTTTCACGCTCCTCCGGCAGCTTTTCCCCGTTAAATTTTTTACCATTTGCACTCCTAATTATGGTCTTCCACCGCAACCAGATATCATGCCGATTGGGCCGCTGAGTAGGATATGGCGGGGCCACAAATTTGCTTACTCAGCAGCCTCAAATTGAGACCAAATCGTGGACTGGGTTTTGGCAGCTGGTTTGAGTGCTTTAACCCATCACTTTTGCTGGAGTTTTTCATCAATTTGCGATTTCATGTAAATTAATTTAAGTCTCTGATCATGCTTTGCAATTATCTCCGCCCGATATTGTAAGAAAGTCCCTCAAAGTTGGCCATTTCCTTGCCGGAGAATGCCCAATTTGATTCAATTTGGATCTTTTGGTTTGATTTGATCCAGTAGACCTTGCTCAAGTTCATTTTCAAGCTTAATTAGGGGTACATATGATGAAAATGATAAGTTAAGGGCTTGGGAAAAATTTTATTTTTTATTATATATTTTTATTTTTATTTTTTAAATTTTTTTTAGACTTCAAGAAAAATAATTCCACTTTGCAAGAATTTGACATGAAATCCTTTTGTGGAAAAACAAGTTTCAATTCTTCGAAAATGATTTTTAGGCAAAAATTTAGGTGTCAACAATAGTGAACAAGTCTACAACTGTGATATTCGTTGAAGCTTGGAAGGACCGCACTTATAAAGGCAAACAGCTTGGTAGAATCATGATTGCCAATATGCTTGGAAGGACTAGAAGATAGAAGAGCAGATTGCTATCGGGATAGTAGATTGCTAGTTAGAGCAATTCTCTTCAAATGAGGTGGAAGACAGTAACAATGCCGATGATCCAGTGAGTTTAATGAAGACGAGGAATCAACAGTGATGTTGATGTCCTTGGAAGTCTTTGTATGCTAAAGAAACTAAAAGGATCATTGGATGATTGATTGGATATCATTCCACACGGTTTTATCAGTGTACAGTATTAACAGTCTACTGATAATCTGCAGTCTTGATTATGGGTAAGGGACAATGCAGATATAGAGTCCTAGAGGGTGATGGTCATCTGCTCAGCTGATGGGAATGTTGATCGAGATGAAACTAGCCATTACAAAGGCTTGGAGTTCGCATTAGAAGCACTGGAGATGTATCAGACCAGTTATGGCAATTTTGATAGGAGACAGACACTAAAAGGAGCTGTCCGACTGGTATGGGAAACTACCACTGTCAGAAAAAGCCAGTCTGATGCTAGCAACGGTAGAACTAATGGCTACTTCATGGAGTTGAGTGGGACATAGTCATCTAAAGATTAGAAGACTATATATATTCAATACAAGAGAAGTAGTGAGGTTGGTAGAGTGAAATGAACAAACCAATTCTATAGCTTTGAGTCTTCTTATTTGTCCCATTGTTAGCAGCTATGATGTTGATTATGTCTTTGTGAGCTGCGACTGAGTTGGAAAACCACCGAGACTACAGGAAAAATCACCCAAGGCTAGATGTTGATTGTTAACATCCTTGGGAAATCGTCGGCGTGATGTTGAACGCTGCAGAAGTAGGCTGGCATTTCACGGACAAAACGGCAAGGCTAGAAACGCGCTAGTGCTGCTCGGGTTGGTGCTTGCCGAGGGTTGCTAGTGGTGATGGATAAGCATTGGCCGTCGGGCGATGCGGAGGCACAGCAAATGAGCAGTGGCGGAGGTGATAATTCACTTGCGTGAGGAACGGCGGAGAGAGGAAAAGTTCCTTTCCTTTGTTTTTCTTTATACGCCTTCCTCTATCTCCTCAAAAAAAAAAAAAAACCCTTGTTTCACTTCTCCCCTTTTTAATGGTGCCCCTCATGAGTTTATCTAAATTTAAGACTAGGGTTATCTTGTAAGAACCAAGATATTTTTATTTCCTACTTTGAGTCAAAGGATATATCAAATATTTAAGAATAGGAAACATTTTCTTTAATCCAATGTGATTTAATTACTCGCCAAGTATGCTTTTAATAAATCAATTCCAACTTTGTATTTTAATTTTGCAAATTTCGGCCACTTGGTGTCCATAGGCTTGGCCAAAGTTTAATGCTCTTATGGGTTCAGTCCAGTTTATTAATTAAGTTTAAGACTATTTACTTAAGTCCATCCGCCGCCGGTCCGATAAACATACAAGCTATGTGGGTTTAATAATGCATGAAAAAAATGCAACTAATATGCAGATGCAATTATTGATTTTTTTTTTGTTAGGGGTTGAGGTCGATCCCTAATTTTCTATGCAATAAATAACTAAATGGGTCGCCAAAATTCAAGTGTCAAAACCCAAAAGCTTGAGCCTAAAGATGGAGGTAGACCACATATATATAAAGAGCATATAAACTTTGTAAACAAGCAATGTGGGATGCTTTAATACCCCCTCTAACGTGCAAGCCAGACTAGAAACGACACGTACAATTTTACAAATTGAAAGCCAAATACGTAAAAATAAACTGCGGCAAAACTTGGCTATGATATCATTTCAAGAAAATAATTCGGAAGCTAACGGATATTACAACTCAAGTCTAATCCGAGAAGAAGAAATTAAAAAGAGAAACCAACGATGAAGGATAAAGAATACCAAAGATTTATGTGGTTCAATCTGAGTGTTGCTACCTACTTTACTGGAAGAGCCAGCTGGCAAGAAATCCACCATATATCCGAAAATTAAAGAGTTATAATCGCTCATGTGTTTTCCAGCTACGGACATCATCCTATGAATTACTTGATTCTATAGTTTCCTTCTATATGTAGGAATTTAGTGAATTTATCCATGACTAAAGAGTTCTCTCTAATTTTCATGGAGGACATATAGAATCTGATTCATCAGAGACCACATGACCTAAATTAATTAGTTGCATTATTGCATTTGGACCATCTTTTATCTCTAAATTATTCCTCTTATCCTTATCAAAAGCTTCCTTTTGTAAACCTCGAAATATACCCAAAAAATATTAGAAAGTTCAATCCAAAAACATGAGCCAATGGATGGCGGGAGACCATGTGTATATAAAAAGTAAATAAATTTTATAGACAAGCAATATGAGACATTTTAACACATCTTTTCACGTGCAAACCAAACTGGAAACAAAACGTGGAAGAGGAGGCCGTACACATAAAAATAAATCGAGCAGATTTTAACTCTAATGCTATGTTAAGAAATTAATGTGGAAGTTAAAGAATCTTGCAATTCAAGTCCAATGCGATAAGAATCAATTACAAGAAAAATTAATGATGAATGATGAAGAATACAAATATTTACTTGGTTTGGTCCTAGTGTCGGTACTTACTTAACTAAGAGATTCAGCTACCAAGAAATCCATTGTGAATTCGGAGAATACAGAGTAATAATCGCTCAAATGTTTTCTAGCTATAGACATCATCTTATGAATTATTTGATTCTATAGCTTCTCCCAATATGTACAGCTTTAGTTAATTTATCCATGACCAAAGCACCTCAGTTCTTCTCTCTATTTTTCATGGGGAAGGACCATATAGAATTTGATTTATTAATGACCACACGGCTTAATTCGTTGTATTATCACTTTTGGGCCATATTTTATCTTTAGGTTATTCCTATTATCTTTACCAAAAGCTTCCTTATCGTGAACTTGGGTATATCCCAAAAAAATTACATCCAACCCAAATATTGAGCTTGTAGTTGGAGAGATACCACGTGTATATAAAGAGCACATAAACCCATAGACAAGTTGCGTGGGATATTTTAATACCCCATTTCGTGTGCAAGTCGGATTAGAAACGACATGTGGAACGAAAGGCCATACACACAAAAATAAAATGGAGCATAACCCAACTCCGATACTATGTTGAGAACATAATGCGGAAGCTAACAGATCTTGCAATTCAAGTCTAATGCAAGAAGAAGAAATTACTAGAGATATCAACAATAAATGATAAATAATACTAGAGATTTACGTAATTTGGCTCAAGTGTTGATACCTACTCCACTGGGAGAGCCAGCTACCGAGAAATCCTCTATGGATATGGAGAATACGGAGTTATAATCACTCAAGTGTTTTCCGGCTACAAACATCACCTTATGAGGACCTCAGTTCTTCTCTTTATTTTTCATGAAGGAATGTATAGAATCTGATTCATTACTGACCACACGACATGAACTTTGTTCGTTGTATTATCGTACCAGGGCCAATTCTATCTTTAAATTTTCCTTTTTATCATTACCAAAAGCTTCCTTTTCGTCATACTGGAAATATTCTAAAAAATATTAGGAAATCCAACCCAAAAATTTAAGTCTATAGATTGTGGTAGATTATATACATATAAAGAGCATATGAACCCCATAAATAAGCGATGTGGGATGCTTTAATACCCTCTTTCACGTGCAAATCGGATTAGAAAAAACCTATGGAATCTTACGACCTAAAGGCTAAATATGCAAAAAATAAACTAGGGCAGAACTTGGCTCTGATATCATCTTAAGAAAACAATGCAGAAGCTAACGGATCTTGTAATTTAAGTCCAATGAGAAAAGAAGAAATTACCATAAAAATCAATGATGAACGATAAAGAATACACGAGATTTACATGATTCGGCTTGAGTGTTGTTACCTACTCCACTAGGAGAGCTAGCTGACGAAAAATACATTATGAATCCGGAGAATATAGAGTTATAAACGCTCAAGTGTCTTCTAGCTACAGAAGTATCATCTTATGAATTATTTGATTCCATCGATATGTAATGCTTCAGTTAATTTATCCATGATCGAAGCACCTGGGTTCTTCTCTCTGTTTTTCATGGGCAATGATTATATGGAATCCGATTCATCCGTGACCATACGACACGAATAATTTTGTTGTATTATTGCGTTAGGCCCATTTTTTATGTTTAGATTATTCCTCTTATCCTTACCAAAAGCTTCCTTTTCATGGACCTCGGTATATCCTAAAAATTATTAGCAAATCCGATCCAAAAGCTTGAGTCTTTAGCTGGAGGGAGATCAAATGTATATAAACCCTATAAACAAGCCACGTGAGATACTTTAACACCCCCTCTCACGTGTAAGCTGGATTAGAAATAACATGTGGAATATGACGAATGGGAGGTAAAACATGCAAAAATAAAATGGGGAAGAACTTGCTCTAATATCATGTTAAGAAAATAGCGCTGAAGCTAACGGATCTTGCAATTCAAGTCTAATGCGAGAAGAAGAAATTACCTAAGAAATCAATGATGAAAGATAAAAAAAAACAATTACTAGAGATTTACATGGTTCACTCCAAGTGTCAGTACTTACTCCACTAGGAGAGCCACCTGCCAAGATTTCCACTATGAACCCATAGAATACATAGCAATAATCGCTCAAGTGTTTTCCAGCTTCAGACATCATCTAAAGAATTATTTGATTCTATAGCTTCCCTCGATATGTACAACTTTACTTAATTTATCCATGACCAAAGCACCTCAATTCTTCTCTCTACTTTTCATGGGCAGGACCATATAGAATCTGATTCATTGTCATTGTATCTTTGCGTTTGGGTCATTATTCATCTTTAGATTATTCCTCTTATCCTTATCAAAAGCATCCTTTTCGAGAACCTGGGTATATCTCAAATAAATATTAGAAAATCCAACTCAAAAGATTGAGATTATAGATGGAAGGAAACCACGGGTAAATAAAAAATATATAAACCATGTAGACAAGCGATGTGGGATATTTTTAACACCCGTATCATATGCAAGCCGAATTAGAAATAACAAGTGGAACGGGAGGCCGCACATGCAAAAATAAACTGGGCAGAACATGATTCTAATACTATGTTAAGAACATAATGTGGAAATTAACGAATCTTACAATTCAAGTCCAATGCAAGAAAAAGAAATTATTGGAGAAATTGACGATGAACGATAAACAATATTATAGATTTAAGTGGTTCGGTCCAAGATTGGGAACCTACTCCACTAGGAGAGCCATTTGCCAAGAAATCCACTATGAATTCAGGGAATACAGAGTTATAATTGCTTAAGTGTTTTCTCACTCTGGATTACACCCAAAACAATAAATGATGAATAATACTAGAGATTTATGTAGTTTGGCTCGAATGTTGATACCTACTCCACTGGGAGAGCCAGCTACCAAGAAATCCTCTATGGATATGGAGAATACGGAGTTATAATCACTCAAGTGTTTTCCAGCTACAAACATCACCTTATGAGGACCTCAGTTCTTCTCTTTATTTTTCATAAAGGACTGTATAGAATTTGATTCATTACTGACCACACGACATGAACTTTGTTCGTTGTATTATTGTACCAGGGCCACTTCTATCTTTAGATTTTCCTTTTTATCATTACCAAAAGCTTCCTTTTCGTCATACTGGAAATATTCTAAAAAATATTAGGAAATCCAACCCAAAAATTTAAGTATATAGATTGTGGTAGATTATATACATATAAATAGCATATGAACCCCATAAACAAGCGATGTGGGATGCTTTAATACCCTCTTTCATGTGCAAGTCGGATTAGAAAAGACCTATGGAATCTTACGACCTAAAGGCTAAATATGCAAAAAATAAACTAGGGTGGAACTTGGCTCTGATATCATCTTAAGAAAACAATGCAGAAGCTAACGGATCTTGTAATTTAAGTCTAATGAGAAAAGAAGAAATTACCATAAAAATCAATGATGAACGATAAAGAATACACAAGATTTACATGATTCGGCTCGAGTGTTGTTACCTACTCCACTAGGAGAGCTAGCTGATAAAAAATACATTATGGATCCGGAGAATATAGAGTTATAAACGCTCAAGTGTCTTCTAGCTACCGAAGTATCATCTTATGAATTATTTGATTCCATCGATATGTAATGCTTCAGTTAATTTATCCATGACCGAAGCACCTGGGTTCTTCTCTCTATTTTTCATGGGCAATGATTATATGGAATTCGATTCATCAGTGACCATACGACATGAATAATTTTGTTGTATTATTGCGTTAGGCCCATTTTTTATGTTTAGATTATTCCTCTTATCCTTACCAAAAGCTTCCTTTTCATGGACCTAGGTATATCCTAAAAATTATTAGCAAAGCCGATCCAAAAGCTTGAGTCTTTAGCTGGAGGGAGATCAAATGTATATAAAAAGTATATAAACCCTATAAACAAGCCACGTGAGACACTTTAACACCCTCTCTCACGTGTAAGCTGGATTAGAAATAACATGTGGAATATGACGAATGGTAGGTAAAACATGCAAAAATAAAATGGGACAGAACTTGCTCTAATATCATGTTAAGAAAATAGCACGGAAGCTAACGGATCTTGCAATTCAAGTCTAATGCGAGAAGAAGAAATTACCTAAGAAATCAATGATGAAAGATAAAAAAAAATACTAGAGATTTACTTGGTTCACTCCAAGTGACAGTACTCCACTAGGAGAGCCACCTTGTCACACCCCGAACTCCTTCGTGCTCGCGACATCCCACCACCTCGAGTCGATCCTGTGCGACATCCCAGGAATGATCGCCGACTCTACTCCCTCATCAGAGCTAATCGCGGCGGAAACAAATAATTAAACCCGGACAATATAATTTGAGAACACCAGAATAAACTAGCACGCCAAACCGCCAAACTTATAGAACATTACATTACCATAAACATACAACATCCATTTACTAGCACACTTATACCTTTCCACTGTCAACTCAGTCCCCCAAATATACATGCTCACCTACCAACACCTATTGTCATTTCACCTCAAAAGGGGTAGATACCCTACTCTCCAAAAATGGTACTCCTCAACATCTACTCCCAGCCTCCTCATTAGCCCCGACGTCTTCGAGACGGCGTCCACTTTGAATCCAACTCGTTAGCACTCGGATCTGTATCCTCTTGGATCGTCGCTTCCACTGAGAACTCTGACTCAGTTCCAACCTCAATCGGGTGGTCTATGTCCCCGACTCCCCTGGAATCTCCTCTCGCTCTTCCTCGACAGGCTCTTCAACTGGCTCATCCATTGGGTACTCCACAAAAGTATTAACAGTGTGCATGACTATACCCAAAACGTTCTGGCGGCGGTTGGTTCATTACTCAGGTGGGTGATCTGAAATGGTTTGGTTGAAACAACCATGAGACACTTCTCAATAAGTTGCAACCTAAACCCTACCTAGGCTATCACGTACCTCCAGACAATTTCATAAAACACAATCACACACATACGTCACATAATCACATAGTGGGCACAACTCTCGTCACAAACATTCGTTTCATTCTCATCGTTTCTTTTTCCACATTCCTCGCCAGTGACCCGCGTTGAAGTACATGCCTCAAGTACACTGCGACCGCTTTTCACAACACTTCAGGGCCCGCGTTAACGTACACGCCTCGGGCCATGTTTCTTGCCCGCGTTACCGTACACGCCTCAGGCTCAACATCTACCACCTACGGCATAAACAACCGTCTCATTTTCATAACACTCCTTAACCCGCGTTACCGTACACGCCTCAGGCCATGTCTCTTGCCCGCGTTATAGTATACGCCTCAGGCTCAACACCTACCACCTACTGCGCAACCCGCGTTGAAGTACACGCCTCAGGCTAGAAGTCCTCCGGTAATACCGGGCATCGTCCCGCGTTGAAGTACACGCCTCAGGACGGCAGGAATTCCACGATCACCCATGCCATCTCATATTCACTTTCTTACTTATGCACATGCTCAACAAGCATTTGTCACACACAATTGGCCCTTCGCACGTGGTCCATGCACGCATTAATTACACCAAATCCATGCACAATCAGCATTTGACATGGCCAATAATAATAATTAAAATAATCTGGCCCACGCGTGCACCCAACAGGCATAATTAAGTCAACCAATTACACAATCACACACTCAATTTCCAACACCACACTCGGTCATAATTCCAACGCACGAAAAACACGAAAATTGCTATTTTTCTCTAACCAAATGGTCTCAAATCGATTCAGGTCCTTCACGAAACTTTCTCGCCATAAATTCTAGGTTCTAAAAATCCAACTTGCGACTCGATCGGCCCATCACAGCCCCATGAACAGTAGTCCACAGCCCACTGCTATTCACAAATTTCCAATAAAAATTTCCCGAGTTCAGTCTTAAGGCCCGCCACCTAATTCCACTCTTAAATCATGCCATTCCGCACCTACCCTATGCCTGGTTTCACCCAAAATCGCCCATCGATACCCCAAATTCTAAATTGGGTTTAGAGCGCGACTTACCCGCGTTCTAGACTATCGCGACTAGAACGGAAAGCGGCGGCACTCAATCGGGGACAGCGGCGAACGGCGGCGCGGCTTGGCAGTAGCGATCGGCAAGCGGCAGCTTGGGCGGTAGCGATCGCCAAAGAGAGAGAGAGAGAGTGTGTGTGTACGGTGGGGGTGCTCACAAGCAAAAAGGGGGGCTTCCACGGCAAAAGGGGGAGAGAAATGGAGGAGAGAGAAGGAATGGGTCAAAGATAATATGCCCAATTTGACCACTTTATGGCACATGACCAAAATGCCCCTCTCTCTACTTTTTGATCCAACGGCCAAGATTCGATCCAATCTAGAAATCAACGGTTAGGATTGAATCTTACTTAAAATATCCAAGGGTGATTATGTCAAATCCAAACTTAGTGGCAAAAAGACCAAAATGCCCTTGCCCAATTCAACTAACCCTCTATAAATCCTTAAGGGCAAAACGGTCACTTTCTCATTTTCTTGCCGAAATCGAATTTTTTCGAAGGATTCGGGTATAACCAAAATTGCACGTTATAACAGCAACGTCGTCCTAACGTCCCGTTGTGACTTTCAAATTTTTCCGGTGTCCGATTTGGGCTAAATTAAATAATTAAATTCTATTAAACGCAACTCGAGCGTTTCTTAAACTAACGGGCGGCTTATTTGGGAAATTCACATATTCGACTCGTGACTGATAATATATCGGGTCACGTGCAAGTCCGTTCGGTTCGTGACAATTTCGGTTGTCATTAAAATCGCGATGATCAATCACTAGATCTGTGGGGTACGATCGTTCGGTATAGGTTCAGGATCATTCGTCAATTCTGTTGATACCTATTTTTAATTTGCCCAAAATTAATTGCACAAAATTTGGGAGTTAAATTCCTTTAATTCATAAAACAAAAATATTTCTATTTAAATACATTGCATTAGAAATTAGACATATTTGTGTTAATAGGGTCTATTAAAATGTTAATTAAAAAATTCAAAATTAAAAAAAAAAGGATCGAGTCGGGCTGGGTCAGGGCTGGGCCGACCCAGCCCTTTTTCTTTTCCCCCGGGGCCCGGTCCCTTTTTCTTTTCTTTTCTCCTCCCACGCGGGCCCGGGCCCAGCTTCTTCTCTCCCTTCTCCCCCCGCGCTAGCCCAGCTCACCTTCTCCTCCTCTTCCCCCCCGCGCGGGCCCAGCCTCGGCCCAGCTTCCTCTTCCCCTCTGCCGCGTCGCTTTCCTCTCCCTTGTACGCCTCTATTCACTACGTCGGCGTGACATCGCCGGAGCCGCTGCGTCATCGTCGTCATCTGGTCAGAGGAGTCCTAGGGAAGCAAGCCAACGGGACTGGCCTTAATGGCCAGTCCCATCCCTCCATTTTCCCGGGCCTCCCTTATCTCTTTCTCCCTCTCCTCCCCCTGTTCCTCTGTCCTTCCTCAGCCGCAGCAGTGACGCCCCTCTACACCGGCCTATGGCCGCGGTTCGCGGAGCCTAGGCTGGTGCAGGCCGTCGTCACGCCGACGTAGAAGCCGAGCAGTGACCTGAGGCCACTATAAGTCCACAGAGAGACAGTGAGGACCTGTCCGGCGAAACAGTGAAGAGAGAAACAGAGTGAGAGAGAGAAACAGAGAGTGACAGAGAGAAAATAGAGAGAAAGAGAGGGAGTTCGGTTTTTGCAGGCCCTCCAGCAGCGTCGCCGTCGCCTCCCCCCGAAGCCGGAAGCCCCTAGACGTGCCGTCGACGGTGAGCTCTCCCTCCGGCCCGAACCTCCTCTGGACTGCCCTGTTTCTCTGCTCGGTTTGGACGGGACCCGCGACGGCCGTTTCGCGCGAGTCCCGGCCTATACCGCCGTCCCTCGCCGTCCGTGTGTCATCACCGAAGGTAGGTTTGGTCGTTTGATTCCTTCTATTCGCCGGGGCAAGTCAAAATCTGCTGTTTTTGATCGTGCACACCACCTGCTCGACGAAAGTCCCCAATGAAGCCGGTTTTATTTTCATAGCCGGCCGGTGAGCCGACGGCCGGACGGCGACCCATGAAGGTAGAGGGGTTTGGTTTTGTTCCCAGGGAGTCGAATATGGAGCGGCGCCGGTCTGGGTCGACCGGCAGATGGCCAATTTTGGCTCTGCCGGTGCCCCCTCCCCTGCGGGTCTGTGAGTTCGGGTCAGATTCGACCCGAATCAGCAGATCCGACCCGGGTCAACGCCCGGGTCGAACCCGTTGACCCGGGTAAGTTCCGACCCGATTCGGACCCAACCCGATCGGTTTATATTATATTATATTATATTATTTTAAAAAATAATAATTAAAAAATAAAAAAATATTTTTTTTAAAAAAGGGTTTTTCTTTTCCTTTTTATTTTCCATATTTTTATTTAAAAAATTTAAAAAAATTTCAAAATAAAAAAATTTCGAAAAAAAATTATAAGAATTTTTTTATATGACTTATCTGAGTGTTTTAATCCTTTATAATTATGCATGTTGTTGTTTTATTTAAATTAGACAAGCCTGAAATTGCGCGGTAGTATGTTGCATGTTTTATTATTACCGTTGCGTTGTTAGTATGTATGTTTTTTAATATAATTGCATGAACTGCCATATTTTAAATGTCATCTGGCTTAGTTAGGGCTAGAACCATAGATTGCATGACTGCTAATCGTTTTTTATTATGTACTCGCTTGATCACCTCACATGTTAGGAGAAAGGTCATAAAATCAATCCAAACTGCTTGACAAATGTTTTCAAAAAATGAACAGGGTAAAAAGGTACCGAAAGGGCATTAGTTATCCAGCTAGTGTAACCAAGTCCCCGAACTCAGTTAATCTCTGGTTCGTAGGAATAGGGTGATTCTCCCATCACCTTATTTGGGTTTCTAATCGACCCACCCCAAATCGATTAGTGGCGACTCCTTGGTATAAATCATATGCATGTTAAGTATTTAAACCCTAAGTCACGATATGGTATGGGCTTGGGAGAGCCCGAGTTAAGTCCCGAATCTAGACTTAGCACGTATCAGGTCGACGCCCTGTGGCCGTCGGTCGCAACAGACTGGCAACTCCACTGGGGAACTGTATTTTAAAAGTGGACTTAAGCCAAAATTTTACCATATTCAAAATAATTTTTGTTTGGCGGCAAGGACTCCAGGTATGACCCTGATAATAAGGTGTTATTTGTTCTTACATGTTCGAATTGATTGTTTATAAATTGTTGTGCATGCTTTAATGATTTAACACTACACTGCTGCACACACAACCACGCTGCCAGACCTGGGCCGCGATAGGGCATTTTAGGGTGGTGTTAAAAAAGATACGACCTCGAACGCGAGCCCGCAATGTAGAGGTTGCCTTTCTTTTCCCCGAAATTTATTTCTAAAAATCGTAAATAAATATCTTTAGCCGCTATTCGCATGACTATAAGATATTTCTTTCGATTTGGCCGAGGTTAAAAGGACTTGATATCAACGCGAGACTGCGACGGTCAGGCACCCTTTTAATTTCACTTTGCTGAGCCAGTCTAGATAGAAATCGAGCCTCACTCCTCATGTGCATGTCGTTGTGATTGCCATGGCTCAAGAAAAGGTATATATTCTATCCATTTTCATTTTTTTATTATACAGCCTACTTATTCAATTAATTTGTTATTATTAGGCAACTCCGTTGATTACATTTTATACACGATGGGAAGAGCTGATGTCTAATTCATCCCCACTCCTAAGAAGGAACTTATGGCTTGGTGGGACCAACTCGATTGGAATGCCCGACAGTATGTCAAATCAAGAATAGGCCTCCTTCTTCCACTGCTTAAAATCAACATCCATTCCGGCATGATGCGGGCGTTAAGACATTTCTGGTGCCCACAGACATCCACTTTCATATTCGGTAAATTTGAAATGACCCCGACTTTGGAAGAGTATAGTGTTGTCATTGGAAAGCCTTTAGGATCTGACCTCATTAAACCACTTTTGGGTGTACCTCCTCTACCCGAATTATCCCAGTTTTTGCGAACCAAGAGCGATACCGTGAAAAGAGTCGTTAAAGCTCATTGTAATGCGTGCCCCTGCTTTTTCTTAAACGAATGTTTTGAAAGCCAGTCCATGAGCCAAAAAGCCAAAATTTTCATCCTTGCTTTTGTCGAGTATGTCCTTTTCCCCCATCGCAGAAATTCAATAAATCCTTCAATTGCGTATGTGGCCAAACACATTTGTGCCGGCTTGGGCTATGTTAATTCTGTTTTGGCAGAAATATTTTTGTCTCTAAACCGTTTTAAACAAAATAATGATAAAATCATGCGAGCCGCCCTAGAAATTTTACAAATCTGGTTTTTATCTTATTTGAGGGGATTTGGGCACCTCATGCAGCTTTTCGAAATCGATGACTTTATGCATCCGATCCAAAGATTTGAGGTTTTAAAAAATAATTCCCCTGATAAAGATTATGCTACATGTGTAAATTTTTTGAAGGACCCCGATCCCAAGGCATTCCTCTGGCATACTAAATGGTTCCGTGAGGGTCAGGCTCGTTTTGCCCACCAATTTCACAACCCTATTCCGCTGCTCGGTCTATCTGGCATCACTTCATACTACCCATATCGAGTAGCCCGCCAATACAGGGCCCTTCAGGAAATCCCACCGCCTCTCAAGACAGACATGTTTCGAGTTCGATTCACCCGCTCGAATTACAATTATACGGACAAAATTCGTGTCGTCCAGGGGATATGGACTGAGTGTCAGCCCGAAAACATTCTTGTCCCTAGGTTATTAAAGGGACAAGAAAAGATCCATCATGCCTCTTTGTTCTACATCTTACACCATCAAATTTTGACAGATCTACAGCCAAAAGTCCCGGATGTAACCAACAAGTCTAGTCGCCAAGCACAGATCGACCATCTCGAAAGGACTGTGGAGACGAAGGATACACTTATTGTGAAGCCTGTCCGTGAAAATAAGCAGCTCCGAGAGACTGTAGCTTCCTCATCGTCTATAGAATGAGCATCCAGAAAAGCGTCTTTTTGTTAAAAGTCCCTGTTTTGTATATTTTCCTAGTTTTTGTGTTCAGGGGTTTTGGTTTTCTTCCTTAAAAGTGTTTTTGGGTTGTACTAGTATTAATATAACTTGGGCCGTTTTTTATGCTATAAATAAAATTTTTTCCCCTTTATGACACCACCGCGGCCTTCGGCCCAGTGGTACCCGGGGATGTAGCGTAACGATCCGAAGCGATCAGGGTTCGAACCCCGGGGACGCCGCCTATAATGTTGATATTAATAAAAACCCTTTTTTTCTTCTTTTTACTTTGCAAATAGATAAATTATACAATAATAATATGACTAGGTCATAAAATATTTCTTTATTGGGCATTATACTCATTTATTTCAACGTTTTCTCAGGTAGTTATAAAAAATGGCCGAAAAAAACGTCCGTCTCAATAACATGGAGGACGAGATGAAGCTAGTCCTCAACGCGATCCAAAATCTTACGAAGCAGGTGGAATCCATTCAGGGCAAGCTCACGCCCACGCCTGCAGCAGTTGAAGTGGTGCTACCACCACCATCTACTGAAAAAGACAAAGCCTCCGCCAGCAACGTTAAAATGCCTCCGCTAGAAGACGATCCGCTTCCCTTTGCTATCAGGAAGCCTGAACCTGAAGTTGCACCAATGACAGAGCATGACAAACGCCTTGCAAAAGTCGAAGAGATGTTGAAACAGCTCCAGGGTCTGCAAAATGCTGTCCCACTTAACCTGTCTATATATAAACGAGTCAAGGTACTAGAGAAGTTCAAGATGCCGGAATTCGAAAAGTATGATGGTACCTCATGCTCTAGACACCATCTGCACATGTATCATGTACAGATGACGCAGTACGTTGATAATGAACCCCTCATGATTCAGACCTTTCAGGCGAGTTTAACGGGGCTAGCCCTGACATGGTATATGTCGAAAGATATTGATGCTTTCAAATCCTGGGACGATGCTGCTGATGCATTCCTCAAGTAATACCAATTTAACCTCGACTTCACCTTTACTCGGGACGATATGGAACGCACTGAAAAGAAAAAGAGTAAGTCCTTCAAGGAGTACGCTACCAGATGGAGAAACTTGGCCGCCCAGATTACTCCACGACTCATTAATCATGAACAAGTGAAGTTGTTCATAAAGTCTCTTCCATATGAATACAGACACCGCCTGGTTGGAGCCACTGCTGAATCTCTTAATCGTCTTTGTTCATGTGGGTGAACGAATTGAAATGGGGTTGCGTAAAGGATGGTTCACAGACCCTGCTTCCACAAGCAAAAGACTCAACACGAGAAAAGAGAAAGAATCCCTGGCAGATAGAAATATCGCATATACCTAGACTGTTCACCCTCCTCGAACAGTCCAGATGAACAGCGAGCAGCAGCCGACCTCAAGTCGCCAATCTCCGAAATGATACAAGAAAAGGCAGTTCACTCCGCTGCCTGGATCCCGTTCTCAAGTCCTGGCCATACTTCGGAAGAAAAACCTGCTGTCTACAGAGCCAAAACGTCCCAACGCAGAAAGCTTTTCGAATTACGATCCGTCCAAAAAGTGTGATTATCACATGGGTGAAATAGGACATTCGACGGACGACTGTTACACCCTCAAACATCGAATCCAAAACTTGCTTGATACTAAAGCCTTTTCGTTTCAGACATCCAAGCCAAATGTCCAAAGCAATCCACTCCCCGAACATGAAAACAGAATCAACGCCATATCAATTTTCGACACTGGCCGGATCAAGAGTGAGAGGGTATGCACCGCTGACATTTATGATGCCCTAGTAAAAGCAGGGTATTATCCTACTGATGAAGTACTGTCCTTGTCCCTAATGAAAGAAAGGGTTGCTAACATGGTGAAAGCTGGTTTGATTATGTATGTTGACTGCACCAGCATGGTGGCCACTATCTCTGAGATTGTCATCGATTGGGACAAAGAACTCTCGGCATTGAATGCCGAAACAAGTGAATCCACTCCCACACTTGTGAATAGACCTTTGTCTGATAACCCGCACGAGGAGGAGTTGACAATTGAGATACTCCTGCCCGAGGAACACATAGTGATTAAGATACCACAGCCCTACCGGTACGAGAATGACAAAGCAGTCCTATGGTCCTATGAACTGGATGTTGACCTAGTCACTAGGTCCGGACGAACTTATGCCCAAGCTAATGCACATCCCCCGAAGCCTGTCACCGACGAAGAAGCCAAAGAATTCCTGGCCATTGTCAAAACCAGTGAATATAATGTAGTGGATCAGCTACACAAATTGCCTGCTCAAATTTCTTTATTGGAACTACTCCAAACGTCCATGAAGCATCAGAAAGCTCTGATGAAGGTACTCAGCGAAATAAACGTATCAGAGACAATTGAGCATGATAAGTTGGAAGCATTTGTAGGGTCCATCCTTTTGAAGGATCAGATAACATTCTCGGAAGATGAATTCCCCGCTGAAAGAAGGGGACATACCAAAGGCCTCTACATATCCTTTAAATGTAGAAATGCCCACGTAGCTCGGGTTCTGATAGATAATGGGTCTGCACTGAATATCTGCCCGCTGGCAACCTTACGCCGTCTTAATGTGGACACGTCTAAGCTCCATGCCTCCAAAACATCCGTTTAAGCGTTTGACGGAATGAAGAAAGATACGGTAGGTGAGATCGACCTCGATGTCCAAATTGGCCCGACAGTATTCAGCATCCTATTTCAAGTAATGGACATCCCCGCTACCTTTAGCTTTCTATTAGGCCGTCCGTGGATCCACTCTGCAAAAGCTATACCTTCGAGCCTTCATCAAAGTGTAAAGTTTGTAGCCCAAGGGAAGTTAATCACGGTCCTTAGAGAGGAAGACTATCGGGTCTACCAAGAAACTGCGATCCCGTACATCGAACCAAGTGGCAAAGTGGAATCTAGCTATCAATTCATTGAACTCGTTTCAACTATTCATGGATATCAAGGAACTGCTCCTCTTGTCCCCGATATGTCAAAAGCATCAGTCATGATAGGAAAAGTCATGATTGGGAATGGTTTCACCCCAGGTCAAGGACTCGGCAAAGGAGGCCGGGGCATTCGAGAACCTATTCAGGCTACCAAGAATCACCGTACCGCTGGTCTGGGGTATCGCGGAGGAAACCCACAAGCCAGCAAGGGGCATATAACAGGTCAAGTCGATTTGTTACCTCCCCATATCCGGGAAACTTTCCCGTCACCTGCTAAGTTATTGCAAGATGAAAAAATTTATCTTAATCCCTCAGAACGATCCAGTGAGGGATTCAAGCATCAGGCCGAATGTTCAAGCCAGCTGAATTCCTCGATGCTTCCCTTAAGTGTTGCTGTTGATCGACATCGAAACCCAGACAAGCTACCAAATGAAGGAGATTGTGGACGAGAAGAAGCGCTGGATAATGTGGTCCCTCTATTTGACGACATCTTTATAGAAGTCATACACGAGGACTCGACCTCAGAAACGAGTGCAAACCCGCCTGATTTGCTCACGCGTTTGCAGTACCAGTTAAACGAGCTACTAGAATTGCTTGCGTCCCTAATGGATACCATTCGCCAAATCTCGGACGTGTCATTGCCGGTTCCCAATCAGGAGCAGGTGACTCAGGTAAACCGTCCCAAAGAAAACCCGCCGTCGGGAGCCCTTCTTGACAGAACTTGGCGAGATGTCTAGCTCCTACAGTGGCAGGGCAATGTACGACGATACTCGCCGGTTCCCAAATCCATGGATGTTATATTCCCTATCCTTTTGCAAAAAGGACTGATCACGAATAGGCCAAAACACCCTACTCCTGAGTACTTCATTAACTACGATCCCTCTAGATCTTGTGACTTTCACTCAGGAGAGGTCGGGCACTCGCTGGATGATTGTGATGCTCTGAAGAATAGAATTCAAGACCTACTGGATGCCAGGGCATTTACTTTTCATGCCTCGTGGCTATGCCATGGTGAGAATGACCTTTTGGTGGTACCTAGCCTTCACGCTGCTGCCCCTGAGCTTTCTAATAAGGCATGCAAAGGAAAAGTTATTATGGATACCCTGGGCCAACCCAGTGGTAAATTCGACTATTACGTTGACTACCAGATGCCATCAAGTTTTTATGAAGACCTGCAGAATAGCATTCCTAGCGGATGGAACGACTTGGAAAAGCTGACACTAGTGAAGAGAAGAGCCGATGAGCCGGTTTCCTAGAACGATGATTTTGAAGATTTCTTCGTCGGCGCAATAGACAGAGGACCGGTAGAGGGAATGGGCACAAGCCCGCCTGAGTAGAATTCCTCTTCTCCTTCCTGCATGAATTCCTGGAAAAGGGGCTATCCTTGTGTTTTGTTTTTTGACGTTGTTTTTGCTGGAAGAAATGTCTTTTCGAACTTTCCCTCTTTTGAGGTTGTAAATTCGTGTATTGTAAATAAATAATGTTTTGAGGGCCTGAGAAAATATCCCAAACCGGCCCGTTGATGATATCCAGCCATGTAAAGGAAAGTGTTCTGAGGCCCGGGCTTCCTCATGCTTCCTTGTTTCTAAGCTTTTGAAAATAAAACAAACGTTTTGTCATTTTTCAAAAGAACAAAAAAGAACGGTGGTGGAAAAACATGCATGCTCACAGCCCTGTTTGTTTTTCTAACTCACTCACTTCATGTTTCAAAGCATACTCCTTTTTGATTTGTTATTACAAAAGGGATATTTGGAAATGACACAAACTGAAGAGCACATCAAACCCTGGTGAGGCTAGCGGACCAACTAATCTGATAGGGGCAGTCCGAGCAAAAATCATTCAATCTTCAAATGAAACATGGGGCAAATCTCATTACTGCCAGTGGGTGACATCAGCCCCACAGAGTCAAAGAAATGCTAAATTGGGAAAGTAGACTAGAGGGCATTTAACCCCCCAGTCCATAAAAAAGGGTGTATTTCGTTCCTAAAGTTTATCTACTTTAGTATAAAAATGACATGTCTTTTCCTTTTACATAGGATGAAATTGAGTAAAGAACACTCATGGTATAAGCACCTGGAAAGGACTTTGCATATGACAAAATGGCATCAAAAGCTGATCGTGACAACCACGGAAGTCTCGATGGCAGTCACGCCCACGTCTGTCAAAGACCTTTAAAGTAGAGATTAGCTTTGCTACGAAGATCCTTATGCAAGCAATTGCACATACCCTGTGCATGTCGAGAATCAAAGCATTTACAAGAAACTCCTCAACATGCCGGAACCGCATTAACACAGCGTGCTCTGACAATAGAATCCTCTATCCAGAAGCACTCCTAATTATAGAGAATGTCATTCGAGCTTCGAGATCAAGAGTATGGAGAAGCAAACTGAGACAAAGAAGGCTGAACAAAATAAAGAGGAGAAAAGACTCTGCTAGCATTGAAGGCAAAATGAAAGAAGGGTAATCTGTATCGTTCTCAATTTACCCTCAATCATTTCACTTCTAATATAAGCTCATGTTTTTGTCAGAAGGAAATTATCAATGTTCAAGAAAACTCAAGGAGTTGTCAGTTGAATCTCCAATGAATGGAATCACGAAGGGTAATGTTGTATTGTTTTCAATTCCTATCCCTTAAAAAGTCATTCATTAACACGATCTTTCTTATTACCTTGCAGGTATGCCTCACTGTCACAGCATAGGTAAGCATCTCTTTCCCTAAAAAACTCTTCTCATAAGAGTAGAAAGAAACAAGAAATAAGAAATAATTAAAGAAAATATATACTATTTTCTTCCTCGAGTGCATTACATGGAAAGGACTCTTGCATGGTAATTTTACCTGTATAATTCATCAATTCCCTGTAAAAATCTTGACAACTCGACGAATGGTGTCGAACTACTCCGATGTATTGAACGAGGTGTGTCAGGATGATGAGAGGCAATCCTTAATCTACACACATTCTCACGTACCAAACCCTTGCAAGATGAGCGAAAAGGTTTCATTTCTACAAGGTAAAGGGATTTCTCGCATAAGGTACGGTAGCCAAAATGACGTGAGGCAGTTCATTTCTCTGCCCCATACACTACCATTAATCCTTTACTTAACCATTTTTGAGCCCACATACTCGAAGATTCCCTTCAAATTACCCCTGTCAAGAACCACCCCACATTGGGGCCGCTTGAGATAAATCGGCATCACAGGGAGGATTTAAATTCAGAGGGAGCAAGAAAGGCATCCCTGCCTTTCGATCACCGCTCTCGTGGCTTCGGCCTCATCATCTTCACGGGTCCGACGGCCCTCGACAGAGTCCTCCAAAACAAGCACACCATCGACAGCTAGACAGTCGGGGCTAAGAGGGCTTTGTCAAGAGAGAAGCAGCAAACTAAAGCCTGTTCAAAATGCCAATATCTTATTAATAACAGTGATGTTTTCACTGAGCAAGACAAGAAGGATGAGGAGTTTGTAACATCTAAAATCTTCTATGATCATCAACTGCAACAGCTCTCGCAAGGTGAAAAGATGAATAGAAATTTTCTTGCTCTCACTTGCATTAATCTTTGAGTGTTTTTATTGCAGATGAACTCTCACAATAATTTAAGTGCCCTAGGATGACGAAGAGCAATTCTTTTTCTATCCCATACACTTATATCCTTTGCTAACCCAATTGAGCCATTGATTTCATTTTGTACAAACCCAGTTGGTGATCATCCCCACACTGGGGCAAGGAAAAAGTCACCACAATTTGAGCATTAGGGTCCAAAGCACCGTATCAAGATGAAAACTTCAAACTCGTTTAGGCTAGTCCTGACAACACAAAAAAAAATGCTGAAAACTGGGGACATGAAAAAGCAGTGTGCCTGGTAAAAGCAAGGCCAATGCCCATGAATAGAGATCTATGGGCATGATGAAAGCGCTCTTAAATATCTCAAAGACATTAAGTGGTGTAGAATAGACGACCCCAAAGGATTGAAACTTGAGTTCTTCTTCGATGTAAATTCCTACTTTAAGAACTCTGCCTTGACAAAGATCTGCCACATGATAGAGGAAGACGAACCTATTCTTGAGAAAGCAATTGGGACAGAGATAGAATGGTATCCAGGAAAATGCTTGACGCAGAAGCTCCTCAAGAAAAAGTCGTCAAAGATGCTAAAACACAGGATTACCCAGGGAGTTTGCCAGAAGGATCCTGACGGCGAAGAAGAAGACTGGTGACAATGCTAGGTGATCACCAATTCTCACCCTCACACACATTTTGAGCCTAACGATCATTTCATTCCTCAACCCGTAAACCAAGCCCATGTTACATCCCTCATGAAGTCTCTTCTGACTGGGGCACTTGAATTAACACGGAATTTCAAATGTTTATAAACAACGCTCGAGAAAGTGCGAGCAAGACTATTTTTATCTCGTTTTGCAGGGTTCTTGACTTGTAAACCTGGAGATAATTGCAGAATATTTTCTTTCATGGCCTTGACTTGGACAGTCACCTTTATTAAGCCATTGACCAAGCCAGCATTACGACCCTAAAAAAGACCTCTTAGATTGGTAGCATCATACGGCTTGCGAGAAAACTCAGACCCTTGTTGATATGATAGCGGTCAGATTGAGTGTTTTCGATGTTCCCGCATTAATAGTCGGGACAAACAACCCTTCTCAACGAGAGTGATTGGAAAGTCCTTTCTGACTGAAAGCCCCTCGTTCAGCATCTCGAGAAGTCCACCTTGCGAGCGAAAATTGTCTTGATTGACCCTCAGTAGATGTCTGGTGATGCAAATATGGCAAAATCATCATGCATGAACTTTCAAATACGCATTCTGAAATAGCCTAGCTTGTCTATCCTTGATGAATACATGCATGTTTGCGCTAATCGTCTTTCACAGTTCAGAGTTTTGATCCCCAGTGATAAGACACAAAAATCCGAGCGCTGGAGAAGTCCTCATTATCATCCCAAGGGAGATGCCCCGAAAAAAGGTTGGTTATTCAGCAGATGTTGCATCAAACCTCAGGGTAAGAAACCCTAGGTATTTCTTCAGAATTCTTTTCAAACTACCCAGAGAGTAAACCAGGTGTTCCTTTGAGAAAGAAAAGCGTCTTGGCTTGCTGGTCAAGATATTTCATACAATATTCAGGAATAGCCTCAGTTGTCTATTTCTCCGATGAATGCGTACGCGTCTGCGCAAATAAAAACTTGTCTGATAGGAGACATGTCCTTAAGAGGCAGGAACGTGCCTAGTATGGGTTCAACCCCCTCTGTTCACATCAAGTCTTTTTAGATACCCCTTATGAGATGCAGGTACTTTGGCAAAACAAAACCCAGTCAAGGCGACCGAAGAAAGATTCGGGTCCTGTGCAAGCGATTTCTCCCCAGTCACGGCAACCGAAGGTAGATTCGGGTCCGCGATAAACGAAATCTAGCTGGCGATCGAAGAAAGATTTGGGTCCTGTGCAAGCGATTTCTCCCCAGTCACGGCAACCGAAGATAGATTCGGGTCCGCGACAAATGAAATCAGTTGGCGACCGAGGAATGGTTCAGGTCCTGTGCAAGCGATTTCTCCCCAGTCACGGCAACCGAAGGTAGGTTCGGGTCTGCGACAAACAAAATCTAGTCAAGGCGACCGAAGAAAAGTTCGAGTCCTGTGCAAGCGATTTCTCCCCAGTCAAGGCGACCGAAGAAAGGTTCCGGTCCTAGACAAATAATCTCCAGTCAAAGCGACCGAAGATAGGTTCGGGTCTGAGAAAAATAAAATCCAACCAGTCTAGGCGACCGAAGAAAGATTCGTGTCCTAGACAAACAATCCCCAGTTAAGACGACCGAAGAAAGATTCGGGTCCTAGACAAACAATCCCCAGTCAAAGCGGGGATGTCACGCCTCAAACTCCATCGAGCCCGCGACATCCCTCTCCTCGGTCGGAAGAGTGCGACGTCCCAGGAATAACGTCGCCGACCCAACGATCCATCAGAGTTAAATCGCGGCGGAAGCAATAAAAAATCCCGGACATTAAAATTGGAGAATTCCAGGAAGGAACAAATCGTCAAACCACCAAGCATATATTACACTTCCAAACGGTTGGTTTGGTTGAAATGGTTTGGTTGAAATAACCATGAGATCACATCTCAATAAGTCACAACTTAAGCCCCACCTAGGCTATCACGTAATTCCAGACACATCCAAACGCGCAACCAAACAACCACACAACCAGCAATCAAACATTCACACATACCTGGACTCTCTGCATACACACCATGAACGTTAGCTCACAATCCCAACATACAATTCTTGCACACATGCCATCACACACTTTCCACAAATCAATACACACGCCAATCATACCACAGCAATACATCACAGCCGCGCGCGTGCCTCGATTATAAAGCAAAACCTACTTGGGCACATCCCATACCATGCCTAGCAGATTTTACCCCATAATCGCGCACTACATCACGCTATACAAACACACTCGCATACTAACTCACACCATGCATCACTTTCACAATCCTCACATGTCAAGCCAAATCCCGCTCGTTCTCAACCTTTCCACCACTACCGCGCCCGCGTAAAACGCATTAGGCCAACGGTCTTCTGACCTCGTCAGGCATCGACACCCCGTCGGGCCGGGCATCGTCACCTCGTCAGGGACGGCATCGTCCCGCGTAAACGAACACGCCTCAGGACGGAATCCTACACACACTTTCCTTCTACCGCGCCCGCGTAAAACGCATCAGGCCAACGGTCTTCTGACCACGTCAGGCATCGTTACCCCGTCGGGCCGGGCATCGTCACCTCGTCAGGGACGGCATCGTCCCGCGTAAACGAACACGCCTCAGGACGGACCTTACCCCGCGTAAACGAACACGCCTCAGGGTATTACTTTTCCCATCAATCCTACATTTCCGTACCTTCGTTCCACACTCTCCACACGTATCACACGGCCACACATACACACGGTCACATACAAATTCACATCTCGCACATACTTTTCACAATTACCCATCCTCATCACGCGAACATCACACAAACACCCAAGCTTGGCACGCGAACTCAATGCGCAATCACGCCACCACACCTCATAGCCACACAATCACACATACGAGCTCATTCAAGCATCAAACTATCCGTCAAAATGCCACGATAACACCGAATAATTCTCGAGAGAGAGAAAAATCGAGAATATGTAAGATCAGGTCCAAACTGGGCAGTTGCACAGTGACAGAAATCCATTTGAAATAAATAGTAAACCAACTCCAAAAATTCTAAATTTTGGATATGTCATAAAAACCATCTTGATCAACATTTCTTATGAAGAACACGAAATCCAGTTCAATCTGCAACCATGCCTTTTTGTTCCTCGAAGTCAGACCAAAATCTGTTCGCTCTAACAGACCGTTTTGTCCTCAAAATACGTTTCTTTCAACATCCAAATCACCTTGGAAAGCTTTGAAATTTTTATGTGTTATAGCTACAAATTTCCCCAACAATTTTTGTGAAGGAAGTATTTTGAAAATAGGCCTAGAAAAATTTATACAAATTCGAACAGACCCGAAGGTCGGGTGAATAGTAAATCGGGCAGACCCATTTTGGTCCAAAGATAGACTTCCGAATGGCCTCAAATGATTTCCAAAAATTCCAAAATTAAATTATGTTATACCTCAAGATGTTGGGAACAACTTTCATGAAGAAAACTTTCTCAAATTTGGCCCATAAAATTATCTAAAAAATAGTAAATTGGGCGGGTACAGTAACCGCGAATCCGCGATTCACCCCGAACCTCACGGATTCAAACCCGAACCAATTTCTACTGAATTCCAACCGCCAAAACTCATTTCCCGACGTCTAATCCAACCCGCAACAACCACTAACAGCCATACTCAGCCACCAATAGCCATGATCAACCACCAAAAACCATTATCGACACCTTAATCAACATCTAAATCCTCTAAACCATACCCGAACAAGTCCGAAAATACCCGACGTCCTAAATAGGGATTAGATCGCGACTTACTTGGTTCTAGACTAAAGCGGCTAGAACGTAGCGCGGCGGCGAACGGCGGGGACGGCGGCGCGGCTTGGTGGTGGCGAAAGCAAGCATCGACGGCGCGGCGGCGGTCCGACGATCGACTTGGATGATGATCAGCCCAAAGAGAGAAAGAGAGTTCACGGTTTGGGGGGGTGTGCTGCCATGGGGAAGGGGAATGAGTGAGGAGAGAGAAATTTTGACTTAAATAGTCAAATTTGACCAAACTTTCCAAATTCCAATTTTGCCCCTCCTTACTTGGCCAAGATTAATCCAAACCAAAATATCCAAGGGCGTTTTGGTCCAATCTTTTGGGGCTGATATTTATCCACAATTAATTCCAAATTTAATTTCCAAAATCCCCAAAATTCGGAATACCCAAAAATAGGCCTAGGGCCAAAATCGTAATTTTCTGGTCCCGGGTCGAAATTTCATTTTTCAACCGTACCAACTCCAAATATCATTGGCCACACTAAAATGACGTCATCCTTGTAAAAATAGTCGCGCACGACCCCGAAAATCGACATCCAAGTCCGGATCCAATTTCGCGATCAAAATCGCCCAATCTCAATTTTAGGGTCTCTCACTAACGGGCGGCTATTTAGGGATTATGCGTATCGACCTAGGGTTATTCGAGTCATGGCGACCTCGATTGTCACCGAAGGTCGACTCATGATCGAGTTCTTAGGTCCACGTACATTTCCCTAGGTAGCCATTCCCTAAAGGTTAGTATCCCGAGAATGATCAGTTCCGGGCGAGACTTACTAAAATGAAATGAGAAATAATATCTATTTCATTGATTCCGAAAATAGGTCGAAATTCAGGATGTTACAACTCTTCCCCCCTTATAAAAATTTCGTCCTCGAAATTTACAGCTCAACCAATTCCTTTAACAAATGGGGGTATTGACGTCGCATGGCCTCTTCACTTTCCCAGGTTGTACTTTTTGTCCCGTGATATTCCCGCACAATCTTAACCATCGGGATCGTCTTGCTCCTCAAAACTCGTCTTTCCGATCCTCGGCAAGGGATACTTACCCATTACTACCCTCTGTATAACTAGCCAGTCCATATCCACTATTACATCCAAATCCTACATCTCTAGAACCGCTAATCAGTTCTTTCCTTCCTATTACCAGTTACAATCTTGCAATCCGGGTACCCCAACGAAACTAAAATCTTGTCAATCAAGGAAGCCATAACATGCCACAATTATAACATATAATATTCCTACTTGGACAATGTCTAGTCCCATGTCTTCTACCACACAACTAGCATACAGCATCCTGATAACGATTCGGCTTCTCAATATTCCTTCTAATAGAAGGAACAAATGCTGATCCTCCGTCATCGGTCTCTTCCCAAGATTCCGATTGTCTCTCGCCGAAACGTATCTCGACCCAGAAGCATTGTCTTTTTTTTTGGTAAGGTCCCCAGAAGCATTGTCTCTATCCGCTAAATCCCGCTTTATTGCTTGAGCCTAATCATAGATCTCATTATAGTCTCTCAAATTCAGCGAAATCATCTTACTACGGAGGTTCGGTTTCAAACCATCTCGGAACCTCCGAGCTCTATCCCATGGATCCTTCACCATCCTAGGGGCAAACTTAGATAACTTCGTGAACTTAGCCTCATACTGGTCCACTGTCCTTTGCCCCTGGCAAAGCCTCATAAACTCCACCAACTTCTGTTCCTTGGCACTCTTAGAAAAATACTTATTATTGAAAGTCTCCACAAACATCGCCCAAGTCTGGGCGGTACCAGCTGGGAATACTCTTCTTCTGGTGGCTTTCCACCAATCACTCGCATTTCCCTGAAGCTGATACATCGCCAACGTCACTTTCTTCTCATCCATACATCCTAATACATCAAAAGCCTTTTCCAACTCCTCTACCCAAAGTGACGCAGCCACCAAATCACTTCCACCATCAAACTTAGGGGGCTTTAACTTCAGAAACTGTTCAACCAGCTGATGCATTAGTCGATTCGCATTTACATGCCCCCGATTTCCATTGTTGCCATTGAGGGCAACAGCCACAGCGGCCTTAACTGCTTGGGCGATAATGGCATCTCGTTCCTGAGTCTGCCTGCCCATCAAAACCCCAACCTCCTCGAGGGCCCTTATAACTCCATCCATTCGAGGATCCGCTGCAGCCCTAACATCAACTCTGGGATCTACTGCAGCTCCAGCGTCAACTCTAGGGTTTTCTACAGGTCTAGCCTTAACTCCGGGGTTCTCTGCAGACCTAGCATCAATTCCAAGATCCTCTATCGCTCTGACTCGAGCACCACCTCGACCTCTGGCTCTACTGCCTGTACCCTTTCAAGCACCTCTTCCCTGGCTGCTCATCGTCCCAGCTTTCTATCACTCTCCTATCTGCTATAATTCCATCCAAGAATTAAAGACTTAGGCCAACTAACCCAGTCTAGTCCTAGGCAGTGAGTTGACACAATAATCCACTTAGCAGGCAATCAATCACACAGCACCAGACCACATCAAAAGGGTTCATGCACTTACCTCAGGTCCAGACGCACTTGCATTCCAATAAAACACCCAATTCACTCAACAATCACAATAACAGTTTGGAAGTACATGTAGCCCTAGACACACTATGGTTCACTAAGGTCTCCCTAACTAACTACAGCTATCCTGGGTCTCCACTCCTTATCACTCCAAGCTTCGATCGACTTAAATCGAGCTGTCCTTGCTCTGATACCAATTCAACATAGGGGATGTCACACCTCGAACCCTATCGAGCCCGCGACATCCCTCTCCTCGGTCGGAAGAGTGCGACGTCCCAGGAATAACGTCGCCGACCCAACGATCCATCAGAGTTAAATCGCGGCGGAAGCAATCAAAAATCCCGAACATTAAAATTGGAGAATTCCAGGAAGGAACAAATCGTCAAACCACCAAGCATATATTACACTTCCAAATATTTACATCACCGCCAACACAAACCACAAAATAATTTATAAGCACACTGAACTATAAACTCCAAACCACCAAAATATCAAGATCAGCTCTCTAAGTCAGCACTATCCAAAAATGGGGCGCATCCTCATCCCAGAACTATCCCCTATGCCCTCTCGAAGGCGTCCACTCTGACCCACTGTCCTCGGCATCACCACCTGAATCCTCCGCAGCTGTTTGCTCACCTGACGACTCCGAGTCGACCTCAATCTTGACATTCAGGCGGGGGCTCTGAAATGGTTTGGTTGAAACAACCATGAGATCACATCTCAATAAGTCACAACCTAAGCCCCACCTAGGCTATCACGTAATTCCAGACACATCCAAACGCGCAACCAAATAACCACACAACCAGTAATCAAACATTCACACATACCTGGACTCTCTGCATACACACCATGAACGTTAGCTCACAATCCCAACATACAATTCTTGCACACATGCTATCACACACTTTCCACAAATCAATACACACGCCAATCATACCACAGCAATACATCACAGCCGCGCGCGTGCCTCGATTATAAAGCAAAACCTACTTGGGCACGTCCCATACCATGCCTAGCAGATTTTACCCCATAATCACGCACTGCATCACGCGATACAAACACACTCGCACACTAACTCACACCATGCATCACTTTCACAATCCTCACATGTCAAGCCAAATCCCGCTCGTTCTCAACCTTTCCACCACTACCGCGCCCGCGTAAAACGCATTAGGCCAACGGTCTTCTGACCTCGTCAGGCATCGACACCCCGTCGGGCCGGGCATCGTCACCTCGTCAGGGACGGCATCGTCCCGCGTAAACGAACACGCCTCAGGACGGAATCCTACACACACTTTCCTTCTACCGCGCCCGCGTAAAACGCATCAGGCCAACGGTCTTCTGACCACGTCAGGCATCGTTACCCCGTCGGGCCGGGCATCGTCACCTCGTCAGGGACGGCATCGTCCCGCGTAAACGAACACGCCTCAGGACGGACCTTACCACGCGTAAACGAACACGCCTCAGGGCATTACTTTTCCCATCAATCCTACATTTCCGTACCTTCGTTCCACACTCTCCACACGTATCACACGGCCACACATACACACGGTCACACACAAATTCACATCTCGCACATACTTTTCACAATTACCCATCCTCATCACGCGAACATCACACAAACACCCAAGCTTGGCACGCGAACTCAATGCGCAATCACGCCACCACACCTCATAGCCACACAATCACACATACGAGCTCATTCAAGCATCAAACTATCCGTCAAAATGCCACGATAACACCGAATAATTCTCGAGAGAGAGAAAAATCGAGAATATGTAAGATCAGGTCCAAACTGGGCAGTTGCACAGTGACAGAAATCCATTTGAAATAAATAGTAAACCAACTCCAAAAATTCTAAATTTTGGATATGTCATAAAAACCATCTTGATCAACATTTCTTATGAAGAACACGAAATCCATTTCAATCTGCAACCATGCCTTTTTGTTCCTCGAAGTCAGACCAAAATCTGTTCGCTCTAACAGACCGTTTTGTCCTCAAAATACGTTTCTTTCAACATCCAAATCACCTTGGAAAGCTTTGAAATTTTTATGTGTTATAGCTACAAATTTCCCCAACAATTTTTGTGAAGGAAGTATTTTGAAAATAGGCCTAGAAAAATTTATACAAATTCGAACAGACCCGAAGGTCGGGTGAATAGTAAATCGGGCAGACCCATTTTGGTCCAAAGATAGACTTCCGAATGGCCTCAAATGATTTCCAAAAATTCCAAAATTAAATTATGTTATACCTCAAGATGTTGGGAACAACTTTCATGAAGAAAACTTTCTCAAATTTGGCCCATAAAATTATCTAAAAAATAGTAAATTGGGCGGGTACAGTAACCGCGAATCCGCGATTCACCCCGAACCTCACGGATTCAAACCCGAACCAATTTCTACCGAATTCCAACCGCCAAAACTCATTTCCCGACGTCTAATCCAACCCGCAACAACCACTAACAGCCATACTCAGCCACCAATAGCCATGATCAACCACCAAAAACCATTATCGACACCTTAATCAACCTCTAAATCCTCTAAACCATATCCGAACGAGTCCGAAAATACCCGACGTCCTAAATAGGGATTAGATCGCGACTTACTTGGTTCTAGACTAAAGCGGCTAGAATGTAGCGCGGCGGCGAACGGCGGGGACGGCGGCGCGGCTTGGTGGTGGCGAAAGCAAGCGTCGACGGCGCGGCGGCGGTCCGACGATCGACTTGGATGATGATCAGCCCAAAGAGAGAGAGAGAGTTCACGGTTTGGGGGGGTGTGCTGCCGTGGGGGAGGGGAATGAGTGAGGAGAGAGAAATTTTGACTTAAATAGTCAAATTTGACCAAACTTTCCAAATTCCAATTTTGCCCCTCCTTACTTGGCCAAGATTAATCCAAACCAAAATATCCAAGGGTGTTTTGGTCCAATCTTTTGGGGCTGATATTTATCCACAATTAATCCCAAATTTAATTTCCAAAATCCCCAAAATTCGGAATATCCAAAAATAGGCCTAGGGGCAAAATCGTAATTTTCTGGTCCCGGGTCGAAATTCCATTTTTCGACCGTACCAACTCCAAATATCATTGGCCACACTAAAATGACGTCATCCTCGTAAAAATAGTCGCGCACGACCCCGAAAATCGACATCCAAGTCCGAATCTAATTTCGCGATCAAAATTGCCCAATCTCAATTTTAGGGTCTCTCACTAACGAGCGGCTGTTTAGGGATTACGTATATGGACCTAGGGTTATTCGAGTCATGGCGACCTCGATCGTCACCGAAGGTCGACTCATGATCGAGTTCTTAGGTCCACGTACATTTCCCTAGGTAGCCATTTCCTAAAGGTTAGTATCCCGAGAATGATCAGTTCCGAGCGAAACTTACTAAAATGAAATGAGAAATAACATCTATTTCATTGATTCAGGAAATCGATCGAAATTCAGGATGTTACAAAAGCGACCGAAGATAGGTTCGGGTCTGGGACAAATAAAATCCAGTCAGTCATGGCGACCGAAGAAAGGTTTGGGTCCTAGACAAACAATCCTCAGTCAAGGCGACCAAAGAAAGGTTCGGGTCCTAGACAAAAGATTTCCATTGTCAAGGCGATCGAAGATAGGTTCGGGTCCTAGACAAACCATTCCCCCCCGTCAAGGCGACCGAAGATAGGTTCGTGTCCTCGACACACAATATCAACTATCTTGAATTACTCTACCCTTCGGCAAGGTAAGTAGCCCCAGGTATGTTTTAATTTGTTTTAGCTTGCATCATCTTGTCGCATCATAAAAATGAGACTCCAGTATCACCAAAAATAACATTCATTGAGCATGCATAGGCAAAATTTAGGTGTCATTTTGTCTTTGAACGTAATCTCTGCGAGCTTAACCTCTGCGAGCTTAACCTCTGCGAGCTCACCTTCAAAGAGGGGCAGCTGTTGACACCTATTTTTAATTTGCCCAAAATTAATTGCACAAAATTTGGGAGTTAAATTCCTTTAATTCCTAAAACAAAAATATTTCTATTTAAATGCATTGCATGTAGAAATTAGACATATTTGTGTTAATAGGGTCTATTAAAATGTTAATTAAAAAATTCAAAATTTAAAAAAAAAAATCGAGTCGGGCTGAGTCAGGGCTGGGCCGACCCAGCCCTTTTTCTTTTCCCCCGGGGCCCGGTCCCTTTTTCTTTTCTTTTCTCCCCCCACGCGGGCCCGGGCCCAGCTTCTTCCTTCTCTCCCTTCTCCTCCCGCGCTGGCCCAGCTCGCCTTCTCCTCCTCTTCACCCCGCGCGGGCCCAGCCTCAGCCCAGCTTCCTCTTCCCCTCCGCAGCGTTGCTTTCCTCTCCCCTGTACGCCTCTGTTCGCTGCGTCGGCGTGACGTCGCCAGAGCCGCCGCGTCATCATCGTCATCTGGTCAAAGGAATCCCGGGGGAGCATGCCAACGAAACTGGCCTTAATGGCCAGTCCCATCTCCCCCGTTTTCCCGAGCCTCCCTTATCTCTTTCTCCCTCTCCTCCCCCTATTCCTCTATCCTTCCTCAGCCGCAGCAGTGACGCCCCCTCTGCACCGGCCTATGGCCATGGTTCGTGGAGCCTAGGCTGGTGTAGGCCGTCGTCACGCCGACGTAGAAGCCGAGCAGTGACCTGAGGCCACTATAAGTCCAGAGAGAGACAGTGAGGACCCGGGCGGCGAAACAGTGAAGAGAGAAACAGAGTGAGAGAGAGAAACAGAGAGAGTGAGAGTAACAGAGAGTGACACAGAGAAAATAGAGAGAAAGAGAGGGAGTTCGGTTTCTGCAGGCCCTCCAGCAGCGTCGCCGTCACCTCCCCCCGAAGCCAGAAGCCCCCAGACGTGGCGTCGATGGTGAGCTCTCCCCACGGCCCGAACCTCCTCTGTTCTGCCCTGTTTCTCTACTTGGTTTGACCGGGACCCGTGACGGCCGTTTCGCGCGAGTCCCGGCCCATACCGCCGTCCCCTGCCATCCGTGTGTCGTCACCGAAGGTAGGTTTGGTCGCTTGATTCCTTCTGTTCACCAGGGCAGGTCAAAATCTGCTGTTTTTTATCGTGCACACCACCTGCTCGACGAAAATCCCCAATGAAGCCGGTTTTATTTTCGTCGCCAGCCGGTGAGCCGACGGCCGGACGGCGACCCATGAAGGTAGAGGTGTTTGGTTTTGTTCCCAGGGAGCCGAATATGGAGCGGCGCTGGTCTGGGTCGACCAGCGGACGGCTAATTTTGGCTCCGCTGGCGCCCCTTCCCCTGCGGGTCTATGAGTTCAGGTCGGATTCGACCCGAATCAGCAGATCTGACCCGGGTCAATGCCCGGGTCGGACCTATTAACCCAGGTCAGTTTCGACCCGATTCGGACCTGACCCGACTGGTTTATATTATATTTATTTTATTTTATTTTATTTTATTTTATTTTATTTTATTTTATTTTATTTTAAAAAATAATAATTAAAAAATAAAAAAATATTTTTAAAAAAAAAGGGTTTTTATTTTCCTTTTTATTTTCCATATTTTTATTTAAAAAATTTTAAAAAAATTTCAAAATAAAAAAATTTCAAAAAAAAAAATTTTTAATTTTTTTTCGAAAAAAAAATTTATAAGAATTTTTTTTATATGACTTATCTGAGTGTTTTAATCCTTTATAATTATGCATGTTGTTGTTTTATTTAAATTAGACAAGCTTGAAATTGCGCGGTAGTATGTTGCATGTTTTATTATTACCGTTGCGTTGTTAGTATGTATGTTTTTTAATACAATTACGTGATCTGCCGTATTTTGAATGTCATCTGGCTTAGTTAGGGCTAGAACCATAGGTTGCATGACTGCTAATCGTTTTTGATTATGCACTCACTTGATCACCTCATATGTTAGGAGAAAATATCCTAAAATCAATCCAAACTGCTTGACAAATGTTTTCAAAAAATGAACAGGGTAAAAAGGTATCGAAAGGGCATTAGTTATCCAACTAGTATAACCAAGTCTCCGAACTCAGTTAATCTCTGGTTCGTAGGAATAAGGTGATTCTCCCATCACCTTATTTGGGTTTCTAATCGACTCACCCCAAATCGATTACTGGCGACTCCTTGGTATGAATCATATGCATGTTAAGTATTTAAACCCTAAGTCGCGATATGGTATGGGCTTGGGAGAATCCGAGTTAAGTCCCGAACCTAGACTTAGCACGTACCGGGTCAATGCTCTGTGGCAATCGGTCGCGACAAATTCGTTTCATGGTCCGATGGAATCACTCGCGATCCACTATTATGACAGTGGCGAACTGATCCCTGACTATCCTTGGATCGGCCAACAGTGGCTCAAAATATCACCTCGGCGATCTCATGGTCGAAATTCAATTCACAATCGAATTTTCTCTCAGTCGTACGAATTTAATTTCCCAATTAGCCTTTCCCTAATGGTTAGTATTCCCAGGGATGATCAATCCTGGGCGAGAACTAACTGCCAGCACATTCATAAAACTCAGTAATTCATAAATCCCAAATGGACAAATTTTTGGAATGTCACACACTTGCCAAGATTTCCACTATGAACCCATAGAATACAGAGCAATAATCGCTCAAGTGTTTTCCAGCTTCAGACATCATCTAAAGAATTATTTGATTCTATAGCTTCTCTCGATATGTACAACTTTACTTAATTTATCCATGACCAAAGCACCTCAATTCTTCTCTCTATTTTTTCATGGGCAGGACCATATAGAATCTGATTCATTGTCATTGTATCTTTGCGTTTGGGTCATTATTCATTTTTAGATTATTCCTCTTATCCTTATCAAAAGCATCCTTTTCAAGAACCTGGGTATATCCCAAATAAATATTAGAAAATCCAACTCAAAAGGTTGAGATTATAAATGGAAGGAGACCACGGGTAAATAAAAAATATATAAACCATGTAGACAAGCGATGTGGGATATTTTTAACACCCCCATCATATGCAAGCCGGATTAGAAACGACAAGTGGAACGGGAGGCCGCACATGCAAAAATAAACTAGGCAGAACCTGATTCTAATACTATGTTAAGAATATAATGTGGAAATTAACAAATCTTACAATTCAAGTCCAATGCAAGAAAAAAAAATTATTGGAGAAATTGACGATGAACGATAAACAATATTATAGATTTAAGTGGTTCGGTCCGAGATTGGGAACCTACTCCACTAGGAGAGCCATCTGCCAAGAAATCCACTATGAATTCAGGGAATACAGAGTTATAATTGCTTAAGTGTTTTCTAACTCTGAATTACGCCCAAAACAAAACCCATAAATATTATCTAAAAATCTCTACCAGAAAACTCACTCAGAAAACTCACAAAGAAAAAACCCTAACATTCCTCTTATTTGCTCTAACGTTTAATAACTAAGTCAAATTACATCTTTTATAAATATATAATATATATTATTTGTATCCAAAATAAGATAAAACCACTGAAATTAGGAAACTTACTTGGATTGTTTCCTTTATGAGTTCAAACTTGAGATATATTCTCAATAAAAAATATTAAAATAATGCCCGGAAAAAGTGACAACTTTGCTTCGAGAGCTTCTATGGTATGGCCGTTTGGCGACTGCTTCTCAAAGAATAGTGATGCGATGGGTTTCGTAACGACACCCTGTTGACACCTAATTTTTCCCTGCCGCGATTAATTAATGCTTAAATGGTAAATTGGCCAAATTAGTACGAAAGAGAGATAAAATTAAAAATATATATATAATAAAATATATCGGGCCAGTTCAACTTGGCCGATTAGCCCTAGCCCGACCTTTGTCTTTTAATTTTCGCTTGGGCCCAGTCCTTTTTGTTTGTTCCTCTTTCGACTGGGCCCCTCCTTTTCCCTCTCTCTTTAGCCCACTTTCGGACCATCCCCTCCTCTTTATTTTTGGCCCAACCCCCCTTGCACAGCCCAGTTGCATTGTCTTTTCTTCTTTAGGCCTAGCCTTCTTCTTTTCTATTTGTCTCCCTCACGATCGTGAGAAAGACAAACAAAATGGGGACCACAGGAAGACGCGCTGGTACGATGAGGAGAACGGGAAGCCGCGCCGCAGGGGGAGACGGCGCAGCAGCAGTGCCCGTGTCGCGCGTTCTCGGTAGAGGTCAGACACGTACAGTGGTCCCAAAAGAGTCCTCGATTCGGGGATAAAGAGGAGAGAAGAGAGGGGGAGAACAGGGGGAAGGACTGAAGAGGAGAGAACGAAGAAAGAAATTTTGAAGAAGAGAAGGAGGATTGAGGGATCTTTAGAGAGGGGAGTATTCTGGCCGCTCCGTAAAAAAGGAGGTGGTCTGGCGAATCCCCTCCCCCTCTCCGCCGTGCATCGAGAGCCTGAGTCAACCAGCTCTTCATACCCGGTCGTCGGAGCTTCGCGCGAGGGGTTGAATACAAGGAAAAACATAGAGTTAGATAGAAGAAAGAGGAGGCCGAGAGAGAGCCAAGCAGTATCGTTGAGTCTCGGCTCTTACCCGCTCGCCGGAGGATCACCCGAGACGCCACCGAACCCCCCAGCCACCGCGCTTCGTCTCGGATAGACACGAACCAGGTGGGTTTCGTTTCTGCTCCCCTGTTTCGCTTTTTACTCCCCTGCCTCTCGGGTGCCGAGCACACCGAACCTATTCGGTGGTTGCCCGGCACCACAAAATGAGGACAACTTTTTTTAATCTCCTATGAGTGTTCTTGAACAGTCTTTATCAGAAAGATCTCTCAAATCCCACCGAGATCGACTTAGTAGCTATTAGTTTTAGGTACATCCCACCCGTTCGTTGAAATGTCCCAATGAACCTCTTTGAGTTTAGGACCCCGAGTCTGATCTTGCATTTTTGAGTCATTGTTATGCAAACCGAGACCTTATTGTGGCAAAATATGGCCGTATGGATCTTCTCACTTCACGTTTGAGTTAAAAACCGCATCAAATCTCACTCCAGAACATTTTTATGAACTCGCACATCACATGTTCGACGAAATGCCAAAATGGTGGTCCGAATGATTTTTTGTGGAACCAGCGACTTGAACTTGATTTTTATGCTTGATTAGTTCTCATATTTGTCGAATGTTGTCTGACTTTGTGTTTTTTTTTTTTTGGTTGTGATTTCTTTCGGTTTTGTGGCATATCTCTCGTCGTTTGAGTCGGCCATGGATGAGACCTTCGCCAGAGATCTAATCCCCCCACGCCGGCGTCGCCCGTGGTCTGATGCCGCTACCGCTGGTTCACTATCCCCATTTCACATGCGTGTATGTCTGTTTGTTTGCGTTTTAGCACGTATTGTTGCCATGGGAAATCTGGTGATCGAAAAGTGAAAAAACGGTCATCAAAGTTGGCGTTTTGGTGGCTGGTGGTTGTGGATTAAGGAGGGTGGTTCGGTGATGGTGGTGTCGTGATTCTGGTCGGAGCAGATTCGACGTCGGCGCCCATCGAGGAGGCCAGTTTTGGCTCGGTGTGGTAGTCGCCGGTGAGCCACTGAGAAGAGGACATTCTCAGTGGGAGTTCTGCAGAGGGCATACGAAGAGGATGAAGAAGGGAGAAAAAAAGAAAAAGAAAAAGAAACAAAGAAAAGAGAAAAGAAAAGGAAAAGAGAGAAAAAGAAAAAGAAGAGAAAAACATAGAATAAAAATCAAATTTTGAAAGTTCGGGCGGGTCGGAAACCCGGGTCGGGCAGTCGGGCGGATCGGGTCAGGGGACCCGGTCCGGAATCTTTACTTTATTAATAAAAATTTTCAAAAATTTAAAATTCCAAAATATTCGAAAATGTTTAAAAACCCAAAAAAATTAAAAGAATCTGGAAAAATTGAAAAATATTAAAAAAAATATTTAAAAAATTCAGAAAATTCAAAAATATTAAAAAATTCAGAAAAATTCGGAAAAATTCCAAAAAAATCAGAAAATTGGGAAATGTTCAAAAATCATTTTTGGGCTTAATTTCACTATATTTTAGGTTAAAAACTAAAAAAAATGAAAAATGAGAAAAAACCCTCTAAAAAATTCTCAAAAATCGAATAAGCCATTAGGGCTTTACCTTAGGGCTTTTGATTACATTTTCTTTTTAAAGACGATGCTAGGTCGCTGGTTGTTTATTTTCTTTATGATTATCTGGTTGCACACTTTAAATATATTGATTGTTATTTTCTATTTTTAGAATGGCTAGGTGGAATCTTAATTTTTTCGATAGGCCGCCCGGTACGTTAGTTTGTGAGCATTCAAGTTTAGGTACCGAAAGGGCACTGGTTAGATAGCTAGTGTAATCAAGTTCCCGAATTTTGAAATCTCTGGTTTTCGCACGTACCGAGACGGTACTCCCGCGTCTCGATCGAGGTTTCTAGCCGACCATCGATCATGGCTAATGGTGACTCCAATCAACTGCGTAAAAAAAAAAAAATTCGTCGCGCAAGATATGAGGCTAGGGAGCGCCTCAGTTTTTGGATTGATGAACCATTTGGTTTGTCTTTCAAACAAATCAATCGTTGTTCGAACTCATCGACAAATATCTCTTAGGTTGCGACACACCCATTTTGTTGCTATTGGAAAATTGCCAAAACGTGCTTTAATTGCATGCAAAGCATTTTGTAATTCGTGATATTCTACACTCATATATCCCGTTTTAAGGTGGGATTGCTTGTGATCATAAGGGAAAGAATTGAACTTAGCTTTTATACAATTGAATTTCGTTTCAAGCGCTTACCATGTCACATCACTTTCTATCGGAATATCGTGCATCATTTACGACAGAGTAATACTCGGGAAACAATCTGACCATAGGAGAGTCCCTTTTCTTTTTGGATACCCTGTCGTGATCCGAGAAAAGTAAAATTGACTAACCAAAGGCCTAAGCATTTCTATAAATAGGCTCTTTTGTGTAGTCTAGTTACAACATACACTTTCTCTACGTAGTTTCTTAACCTTGTTTATTTCCAAGAGCAAAAGGAGAGAATATGGCGCAATTGGTGAAGGCCGAGAATCAATCGACGGGTCAATTGGATTGTGAAGTGAAGTTAAAATCATCAGCTGAGAAGGTATATGAATTCTACCGGAACAAATGCTATGACTTCCCAAAAATCATGCCTCTGGTGTTTCTGAAAGTAGTTTTGGTCAGCGGTAAATGGGACTGTGTGCACTCGGAAAGGCGGTGGACTTTTGTTGATGGTAGGTTAAAAAATTTGTCACTTAATCTAGCCACTTTGATTTCCATATCCCATGTCATATCTATCTGTTCTTTCTTTCTCAATTAATTAGTTGTCTCGCTGTATTATTAATCAGCAAAAAATGATAATTTTTTCCTTATTCTTCTGTTTTGTGATTTACAGTTCGATCCAAAAACGGTGTGATTGTCGTTGTTAACTCATCGTCATGAGTACAAGAACTAAAGCTAACATATAACGTCAGTGTCGCTTGAATCTTTCAGCTCGTGGAAGATCTTGACATTTCATTACTATTCCATGAGCTTTTGTTTGGGGACCTTAGGACAAAGCTTCGATTAATGCTCACTATATGCAGAGTCTTTACTGGTTTCTAAGTTGAGGTGCCGAGAGGACACGCATGTATTAAGCTTGTGGTAAATATTTCATGCCTGAGCATAATGTGAAGTCCAACTGAACTGGAGTCATGTTAATTTAAGGATTAGTAAGTATTGATGATTTTTCACCACCTTTAAATGGGACTTGGCACAAGCCATTTCTAAAGTACTTTTTCTTACTTGATCTATTCAAGTAAACCTAGTAAAGACACATGTGCGTTTACATGTGAGGAATGTCGTGAATTCAAAGGTTTGAAATGTGTACTTCATTTTTAGAAGAAAAAGGAACTTCTTTGTATCAAAATTCTATTCTGTGTATGGACGATGGACAAAGAGTCTTAGATCTTTCTCTTTCTTTATCTTTTATTTTTCTTTTCTAGCTTTGTACTTAAAGATTGAAAGGAACCAATGAATTAAAGTCCTGAATTGAGTTTCCAGTTGCAAAGAGTAAAATTGGAAATTTTTTAACAAACCTGAGATAGGAAAGTTGTAAGTCATGGATAACTAGATTGCCCAAAGACGGTGTTAGGAAATATTAACACATTCTTAATAAAGTTGAAGGCTAATTTGGTGAATTAACTTAAATGGGTGTGTTTTAGCCACACAAAAAAAAGATGTGAAAATAGCACCACCCATACCTACTACAAATTTATATAGTGTTTTGGAAGATTAATAATTAATTAAACTTAAGCACCTTTCAAACAAAACTATTATAAATGGTTTAAGATGAACCTTTGGACCAGCTCCAAGACCGAAAGCGGCAATATAATTCACGAGCAATGAAACTCTCTAGTTTTATTATTAGAAACCCTAATCAAAATATTGCTCACTGAGATTTTTTTCAAAAAAAAAACATACCACGGGTAAATGGGGAAGCTGGAAGGACACTGTGAAAGCCATTAACGACGAGAAGAAGTCCATCACATGGACTTTGTTGGACGGAGAAGTGCCGAAGAAAATCTACGAGAGCCTGAAAGTGGAGTACCAGTTCACTGCCAAGGGCGAAGGCTGCACGGCGACAGCGACTCTGACTTTCGAGAAGAAAGGCGACGGTTTTCCCGAACCCGATGACTGTAAGGCCGTCATCCAGTCGATGTTCCTGGCAGTCGACGCCTACCTTCTCACGCATTGAAAATATACTACGTGTGGTTAAGTAGTCAATAACATGCTTTGGGAGCATGGAAAAAGGATGTTTATTTGCCTACTAAGTGTGTAATCTTCCACCAATGCAGTGTTGTACTCCTGATAAGACAATATAATATAAGTAGTGCTTTGTGTGTCTAAGTTCAGCCAGTTGTATTTGCTGAAAAAATTCTTGCACGTGGTATAATAATTCCATATATTTCATGGCCTGAAATTTGCTTTCTAATGCGTGAAAGAACAGAAACCATAGACAGACCGAAACGTTTAAAACGAGTGATGCAAACTTACCATACAATATAAAGTAAAAGAGATGCATACAATATAAATATAGTGAAGGAAGGTTTATAATAGTCGAGTTACGAAATCTTGTGTGAAAATCAGGCGCATGACACAAGCTCAACTCCACAAATCACCAAGATCAAATAAGACGTTCACATCATTTGGACGGTCCACCTAGATTTCAACTCGCATTTTACAAGATCCTTGAGATTAGTGAGGCTTTTCATGAAATTTGAACTCTAGCCCTACACAACGCTGGCCTATTATCGTTAGTTTGGGCTAAGCTTGGGCACAAACATTTTTAGCCTGCCAGGGCCAAATCAACACTAGTGAGCTTTGGGGGTCTCCTTTACGGGGCAAGCATGATGCTTTCAACGCACATTTCTAGGGTTTTTCTTTCTTTCTTTTTTTGTGATAGGTAAGTATGGATAACATCTTTCTAGACCCAAAGCCAGGCTCGGACCTATGATCCTGGATTTTATGCAAGGAGCCCAGCCCGAACCCGTCTTGCTCAGCTCATTGATCACCTCTAGTCAGTCACAATACATCAAGAAAAGTGGCAGATTTTATAGGTATTGTACGACCGAAACAATTAATTCTTGCAAATGCTGATTTGGGCGGATTCAACAGTTTCCAGTTTTCTCTTTGATTCCTCCCGGAATTTGACACATTAAAAAGGATGGTGGTGTGACTGATTAACGAGGATCTGTGAAATGGAGGTACAGCATGTGACGCCCCGACCTCGGGGTCATTCATGTGACGTCCCGTTCATTATTCTTTTTCATTACACAAGCGGAAGCATTTCTCGGGACAATCACATTAAAAACAACAGCGGGATTAAGACAAAAAGCATCATGAGCAAACCTTATATTTACAAAGCATGCAAACATGTTTTAACAAGCCCTTCGGGCCATGGCAAACATCACACATATTCGACAAGCCTATTCCGAAGGCTTTTCTAATTACAGGCCGACGTGGCTTGGGCTTTCCTATCCCCACTATGATTTCTCGCTCCTCGCTTTCCCCGAACTCCAACATGGCTCGAACTCCTCCTGTCGCCGCCGTCCATTCGACCATCCTATGGCCCTGAAGGGGGGAAATGGAGGGGGGGTGAGTCGGGGAGACTCAGCAAGTGAAAACACTAATATCAAGCGAGGATATATCGATCGCCGTTAACATAAGTCAGCCCTTACCGCACCCGCATCGGTGGCAGATCAATAGCAAAGTTCAAACAAGAGAACATCACGCATGGTCACGTCATACACACTTTACGAACCAAGGCTCGGTTCTATCTCAAATCAACATCAAACAGGAAACATGATCAAGTCAAGAGAATGAACCAACCACGACCAACCAAACGACCGAGACACGGTCCAAGCAAACCACGTCACAACGCATCTCAACATCCTTTCCCGATATTAAGGAATTCACTTACCCAACGACAAACAAAACTTAAAGAACGGGGGTCGAGACGGGTGAGTTCGGGAAAATTCGGGCTTGGACACGAACACTCGAGCCTCGCCGGTAAGCTTTTTCTTTCTTTCTCTCTTTCTTTCTCTTTCTCTCTCTATTTCTCTCTCCCTTGGCCGAATGGCCTTGTTTCTATTTATAGGGAGACAAAACTTGGGGCCAAAGATTCGATGAGGTAAGCGCACGTGTCATCGGGGCGATGAGGTAAGCGCGCGTGTCATCGGGGCAATGAGGTAAGCGCGCGTGTCATCCTTTCATTAATGGCCTAAGTCTCAAAAGTCAAGACTTCATAAATGGCTTCATAAATGCTTGTGGAAAAAGAAGGCCAAGCATTAATGCAAGCCATTAATTAGGCTTCTTGAACAAGCTTCATTTTTAGACAATCATTTTTAAGCTTGCTTCTCTATTTCGTTTTCCCCTGGTCCGACCTCCGATCAAAGCATAAAATATCTCATTTGAAAGCTCAGAACGCGTACTTTAAATCACCAGAAGACACCAAGTCCAAATTCCAACGTTTTCGTATAGAAAATGCTGAATCTTTGAAATCTGGCAAAACCGGGCAGTTTTGCACTGTTCACGAAATCGGACTTGAAATTATAGTAAATGAACTCCGAAAATTCTCAAATTGGGATATGTCATAAACAAAGCCTTAACAAACATTTTCCGTGAAGAACACAAAATCTAATTCTCTCTGTAAACACCATTTTCAGTCACTCAAAGACAGACCCAAAACAGTTCACTGGAACAGCATTTTTGTTTCTCAAAGTAAGCTCTTTTCAGAATCCAAATCATCTCAGAAAATTCTCAAATTTATACACGTTATAGAAAAGGAAGTTCTCAACAACTTCCGTGAAGGAAACCTTTCCAAAATCTGCCCAGAAAAGCTTGTAGAAAATCAAGACGGTGTGAACATCACCGAAAAACCCATTCTAGGCAGTTTCTCATGGTCCGAAAATCAGACCATCGTACCACTCATCTCAATTCCAAAAATTCTGAAATTAAATCATGTAAAACTTTCAAAATGTTTGGAACAACTTTCCAGAAGAAAGCGTTTGGAAATTCGGATCACAAAAATCTCCCCAAAAATAAAAAAAACGAAGGGGTACAAATGATCCGAAATACGGTTTTCCAAAACAAGAGAAAACAATTTAATTCTGATTGGAAAACCACCAAACTTAACTCATAGCCAAATCCCAGGGATTGAAATTGAGGATATTACAATTTACCTGCGGCTTCCCAGGCACAAAAATCAGGATGTGACATAGCAACCCCGGCCAATGTTGGTTAGCCACTAGCCAAGGAACAAAGCCATGAATTGACAGGTTCAAGAAAGATTAAGTTAGGGCTTTCCCCAGATGTAGATCATGGCATTGATTCTATTGCGGAAGCCAAGCGATCGAACAATAAAATTGACAGAATAAGAAAATAAATCGAACACCAGATTTACGTGGTTCGGTCGTAGTGACCTACGTCCACGGGGAGAGCAGCACGGAATTCCACTATAGATCAAGCGATACAACGGAGATTACAACCACACTCGAGTCACTCAAACACTCTAAGTGTTTCCCAAGCCCCAATTACACCCAATAACTCACACAGTGTTTAGCCCCACAATTCCTCTCGAAATAATCTCTCAATCTCGCAAAAGAATTGTACACAAATCTTAACACAAGATTTAATCGCTACGAACACTTGAACTCTTGGTGTAATTCCACGAACAAAATCCCAGGGAAATAAACCCACGCCAAGCACTCGACGTCAACCGCGGCGCTTCAATACTCACGATCAACTCCCTCCTTGGAACCAACGTCAAAGCCACATATATATTTGCTCGTATGTCCACCGCTTAAAGGAGTGCAAGATTTGGTCAACAAAGTCCACGTCTGACTTTCCTTTTTCTTTCTTGACCGAATCATATTGGAAATCAATTTCTCTGGTTTCCTCTTTTGATCAACTTCAATTAGCTTTCCTTTTCTTGAAGTTTGCTGCCAACTCTTACGTATTAGGAAAGCAAATTTCCAATATTTCTTTTTGCTCGATTTCGGAAATCCGCAAAATATTCAATTCGAAATATTTAGATTTTCGCTTCGGGCTTAAACTCGAGACATTTATTCAACAGATTCTCACCCTTCATGTAATTGCGCCCTCTTCAGCATAATCGCTAGGTAAATCTATTGCGATCATTGTGACTAGTGTTACTTTTAAGAGTTTGCTTGCTTTCAAGTCGTTAAGTGATATCGGAGGCGACGGACATATAAAAGATAACATAGGTGCGACAAGCTGGTAAATGCTCTCCGCCTAAGAAAATCACATCATAATACATGGCACATCATATGGTAAACAATTGTTACCTAAGAAATACATCTTAAGATACACCGCGTGACTCGCCACTTAATGGAATCCACCAATGAAACTCCAAATCCAAGACTTCAATTCCAAAAAATCATTGAAACTATCCTTTTTTTTCTCGACAAAATGTTAAGGGGGGTTTATACAGACACAACTTGGAACAGCCCTCTAGGTTAGGCAAATTCCAAGACAATAACATTTCAATTTGCAAGACAAAAGACCAATAACCCCCGGACAAAACATAATTAAGAGAATTGACTCTGGACTCAAATGATCTAGAAACTAAATGCAATGCACGTGACTCAACAAATAAAATACTAAGAAAAATCATTCTCGGAATCCCTGAGTAGCATTAAGTGTTTTGGGAACAATTTTCTGGGGGATCTCCAAATTTGCTTGAAACTTGATTCATTGAAAACTTGACACGTAACCACTGGAGTTTGCCCTAGTAGCCATCCTTTTCTACTTGGGAAGGGGAGGTGAGAAGTTCGATTTCCCATCTTCTCAGGAGAGTTAGGAGTAGGGACGCTTATAAGTGTGTAAGCTTTCACCAATGCATGGTGTATGTACTCCAGTTTAAATATATAATATAAGTGGTGTTGGAAATATAACACAGAAACGACAAGATCTTACAAATTAAGTCAATGCGAAAATATCAAAGAAATAAATGAGGAATGATAAAGGACACTAGAAATTTACATGGTTCGGTCCGAATATCGGTACCTACATTCCCGGGGAGAGCCAGCAACAAATAATCCACTATAATCGGAGAATCAGAGTTACAATTCACTCATATGCTCGAGTGTTTTCCACATCTAAATTTAAGCCCAAACTCAAAGTGTTTACCAATAAATAACTCAATTGGACAATATAAACTCACAGAACAAATCTGGATCTCTTTGTGCGGCCGAGCCTTGAGAACATTTGTGCATTCCGTTTTCTTTGTTCTCGCGGCTCTGTAGAGGTCTTACCTATATGGCGGCTCACTCTCACTGAAGAAGACGCGCACCCTTTTATTCCTCTCCAGAACAAACCCTTTTCGTCAGAACCAAAAAGACAAGAAAGTCCTTCTGATACAAATTAGCAAAACTTCGCATAACGTGAGCAGAACTTCCCTTTTGTTGTTTCTTTGCTCCATTAAAATAAACCTTTAATATATTTATTAAAGGTGCCCCTATTTCGTCCTTTAGTGTCCAATATGCCATTTTTTTGTTGAAGACTTCCACAGTACGTATCTGGAGAGGATTTCCTTTCATGAGCAATCTTCAATATTATCTCCAATAGAAAAATATCTTCACAGTCAAATATGGAAATTTATCCAAGTGAGTCGCGTTCCGTAAACGGCTCAAACTCAAGTCATAATTTAACAAGTAGTGCTTTGTGTGTCTAAGTTCAGCCAATTGTGTTTACAACTTTTTTTTTTTGCATGTGGTATGATAATTTCGTATTTTTTGTGGCTGAAATTTGCTTTCTAGTACGTGAAAAAAAAAAAGACCATAGACAAACCAAAACGTTCGAAACGAGTGATGCAAATTTTACCATATTCCTATATTACTACTCCATTCAGATTATTTTATGTAAAAGAGATGCGTACAATTTAAATCTGGTGGAGGTTGGTTTATAGTAGTCGAGGAATGAAATTTTTTTGTATGAAAATTAGGCGTACAACACAAGTTCAACTTCTCAAATCTGGACACCCAGAGCAAATCAGATGTGCATGTCATTTGGACCATCCATCTAGACTTGAACTCGCGTTTTACCATATCCTTGAGATTAGTGAGGTTTTTCTTGAAATTCGATGCTGCTGTCTCTTGGACACTTGTTTCTGAACTCTACTTCAACACCGCTGACGAATGGGCTCCGGCTAGCTATCTTTGTTCTATCTGTGTTTGAGATTGTTGAATAAATTTGGGTCATTTCTTTTCTTGCTAGCTATCTTTGTTCTGTCTATCTTTGTCCCTTTGAAGCTTTTCTTCTTTCTATGATTTTCACTCGTCAATCAGCTTCTTTATATCAGTTGTCAAACTTGATGTCCTCAGGGACATAGTTGTTTGTGATTTGTGCAATATCTGTAAGGAATTATGGACTCCATACTTAAAAAAAAAACAAAACAAAACAAAACATGTCACCAGTTTCAGGATCAGGTGGGCAGATTCCTAGTTCCAGAAACCGGAACCGGTCCCTGGTTCATGGGTGGGAACCGGCTTACCAAGGAACCGATCACCCTTGGACAAACAAAACATTGTAATTTCTAGTGATATGAACTCAATCCGGCGAAAGGGATCTAAGAAAACGCCAATATTGAACATTGAAACATAACCGAGTCCAACTTATGGTGAAAGGATAATGTTTTACTTTCTTTTTAGTTAAAGAACTTTTCTCATCTCAATTTTTACGTAGTGGGTTAACATAACACTTTTCACAAGGGTGAGTTTATTTCGCGGATAATGAATGATTTGGAAAATATTTTCCTAAAAATGATTGTTTGCATCGTTCCAAAAAAAAAGAACAAAAAATATTTTCATCGTTCACGAAAGTATTTAGACATGAATTATTGTCGATAATGAAAATATTTTTCGTTGACTAATTATTTCAAGTAATATAAACGATTATTTTTAGAAAAATATTTTCTAAATTATTTATTTTCTGCAAAACAATGGAGCCTAAGATAAGTGTTACAATCAAGCACATGAAATTTGAAAAATCATTTCATGGAAATCATTTTGATAAAAACAAACACACCCTAATTTTACATTTCCGCCTTATATATGCATGTTTCTAATCATCAAATTAGAGACCGGTAATAGGAAAACTTCCTCCAAAAAAACATGATCCTAAGTGAAAATGAGGCGGGGAAAAAAATTATTCTTTCAGAAATTCACCCTCGCGGAAGAAAATTCATTCTTGTAACACGGAAAGGCAGAACCGTCACGGCAAAGGATTAAAGTTGGCATGTTGCAATTCCTTATTTTTCAGAGGCAGTTCTTATGGCTGCAGTGCACAGAAGTGACAAAATGGGTGACATTCTTGTACTTTGAACTCAGACCCAAGTTGAGCTCAAGCTTAGCAAAACATGCCTCAGATATAGCTAAGTCCAAGATAAGGCTCGAAAGGACCCTCATAATGAGCTTAGCTCAAACCATTATTTTGACCTACATTTCACATAGTGATTGGATATTAGTAGCAATTTGAATATGGTATCGGTCAATGCATTAAGCTAGGTGCTTGAGTAAGCTCTATACAATTTTTCTCGTGCACCATAGAATTTCTTTTCTTTTTTTTGGCATAATGCACGCTTTTCCTCTGCGTGATCTATCGGTTTTGTCCCTCGCCGATTAAGGGGTGAAGGATCCATGTCTCACTTCATCATATCTGAAAATCTGCAAGCAGAAACTCATTCAATCCACCGAAATTATCACACAACGAGAGGATCGCTCAATCAATTAGTTCATCTACTAAACTCAGTCAATATATTCATATTCCAATGCAATCCAGAGACGATCACAACACGTGCCGTCTTCACCAGCGGTCCCTCGAGAAACTCACAGACGTCGAGAGCTGCCAGCGAGGTCGATCCACTCCAGCTGGATCTCCACCTCGCCGGACTCGACGTTACTCAACCAGAGCACCATGTCCAGGTAGATCTTGCCGTCTTTCCAAACGATCGAGCTCTCGTCCGCCAGGCAGTTGCCCTTCAAAGGCTGGACTCTGGCAAGCGTGGTGGGGGTCGGGAAGTTCTCCAGGCGCATCTCTATAGCGTCTACGTACAGCTTGATGTCAATCTTGGCCTCTCCTATTTTGTCGTCCACGGTGAACGTGTCCTTGTCATAAACAGTCTGCGAAGAGCATAGTTCGATAGGACTATTACTAATCTGGTGGATGCTTACTGTGTGACTTCAAACTTCTTCAATCCCTAAAATTGATGTATATTACATTTGACATTTGAAAACTCAGTTCAAGAGCGATTCAACAGGCGATCCTCCTGAAATATCGTTCCAGAGCGATCATTTTAAACTAAGCGGGCGCATACAGAATATGAATGAATGGAAACTCTAGAACAGAATGTTGAATCATCTCAAATGTTAGGCTAATTCTGGGCATCATCCGATTCGGGGTTCATTTCGGGAGGGTCTCCAAGCAGCGTGTCCTCAACTCATTGCTAAGCATGTCGAACACTAAATTAATTGAACAATCTAAAAACACGAATTAAAACGACTTAACATGGTTATTCGCAAAATCGACACATAAAGGATGATTGAACGTGAAGGAAGGAAGGCAGGAAGGAAGGAAGGAAGGAACACCGACTAGGTTGATTCGAATGTTGGGGTCTGTTATGGAAAGAGTCAGCTCGTCGTTCCATTCTGGGTTGCAATTGTTTTTCACCACCCGAGTCTTCAATTTCTGCAACCACATATATAACATTCAGGTAACGTCAGCAAAATGGCGCGTACTATATAGTAATATATAATAAATTGTGGAACCTCACACCGCGCAAAATGATGAAACCATCGGCTAGATAGCGAAGGTGAATGAGTAAGAACGTGATGCTAATCCTAAAGACCACATGATTTGAGTGTTATTATGTGCATTACTGATGTGTGATTTTTATTTTTATTTTGGTCAGAGATGTGCGATTATATATGGAAAATGTTATGCTATGTTCTGTCACCCATATATCGGTGGGGGACGATGTCTCATGAGTCGGGATGCCTGGGAGTATTTGGGATGCCTCGGAGTGAAGATGCCCCGTGTGTTAGGAAGCCCCGGAATGGGGATGCCTCGGCAATCAGGATGAAATGAGATGAAATAATGATTATGATGCATGATTATATGGACACGTGTCTCTTAAAAACCAAAATGTGGGTAGACATGCATCACTACATGTTATGCCATCCGCTTGCAACGAAGTGAATAACTTTATGCAATTCATCGGCTTTCATGGGCATATGTGATAGGAAGAATAATGTATTTATTCTTTCATTTGCCTCCTATATTTATTTTGTTCTCATCTTGATTTAACTTTGCTTTGTGGTTACCAGGTCGAATAGTGAATTGATCTCCTACCTTAGACTTAGAGAGTTCATTTATTAAGCTTTGGCTCAGTCCTTATTTTACAGATTTGTAGGATAGATCACTCTCCACCACTACAGTTTGGACTTCTTGCATATTTTGATTGCAACTATCAAAACGTGTTAATACCTTAATCAGCGGTAATTTATACTGAGTGTAGTTCAATGATATGGATCAATGTAGGTGTATCAGGGTGGATCCCTCATCAATTTGTTGCTTGGTATTTCAACATCGACGGTGAGTTGGTTAGACCACTTAGAGACTTCGATGGTCCCATCAGCTTCGATGACGACGGCTTGTCAATGGGCAAAGTTGTCGATCCATATTTTTTTTTTTGGATGTATCGATCCATAGTATAGTAGCATTACTTTGTGTAGGCAACTTTCTGGGCGTAGAAGTGTGGAGTAGTATCGACAAGATGCGACATTCTTCGCACAGTTAATGCCTTGTACTTTGTTGTTTGTGGTACTTGTATTGATACTTGGAAGAGGGAAGATAATGGAAAAGTGCATATGTATATTATTCAAACTTACATTTCTCGTGTGATGTTTTTATTGTGCTTCCTCATGCTAATAATAATTAAGAGTATTATTGGAATGGACACGTGTCACTAGCGACGTTCTTGATTGTTACAGTTAGCACATATCAACCCTCTCAATTCTTTCATTTATAAAAGAAAATGCATGAGAATATATGGCAATTGACCGTTATGGCTTGTGCTGCGTTACCTAACCATGACACACCTCATGTGGAGAGATTTCTTGACTACTAATATCTTGATAGTGATGCAGTGCGCCGATCTGGGACCTAAGAATTTATGGTGGTGAGGAGTGGTTATACTCAAACAAAATAATCCGAAGCGAGTTAAGAGGGAATGCCAAAGCACTCATTAGGTAAATCACCTTTTACTATCCTTTAACAAAATACATGAGAAGATATGACAGCCGGACACCATTCCGATATAACATATAATCACAATTATATCTTCTTCTTTTTTTATAAATTCCACGGCCGTCAAAATCAGAAGTCAGAGAAATTTTTCAGACATTTATGTCTTAGAAAATTTTTCAGAACAGTCGTGTTGAAAATGATAGGTCTATTAAAACGAATATACTAAACTCGATCGGTGTTGAAAAACTTCACTGGACACTTACAAAAATAAATCCTGACTTTTGCTTTAAAAACATTTTGGGTAGAATAGTGCAATATTACCAAACCATACTTTTTTATTTCACATATTGGCAGTGGCCCAATAATTTCGGCTTGACGCGCGTGTGATTCGAGAACCCTAGTAAAAAAGATTAAAGATAAATTAAATAAGTAAAGAGCAGCAATCATCCAAAGTTCTGAAAATCTCACTTGAACATACGTATGACATCACAATGAAACATGATCCATTCATTAACAATCATACACAATCAATAACCAAATTTTTGTATACATGTAAATTAAGACTGAGTTGGTGGAGAAGGTGGACCGACGATTTTTCTTGAAGATTATTAACTAGCTTTGTTGATTGTTACTTATTTTCACCTTTTCATATATAGGAATATAAATTTTTCCCTTTTTCTCCAAAATGCATAAGTATACATTAATTTAGTTGCATCAATCGTGGATAATAACATCCTACGACTTGTCATATAACTATTAAATATTGACGTAGATTTTCCTTATTATTAACTCAGTTTATTTCCTTGCATAAAAAGGAAAACAACAAAGACGTCGATAAGTGCTTGTGTATATAAATCACACAGTCGAAGCACACATACTTTCTTCGTATCAGTTTGATCACTGAGTATCTGTCACAAAAGGAAAAAAAACAAAAGAATGACAGTCCACGGACAGATGGAGATAGACTTGGAGATCAGGGCTCCGGCGGACAAGTTCCATGACGTCTTCAGCTGCCGGCCCCACCACATCTCGAACATGTCCACCGACAAGATCCAGGGCGTCGATTTGCACGAAGGCGACTGGGGCAAGGCCGGATCCGTCATCTGCTGGAGCTACACCCGCGGTAAATATTCGAATAATACAAATTGAAATGGGCTTTCATCTGGTAACTTTAACCTTTCGCGTCCAATGAACTTCACAGATGGAGAAACTAAGGTCGTGAAGAGGTGATAGAAGCCATAGATGACGAGAAGAACTCGACGACGTTCAGAGTGATCGAAGGCGACCTGATGAAGCTGTACAAGAACTTTGTCCTCGTCGTCCAGGCCACGCCCAAGGAAGGAGGCGGAAGCGTCGTCCACTGGACACTCGAGTACGAGAAGCTGAGCGAGGAGGTGACTGAGCCCTACTCGCTGCTTCAGTTCTGCGTCCATGTCAGCAAGGACATGGATGTTCACCTCATGGAACAGGCTCAGGTTCAGGCTCAGGCCTAGCAGAAACTAAGGAACTGGGTTTTTATTTATATGCGCTGGTTTGCAGTCTCTGTTGAGTTTGATGTTATGCATGTTTGAACATGTGTTACAACGTGTCTATAGTGAAAGGAATATGCTTGTGCTATGTGTGGTTCTTGGGATTCTCGTGGGGAAAACTAATGTAATGGTCTTCAAACAGATCGTTGAATATCTCTACTGTTTCCATGTGTTTGTGGGACTTCATTCATAGTTCAAGGGATGATATGCGTCGTAAAATGATTTGTTCAGCGATCCAACAAACGTAATTATTCGGGTGTGCAACACCAAACTTCAAGGGGCTGTTTTCCTCTCCATCTCTGATCTGTAAATCCTTCTCACAACATCTTGATAGTCAACTTTCTTTTTTAAAAATTTCACACGTAGTAAACCTACCAACCCAATAAAGAAAGCGAATAAAGAATCCCAGTTTCATCACTCTTGCGTGTGCACCATCTCAAGTCGAAGCCAATCAGAGGTCGCCTGTGGCAGATCTGAGGTTGTGGTGGCTTGGGAGGGAGGGGGAGGGGGCAGCGCATGGGGGAGTTTTAGCTGTTGAGTTTTGCGCATGTTAAAGTAATACATGAGTCGCCTTTGAACGTGTAAACCACCGGTTATAGTGCGGCGATGGATGAACAAAACAATGTAATTTCTAGTAACATGAACTCAATCCGTCCAAAGGGGTCCAAGAAAATCCTAATATTGAACATTGAAACAAAACCAAGTCCAACTTATGGTAAAAGGATAATGTTTTACGTCATTTTTAGCCGAAGAAGTTTTCTCATCTCACTTTCTGAATAGTTTGGTTTATATAAAACTTTTCACACCGAGATAAGTGTTACAGATACGATGACGACAAACAGCGAACCGTGCACATGAAATTTGAAAAATCATTTCATGGAAATCATTTTGATAAAGACAAACACAACCTAATTTTACATTTCGGTGATATGCATATTTCTAATTACCAAATTAGAGACTGATAACAGGCAAATTTCCTCCAATGTAAAACTTGATCCTAAGTGAAAACTAGGCGGGTCAAATATATTCTTTCAGAAATTCACCACTACAAAAAAACGAATTTTTTCCGACAAAATTTCCAACGAAAAATTCTGGAAAATTCTTTGGAAAACGAATTTCCAACGAATTTTCCAACGAAAAAAAATTCGTGGATAATTCGTCGTCGGAAAATTTTCCAACGAAAAATTTCAATTTTCGTTGGAAATTTGGGACGAATTTTTTTTCGTTGGAAAATTCGTTGAAAAACTCGTGGCTAAATTCGTTGGAAACGAATTTTTTTTTCGACGAATTTTTTTTCATTGGAAACTACAATTTTTTTTTGGTCGAAAAATCGTGAAAATTTTTTTTCCATCAAAAAAAATTTTTTTTTGGTCGAAAAATCGCCCTCGCCACCGGCGAGGGCCGAGCTCGCCCAGATCTGGGCGAGCTCAAGCTCGCCATGGCCGGCGAGGCCCGCGGACCGGCGAGCAGCGGTTCCAAGCAGCCCACGCGGCCGAGAAAGGAAGAGAGAGATCAGGTCGGTTGGACGGTGGCGGTGAGGCGGGATGGGTGGCGGCCTCGCCGGCCATGGCGAGGGCCGAGCTCGCCATGGCCGGCGAGCTCGAGCTCGCTCAAATCTGGGAGAGCTCGGCCCTCGCCGGCGACGAGGCTTGGTGGCGTCGGGGGCGTCGGGGACGGCCCATGGTGGCGTCGGGGGCGGCCCATGGTGGCATCGGGGGCGCCGACCGCCGCGGGGGCCTGGCCCTGGATGGCCGCGGCGGCGTCTTTGGGGAGGGAGCTGACGTCGCCCGAGGGGGGTTGCAGGAGTTGAGGGCCCCAATCTTGGTGTCCATGGCGCCGGAGCTGAAGCCGGAGCCGGAGGAGGAGGGGGGCGGCGGGGGAGGAGGCGGAGGGGGAGGCGAAGGGAGAAGGTGAACAAGCGGGGGATTGCAAAGGAGAGAGAGACTCTGAGAGAGAGAGAGAGAGAGAGAGAGAGAGAGAGAGAGAGAGAGAGAGAGAGAGAGAGAATGTGGAAATTGAGAGAATGGGCGCGAAAATGTTGAATAAGGAAGAAGTAGGGTTTTCGTTGCAAAATTCGTGGGAAATTTCCCATGAATTTTGCAACGAAAATTGTACACACTAAAATAATTGCTCGGAAAATTGAAATTCGTTGGAAAATTCATTGGAAATTTCTAACAAATAATTTCCAACGAATTTTCCAACGAAAATTGTACACACTGAAATAATTGCCCGGAAAATTGAAATTCGTTGGAAAATTCGTTGGAAATTTCCAACGAATTTTCTAACGAATATAAAAAATGCTGAACAGTATCCGGTTTTTTTTAATTCGTTGGAAAATTCGTTGGAAATTTTCAACGAAAAAAAATTCGTTGGAAATTTCCAACGAATTTTCCAACGAAAATTGTACACACTAAAATAATTGCCCGTAAAATTGAAATTCATTGGAAAATTCGTTGGAAATTTCCAACGAATTTTCCAACGAATATAAAAAATGCCGAATAGTACCCGATTTTTTTGAATTCGTTGGAAAATTCGTTGGAAATTTCCAACGAATTTTTCAACGAAAATTGTACACACTAAAATAATTGTCTGGAAAATTGAAATTCGTTGGAAAATTCGTTGGAAATTTCCAACGAAATTTCCAACGAAAATTGTACACACTAAAATAATTGTCTGGAAAATTGAAATTCGTTGGAAAATTCGTTGGAAATTTCCAACGAATATAAAAAATGCCGAACAATACCGGGTTTTTTTGAATTCGTTGGAAAATTCGTTGGAAATTTCCAACGAATTTTCCAACGAAAATTATACACAATGAAATAAACTCCCGGAAAATTGAAATTCGTGGGAAAATTCGTTGGAAATTTCCAACGAATTTTTTTCGTTGGAAATTTCCAACGAATTTTCCCACGAAAAATTTTTCGTTGGAAATTTCCAACGAATTTTACTTTTCGCTGGAAAATTTGTCGCAAATTTGCAACGAAAATTTTTTCGTCGCAAATTTTCGTGGCAAAAATCTAGTTTTTTTGTAGTGCACCCTCACGGAAGAAAATTCATTCTTTTAACACGAAAAGGTAGAAACGTCACAGCCAAGGATTAATGTTGGCTTGTTACAATTCGTTATATTTTAGAGGCAGATCTTATGGTTGCAAAGAAGTGAGAGTTGATTCATCTGATGGGATTGAGAAAATGGGCGACTTACTGTTGGGGAGAACTGGGCAATAAGGGCCCGTTTGGTAACGTGCCAAATAGTGAAAATTTCTGTTCTTTTGTTCCCAGAAATAGTTTGGGAACAGAAATGCGTTTGGTAAACTTTTTGTTCCCGGACACATTTTTGCTAAAATTTATGTCGAGAAACAGTTTTGGAAGAGAAACAAGAAGTAAAAAAAAGTTGCTTCTTGTTTCTCGGCACAATTTTGAGAATCAGTTTTTTTCTTCTTTTTTTTTCTTTTCTTCTTTTTGTGTTGCTGCAACAAAGTTGTGGCCGGCGACCGGCCACAAAATATATTAATAAAAATATTAAATATTTAAATATTATTTTTTAAAATATTAATATAATATTTAATATTAAAATTAATTTTTAATAAAATATTTAATATTTATATTTTATATAAAATATAAAATATTTAAATTAAATATTTATATATTTATATATTTAATTTAATTTAAATATTAAATTAAACAATTCAAAATATTATTAAAATATTGTTAATAAAAAGAAATTTTGTGTAGTTACCAAACGCATTTATGTTCTTTTCTATTCCAGGAATAGAAATTTTGGACAGTTACCAAACGCCTTAAAATACTCAGAAATTATTTCCGGGCACAGAATAAAAAAAAATCATTTTTGTTCAGAAATCGTTCCCGGGCACAGAATGGTTCTCATGCACACCCTAAGTCACCAAGAACTAACCCAATTTAGGATTCATTTCTTCCCCAAAACTAAACCAATCAAAATTGACTTAACACCAGCAACAACCAGCAATATATTCCAACAATACATTATCGAAATAAGTAAATATAATACTGAAATGTTAAAGAGATATGGCAACAACAATACCAAGATTTTTACGTGAAAAATCCAATACGGGAAAAACCATGGACCGCTCAAAAAACTTTCACTAATTATCAAGAATAGTAGGATAACAAAGGTTCTTCTCTAGCCACACACTAGAGGCTCAACATCAATAATACAACAATATTTCATCACCACAAAGGTGGATTAATACGAATGGAGCAAAAAAATCTAACCATGGTTTGAGATTACAAGAGATAATTTGGAGAAGAATTTCAACAAATGATGCCGATTAACTTGTAGACCTTGGTTGTACGAACAATATATTGAAATTTGAGCCAATTATGACAATGTTTGGCCGTCGAATCTCCGCCGGAAGTCATAGCCCTCTTTCCCTTCTTCTCTGCATGTTCTTCTCGGTGAACACACTCTCTCCCTCTTATCTCTTACATGCAAGAGAGTTCGATCTCTTCCTTTTCTTTTCCTTTGACTTTTTGACCTCCTTTTCTTTTGCTTTTTTGTATTATTATTTTTGTTAGCTGGGCCTCACATAGAGGCGGACCCAGCCAACAATCTCCCCTCCATCTCATGTGGGCAATTCCATCATATGCGGGCAATTCCATCATATGCCTGCTTTGTTTCTACAAAAGTTTAGTTTGACCATGGGCAAGATTTTGGTTATCATTCATATTCATTGTCGTCAGTGTGGACATTCTCAAATAGGAAGAGCTTCTCTTCTAATTTCTGTCTGATTTACTGATATTTCACATCAATATGTTTCGATCTCGAGTGCAAAATTGGATTTTTGATAAGATAGATAGCACTTATGCTATCACAATACAAAACAAACTTCCCTTGCTTCAAGCCCAACTAATGTAGAAATTTCTGTATCCGTAAGAGTTCCTTACCTCCTTCGATAATAGCAATGTACTATGCTTCAGTCGTAGATAAAGCAACACGTTTTGCAATCTTGATTGCTACAAAACCGCTCCCCCTACAAAAGTCATCATTTAACCTTACGTGAACTTTCGAGAGTCAATGACACCAGCATAGCCTACATCTGAATAGCCACACAACTCAGGCTTTCCATTTCCATAATATAAGCATAATTTGGAAGTATCTTTGAGATACCTCAAAATTCATTTAACAACGGTCTAATGCTCTTTGCCTAGATTTGAGAAAACCTACTCATGACACCAATTGCATGAGTAATATCTGGTTTTGTGCAGACCATGGTATACATCAAACTACCCACGGCCGATGCATAATGAATTTTTATCATTTCTTCCTCCTCTTTCTCACTTGTAAGACTCTTTATTACTCAACTTGAAATGGCCAACAAGTGGAGTAATTACCGGTTTACATGTGTTCATGTCGAATCTTTCTAGCACACTTTCAATGTACTTCTCCTGAGATAGCCAAAGTTAAATGTTCTTCTTATCACGAGAAATTCTCATGCCAAGGATTTGCTTAGCCAATTCTAAACCCTTTATTGCAAAAGCTTTACTTCACTCATTTTTTAAACTCCTGATTTTCTTAGCATCATGCCTAACTATCAACTGGCCATCCACATAGAGTAGGAGGATAATAAAATCATTATTTGAGAATCTATCCATAAAGATACAAGAATCAGAGTTGGTCTCACCATATTCATGATTTTCCATGAATAATTCAAACTACGTGTACCATTGTATTGGTGCTTACTTCAGACCATTTAAGTTTTTCCTCAACCTGCATACAAGATGCTTATTGCCTTCAGCTTTAAAATCTTCTAGTTGCTCCATATATATTTCTTCTTCTAAGTCTTCATGAAAAAAAGATGTATTTACGTCAAGCTGTTCGATTTCTAAATTCGAACTGGCTGTCAACCCAAGAACAATTCAAATAGAAGGTATTTTTACAATTAATGAAAAGATCTTTTCAAAATTAATTCCTTTCTTCCGACGAAAACCCTTTACAACAAGCCTAGTCTTGTATCATAGTTGCAAACTACTTTGTTCCATCTTTAACTTGTACAACCACTTATCTTTTAGTGTTCCCTTGCCCTTAGGCAACTTCACCAATTCAAATGTGTTGTTTTCATGCAAAGATTTGAGCTCCCACTCATTCTTTTAATCACATGACATAGCCTCTTTATAAGCTTCTAGCTCTCCTGCATTAGTGAGTAACAGATACTCGTGCGATTGATATCTTTGTGAAGGTTACATTCTCTTACAAATCTTCTCATTTGAGGAAGGACTGGTTGTTCTTGCTTAATTGGCTCCTCTAGCTCAGCTGGTTGCTCTTACTCAATTGATTGTTCTGGCTCAATTATTTCACCTGTCTCAGCTAAAAAATCAACATTTTGTGAGGACTCACCATCTTCATGATTTCCATACACTTCTTTCCCGTGATTTCCACCTAATACGGCAGGAGGATTTGGGATGAAACTAATAGAGTGTTAACCAACATTCTTTGTTCTCCTTGGCTTGTCTATATCTTCAACAGTTTGATGCTAAAAAAACGCCACATCTTGACTTCTAATGACTTTCTTTGCAGCTGGATCCCATAACCTAAAACCAAACTCTTCATGTCCATAGCCCAAGAAGATACACTGATTAGACTTGTCATTAAGCTTGGACTTTTCATCTCTTGGAACATATACAAATGCCCAGCAAACGAACACTTCCATATAATTGTATGAAACATCTTTCCCACTCCAAACTCTTTGCGGAACATTTCCATGAAGAGGAATTCATGGGGAAAGGTTTATCAAGTCCACTATTGTTCTCATCGCTTCACCCCTAAATGACTTAAGCAACCTCGCTTGAGAGAGCATACACCGAATACGATCATTAATTGTCCGGTTTATTCTCTTAGCTACTCCATTATGTTGTGGAATTTTCAAAGCAGTCTTCTCAAACTTGATACCATAATCTTTACAATAATATTCAAACAGGCCTCTATATTCACCACCGTTATCAACCCGAACATATTCAATTTCTTCCCGTTTTCTCTTTTCATGTTGATATGAAATTGTTTGAAAGTTACAAGCACCTGGTCTTTGGATTCCAAAACAATAGCCCACACTTTTCTAGAGCAGTCATCAATAAATGTCACAAAGTATAATGCACCACTAAGTGTTCTAGCATCAATGCAACAAACATCAATGTGAACTAAAAAGTATATCTAATTTTGTGTATGGAGAAGAATTATGAAATGAGAATCTATGTTGCTTACATGTTAGGCAATGAGTACATTCTTTCAGATTTCTTTCCTTTAATGAGAGAAAATTCTCTCTACAAAATCTTCTCGCTGAAATGACCAAGTCTCATATGTCCTAAGTCAAATGAGGAGTCATCCACTGCATTTACCTCTTCTCTAATTAACTTAGCTTGCATGGTGTAGAGAGTGCATGTATTTTTGCCCTTAGCCACTACCATTGAACCTTTAGTCAATTTCCATTTGCCATTATAGAAGAAATTGCAGTAACCAAATCATCAAAGTTACTTGTGAAGATCAAGTGAAGTCGAATGTCCGGAAAATGTCTCATATTTTTTCAGAAGCATATTACATCAACATCGGTCTTCAAATAAACATCTCTCATGCCGATAACCTTGGAAACACTAGTGTTTCCCATCCTGACACAACCAAAACCATCGCTGCAATAGGATGTGAAGTAGTCACGCCGTGAGATGACATGAAATGAGGCTGAAAAATCAACAACGCAACTAAAGTCTTAGCATGTAAGGTTTACACAGATATCATCACAAATGAATACAATATCGACATTGGATACAACTGTCTCTGTAACCTGTTTCTCTTCTTTCTTTCAATCTCCATTTCTATAATGGAATTTATCTCTCTTTGGCAACCTGCATTCTCTAGCATAATGTCCCACCTTGCCACAATTGTAACACTTCACATTCCTCCTCGACCTTCCTCTAGACTTGCCTCTTTATCACAATTTTGAAAATTTTTCGATTGATTTATCCCCCTATTTTTCGTGATGAGAGCCTCCGAATGAGAAGCATAATTCATGCATTTTCTCCTTGTTTCTTCATTGAACAAGCTTCCTTTAACCATGCTCATAGAAAGCATACCATAAGGAGCCAAATTGTTTAATGCCACAACCAAGGTGTCCTAATTGTAAAGAAGAGTACCAAGCAATGACAAGTCCGTAACTCATCTCCAAGATTAATTTCCAGATTTGTCAACTGATTTATAACATCTTGAAATTCACTCAAGTGTTCTGACATGCTACTCCATTTGTTGTATCTCGAATTTACAAGTCTTTTAACTAAAAGTACTTATTTTGTGGGGTTCTCCTCTGGTAGAGATCTTGTAATTCCTTCCACAAAGTTTCAGCATTTATTCCTTGAGCAACATGATGAAAAACGCTATCGTCAATCCATTGTCAAATACACCCAACAGTTTTTCGATTTATTCACTCCTATTCTTTGTCTTCATTGTTTCCTTTAGCCTCATCAGTATCGACGGGATCATATGAATCTTTATAGTATAATATGTATTCTATTCGAGGCTTCTAAATAGAGTAATTCAAGGCATTTAACTTAAACATTGTGCTGCTATCCTCCATTCAATTCAGCTACTCACGCCGGCTCTAACACCACTTTGTTGGTGAGAACTACACAACAACTCATCAAGAACTAACCTAATCCAAGATTAATTTCTTCCCCAAAACTAAACTGACCAAAATCGACTTAACCTCAGCAACAACCAACTGTATATTCCAACAATACAAACTCAAAATAAGTAAATATAATGTTAAAATATTAAAGTTACACGACAATAACTACACCAAGATTTTTATGTGGAAAACCCAATAAAAAACTTTCACTAATCACCAAGAATAGTAGGATACACAAAGGTTCTTCTCTAGTCATACACTAAAGACTCAACATCAACAATACAATGGTATTTCATCGCCACGAAGGCGAATTAACACAAACGGAGCAAGAAAATCTAACCACGGTTGGAGATTACGAGAGATAACTTGGAGAAGGATTTCAACAACTGAAGCCGATTAATTTGTAGACTTTGGTTGCACAAACGATATACTAAAATTTGAGCCAATTTCAATAACGTTTGGCCATCAAATTTTCGCCAGAAGCTGCAGCCCTATTTCCCTTCTTTTCCGCAGGTCCTTCTTGGTGAACTCTCTCTCTCTCTCTCTCTCTCTCTCTCTCTCTCTCTCTCTCTCTCTCTCTCTCTAACATGCAAGAGAGTTCAGTCTCTTCATTTTCTTTTCCTTTGACTTTGACTGCTTTTTTGTTTGCTTTTATTTTTATTATTATTATTTTTGTTAGTTGGGCCCTACAAAGATGCTAACCAGGCCAACACGTACCTTTTTTTTTTATCGAAAGGCCGACACGTACTTAACGGACGCTGAACTCAGACCCAAGTTGAGCTCAAGCTTAGCAAAACTTGCCTCAAATGTAGCTAAGTCCAAGATAAGGCTCGAAAGGACCCTCGTAATGGGCTTAGCCCAGACCATTATTTTGACCTACATTTCACATAGCGATTGGATGTTAGTAGCAGCAATTTGAAAATGTTATCGACCAAGGCATTAAGTTAGGTGATTGAGTAAGCTCCATACAATTTTTCTCGTGCACCATACAAATTCTTTTCTTCTTTTGGCATAATGCACGCTTTTCTTCCGAATGATCTATCGGTTTTGTCCCTCGCCAATTAAGGGGTGAAGGATCCATGTCTCACTTCATCGTATCTGAAAATATGCAAGCAAAATCTTATTCAATCCACCGACACTATCACACAACGAGAGGATCGCTCAATCCATTAGTTCATCTACTCAACTCAGTCAATGTATTCATATTCCAATGCAATCCAGAGACGATCACAACACGCACCGTCTTCACCAGAGATCCCTCGAGAAACTCACTGGTGTCGAGAGCCGCCGGCGAGGTCAATCCACTCCAGCTGGATCTCCACCTCGCCAGACTTGACATTACTCAACCGGAGCACCATGTCCTGGTAGATCTTGCCGTCTTTCCACACAATCGAGCTCTCGTCCACCAGGCAGTTGCCCTTCGAAGGCTGGACTCTAGCAACTGTGGTGGGGGTCGGGAGGTTCTCCAGGCACATCTCTATAGCATCTATGTACGGCTTGATGTCGATCTTGGCCTCTCCCATTTTGTCGTCCACGGTGAATGTGTCCTTGTCATAAACAGTCTGCAAAAGAGTATAGTTCGATAGGACTATCACTACCCCGGTCAATGCTTACAGTGTGACTTCAAACTTCTTCAATCCCTAAAAGTGATGCATGTTACATTTGACATTTGAAAACTCGGTTCAAGAGCAATTCAATAGGCGTTCCTCCTGAAGTATCGTTCCAGAGTGATCATTTTAAACTAAGCGGACACATACAGAATATGAATGAATGGAAACTCTAGAACAGAACATTGAGTCATCTCAAATGTTTCTGGGCATCATCCGATTCTGGTTCATTTCAGGAGGGTCTCCAAGCAGCGTGTCCTTAACTCATTTCTAAGCATGTCACACGCTAAAACTAATTGAACAATCTAAAAACACGAATTGAAACGACTTAACATGGTTATTCGCAAAATCGACACATTAAGCATGATGAACGTGAAGGAAGCAACACTGACTAGGTTGATTGGAATGTTGGGGTCTGTTATGGAAAGAGTCAAGTCATCGTTCCATTCAGGGTTGCAACTGTTTTTCACCACCCGAGTCTTCAATTTCTGCAACCACATATATAAATTCCAGGTGACGTCAGCAAAATGGTGCGTACTGTATAGTCATATACCACACAAAATGATGAAACCATCGGCTAGATAATGTTTGAGTTAGGTGAATGAGTAAGAACTTGATCCTAATCCTGAAGCCTAAGTAAGGAACTTAATGCGAATTAGAAAGATACAAAGACAAATTCAAAGTCATATATTTACGTACATACTCGCTTTTTCAAAATAAAACCCGCGTTTCCCTTTTAAACAATGAATTTAAAAGGAAAAAAAAATCGGATTGATCAGAAAGGCACCACTTATAGAATCCAACAGGTCAACATGACCTGTTTAAGCCAACTTGTACAACCAGGCAAATGATACCCCTCATATGACAGCATGATCTTCATCATGGAGGGATCTGAATTTTTCCTCGATAACAAGATGAAATCCGTTCTCATCAAGACGACCAAAATTTGCCCAAATACGAGGGCTTCAATCATCGCACAAGAAAAGAAAAAAATCTTCCAAGCATAGGAATTAGGAAAGATCCACTTTCTCTTAGGTCAAGAAAAGGGCTGTAGAGAGATTCAATCGATGATGGCACCCCCAAATTTGTCTAATCATAATCGGGTACGATCAGCACTAATCAAAGAATTAAAATGGACAGAGAGAGAGAGAGAGGGTGACCTGATGAGCCATGGTGACGACAACGTAAGGATCGCTGCTAAGGGTGTCGCGGACGACGAGGTTGATGCCTCGCTTCACCCGGATTTTCAGAAGCCCCATTATGTTCTCCATTCTTCTTCTCCTCCTCCTTCTTCTTCTTGCGGACACCTAACGCAACACACACCAACAATAGAGGGCGAGGGAGAGAGAGATGATGGCTTCTTATCTATCCTGATTCTCCGTCTCCTCTTTTTCTCCTCCTTTTCTTTTTTTCCCTGCTATAGAATGCAGGTGACATTGCGACACACGTGCAAGGTCGTGAACCCGCACGCGAATCACCAGGAACAATTTTTGTGGTGGAGACGTGCTCGTCGGTACAAATGGGTCATTGACAGAAATATGCTTCCTCTCTGTCTTCTTTTCTCGTTTTATCGTTTTGTGGGTCGATGGACGCACCACTCACGCGCACACAGAGGGAATCTTAGTGCTATGCAATGAATAGAATGTGTCTCGCTTTGTTAGGAAAAAGGTGGATAATCTGGACAGGTTCCTTTGCTTTTACTGTTTTTTTCCACAAGTATATCTTGGCATCTTTGCCACAGTTGACACCAGTCGTTATGTTTGAGCCATCCACATCGGTAGAAATTTTACATTTGGACAATCTGTGTGTGGTGTGGAGCCGTGGACATACATTGATAATGCTTGTGAAGTCTAGGGTTTTTCACCATGTCAAGTATGTGTCAAGGGAACCGTCCTCATCCACGTTATCCAAAAGAATACATTTCTTTTTCGAAATACTTTCCATGCAAATTGTGATAATCACAATTATTATGTATTTCTTTTTTTTTTAATCCTTTTTCAATCCTCGTATTCTTTTTAGACTAGCGGTTGCTTTATGTTGCACGGGTGTAAATTTTTTCGGTTGTGTAAAATAGAATGTGTATTTTAGCATAGCATAAATCATGTGTTAAATTATATCCCTATATCGTATAAATCTTTCTCTTTTGAACAAAATAAGAAAAATTTATCGGTTTATATTGTCTACAATTGTGTAAAGGCTTAATAGCAATTAGAAAATTTCTTACTATCATTGTTATACGATGATAAAAAAAATTTATATGTAATTAACAATAGTATAGATAATAATAAAAACCTTTCGAGGAAATATTTAATAGAAAAAGTTATAACAAATATTAGTACATTCAATAATTGCTAATTCGTAGCACTAATGGTCTCTATGACTAATATCTTTTTTTGTTGAGCAAAGCTCATAGTACTGAATGAGACAAGTATCCGACCAAACAATAAAATGAGACATGTACAAATCTTAGTTGGAAGCAAAATAAGTGGGAAGTCCAATAAAAGCATAATCTTGAAAGGAGAATGACCAACCCCTTGCAAATTTGAGTCTTATACGAGGTAAAATTTGAGAAAAAAACTTGTTATTATATATTTTCATAAATGTCAAGTACCACGAAAAAATGATTTAGAGATGTATCTTAGTATGGGTGCTAATCTCTAGGTTCGTAAAAAGAATTTCATGTCTTCGTCTTGTGAGCCATTTGATGTGTGCCATAGTACCATCCACCACTCTCAATGAAAACAAAAACCCTAATTCTTTCCCCCTCCTCCTCCTCCTCTTTCTCTCTCTACCTGTGCCCAACACACCGTCACGCTTTCCCATTGCCCTCGTGACCTTTGGTGATGCCATAAGCATTCTTCATCGCAATGACAACTGCTCGCGCTGCGGCCTTCGCCTCTTTCGTCAAGCCTCTCTCTCTCTCTCTCTCTCTCTCTCTCTCTCTCTCTCTCTCTCTCTCTCTCTCTCTCTCTCTCTCTCTCTCTCTCTCTCCATCGCGACTTCTAGATGAGGTTGATCGAAGGTAATTCGACGCCATCGTGACCTCTTAGTCACCTCCTATTTACCGTGCCTGATATGAGGTCGCTAGACACTCGAGCAAACTTTTTTGCTAAATCTAGGATTTTCCAGATCCCATGTGTCTCGGGTTCAAATTCATAACAAGCCTCGATAGGATCTTCGCAATTGCCACTGCAAGTCTCTCATAGAGAGAGAATGACGACAACGATAATGACAAAGACAGCGGTTATTTGTGGTGGTGGTGGACGAAGCTAGCACGACAGATATGGAGGTCTTCGATAGTAGCATGGCTGGAGAGAGAGTGTGTGTGCGCGCGCGTTAAGTATAGTGGCAATTTTATAAGTTTTTCAAGCATTGAAAGCTTGTGAAGCATGAAAATGTACGATGTGGTTTATAAATCATGTAAATCAAATCCATCTCAATCATTAATCATGTGAGTCTTGTAGTGAGAGATCCACGTAATTGAATTGATGAGATGATACTGATTTTCATGATTTATAAATCATCCAATTACTTCTCGTGCAACACGGGTTCATCGGGTCCCATTTGGTCACGAACAGCGTGGATGATTCCGGAAACGAGCAGCGCCCATCTAATAATGTAATCAAGACAAGAGAGCCTGTTGAGCGGCTTCCCTGACCACATCCGCAGGCCGTATACGTGCACACGCAGCACTCAGAAGCCCAATCTAAGGTTTAAACCAATCAAGAGAAATACTTGCGACTAAGCTTTTTCGATTATTTACCTGATAATACTTGTGACTAACCCAATCAGGCATGCGGCCCTGCCAATAAAGAGATTTGGAGGTGGGGCTGGAGAGTACCAAGTCCGAGATTCGATCACCGTGAACATCATATACGTAGAAGAGAAGAGGAAGACCAAAAAAAAAATGAAATTCCTTTTCAAGTGAGAAAATGATTTCAAATTATTATTAGCTTCATGGTTCGTCGTCGTGACGTGGGTATTTGAAATTAATAATGCAACCGAATATGTCACGGAAGCTAATAGTCTTTCAATAGATTACTAGTTAGGCCGGAAAACATTTATAAGATTGCGTTTTCCATAAATTCAGCACGTACTAACGAGAAAATATTTAGAAAGCGGAACGACTCGAATTCAGAGACTGATCTAGAGGTGACCGTTGAAGATTTGAGGTTTGGCACAAGGTGACCCGACTCACAGGCGCCGAGAGCCATCGGGGAAGTGGATCCACTCCAGCTGGACCTCCACCTTGCCGCGCTCGACGTTACGCAACCCAAGCACCATGTCCTGGTAGATCTTGCCGTCTCTCCACTCGATCGAGCTCTCGTCCGCCAGGCAGTTGTCCCTCGAAGGCTGGATCCTGGCGATCGTGGTGGGGGTCCGCAGGTTCTCCAGCCGCTTCTCTAGAACATCCATGTAAGGCTTGATGTCGACCTTGGCCTCCCCCATTTTGTCGTCCGCGGTGACCATGTCCTTGTCGTAAACAGTCTGCGAAAGATCATGCAATAGGACTATCACTTTCTCTAGTGTATGCTTATTATGGGACATAAAAAGTGCTTTAATCCCTAAAAAGAAGCACAGTGATGAAAATTATTGTCAGAGTACTGTGAAGTTAGGATAGATGTGCTTCGCTTTCGGCAATATTTCCGAATGGAGTTCACAAGTTCATAAGGTTCTAACTACACAAATCAACAGGCGATCCTCCGGAAAAATTGTTTCCGCAGCAACCAGTTTAAACAAAGTGCAAACGTACGGAATGAGAATATGAGGGAAACTCTCGAACAGAAGGTTCGAATCATCTCTAGCACGTCGAACACGACATAATTGGACAATCTAGGAACACAAATTGAAACGACCTAACATGGTTGTTCACAGAATAGACACGAGCGAGTAAGAACGGATGATGAATTTGATCGAAGAAACACTTACTAGATTGATTGGAATGTTGGGATCTGTAATGGAAAGAGTCTGCTCATCGTGCCATTCTGGGTTGCAGTTGTTTTTCACCACCCGAGTCTTCCATTTCTGCACCCAGATTTGTACCATTCAGGTGCCGTGAGCAAGATGGTACATACCATATAGTCATATTATAAAGAAAAAATTCCAAATAAGGGCCTGAAATGCTCTTATTTTCTCAAATAAGGACCTGAAGTAGACTTTGTGTCAAATAAACATCTAAAATTGTATATTAGTCTTAAATAAAGACCTAAAGTGAATTTTATGTCAAATAAAGACATGAAGTGACTATATCTGGTTCAAAGAAGGGCCTGACTTTCTTGTGATAAGGGCATTTTCGTCTTTTAACTTTTTTTCTTCGTTTTTCCTTTTTTCTTTCTTTTTTTTCCTTTTTTCTGGTTTTCCCTTCTTCCCCGATGGCCGACCGGCTGACCACCAACGAAGCCCGGCGAGGGCTGTGTGAAGGTTGCCCTCGCCTGATCTAGCGAGAGCCGCCCTCGCCGGCAACAGTCGAGGAGCAGCCTCGTCAGATCTGGACGAGATGGGTCGCCTCGCCAGATCTGGACGAGGTTTGGCTTAATAACGTTTAAGCTAGGTGAATGAGGAAAACTTTATTATAATCCCGAGGAAAAAAACCACCAAAAACCCCAAACTTTCGTATTTGTGACACATTTACCCCAGTGTACATTATCCATGGGCATTTTCGTCTTTTCCGCTTTTTCTTTTTTTTTTACTTTTTTTTTCTTCCGGCGAGGGCCGCCCGACGCCGGCGAGGCTCGCCCTCGCCAGATCCAGGCGAGGGCGAGCCTCGCCGGCGTCGGGCGAGCCTCGCCCTCGCCTGAGCAAGCGAGGGAGGCGAGGGCGAGGCTCGCCCGACGCCGGCGAGCCTCGCCCTCTCCTCCCTCGCTTGCGCAGGCGAGGGCGAGGCTCGCCCGACGCCGGAAGAAAAAAAAAGTAAAAAAAAAAAAAAAACGGAAAAGACGAAAATGCCCATGGATAATGTACACTTGAGTAAATGTGTCACAAATACGAAAGTTTTGGGTTTTTGGTGTCACAAAAAAAATTCAGGATAAATGTGTCACAAGGGGGAAAGTTTGGGGTTTTTGGTAGTTTTTTCCCTAATCCCAAAGCCTAAATGAGAAACTCAATGCCAGCTGGAAAGAACCGAAGACGTGTTCAAAGTCAAACACTCTTATCAAGTGGCTATATACATACTCAGTGGCCGATCGAAGGTAATTCAACCTCGCGATCTGAGGTCAATGAACGCTAGAGCAAACTTTTTCGCTAAATCTAAGGATTTTCAGATCTCTCGTGTCTGAAATTCAAAATTGCAACAACCCTCGATTTGAGGATCTTCGCAATCGACCCCGCTAGCCCCTCATCGAGAGAGAGAGAGAGAGAGAGAGAGAGAGGTGCGACCTGATGAGCCATGGAGACGACAACGTAAGGATCGCTGCTAAGAATGTCGCGGACCGCGAGGTCGATGCCTCGCTTCACCCGAATTTTCAGAAGCCCTGTTATGTTCTCCATTCTCTTCTTCGTGTTCTTCTTGCAGACACCAAACACACACCAACAACGATATGATGGAGAGAGAGAGAGAGACCACACGTTTCAGAGGACACCAATCTGTGGCTCCTTATTTATCTTGTCTTTTTCTCTGCATTTTCTGTCTTGAGTAGAAATTGAAATTAAAAATAGCAGACGGTGCTCTTCTTAGGACAAAATCATAAGAAAGCTTGGCGACTTCAATCACGTGAAAAACCCGTACCATTTGGCAGGGGAAGCTAGCTGGAGGTAGGAACCCAACATGGTCCCGCGAATCGCCTGGAAAGATCTTGTGATAAAGTGATACATACCTGCCTCGGTACGAAAGGCTCATTGATGGAAAGCCAGCTCTTTCACAGGTATAGTTTGGCATGTTGCTGTTAGGCAACACCTACCTACAGCTGCATAAACTATAATAAAAAAAAATTATGATCGAGCTATTCACATTATTACGAATTTTACATTGTGAATCAAAAACTTATATGATTCTTGATCGAAAAGATCATTGATGTACGTGGAGACGATGGAGCCACAGTGACCTGCAAATAGCTTAGGTTGATGGTGAACGACATGTGTATCACAGCAAATTTATGCTGAAAACTTATGCTGAACAGACAGCAGATGCATTGGCATAGTCATTAATTATCTCGACTGGAATCTCCCTATGACTTCCCGTAGCTCCAATGTAGACATTGGTCTGCAAAAAGAAAAAGGTTACTAGAGAGCTAAGCGTGTATCGAAGCAAACTATAGTGAAGTTACATCAGATGCATTGGCAGAATCATCAATCACTTCCACTGGTATCTCCTGCCTTCACTACTATAGTCATTGGCCTCCAACAAACACATGCTACTGGAGAGATATAGATAGATCTCAAAGCAAACTCATGGGAATCACATTCACTGGAACTTGCTGGAGATGCATTGGCATTTATCACAGAGCCATTAATCACTCCAACTGGAATTAGATTTCACGAACTACCTTGCCAATGCACGCACTAGATTGAACAGTTTCCTAAATAAATACAAGGGTAAAGGTTCCTATGTAAAATTTAACACGACTCGGGGAGAGAGAGAGAGAGATCATAGTGACAGAGACAACGGCGGTTTGTGGTGGTGGATGCAGCTAGCAAGCACTCGTGGAAGTCTTTGGCGATGGCATGAGTTGAGAGAGAGTGTGAGTATGCGCGCATGGAGCGTCAAGGCATAGTTTTCAGGCACATAAAATTTGTGAAACACGAAAAATATTGGATGGTCTATAAATCATATAGATCAAATCCATCTCAACCATGGATCATGTGAGTCTCATGGTGGGATTCACATAATTAATTGTTGAGCCGATGACTGGATTTGAAATGAGGGCCCACACTCACTTGATGGATTTTCAATTGATCTTTAGCCCAATCAAGACAAGAGAACCTGTTGATCCACAGGCCACATATGGCACACGCGTTCCCTCAAAAGCCCAATTCAAGGTCTTAAACCAATTAGTCTAAGCTTTTCTTAATAGTTCTCTTTGACAACATATTGTTAGATTGGCTCCGTTTCGTTTGTTCGAATGGAATTGTTTTCATGCGAGAAAATGATTTCGAATCATATTTATTATTACCCCCATGTCTGGTGTAAAAATATAATTTACACGTTTGTCCTTGGATGGAAGACGTGCGTATTTGAATTTAATTATGCAACCGAATCTTTTCACGTATCAACTCTATATCGAACGGTGACCACTTAAATAGATAACTAGATCGTGACAAAAAAGTTTACAATACTAAACTCTTTAGAACTCAAGTACCTTAGCTATTACAATGTTTACGCTGATATAGTTGCGCAACGGACCCAATTAGGAATCACTGGATGTCGATGATTAATATAAGGATCGTAGAGATCAGGGTTCGGCTTCTAGGGTACCCATGGCGATTCAGGGATCTAATGCGGATACCTTGGATCGCGGTTCGGCAGCTAGCTGCACATGTTGGATCCAGTTCAGCAGCACCCTCATATTCTCCAATATGAAACCATCTTCCTCCTCCCTACCAAAAGTCAAAAGAAGGAATTCAAGAGGCAGATGAACGGTCGATGCTCTTGTCTGCAAAACCAAAGGCCGGCGTTGGGTCCTCGGGGAATCGCTGTAAGTCGAGGGCATCTCAATAATGGAGGCGTGTGGAAGAACAATCATAGCTTAAAAACTAAGATACAAAAAAGTAAAAACGCAACATAAAGCTTTTGATTCGTATTGAATGGTGCTGCTAATGTCGCCCTGGAAAGACCAAGACTTACCAGCCTCTCGTGTCGATTTCTCTCCGCCGACTTAAAGAAATCGAATTTTCGTCGCCCCTTTTGGAATATGCTTTCCTCTTTCGGATGCACCGCATTTTTTAAAAAAATTTGATTAAGAAAAACAAAGAGGAAATCAAATGTTAAAATGACTTCATTTGAGCGCTAAGTTAGGTCGGATTTGTCAGGACTGCAAGAGGCCAACATAGACGGCGCTTGGAAGTAAATGGTCAAGGCCTTGCGATTGACTTTGCGGCAACCATGTTGAAAGTGTGTGAAAACGAATTGAACAAGCATCTTAAAACCATGTGAGCCTCGTGCAAATTGTTACCAATGCCAAATTTAGAATACGAATCACCAAGAAAAAAAAAAGAGAAATTTGACGATTATCGTTTATTTGTGCTGATTTTCACACATCATTTGAGCCTTGTGCAAATCATTACCAATGCAAAATTTAGAAATTGGTCACCAAGAAAAAAAAAAGAATTTTGACGATTATCATATGTTTGTGCTGACTTCCACAAATCATGTGATCGTCGTACAAATCATTACCGATGACAAATATAGAATATTAATCACCAAGAAAAAAAAAAGAATTTCGAAGATTATCATATGTCTGTGCCGACTTCTACGATACATGTTAGGTTCAAAACTGATCTTAATTTGGTCAAAGGGTACTTTCTTTGTTCTTGTTCCCATAGGTCTCCAACACACCCCATGCCTTAGCTCCTAACAATTTTACGATATATTCAACACCTTCATTTAATAGCTCGATATCGACTCGGAGACGATTGCATTTGGGTCCTCCAACTTTAGCTACGCAAGTAAAAACCTTATCTTCAGGGAAAACACGACACTTATTAATTTCACTAACAATGCCTAACCTTTCGAGTGCGAAAAGGGCATCTCATGCATCAATCGGACAATTGGCGTGGGGTAACGAGTCAATCACGATACCCCGCACGAAGAGATTCTCGACGGACATTGCAATTGGAATTTTTGAAAAATCCCGATACAATAAGCTAACTTTGATTACTTCACGCATCAATGGTATAATCGGTACCCATTCACAAAACGATCTTTTTCCATAAGCAATTAATAACGTTTTGTGAATTTGACCATATTCCCACGAAAATTAAGTAGCCCAAATTTCTCACGCATGAATAGGACAAAGTAGCTTCGATTAATTTTTAATTTGATGCAATCAAAGAAGGAAGATACCGGTGAATGTGTAATTTTTTTAATTTTTTGGCGACTACCTACGTTCGTTCCCTTGACGAAGGAATGTTTTTGTCTCGAGGCTGTTTTTATTATAAAAAAAAATACTTTTGACACACTTAGATTTCTTTGATTGCATAAAAAAAATGCCTTCACAAATATATCAATTTGGAGTTTTTCGTGATCAAAAAATTATTTTCGGGTAAATTTATTACATGTGTATCGATTTGGGATTTTTCAAAGCTTGATCTCTAACTGTGCTTAAATTTTGCTAAGTGAGCGACCAACCTCAGCAAAATCACAGGACATTGCAAAAATTTTGATATGGGTGTGACCCTCTCCTTAAATACCATCGCCCCATAAGAGAACCGGTCATTCACCAAAACCTGAAGATTCGCGACCTGCCTTCTTTACTCCTTCCTTCTCTTTCAATCTCTCACCGGTATCATTGGTTCTCTCTCTCTCTCTCTCTCTTTCTTTCTAAATCGACGGCGAGATCAAGGAGGTGTTGCGAATGTTGGGAATCCTGACCGACGTTGAAGACCGGGGATTGATGCTCTCCCTCCGCGATCTCCACCGGAGGGCGAGCTCCCTCGCTTTCGGTTTTGGCTCCTGCAAACTAGGCTGGTACTATCGTTGCCTTGGCCTCGACCCCTGAATTCTAGCACAGTAGATCCGTTTAGGCTTCCAGAGGCGAGAGAAACGTTTCTTTCTTTGTTTTGGTCGAGATCGAGAGAGAGAGAGAGAGAATGCTGGCTCGTAACGGCAAGCAGCAGAGGAAGAGCCAGGGCGGGAAGGGTAACGTGAGCAGGTTGCTGATCAGCATCAACGTGATGGGGAGCCCCGGGCCGATCCGGTTCGTCGTGAGCGAGGACGAGCTGGTGGGCTCGGTCATCGACACGGCCCTGCGATCCTACGCTCGCCAGGGTCGCCTCCCGGTTCTCGGGTCCGACCCCGGCGACTTCTTGCTCTACCGTGCCAACGCCGAATCAGACGGTAAAACGCATGTTAGCTTTTTCACCCCCATCTCAGTTTTCAACGTTCACTGTCCTTTCTTCTTGTTTTATTTGAAAGTGCTTTCGGCCGGTGAAGTTAAGTTTTGTAATACAAATTCGATGAATTTAAGGTTAAGTATTTACAGTTTTAATAATCGATACTATACTTTAGAAACTAAAAAAAAAAATTCTACGAGAGTAGACAAAGCATAAAGAATAAGGAGAAGTTCTATAGAAGACCCCTTATGATTGTTACTTGTTGATCTTTGATGCAGCTCTGAGTCCATGGGAGACAATCGGGTCGCAGGGGGCTCGGAATTTTCTCCTGTGGAAGAAGCAGAAGGCGGAGGAGGTGAGCAAGGGTAGCCCGCCGGCAGCAATCGGCCGGAAGGGGAGTGGGAGCTGGAAGGCGTGGATCAATAAGTCCCTCAATCTCAAGATTCCTTCACGGTAGTCACCAAATGACAACATTTTTAGCTCTCTGTGTCCATAAATTTGCAGATTTTGTCAGTTCTTAGATTTTCTTGATTGATGCTTTTGGTTTTTGTCGTGAAGAAGCAAAGAAGACATCCTTTTTTTCCTGAATTCACGCTTTCCATTTGCAGTCGTGTACATATTTTTTTTTTTTGATAACTCAGGGAACCCCCTCACGGCTGACAGCCGGGGAGTAAACCCTGAGGGCAACACGTGCTAGCCACCACACACGTGCCACCGGTTAAGTCACCCTGCAGCGCCCGAGTCGTGTACATATTCATCATGCTATTATAGAAACAAAATCCAAAAGTGCGGGGATCGAGTCTCATATCTGTATTTTGTCGAAGCCTAATGAAATAAAGCCAATTTGAGGCCCAAACGAATTCCCCTGAGTTCTGCCTTCAGTGCAGAGCAGAACCCCTCAGCGTTCATGAACGCACCTAGCCGCTCGCCAACCTCGTCACGAATGAGTCCGCCAGCAGCCGCTAAGCCCGGGTTGCCTCTGGAGGCCCCGCCCGTGTCGAGCTTCACTTCACCTACTCCAATGGCGGAGTCCATCCAACAAGAGCATCTGTTTTTCCATGGATTACCAGATATCCGCATCTCAGCTAACCTCGCCTGTAATTATCGAAAAGCTCGCAGCTGCGACTTTAGCTTGAAAAGTACTCTTATTTGTCAGTTGCCTCAAAGACCAGCAAGCTACACCGGAAGCTACCGGCCAAAGCGAATCTCCTTGAGAGTAATGGTTGTGGAGATTTAGAAATAGCCGCCTTCTAATACTGCAGTTAAAGAAAGTATATGCTTCAAGTCACTCGCGATCATTTCGGACCATATGGTCGTAACGTATGTGCAATCTCTAACTCTAAGCACATTTAAAACCGCCTCGTCCGTGTGAGGGCATAGGCCACGATGCGGATCACCCTTAGGCCTGCGTTTATAGCGATCCTCTCGTCAGTAAGTAGTCTCTTTCACGAGCCGCTAAGGAAGGATCGACCGTGTTCTTTCTCTTACAATCTGGATCAGCTATGATGCCCCCCCCCCCCCCCCGCTCTCTTCCTCAAACCAAGCAGCATTCATGACGCTTCACCGCCCGTAGTCCCGAACCCCCCCGAACAATCTTCGGGTCAACATGCAGTTTCCCAAAACCGATCAAACGTGTTCTTCCCTTTGTCATCACGAAGTTCCTGCGACTTCGTTCGATTGATTCGCACGCTTAAGTCGCTTTGCATCATGTGGGTCGGTGTCGGGCATTGCCGCAGTCCGATCTCAACATGTAAATGGGCCTTGCCATTTCATTAACTATGAGGGCTTACATTGGAGGACAAGAGATAAAGCTCGAATTTGCTTCAGGGACATGAGTCCAGTGTCACTTAAGCTGTACGGGCCCAAAAGGAAGAGAAATCACCACTTTCTTAAGTTTGACATTTCTTCGTGTGATCAACCCCGCAAATTCCGATGAAGTTAGTGAAATAACAGTACCTCATCATTCGTCTCTGCGGCCTGTAATGTGCACGTACATTTATAAATAAAACCTTTATGCTATACATTATGTTATATATAAAGCCAACGGTCAAATTTGATTTCCACTTTTCATACGACCGGAACACCCTTATCCCTTCTCAATATGTAAAAAGTAAAGATTACCTTATACATCACTAATAGATAAAACTCGATAGCTTTGGGCGATTACTTAACAGATCTCTTACATTACATGTATATATTAAATTCATGTACATGCACTTGTAAATGATAAGAAAAGGCTAAGCTCTCTTGCTTTGTTATTGTCTATAAACTTGTTTGTAACATTGCTAGTGTTTTTTGCTTGAAGTTTACTAGAAATCATAAAGTTTACGATACTAATTTTGTTGATGAATATTGGGACCTAGTCTTTCCATATTTGGCCGACCTCTAGCAAGCTCGACCTCGCCGAATCTAGCAAGGTGGAGCCTCACTCGAGGCCGGCTCGGCTCGTCGGAATTTGACAAGCTCGAGCCTTGCCGGCCTTGGGCAAGCTCGTCCCTTGCCCATGGCCGGTCACCAGTTACCACCGTAGCTAGCCGAAGAAGGAGGGAAGGAAAAAAAATAAAAATAATTAATTAGAAATTCGTTTTTTAAAATATTTTTATAAGAATGAATGTTTCATTAACTAAGGACTTGAGTCTCAGCGTCGAGGACCCACACTCTGCCTTTGTGAGCCCAAGCCTGAGTGCCGAGGACTCAAGCATGGCATTTAGGGACCCGGGCTCGGGTGTTGAGACATCAAGCACAAGCACCAGGGCTTCGGGCCTAGCCTCGATGGACCTGGGCTTGGGCCGGTGCATCGGGGTCCCAAGCTTGGCCTTGATGGACCCAAGCCCAGGCGCCGAAGACCTGATCCTGAACGTCGGGGACCCGAGAACTAGCGTTGAGGTTTTCGCACCCAAGTATAGAGTTTCGGATCCAAACTTTGATATCTACTCATATTTTGGAAAATGTTTTCCAGTTTTTCCAATAAGAAAATTATTTTCATTAATTTAAGCATAGGTTTTACATTGACTCATTTTCCTAAGCAAATCAAACATCGAAAAACGCCGAAAAATGAGAAAACTATTTTTTACGAAACAAACGGAGCGTTAATGCGTGATCCTTTCCACATCTGTGCACAATATATTTCTGGTTACAATAAAAAGAAAAAGGTTGAGTACATTTAGTGTTTGACCTCACTTAATTAATTATTAACTTGCTCTAAACGACGATTAGCCAATATGAAAAATCCAAAAACTTGCTTTACGTGATGAGTAAGCATCGATGGCAAAGGTTATTTAACAGAAGATATCACTTGTTCGAGAAGGAACCAATCTCTACTCCTTCCGTGCGGGACTTGGCTATCTCATGTTGTGGCGTGCTTTGTGGTAAAAAGCGAAGGAGAAAAAACCAAAGAAAAGAAGAAGACATCAGAAGCATTAACGATCCCAGTGATGCTAAATTTATAAGCACCAGATTCAAGTGCTGACCCACAAAAGAAGAAGAGAAACTCTTATCGCAGGTGTTCGAAGAGCCACACAAGTGTACGCATGTTCCCAATGCAAGTAATCTCGTATCGCAACCTCGTGTCCGAGATCCCAGTTGCATTTTGCTCATTCTCGAGTTTAAATGGCGGACAAATATTTCGTTTATCTGCTTAAGGACGGCCCCTTTCCGATCGTCACGGATCGAGGGTCTTTTAGTCTTCCATCCGATGGAAACTTCTCGTGCGACGTCGCGCTCGGCCTTAGCTGCAAAATGCTTGGATGGAATATGCTCTGTTGGAACTGAGGATAAGGGAATGTCTTTGACAACACTTTGACCGTTCGTGCGGATTTTGTGGACTAATCTCGACCAGAGAAAAACGAGCGAGGAGCAACAGGTGGAGGAGAGAGAGAGAGCTGGAACGATGGAGATGGTCAAAAGGGAATCGTTTAAAAAGACGGCGTCTCGCGCTGAAAAACATGCACCGCTATTGCAGCACGAGCGGTCGATCCTGATTGACGGCAACCAATTCCACGGGTGGTTTGACTAAACCCAACCGCATTGGGCCCCGTCGGTGACGAATCGAGGATCGACTTGTGGAACGTGGAAATTTCAGCGCCTCCAATTTGCTCGTGTAGCAAAATCATCCCGTGGAAAGATATTCACGGATGTTCCGGTCCCCTATTTTAGCCGAAATTCGACGAGCGGTGCTCGGTTTTTCGGAGCCTCTTCTTCTACGCCTCTCGTCGGAGACGGAGACCCGGCCCCGTCTTCGAGAGGGTCGAACCCTTTGTGTGTTTCGCGACGAGTGCTCTGGAGGGAGTTCTCCCTAGCGAATCCGGTCCGGGGTTCAGCAGCATGTTAAGCCCCGAAATGGAATTCGTCGAAAGACGGCACCCGGTAATTAAACATTTCGGGCCACTCGCTCATCGAACCTCGAACCCGGGACCCTCAAGGGCGCCATTTGCGTAGCTCCCGATGCAAAAAAAGGGGTCGGAGCCATCCGTGCCCTCGCCCGTTGACTGGCCGGGGCAATAAATAAAATTTTCGAAAAGTTGAGGGGATATCCCTTTGAATTTCGTTAAAGTTGCGGAACTGTTCGCGAAAATTACTCATTGTATTATGGACAACGTCGCGATTTTATACGTTACACATTGTTTATCATCATATAGACCGATGGCGCGACGGATGGTCCAACAAGGAGATGAGCCACTACATGGATGTGGTGGACCAGAAAACGATCGCGCAGAATATGGAGATGAACCCCACAAATTCGACAATTCTTCTTAAAGCTTAGATGATGTTGAATTGACTCTGCAAACCAATGGTCCCCAAAACTAAAAAGAGGAAAAAATCGGAACGTCCATCCTAACGGATGATCATTATTGGAGAGAGTAAAGGTGACGTCCGGAGTCCGACTTGCTAGAATATTTAGATATTTGATCGAGTGTTATCCCGACAGTTTAAATTTTTAAAACAGATAGCGACGGAAAAATTATGAACTAGTGCGTTACAAAATTACTTACGCGACAGAGGGAGATGAAAATCAATCGATACCATAAAATCGATGCATTCCTCCACGCCCTCCCCCCTTACTAGACCTGATGTGTGGATACGTACCCGCACCAAGGTCGATTGATTTAACGTGAAATGAAAATCAACTGTGGATGACACATGACGGATGATTTTTTTTTTTTTTGGGCTAGATGATAACAAGTGGAGAAGGGGAAATTGAGTGGAACTCACGTAAGTCCTTTTAGCTACTAGATATTTAAAATGAAGCTAAGAGCATAGTCGAATGACATTATAATACTTTTCCCAAGTATAAATTATTTGACTAGAACGATACTGGCATGGTGGTGGGTCGAGGAGTCATTTTCAATCGTCGCCCCTCTTCGAGAATTTGCACCTATCAAAACAAGTAATTTATTTTCCTACGAAAAGACCATATCTATTTCGATTGATATCCTCGAATTTTTTTTTATTAATTTGGGTCGAAGAAGCAATTGCCAAAAATGACGGGCTAGTGGCTATACTCCTGACCTTTTCATATACATTATGATTCCGAAGAAAATGTTTTCTGGATTTTCCTAATTGTGTTGAGATAGTATAAACGGTGCGAAGTAGGATGAAGAAACACGTTGAGTGTTGATAGTTTCTGTAGCTACCGTGTTTTGTAAAAAATTAATTTAATTTGACATTAAGAATTTTGCAAATACATATTTATGTACCAAGTTCGTGAGCTTTCATTTGTCGCGGTGCAAAACCTTAGCATTTCAATTACGTTCAAATGAATTTTAAATAATTGATAAGAGTTAAGGTCATAAGATGATACTTTCATTTAACAAAGCCATGCTTAAAGATGGAAGCTTTATGAATTTATAGTAATGAAAGAATTCGTGTGCTTGGGAGTCCCTGATAATTAAATAAACCATTCTAAACCACGCCTTTCTCCGGATATTCCATCGAAAGATACTAAGAAAAAACTTATGAAGAGGACAAGGAGTCCAAAGATCGATGAGAAGACGGAATAGATTAAACATATATAAGAAAAATAACGACATGATAAATTCATGAAATTAAATTCAAGATATTTTTTTCATTATTTGTAAATTATTCCTTATTTTCTCGAAAACTCTATTTCGAATCTATTGCGCTTTTGGAACATCAAATAAATAGAAAACAATGTGAAAATTGTTTAAAGGTTTTTTTGGTAAAGAATTTTTTTTTTTTTGGTAAAGGAAAATTGTTTAAAGGTTAATACCATGAAAAATCCAAATTGGTATGCCTGTGAAAAATTTACCTTAAATTAATTTTTTGATCATAAAAAACCTCAAACCGGTACACTTGTGACGAATTTACTCACCGTTAGTTTTCGTTAAATTTTGCCATAAAATTGCTGAGTTGAATGACACGTGGCAATTAACGAGCGTACCGATATAAGGTTTTATCCTCTGTCTGTTACAAGTACACCAGTTTGTGATTTTTCGTGGTATTAATCAAATTCAACGAAAACTAACAGAAGATAAATTTGTCACAACTATACCGGTTTGAGGTTTTTGATGGTCAAAATATTAATTTGGGGTAAATTTATTACAAGTGCACCAAATTAAAATTTTTTATATTCAAAAAATTAATTTGAGATAAATTTATTATAAATATATTGATTTGAGAATTTTTCGTTGTATTGACCCTTCTTGTAAACAGAGGCGGATGAAGCTAAAATCCCTTTTTATCTTTACTTTCAAAAAACTAAGTGCCAAACATGTAATTAAAAAATATATTAGAAAAAAAAAACAAAAAAAGACAAAAGCGTGCGCAGAAATTGATGACTGGGGGGGTTACACCTAAAAACATTTTGATAATTTCGCCTAAAATTATCTGGACTGTTCTGGCAGTGTCAGAAATTCAGAATTACCCGACAAGCGCGAGCTGGCAATGTTGGTACGATCCGCAGGTATTTTTTAATTAAATAATTAGGGGGAATATTTTGGTTTTATATATGGTCTTGGTCCAGCGGTTGACTCCGGTCAACCCTGCCTTCCTCCCCAACCCCATATGCCATGTGTGTCCTAACGAAAGCCAAATTGCTCCCTCCCACATTGGCAAATTCTGAAGTAAATCCACCTTTCTGGAAATGTGGTCCGTCTTTATTTTGTTTTCGCTTCTTTTTTCTTCAAAAATCGCATATTTATATGCATGGATCTCAAGGAGTGATTTGTCTTTTTCTTATCCCGGAACTATTTTCGATTTTTGTTTACCATCCACGATGAGGGCTTTAAAAACTATTCAAGAATTCATCAGGGTTAACGGTCGTTAAAAATCGTATATACGGTACATTAATCCTAAATTAATTTCGCCTTTCAAAAAATCCAAAGCCGGTACCCCGATACAAATCTATCGTCTGTATGCATTTTAACGGGATATTGGATGAAATGTTAATAAAAGATAGATTTTAGTCGGGGGAACCAGTTTAGGTTAAAGGGCTGAATGAAGATTAGAGCGAGCGTCGGGATTCGAACTCGCAACGTGTAATTGGCGAACAATTACCGTGTCGGGCACTCAATTTTCCTTTAAGCACTTAAATTGTTAACAAAGGATTGTACTTCTCTGATAATAAGTTTCTCGAAACATTTGGTGACGATATTCCAAATTCTACATTTTCATAAGGTAGCCTATAATTGTAGAAAATTGCTTGATGGTAATACTATCCACACCCATCTCTAAGACGTCGTGTTGCCCTCCTAAAACTGGACATTTGATAATCAGCGAGATTAACGGGCATGATTATATGATGAAGCGTTGAGTTAATCCGATCTCTCGAATTCGATTAGGGCACGGATGAAAACTACGAAATTGTCATGGGAAAATTATCAAGAAAGTCTTAAACTTATTTTATCTGTACCAATTTAGTCATAAATATTTCGATTTTGCCAATTTAGTTCTAAACATTTTGATAATTTGTCAATTCACTGCCAAACCCACCAATTGTGTTGATTTAGTCATAAAATTTTGATGATTTGCTAATTTTGGCCAGATAACATTGACATAACGGTCTAGTCAGCGTTAGGAGTCCTACATGACACGGCAAGCAACGATGTCGACACTTTTTTATTTTCTGAATTTTCTTTTATTTTCTTCTTCTCTTTTCTTTTTTCTTTCCTCTTTTTTTTTCTAGATTTAATCACCACTGCTCGTGCCGCATAAGACGGTCGAAGCGGGCTAGACACCATGCCAGCGTTATTCCGCCAAAATTGGTCGGAATGACAAAATCGGTAAATTATCAAAAAATTTAAGAATAAATTGGTACGATCGAAAGATTCAAGACTCGATTGACAAATTATCGAAAGATTCGTAACAGAATTGACATGAGCACGATAAATTTTAAAAAAATTTTCGGTAATTTCGTGAAGAAGGAAAAATGAAACGCGGGTACCGTTTCTTCGAATTTCGAATTTCAATTTGGGGGCTTTGCTTTCGAGCGCGTGTTGCCTTGTCAACTTGGGTCATTTTGAGCACTCTTTGGTTTGCCCCTTTTTGGCAGTTTCGGGCTCGTGGAATCTCAACTCCTAGACTTGCGTATAACGTTAATTTAAATATGCTTTAGTCGCACAACAGAGGCAACGACGCCGCACTACCCGCACCTACTTAATTGTAGATTATCCTCTTAATTTATGATTAATCCAACCAAGTCTCAGCGAAACCCAATCCCATTATATATTTAATTGAGTTTTGTCGAGCTCCTGAGCATGCTTGTATTGACCTCTCGCGTCTCGGGCGGGTGACGTGGCACACCCCCAGGTGCGAAAACCCTTCCCCTTTTACCCCTCGGCGCTCGAAATTTCCGCTACGGACTTTCATCTGATCGTATAGATTGGCCGGACGGAAATACCCTCGTCCATCTCTCGAGAAAACGCGCGCGGGAACGGGAAAACGTTCCAGAGCGCGGGAGAACCCGGCCAGGCAGGCGATCCGGCTCGGCGTGCTGCGGGCCGAAGTTTCGGAAGACCATTTCGCCCCTGCCTTCGGAGGAGGGAAAGCGGCGGATGGGGAAAAAAAGGAGGCGAGAACTTTCTGATCAAACGAATCGGGAAAACCTTTTCCCCAAGCACAAAAGGAAAAGGAAAGTTAAACGTAGGAGGAGCAGTTGTACTTAGTGGCGGGGGGCCGACTTTCGCTTTGGAGTTGATACAAAGCTCTCGATCAGTTCAGAAAGTCAAGATCCTAAAGTTCACATTAATCCCAAGGAGAGGGAAAAGCTCGTAAAGTCTCCCCCTATGCATTCCCCTCTCTCTCTCTCTCTCTCTCTCTCTCGCGCCCATGCTTTTTGGCTTTCCCCCAATTCCTATATTAGCCAAAACCCATCATAAAGCGGTCGGCCAGAAGAACCATGTCCCGATTCATTTCCTTGGGGACCGACTCAGCACCTGGACAGCGACGTGGGATAAAAAGGCAACCGGGAGGGGAGGGGGGAGCTCGCGTTAGCAAACCCGAGTAAGCATTCGATTCCGATTTTGATCCGTCGAAAACAACGGGGGCCGTGGATCCAATTTTTTAACTCATGATCGCTGAGCTGAGCCACCTCTTCGTTCTCTCTTGGCCCTCGCTCTCCCTCTCGCGTGCTCGCTCCGATTCTTTCTAGATTTTGAGTCACTAGATTAGTATCGCATGAAAACCGACCAAAACGTATTAACACACGTCAATTCGAGTCGAATCATCTCCCGTTCGAACCGCCCATTTGACCGGTCTAATTCCGATGAAGCAAAGATCCGGAACCTGCGGTGTCCACGCGTCGCATCGGAATCCCTAGCTAGCAAGAGCAGAAAATTTGAGATGTGAGCAAGGATCGAGGGCCCTATCTGTTTTTCGCACATCGTTTCATAGCCAAGCAGTCGAATGAAAAGCGAAATAGCTTCTTCTATTCCCTTATTACACCACAGCTGCACACCCATTTAAATTACACATTCGCCCTCTTGAATATATCCCCTCGACATTACACAAAACGGTACCCAAAAAAAAAGGAAGAAAAAATTTTAAAAAAGAAAAGAAAAAAAAAACCTAGTAATTCGAGCTAAAAAGAAAAACTAGAATATTTCTACTTTTTTTTTTTCAACTTTTTTTTTCGAGGGGGGGTGTCGGGTTGGGGTGGAGGGGCCGCAGACAAGCGGTGAGTGGCGGGTCTCTGTCAGTGTCTGAAACCAGCTCAGAGTCGCACGTTGACACGCCCACCACTTAGGCCTCGGTGGTGGTGGTGGTGGTGGTGGGGGCCCCTGCGTCGTCGCCGTCGCACCCGCCGCCGCAACCGCCCACGCGCCGCCGGTCAGCCGACCCGCCACGCCGAGGTAGCGATGAGCGGCCGCGTGTGCCACCCGAGAGTCAGGCACCCGCCGTTCTCCTCCACCCGGTACCCGTCCCCGCCGGCGTACAGGGCCAGCAGCATGCTCGCCTGCTTGAACGCGTTGGACCCGAGGTGGACCGGGGCGAACCCGGCCGAGGCGAGGCGGGCCCGCCACTGGGCCAGGGTCTCGTGGCGCTCGACCCGGTCCGGACCCTCGCACGCCACCACGTTGCAGATCTGCTTCCCCAGGTAGACCTCCGACATGGCCTTGTCCTGCGTGCTGGCGCAGCCCTCCAGGGAGTCAAACAGGGTGGAGTAGTAGTGCAGCGACTCGTTGAACCGGTCCACGAAGACCGGCCCGTTGTGGTTGGCCTCCTGCTCCACCACCGTCACGATCTCCGGCCGCACCTGCCGCACCACGCCCAGCACCTTCTCCATCGCCCCCGGCCGGGCCAGCAGCTTGTGCAGCTCGAACACCGAGTTGACCGCCACCGCCTCGGCGTCGCTCGGCCTCAGCTCCAGGATCGCCGCGTCGAGGTCGGCGAGGCTGTTGGCGACGAACCCGCGGTACTCGAACTCGACGTGGATGGTCTCCGCCAGCTGGGCAAGCTTCCAGCCCACCTCCTGGAGGCGGTCGGAGTTGTCCGGGGCGGGGGGGCCGATCCCCGTGAGGCGGAAGGAGGGCGGTCCGCCGGGCCGGAGGGCGAGGGCCTGCATCAGGGCCGGCCACTGGAGGCCCTGGTTCATGCTGAAGTCGATCACGTGGACACGGCTCTTGCCCTCGAAGGCCTCCAGGATGGCCTGGTTCGCGGTGAAGTGGGCGAATTTGAGGTACGGGCAGGTCTCGTAGAAGTGCATCTGGAGGGAGTCGGTGAGGGAGTGGTCCAAGGGGGCGTTCTGCGGGTAGACCCGGTAGATCCGCCGCGCCAGCGCCTCCGCGAAGAAGGTGGCGACCTTCCTCATCACCCCGGCCTGCGAGATCGCCAAGAACCCGATTTGCTTCACCAGCGCCTCGGCGATGCCGAGGTTGCTCTGTTGGACGGCCTCGGCGCAGGCCATGAGCGCGTGCACGAGGCGGACCCCATTCTCCTGCGAGTCGACCAGGACGACCGGCCGAGTCGAATCCGTGGCGACTCCGGCGGCCGCATCGCCGGGAGAGGATTTGAAGCGCTTGGCGGTGATGGCGCTCGAGGAAGCAGAAGAAGAGGACGAAGACGCGAGGCGGGTTCGGGTTTGGGTTGGGGCTCCGCCGAACACGGCCTTACCGGGAATAGCCTTGAGATCGCAATCGGAGGACGACTCCTCATCGAACACGACCACCGAGGAGCCCATCTCCTGGACCGGGTCGTTCCTCCGCGAGCTCCTCCCGCTGCTCTGCAGCCGTTGGTCCGCCGCGGCCGCGAGGTCGACGGTGGTGACGGTGGAGGACTCCGCGCCGGCGAGGAACGGGTCGCCCACGGGCTGCGGCCGCGACGGCGGAGCGGCGGCGGCAGCGGCGGCGGCGGCGGGGACGGAGAGGGGCCCGCCGAAGCTGCCGGGGGGCAGGGGATTGAGCTCGGAGAGCATGCTCTCAAGCCAGGAGGAGAGGTCGGAGGGGTTGTAGTGGACGGTGTCGGAGGCGAGGTAGGAGAGGCCGTCCTCCTGGGCGCTGAACATGACCTCCTCCAGCTGCTCCAGCTTCTGGGCCACATCGGCCATGTCGGAGGACCGCACCTTGTAGCCCAGCACGGCCAGGAGCTCGTCGTCGCCGCCGCCCTCGTCCCACATCTTGGACTTCCCGCCGGCGGCGGCGGCGGAGGAGGTGGAGGTGGAGGGGTCCGTCTGGGGGTACAGATGGTGGTGCTCCCGCTTCATCTTCGCCGTTCTCCGTCCGGGTTTTCTGATCTGGGTATGGCGGATCAACAGGTTTGGGAGCTCAGGGAAGCGGAGGAGGAGGAGGAGCAGGAAGAGGAGGAATCTCTGGGCATTCGGGAATCGAAGGGGACAGTTTCTTCGCTTCGTTTTTCACTACCGCTTTGAGTACTTCATCATCACCATCATCATCATCATGAGACCCGAGAAAAAAATAATAAGAAAATGAGGATAAAAATTATTTGGAAAAAAAAAGGAGAGGATAATAATAATAGTAATAATTTTGTAGCAAAAAATAATAATAATAATTTGGGAAATGTTTACCGGAAAGGCTCGTGGTAGGGCGCGAGCTCCGAGGCACCCCACCAGGGGCAGGCATTACAGCTACAGCTCGAGCAGATAAGATGGAGGGAACGCATTTTCATCTGCCTTTCTCTTTTTCTTTTTCTTCTTCTTTTTTCATATTATTAACGTATTTTCGCTGAAAGATAATAACACGAACACTCTTGGAACTTCGACTTAACATGCAATGCGATCTTTGAACTTCTAATTTATCTAATGTATTTCCTAAAATTTAGTCTAATATTTAATATGAATCATGAAATTTTAATTTATTTAATGTAATCTCTGGACTTTTAATACTTATTCAATATAATCTTTGAATTATATGAAAATGTTCAATGTAACTCCTGAAACTGAATTAATAGAAGGACAATGTTGAATATTTTTATATAATTATGGGATGATATTGAATAGATTAAAAGTTCAGAGATCATATTGTAGATTGGGTTAAAATTTAGAAACCGTTTGTGTCATTTTCCTTTTGCTAACACTTATTGTGAAATTTTAATCGGATTTTGTTAAAAGTTGCTCCAAAGATAAATCGTTCATCTCACCCTGATACAGTGTTCGGGATTCATTAGATCGTTGATCATTTACTAGTGAGGCTGCATGAGACTCGACATATAATGGTTGAGATGGGCAAAGTCCAGCGAGCTCGAGTTTAAGCAAGAAATTTTCGTGCTACAAAGACACCAGTTAATTAAAGAAAATTTTGCAGCGTCCTATGCACTGCCCGTGTCTCATCATACGTGTTATCGCTAATTTGGAAACTGAATTGCTCCAACTTAAGTATGTTTTAGAAGAGAGACTCGTTAATGTATCCGCTTCAAAAAAGAAAATAATTCTAGTTTTTCAAGATATTGGTTTATTTGACATTTGCAATCGTTGTATAAAGAATTTTATGTTTAGGTACTAAAAATGTCCTTAAGGCATGACATCATCTGTTGGCTAATCAAATAAGAGAATTTAATAATTTTTAACGTTTCAAACATTTTTTTATGATCGACATAATCAAGTATATTGAAAAATCAAAATGCACCCGATAAACACCTTAAGTAACATCTTTAAGGTGTCTTTTCACAACACTCGGCTTACTAAATGCTCCGAAAAATTACTGTTTTTTTAATCGAGAAATGGATGCGGAAGTATATTTACTATTTAGTTAGAATAGCCGCCTTTTTTTGAATTTCATTGATATTGTACCTTCGAGTCATAGCTATTGGCATCACTCTAAAATAAACGCGAGGTTGACGAATTATTGTGAAGGTTCCTTTAAGATTTTAAAAATGCCATAACTCTTTCGCACAAAGCTAAATACACATACCACAATCACAAGCAATTTCTACCTTGAGACTTCGCATGCATTTAATACTAGCTCGTATTATTCATTATTGATCGCTAAAGAGGGTTTTTCAAGAGGTTAATTAGTGTAAATCATTCTTTATATTACAAAATGTATAATGACGGGAGGGTCTCTGAACCTTTTTTTTCGACACTTAATGTGATATCTTAAAATTTTTTTAATACTTAATGCAGCCATTTTATTGTGTATATCATCATGCCGGGCGCTTTTTTTTTTTTACATGAATCGTCGCGTCGGTATTTACTAGGTCAAAATAATGATGTGGACTGTCAAATTAATTCTCAAGTTTGTAAATCCTTTTTTTTTCCTTTTTGTTTTCTTTTCGTGGGCCAAAATAACGAGAACAAAAAATATATTTATTACTTGAAGTCACATAATGGGAAATCTAACATCAAGGGAACATTAATTATGGCCGCATCACTAACGGCATCATAACTTTTGATGGAAGGATCACACTAATTGGATTTATTTTTGGAAGGTTCAAAAAAGAGACCAGATTAAAAAAAAAATGAGAGTTATAAAAATCACATTAAATACCAAAGAGAAATTGCAAGATCCATCCACATCATCGTCACCTCTAGAAATAAGGTACAATGGGGGGAGGCGGCTCCCCATCCAAAAGCCCCCTTTCTGTTGCTTTTTAGGGCACTTCGTTTATGGATCTCGTAATTATTTTCCTTTGAGGGGTGTCTGGATTTCCTGATTTTTTAGTTTCGGACTTTCCATAAAAGGTTTTTTTTAATAATTTTTTTTTGGGGGTTTTTCACTGGAAAGGTGAAATGCCATGTTATGGGAAAAGCAAAAGGTGTCGCTGCTGGTGATGGTGTTGGTGGGTCCCTATGATGATGCTCTCCATTTACCGCGGTTTCCCGGTAATTATCAGCTTTGAGTTCATGAATGGTTCGGTTGCCGAGTCCCCAATTTGCTTCCTTTTGCAAGTGATTTCACACTAATCTCTTTTTAAATAGGGACATGCTCGATAAATTTCTGGTGTTCGGTTAAGAGGTAACCTCACTAAAGAAAAATGAACCGTAGCTTCAATAGGGGCCTTTGTGGCCTGTTTGTTTGATATACAGAGACGGTGGGCGGATAGATTCCATGAATATATTCTTCATTTTAACAATCCGGTATGCACAACCCTATTTTTATCTTTATCCACAAAGAGAGAATACCCTCAAAAAATTTTATAGCCAAGTGATCCCAAAATTTAGACGATGATCGATATAGAGCCTTTTAAGGACTTGCTCAGGCCCATGGTTCCTATAATGACGCCCTCCATTTATTGTGGTTTCACTTTAATTATCAGCTCAAGTTCATGAATGATTTTGGTTGCCAAATCCCCCCCAATTGCTCCTCTTCGCAAGTGGTTTTCACAATTAAAAAAAAACGTGCTTTTTCGCGATCCAATTGAAATTGACCGAACTCGAAACGCATTACACTCCCCTATCGTCTCGAGCCCCTGCCCTGCAGATCGATCTCAACGCGGCCGAAACTTTGGGTGTCGGATCCCGGGCTTGTATGTCGAATCAAGCCCCGATTAACGGAACCGTCTCGACTAACCCGAAACCCTTTAACGATACCCGAAAATGCAACCGGAATGCGAGGCAACCGTGCTTTGCTCCCAGCGAATTCATATTCTCTTTATCCGATAAAATGACATGCTGCGAGGTTCTCCAGTTTTTGGGTTCACAAATAAGATAGTTGATAACCCTGTTTTCTAGCAACGAATACAGAACCACGTCCTGATGAAAGCCCTCATCACCATCATTACGGTGTCGCGCGGGTGTGTGGTGGGGGGTGAAGAACGTGACCGCTGCTCCAGAGAAGCGGCAGAGATAGGGAACCGAACTGACACCACCATCGTCCCCTCCCCCCATCATTCTCACAGAAGAGAGAGAAAGAGCAGAGAGAGAGAGAGAGAGTCCCGGCCCCCAGGGCCTCGACCTGATCTTGATCGATCTTGATTCTTGATGATGACGATGATGCGGAGGGCGAGTTCAGTGCTCCTCGCGGGCCCCGCCACCACGTGAAGAGTGACACGTGTAAGGAACCCGGCCCTCGTGCGGGGCCCTCCGGAGCGGGACGGTGCGGCCTGGCCGGGGGTCTGCGACAGGTGCCGCTTTTAGGGTGGTGGGAAGAAGGGGGAGGGGGGGCCGCCTCTGGTATGCGCCCGTGCCGACGGACCCGCATCAGGCTGTCCCCTCTCACCGACACCGGACCGACGTGAATTTTTGGCCTACCTACGGTGGCCGGGATTCGGGCTGCGGCCGAACCGAACAGACACGGTGCCGTGCTCGATTTCTAGTTGGCTCGACTAACAAATTAACTGCTCGAAATTCGATTTGCGTTTGATATCAGATTTTGTTTGTTTCGCGGAAACATTTTTTACTGTTTGAATTACTTAGGAAAATCAGTTGGAAAATGTTTTTCCAATCAACGGAAAATTCATGTTTAAATTCAGGAAAATGATCTTCTCTATAAAAGATCGAAAATAATTTTCATAACATGACTAGATTTCGACGTTTGAACCTAAAACTCTAAGCTTGGCACAAGAATTCCAGCACTCATTCCTAGGCCCCTCGCAATGGACCCGTGGCTAGAGGCCAGGGCCAGGTCCATTGAACCCACCCTAGTGCCTAGGCCTAGGTCAAAAAATGTGGGGCTCGGGACATTGGCCCCCCGACCAGAGTATATAGAGACTGGGCCCGAGACCTCGGTGCCCGTGCTTCAAGTTTTCAGCCCCTACGCTTCAATTCATGGAGATCAGGCCAGGGTTCACAAAAACAGGACTTGGGACTTTAAAACCCATGCCTAGATCCTCGACGCTTGTGCCTAAGTATGAATACATCAAGGCAAGGCCTGAGACGCTAGTGCCCGTGCCCGTGCCCAGATCTACACGCCTAAGCCCAAGTCCATCGAGGCCACTTTGGTGCCCATCCTTGGGTCCTCGACAGCCGAGCTCAAGACCTCATTGTTTGTGTCCAAATCCCTCATTCTTGAGCCCGGGTACATCAAGATTGGGCTTGGGCCTAGGCATGAGACCTCGACGCTCACGTCTAGATCCCTGTGCCTAGGACCCTGGTGCTTATGCCTGATTCCCTTGTTATCCATGTGCAAATTACTAGCACCCTAAAAAATGCATGTCTATTTAAGAAATTAAATCGGCTTTTCCTTTCCAAACAACGAAAAGTACTTTTTGGTTATTTTTCAAATTTCAATTAAACCCTGGAAAACATTTTCAAGAGCTATAACATTTTTCGTGAAACAAATAGAGCTCTATTATTGGATCTTTTTGTTTGAGCTTGACTAGATTGGACTCGTTCGGCGGCCCCGCTAACTGCGAGTGAGGCGGCCTTTACCTAGATCTAATGAGGGCCTCTCTGCCCTCGCTTGCAGGCGGAGAGGGTTGTTGGCACAATGAAAAAAAAAACAAAAAAAATTTGAAAAAATAATAATAAATTTAATTTTTAAAAAAATTATAAAAAAATTGTCCATGTCAACACTGATCGTGCCAAACAGGACGGTTGGTGTCACATTAGCGATTTTCGATCAAGATTGGCCAGCAAAACTAAATTGGCAAAATGTTTATAACCAAATTAGCCAAATTAAAAAGTTTAAGACTGAATTGGCACATGCACAACATATTTAAGACTTTTTTTTGGTAATTTCCTCAATAACAATGCATTATTTCAATATTGAAAATAATATTTTCGAAAGACACTTGGTTTTGAGAATGAATTCTCTAGAGGGTTTTATTTCGGAAAGAAGTGTCCAAATGGGAGCTGCTATTTCATGCCATTCATTGTCGACAATCAAATGAAGGAATGACAATAACAATTTCATTCCTTGTTCTCTTCAATTCCTTAACCATTTCTATTCTTGTCTACTTCTATCACATCGCACCAACTCGGCCGATTAGCTCCCTTCTCCTCCTGTTTGGGATCAAGGAAAACTCAAGGAAACACATACAGCTAAGCCTGATCAAGCAAGAATTTTGCCTAAAAATAGCTAAATAAACAAGATTAACAACAAAAACCCGTCGCTCGAGTCAACTGAGTTAGTGACCCCCTCCATAATACGTGCTTAAAGATGCCTCGATTCCTCATTACTCGAGCTGAGTTGGATCGACAACCGATGACATAACCTAAACTGCACAAGAACAGAGACAGCTCACGTCCATTGGCCTAATCAAAATTACACCTTGGATGTACCCGCCCGAGAAATATTCTTCTCGTTGATCTTTGCAGACTGGCTCTCTTTCTTTCATTTAATAATGGGCTCAAGGTTTTATAAGATCAAGGTCACATCGCATCGCGTCTGCATGATGAATAAACCATGCGATATCTTAAAGATTCGAGCATTAAACTAATGGGGAATTGGCTCCCATCTCGGTGCACGATAGTGGGGGGAAACCCTAGCTCGACTCCATACATTATTGGGAAGACTGATTAGGGTTTTCTTTAAAAATATGAAGGGGATGGATCAATCAGCTCTTGTTTTCATGAGGTCTATTGCGCCGGCCGCGGATGGAATGGGGACGCTGATGTGCATGTCACCAAAACACTCCGTCGCTTATTGTATGCGATTAAGGGTCTCTGATGCAGACATCTTCGATTATTGAATAGAGAGTTTTCATGTGAACCGAACTAATCTAGGGTTTTGGTGACAAATCAAGCGTGATTAAAGAAGTTTAGAGGATGGATCATCTGCATGTTATCTCGATGGGCACTTGCATTTTGAAAAATGGTCTTGTCATTTTCCATTAGTTGGGGGTGGGGTACGAGCGAGGACATATCAGATTTTTGAAAAGGCCGTTCGTTTTCTTTTCGAACCCTAGAAAACCCTTAATTCTAATTCAACTCACCAAGGCATGGATCAATCAATGTTGGTCCTATTATATCATTGCTGACCATTGGCACTATAAAGTCTGCATGAAATGGTGCAATGGTGTCAATTCGTCAATGAGATGGTCGCGAGATTGATAATGAATTAATGAGCTTAAACCTAAAATGCCTTTTGAAATGTGCATCTCGGACAAGTGTTGGTTAAGGAACACGCGCGAGGATGTTGATGAATGAAATCTCGAAATTTGAAAATTGATATGGTAACATTAACAATTTAATTGTTTCATAACTCAACGAGTTTAAAGCATCCATTTCATGCTTTGAGTAAATTAGATCCATAATAACCGGATTTTTGCAATCAAATCACCGGATTTTTAGTTTCGATGGCCCATTACAATATAAACTTTCAATTTTTCCTTTTGCAAAATGAAGCACTTGGACAAGAATCTGGCAAATTTCCAACGAGCCATGGACGTGGTAGACGCCATGTGTAACGTGCACAACGCGTATCAATTTCGTGGGAAAATAATGACAACAATATGATCTTCTAAAAGTCCGAAGTTCTTCATCTGCTTAATATAAAGTCTAAATGACTTATGCAGTAAAGTCTAAAGTCTTCCTTCTGGTCCTCATAGAATTTGAGTACCAAAGTCTAATTCTCTCAAAGCTTTGAAATTGTCATTTCCAGAATATATCTACCTGAATCAAAATATTTGAGAGTATTTATTAGACTTACAAAATTCACACGGACAGTTTTGTCAACTTCAAAATATATTAGGAAGTTTCCTTGGCAAAAATTCAATTGCTTAATTGCAAATGTCACCAAAATTTCAATTACCATGGAGGAAATTTACTTGTTTATTTTAGATTAAAAGAGGCGTTATTGCTTTCCTTTCAAATTTTTAATATGATAAATTTCATCTTTGAATGACAGTTTTTGCTCTACTTCGATTTGCTTTACTGTGAAATTTATGTATTTTTCATGTATGAGCAATGAATACAATTTTCATTAGATAAAAAAAAAGGAATGATAGATTTTACCGGTATAATAAGTCCTAAACTTATTGTATGGCGGCCAATTTAGCCTTAAACCTTTTAGTTTGGCTAATTTAATCCTCAACCTTTAACAATTTGCTAATGTAGTTCTTCCCACCAATTTTGGTTGAAAATTGATGACGTGACAATCCAGTCCGTGCCGACCGTCCTACAAGGCGTGACTAGTACTAATGTGGACTCTTTTTGCATTTTTAAAATTTTTTTTTATTATTTTCTATTGTTTCCTTTTTTTCTTTTTTTTACCTTTTCTTTTTTCCTTATTTCCATCCGCTAAGCAAGGGCCGCGATGCCCTCGCTAACCATGGGCAAGGTTCTCATTGGATTTGGTGAGGGCAACCCTCAACAGTCCTTGCCTGTGGCTGGTGACCTCCGCGGGCCATCATCAAGTCCCTAGCTACCTATGAAGGAAAATAGAGTTAGAAAATAAAAAAAAAACTGCAAAAAATGACAATGTTAGTGATTTCTGGCCAATATTTATCAAAATAACTATATTGACAAATCGTTCAAAGGTTTAAGATTAAATTTGCCAGATTGAACAATTCAAGATTGAATTGACTGTCGTATAGTAGGTTTAGGTTTTTTTGGACAATTTTGCCAACCGGCACATGTTGGTGGTTTAAGTGGACGGTACGACACATTTCTTCGAAAAAATTATTTTGTATGTCAGTGTAAGTGCTTTAAATGATTTCAGATTTTCAACATCGAATTAAAAATTAAATTTGAAATGCTACAAGTAACAGATAAAGGAAGATAAACCTTAAAAATCACTTGAGACAAACCTGTAAGGTGAGTGAAAGTTATTCCAATAAGTTTTGCTTTTCTTAAGATGAGCTTCTCATCTTAGATAGATAAACCCCGAACTAGGCAATATGCAAGTTAAATCCTAAATGAGTGGCTCAAACAAGGATTGTTTACACATGATAGAGCGGAAAATCGACCCTATATTGTGCGTTCCATCTGCACAAATCGCTCTTTAATCACTAATTTAACCTCAATTTATTAACCTTGAATTTTCATTTCACCTTTTCCAGTTTCTTTCCACCTATTTTCCATTTCTTTTTCTAATAATATCTCCGCTCACCCTAAAATTATTTCCAAATACCGCACGATGGCCATATTGGGCCTGAGTGAGCCTCATGTGAACAAGCTTGGCAATCAGTAGCTCTCTAGGCTCGGCCCAATTGATACCCTCAAACAAAGTTCCGGATAATTTCATGAGCATATATCATTGTTAGGTAGACGGTTCAATGGGGAAAATTTCGATTACATAGCTTACTTCAAGCATACATGTCACTCGTCTAATGATGCCGTGCGTTGTTTCTAATACGACGGTGGACCTAATAATAATTGCAACGATTCTCCGATGTCGATAGGAGAATCTATTCGTAAATGGAAGAGGGTAAAGAATAGTATTTTAGATACACTTTCTAATGTCACAAGAACATGATGGAGCAGCTTAACTGGGTTTTGTCCAGCATTTCCTCCTGTGTTTTGATTCAGCATCCTTCTTGACCCGAAAACACTCTCGTCAGCTGTACAATCAAATCAAATAACCCAAAAGGAGTGACCTTGATCTAATGTATACCTACGTCTCCAAACCTCTGTCTAGTGACGACAGGGTTCTTCGCTTCCTTCGTCGCGGTTGTGCGTATGTACAACTTCGTGCGTTTCTCAACACGGTTTGCCCTTTATGCAGTCGAGGGCGCCCGCGAAGCGCGTGAGCCTCGTCACGAATGTACCCGGCTTTGCCTTGATCACGTTGTTCTTGTTGACGTTCCGGATTGGGCTCCCGGACTCGACAAAGAAGGCCCCGTTCAGCATCAGGTCGTCCTCCGATCTCCATGTCCACGACTTCCACACACTCTCGGGCGCATAGTCCCTCTTGGTCACCTGACCAAAGCCCATATATGGTTTGTCATTCAGATCACAGAGATGAGATTATCTTTTGGAGACACAAACTCAGAATATTACTCAAATGTACATGCACCCGTGCCGTGACATTATCATTATAAGTGTGCACGGTTTCCTGTTCTAGTGTTTAAAACCTTCATGTGCGCATGACTTTGATTCATGTCCAGGGAGATGCACGATAAAGAATTGCAGACTCGTGCTATGAGCAATGTGGGTAGGCAGAACTGATCACAACCCGAGAAAAAATGTCGAAACAAGTGTCGTTTCTCTTCTTTCTGGGTAGTCCAATGTATACCGACTCCGACTACATGTTAACGTATACACGAATCGATTCAACAGAACGTGTCTATGCAACAATTGATTAGGATATGACTTTATGATAGATGAATCACAAATTTAGGGTTAATGCTGAATGTGGAGACAGTGGTTGATTAATTACCTCCTTACAATCTGGATCCAAGGGGGCAATGAAACGATTGCCCTGGCTGATGATGGTGGGGTGCTGGCTCCCACCGATGGCATACATAAGCCAATGAGTGTAGTCATTGTTGACCACATGAACGAAGCCCCACCTGCACCTCGGCATCCTCTGGACCAGCCCTTGCCCAAAGTGGTTGAACGCCACTGTTATCTGCATGCGTGCATCATCCGAGTAGCTGTCGCTCCCCCCAAATAACATCACCTATGCGCATTTCCCCCATCTTTGTTAGTTGATCATACGCATGTTGATCGCAAAAAATTTGGTCATCACCTTGGGATTTCAACGACCCTTTGTCAATCTTACTTCTTACCTCGTTGTGCCTGGTGAAATGGCAGTTAGATATGGTGATGGCGGTGGACGCCTCGATTGCATCGATCAGTCCGTCATAGCAGTGCGACATGGACACGTGGTCGATCCAAACGTTGGTGGCGCCGAACAGGGAGATGCCATCGCCGTCGCTCTGCATGCGGACTCCGAAGTGATCCAGAGAGTCCCTGATGAGCCCGCCGTTCCCGGGGTGGGTGTCGTGGATGTGGATGCCGTGGATGATTACGTTCTTCACGAACTGCAGGGTGATCTGGGCCCCATCGCAGATGTGCACGTTGGCGCCCCGGCCGTCGACCGTCTTGTTGTCCGTCATGATGAGCTCTTCAGAGAGCCGGATGACCATGTTGTGGGCGAATATGATCCACAACGGTTCGGGCTGGATCACGCCAAAGCGTAGCGTTCCGGGTTTGGGGTTCAATAGGTTGTCATCGGATGGATCGGTCACCTTGTAGATCTTTCCGGCCTTGCCTCCCGTGGTCCCACGGCCAAAGCCAAGGGCACAATTGGCCAGCCTCTTGCGGTGGTTGGCCCAATCTTTTCGGCATCGCCAGCACCGGTCGATTGGGTTCGTGGCCAAGCATCCGCCCTTAGATCTCTTCAAGCTCCTCCTTGTGTTATTACTCTCATGCATGTCCCTACGCCATGATCGCTTCAATTACGTATATCAATTGGAAACAAAGAGATCTGTTCATCTAGGAGATAATAAGAGATAAGATTGAACGAGTCTAATTTGAAGAGAGACAATCTAAGACCTGAAAAACGAATACAGACCAACGTATGTGCTTACGTTGTTTGTGTTATTACGAATAATCCGAGACATCCGTTACGAGTTCGATCCATTTTCGAAACTACGAAGAGGGAAGTAGACTAAGCATAACAGAAACACATACTGTCATTAATTAATGCTTCACAAGGTGATTAATAACATAATGTCGGATAACTGTTCCAAAATTTGCTCGCATCTCACGTAACTTTTGCGTGCGTGCATCTTTACGTGGGAACCATTGCTCGCCAATAAAGAGAGAGTGCTTACTCATGCACGCGTTGGTTGAAATCCTCGGCCACCTTATCCGGGTCGGGCTCGTAGGCCTCCACGGCGGCTTTCTTGGCTTCTTCGGCTCGCTTCTGCCACACCTCGTCGAAGTCGGCGATGTTGGCTCTCAGAACCGGAACCATCACCGCGAGGAAAGCAAATGCAAACACCAGTTTGTGATCGAGAGCTCCCATGGTGATCTGCTATACGTTTGCTTCCGCACGTCCTTTCTTCAAAAATCTCTCTCTGATTGCTCTTTTCTGTTTTCCTTTATAAGAGGATAATACGTCTATGGCGAATGAATCACAATGCGTCCAGGGTTTCCATCGAGGCGAGGATCGAAAGTTCAAAAATATTGTCAATGGCCTTTATTGGATGTTTTATAGCAAATCCACGAATCCAAATCGAGAGAGGGAATGGATAAAATTGAGAAGTAGAGAGAGAAGTGTGGGGAGTCACTTCCTCCAGACCTTTTATGCCTCTTTACTTTGTTTAGCCTGTGGAACTTCTTGACATATAGTCATATTAGGCCCACACACAACCAATGGGGAGAGAATTTTTGGCCGGCTCTTTGTATTTATTTAGACGAGTGGCCAAAGTTAGTTCTAAGTATTCTTCTTGTTGCTTGATTTGATTACATTGACGTAAGAATAACTATTCTTTCCCCTTTTTTTTGTTTTTTTTCTGTTGATGTGGGGTATTAATGATGTTCCTATAATATGAATTAAATACAAATTTCGGTGTTGCTACGGGATTCGCTCCATATGAATCAATATTATTTCTCTTGTGCGCGCGATAATTTGGAGAAAACATGCTATTTCGGGAAACATTTGAAAGACACAGGAAATCCAGTCAAATGCAGAAAAATCAGGATCGAGCAAACTGGTTCAGCAAAAAATTCCAGGACGGAGCGAATTCGTCCCGATAAACACTTCACGTTTTGGGGACGGTCCTGTTCGTACCCGCATCGGGTAATGGGGACCATTCAAATAAGCAAAAAAGGGACAACGGGGCGCGTTTAATTCGGCATTTGCCAGGGGCTTTCGGCCTCCAAAGCCCCCAGGGAAAATTAACATCCTCTAAGGAACATTCAGGAACGAATAAGAACTGCATCGCCTCTGTGGTACTCTTTAGCATACAAAACCCGATGAGAGCTTTTGCAAAGGTACATTTTGCCATTGATTCTTTACAAGACTATACGAGACAATGAACATCAAAAACCATTTGTAGATACAGAAGTAACCCAGAAAGAAGATAGGATGAGAGGTACAGTGAAGCTGTATTGGACGTGTAACACTCTCATTCGTAATCTTCAGGCTGAGCAAAAGGGTACTTGAGATATGAATTCTTGACTTTTGAAGGATCTTCAGGAGTTGACCATGGATACTTCAGTGATGGATCACGCGGGAACTTTCTGATGTTCACGAATGGTGCCCATAGCAACACCCTGCCAAACACATGGTGGAAAACAGCAAAATTCATGCGTACAATAGGAACATTCCGAGGAAATTATCGTTGAATGTAGAATATGGTTTTAGCGGGCGAAACGAGAATACGAATCGAATTCGCCTCCTTGAAAACCAGAAACATAAGGACTGATGAAGCGGAAACTAGAAGGAGAGTGACAAGATGATAGTGTGGAAGTCGAACTTGACACAACCGAGACTAGAAATGGAAAGAAACGCGATTGAGATCTGAACCAGTTTCATTTAACCATGGACCTAATTATGTAGCAGATAGGTTGCACCCGATGACCTAAACTGACAGAACAAGCGCGCGCCATCGATGTTAATGAAAAGTATTTTCGAACGAGAACCAGAATTAACTCAGGCGAGATTATAATCGTTGTTTATATGATAAACATGAAAGGCACTCACCCGGGGAAGAAAATGAAGACGAACATGAACTGCAAATACATCTCAGACAGTTTCCTCTTGTACCACCTTAGCCTCAGCCAGTTCATAATGATTGGCTGCCATTTCCCGGACGTAAGAAATTGCAAATGGAATCAAAGATGATGATGGTTGAATCAAGCAATTGTTCACCAAAACAATTCAAATCACTCACCGGCATGATGAGGAAGTACCCAAAGGCCACAATCCCGAGCTGTATCAGAACCCAAGTGAAATCTTCCTCGTTGTTCACTCCGGTCACCGCAATCGCAGGCTGCTCAAACTGTAACATATTTTCCAAGATCAAATAAGCAAAGACAAACCCATTAGACCCTTTGAGAGATTAGCCAATGCAATTGTACGCGGGAGACGAGGGTCGGATAAGGGGAGTACAGTGGTAGTGGCCAGAAATGCTCCGACTTGAATTGCCAAGGCAGATTTTTGCAGGCCAGTTTTGTCCGAGCAATCCCGGATGATCCTCGCCAGCGCCTTGGAATGCAATCAAGATCGCGAAAAGAAGAAAACCCATTAATTCGAAGGGCTGATAGTTTCGAAAAAAGGCATAAAGGAAAGGTGGGATTCACTTGTCACCTGGTTTGGAGCGGCAGTCTTAATCAGCGAAGGCTTGCGAAGGCAAGCGATGGAGGGAGGCTTTCTGGGTCGAGATGGGGAGAGAGAGGGGAAAGAGCGAGCGTGAACGTGAAGGACTCGAGAGCTCAACGCGAAGCTCATGGTGAGCTCTCAGCTTTATCTATCTCGTTCAATCTCTCTGTTCAGAGCAGAGAGCGAAGGCGGCTCGTCTTATCTTCTCGGGCTGTTTTTGGTTCCATGGCGCAGGATGCACTGGAAATCTTATTTCAATTTAGGAAGAGAAGGAAAGAATAATTTGTCGATTTACCTCACTCATTTCCAAAGTTTCTCAATTTAATCCCCTAAATAACCTCGATTTGAGTTTTAGTTACTCAAACCAAATCCTTAAATGCATGCCGCTTGAGCAACGCCGAAATCATGTACTAAAAGTTTTGGCTGTGATGGAGCTATTCGGTATTTACAAATCGAGGGAAACTGAAGCGATTTTCGGTTCGTGTGACGGTAAATCAAGATAGCGTTTAGTAGACTAGGCCGAATGACACTCTCCTTGTATCTTATACTGAATTTGGGCAATTCATATTCTAGGAAGACCATTGTGTGTGTACGTGTATGCATACTTGAGGACTTATTTTTTTTGAAAAAAAATTGGGCTACATGGCCTCGTTAAAATGCTACATGTAGCTTTGATTAGGCCTAATCTGAAACTTCAAATGGGCTCAAAACCTGGCCCTTGTCCTTCAACGTGTGAAAGGCCGATTCGGTCCCCATTCGGCACCGGTGAACCCAATCTAATCCCTTGCCCTTGTCATCGATTAAAGGATGTAATAGAATGTCCATTGCAATTCTGATCATAAAATAGCACACATTTTCCTGAGTGATGTATTGGGCATTTGACTGTACTATTTCGGAATCCTACGTGTTTTTTTCTTTTGTTAGCAATCACTGTCAGGTGACCGGATCAGCTTTCGTGCATATTGATCGGCCCATCTCCTCAGGCGAATATAGATGCCAGCTCCATCCGATTCATCATTTCATTTCTTCGTACCGGATGAAATTAACCATTTTGACCATGTGTATTCATTTTCTCAATTAGTTAATGATCAAGTGCACCTTCGGGAAAACTATACAATTTCCTGGAAAACCCCAATCAATCCCTGTCAATTACAAAGTGTTGGAAAACTAGTTTTATGTTATTTAACCTCGCTGCACCAATGCATCCATGCATGCAAATACGTGCCCGAGGCAGGACGGCCAAAACCATGGATTCCAACCAAGGCACGTCGAGCGACACTTGCACAGCATATCGCACGATATCACCAGATTTATTGCGTCATGTCGCTCTTTGGATGCGCGAAAAGAGGCTCGATTAATGGGTAATCCCATATTAAGCTTTATCAGTTTATAAAAAAAATAGTGGGGGAAAGCGAAAATATAGGAGGAATCCGGGAAAAGGATGCAAATAAAAAAGATAAAGGCGATGGATGTTCTTGATTTTCTTGTGATGATGGGTTCTTGATGTTATGTCTGCCCCATTGCCTCAACGCCCTTAGATCGTCATCATTGCAACATTCAATTCATTACTTATTTGAGTTTTAATCTCCCTCCTTCTTTTCCCCCCTATAGGTTTTGTCATTCTGTCCTTTAAAAAATTCGAACACTCCTCTTTTATTTCTGCCGACATAAGATTAATAAGGCTGCGTTTGATCGATCGGATAAAAGTCAGGATAAGATATGTTTTATCCTATCCTGTGTTTGGTAGTGGTCAATGATAGGATAAGGTCGGATATAAACCGGATAAAAAAATCCGAGGGGGGGTGGGATAGACCTGGATAGGATTTCTAATGGCTATTTTTCTAGAAACCCTACGCTCCACTCCACTCGCCGTCATCTTCATCCCCACACCTTGTGCGCTTTCACCAAAAAAATTTCTTTGCTTTTTTTCCTTCACCGACTCCTTCGGAACCATAAATAGCAAAAAAAAAAAAATTATCCTATCCGAATTTAAATCCGTAGTCCACCAAATAGTGGATTGGATATGCAGAAATCCCAGGATTTCTTATCTTATCCTATCCAGTCCTATCCTGTTTAGAAATCCGGATAATCAAACGTAGCCTAAGAGTTCCAACTACTCACGTTAGAATATTGTCTTTTATAAATTGAAGTCTCTTTAATCAGAAGTCAAAAATTGGAGGATTGATTGTTTAAATAGTTGGCCAGGTTACCAATGGTGATGTACAAGATATGTGGATATATGCTTTGTCTATTGTTTAGGAAATCTCGAAAAGAGTTTCATGATTCTCCGGGATTGCCTTTATTTATCTCGGAAATTTTTCAGATGTTTTATGTCAAATAAAAAACCAAGTTGCGAAAGTGACGAGCTTCAATAACTAAGGTAGAAACTTAATGTCACTCCAGAGATCTGTTACATGATCGAAGCGACCGGATCGAAATACCGAGTTGGATTCTCACACGATAGCTTACTCTGTAATTTTAGTCCAGCACTGAAAATAATGTGGAAATTTCAACATTCGTACACACTAATCCATTGGATTAACATAATAGGCAAAATATGTGTCTTTATTTTTTCAACTTTTTAAAAGGCTTGCATCTACATGATCAAAGTGTAACGTAGATCTACCTAACAAATAATTCTATTTTTGTGATAGTAATAAAATATATTAAAAAGAGAGCGTCTCTTATAATTTCAGTGTCGAATGTCCCCTAAAGGGCATGTCTCTAAGCAAAGGAAAAGGTCACTAAACTTTTGTGTGTGTTTATATATATATATATATAACTTTAGTATATATAACTGATAAATGTGTACCGCTCGCATCGATGGACCATCATGATTGTTGCCGTAGTATATGCACAAGCACGTAGTTATGTTACCTTCATTTCTGCTTAATTTCATGTCACTTAATTTTGTATGAACATTATTGTAGCATCTGAGGTAAAGCACACGCTGTTGTAATAAAAAGAAAAATTAATCGTATTCTTATTTTATGGAGCTCAAAAAGCTGATAACTTTAAGTACGACGCTATGAAAAAGAATATTTTTTTTCCACGACTGTAAATTTTTGAAGGAATTGATAAGAGTAAAAGAAGTTGTTGGTCATTTAATTTTCTAGTAACTTGTTGATAACCTACCAAGATTTTTGTGAAATTGTCAACTCTTTTTGTCAGTATGCAAATTATCGATATTTCTTATCTTTTTACCAACTTTTATTTTCCTTTTCTACGGGCACCTTACATTTATTAACTCTCAATAAGAATTTACCAATCTTTATTTGAGTGACTTGCCAGCTCTTTTTTAATTAAATCACTAACTAATTTTGTGTTACCAACTTTTATTTAAGTTACTTGTCCACATTAATTTGATTTTTTAAATTGATTAACTTTTCTTATCTTTTAACAACTTTTATTTGTCTTTCTTATAAATGCTTTAAATTTGGCAACTCGTATTTGAACTGACCAATCTATATTTTGTATGATTTACCAGCTTTTCGCCCATTAAGTTACCAGCTGGTTTACCGAGTATCATTTGAGTTGTTTACTAGGTTAATTCTTCTTCTTCTTTTTTTAATTTACCAAGTTTTCTAATTTGCTAATTTTTATTGGTCTTACTTATCAATACAAGACCTTTTTAACCTAACCCTATTTAGAAATTGCCAACCTTAATTAGAGCGACTACCAACTTTACCAATTGAGTTACCAACTAATTTTGCTTTATCACCTCTTGTTTTAGTTAGTTATCAACATTTTTTTTTGTAATCAATAACCTCTTTTTATGTCTAATAAACAAATACATTCTCTTATCTTTTACGATCTTTTATTTACTTTTTTACAAAAAGTTTAAGTCTACCAACAATTATATGAAATTGTAAACATTTATTTGAGTGACTTATCAACTTTTCCTCAATTAAGCTACTAACTTGTTATGAGTTATCAACTCTTATTTGAGTTACTTACCAACTTATATTTAGTTTTCATATCCGGCAACATTTCTATTGAGGGTTACTTTTGTTTGCCTTACATGCCAATTTTTAGAGTTTACAAATATATTTTTAAAAATTACCAACCTCAATTAGATTGATTTCCAACTTAAGTTACCAACTGATTTCCGTTACCAACTCTCATTTGGGTTGGCTACCAATCTTTTCTCATTTTTTTAAATTTCTTGCTTTTCTTATCTCTAATAAAAAGAATTCCCTCATCGTTTATGAACTTCTATTTACCTTTCTTACCAACATCTTAACTTTTCTAATAATTATATGCTTTTGTAACTTATCAACTATTCTCCAATTAAGTTACTAATTAGTTTTAGGTTATAATCTCTCGTTTGACTAGCTTATTGGCTTTGTACCATCTAAACACAAAAGATTGGTAATTGCATATAATTGTTAGTAAAGTTAAGCCGCTGGTGCGAGAGGTAAATAAAAGCGAATAAGAGCATGGCAACACTATTTCAGCATGAGTTAACATGCCACATTAACATGTTAATGAAATAAATAAGATTAACTGTAGAATTTGTATTGAACTTTGATACCAGACCTTAGTCTCTCAATTCATGGGGAGGGTTGCACCATAACTTTTTCCTAGTAACTTAATATGCAAGCTTGGCTTTAGAAATCCAAGTGTTTTTGAACAAATTAATCTTATGGTTGTAAATGATCAATAAGTCATAACAAAAAAGGTCTCGTAGTCGTGAAATGGTTCATGCAGACTAAGACAGTTGAACCATCTCCATGCTTAAAAGCATATATCACAATCATATATCAAGGGAGGGTCCATAATTTTTGCCATGTATCGATCATCCTCTACCTTCTATATTAAGTCTTACATTAAATGATGCGTAAGTTACATCTTAGTATTTTACGGAATTTCGGTAAACAAATTTCGTGAATAGAAACCACCGCAAAACTTTTTAATTAAGACGAATATAAGGCATGATCAATTTAAACGGAAAATCAAATAAATTTTTTGTTACTAAGTATTATCTGTTATCCTCCCTAAGCCTCCGTAGTGTCACCGATTTGGTCCCCCTTGTAACTAGTTATTAGCTAATCTAAACAACAAGATGTTCAAGAAAATTCACCAATTTCAAAATTCTATAATAATAATAATAATAATAATATGATTCTAGAAGATTAGAAACTCCCCAAGTAATGATACCGCTCGAATAAAATGCGCTATAAAATAGGCAAATATGCTCTTGTCCGCAAGCGGTATGAATGCCATCATGGTGAACATGTAGATACGGGGCCCATTGATTTGTATTATATAATTACAAATTAAATACAAGATTAAACAAGCTTCGTGTAGTTATAATTACTACCTCTATGGAGAAATAAATAAATAAATATGTCTTTATATGAAAGCAAAGCAAAGCCGCTCGACTGGTCCCGCCCTCCAATTCGGACCACGATGATCCGCCAGTGACCGCCATTGGCCAAGTCTTTGCACTCATCCTTCTTAGTTCTTCCTTAATCAGTCGTCATATTTGAAACTTTCTCTTCTTTTTCTTTGCTTTATTTATCACTATTATCATATAAAAGAAGTGAAGAGACGCGTGCACAAAACGGTGGACCATTCGAAGAGAACATGGGGCCATAAGAGGGCGCCGAAAAAATCAAGGAAAAAAAATTAAATTAAACGAAGGTTAATAAAACCTTTTGATTATTCAAATATGTGTGGTGGCCACACATAGCTGTACGCCCCATTTTTTTTTAAATTTCTCCCATTTTAAAAATTATATATGAGTAGGAAATTTGGGGTGGTTTGGACAATCATTCGGATTTGGTCCAAAAACATGTGAGTTGAAAGCGAATTAAAGAGGAAAAGAGGGGAAACAGATTGTCTGCATACTTTATGGATGTTTTCTTTAGCTCATTTAGAAAAGCTAATTTGGCTTTGATGTGCAATTCAAGAATCCAACGAAACGCGCGCCTAATTCCAAACGAAATTAACACCTCGAAATATCTATCAAGTATATTTAAAAAAAAAGATAGCATAGTTATTGTTTTCAGAAAAAAATATTTCATGACATCCCACTTATAAGTTTTCGAATCCAAACATTCTTTTCCTGCATTTTTTTGATCATATTAGTGGTTCAATCTTAGGATAGTTTCCAAACAAATCCTAAAAGGCTACAATGTTAGGAAAGGATATCTAAATAAAAGTAATAAGCAGCTAATTAAACTAAGCCTAGGATTCAAGGAGTCTATCTATACCTAGATACAAGGATCTGAAAAGACATATATATTCATGAATAGATGCTTCAAGAAAAGCAAAAGCAATTTGAAAGGACAAAACACAACAAAAGTTGACAAGCATCCCCTCGAAAAGGACGGACATGCCGATTGTCACCGCCACCAACTTAAAGCAATTGAACTGAAACATGTACAGAAAAAAGAATACTAATAATAACAAGAAGATTCCGTGGTAAACATGTTTCTATATTTTAAATTATGTTCATATTGATTTGAGATTTCATGGATAATGTGAATGAATCTTTTGTTGGAAATGAGAAGCAGATGAAGAATTCAGATGATTTAGGTATGGTTGGGCGGTGCAGCCCTAGACCACCCCTCGCATGATCTTGGAAAAATAGACCAAGAAAGGCTAGTGATTTTGTTGACCTAGTTTAGTCGGTATTTATGAATTTTTGTTGCTTTCCCATTTTCGTCAAGATGAAGATGACGAGAGTGTGATCGTGCAAATGGAATTTGACACACCACTTTCATCACTTGCAACCTTAGGACGGCTACGACCAAATCTCGAGATATATAGTCTACAAGAATTTGTATTTATATTAGTGAGCCAATTATTCGAGCTATATATACTAATTTAACAAAACCAAAAGGTGATTGAAAGCACATTAAGAAAATTAGTAGGGGGAATTTCAAATAAAGGTATAAAGTATGATGGTTTCTTTAAAAGAGGATTCGGAGTGAACATTATCTCAAATAATATCTTGAAATGACCAATCCAGTTTGAAATAAGGTTTCCAGCTCACCAGTCAGCTAAATTTTTGCCAGGGAGCGAGCCTTTGCATCTTTAATACAATATGCATTAATGTTCACCCAACACCAATATCATCTTTTCCTAAATTTCCCTACAATGCTATGATCTAGTTAGCGTTTGCAAGATTATGAATCAATGAAACTTATACCCTATCAATAAGATAGACTCACACCGGGAGAAAATTTAAAAGTTACCTGGAATGGGGAATCTTTTGATTTGATTTTAGCTCCGGTGCAAAAACTTGTCATATTTGGTAACTTACTAAATTTCATATGACATATTTTAGAAAACTCAATTATGTCATCGGTAGCAACGATATCTTCTCCTCTTTATCTGTGACAATAGCACCCATTGAGTCACGTTTTCATATTTTCATATCTTCCAGCTATACAAGTTTTTGCATCTGTGAAAGAAGCCACAGGTTTTTCAATTGGTCACACTTTTTTGACCCTCACATCTTTCAATTTGCTAAAGCACTATGGTGCGATAGGGCCATGACATATCTTTTCCACATTAATAAGATTTTGGGTTAATACCACCAAAAACCCCAAACTGGTACACCTGTGACAATTTTATCCCAGACTTTTTTTTAACTACCAAAGACCTTAAATTAGTATACCTGTGACAATTTTACTCCAAACTGGTAAACCCATGATAAATTTACCATAAACTATTTTTTTGATCACGAAAAACCTCAAACTAATACGTTTGTGACAATTTTACCCCGAACTAATAATTTTTTAATATTATTTTTTGTTTTTTCGAATTTTTTTTATTTTTTTTCTTTTCTTTTTCTTCATCTTCAACCTCTGGTAGGTCGCCGGATCGGCGATCGGCTAGAGGCGAAAGTTGGCGAGGTCGGCCCCGCTGGTCGCTGGCGAGGGTTGTCCTCGCCCTCCCAGGCGAGGTAGGCTCTTACCGGCATGGGGTGAGGGTTGTCCTCGGCCGCCCAGGCGAGGTCGGGCGAGGGTCGCCCTCGCCTGGGCGAGTGAGGACCGCCCTCGCTTGGGCGAGTGAGGACAGCCCTCGCCCGACGTCGGCGAGGGCCACCCTCGCCTGGGTAGGCGAGGGCCGACCTTGCCTGACGTCAGCGAGGGCCGACCTCGCCAGATCCGGCGAGGGCTGTCCTCACCCGCCCAGACGAGGGCAACCCTCGCCTGAGTAGGGCGAGGGCTGTCCTCGCCCGACTCCGGCGAGGGTTGCCCTCACCCGCCCAAGTGGGGGCTGGCCTCGCCCGACGCCGGCGAGGGCAGTCCTCACCTGACTCCGGCGAGGGTTGGCCTCTCTTGCTCAAGCAAGGGCTGGCCTCGCCTGATGCCGGCAAGGGCAGCCCTCGCTTGACGTAAGCGAGGGTCCCCCTCGCCAGATCCAGCGAGGGCAGCCCTCGCCCAACTCAGGCGAGTGTCGCCCTTCGCCTGACGCCGGCGAGGGCGGCCCTCGCCAGCAGTTGGCGGGGCTAACCTCGCCGGCTGCCGTCTCTGGTCGATCCGGCGACCGGCTGCCGCCTCTGGCCGATCCGGCGACCGGCTAAAGGTTGAAGATGAAAAAAAAAGAAAAAATAAAATAATTAATAAAAATTCGAAAAAATAATATTAAAATTTTAGTTCAGAGTAAAATTGTCACATGTGTACCAGTTTGAGATTTTTTGTGATATGTTCAGGGTAAAATTGTCACAAGTGTACCAGTTTGGGGTTTTTTGGGATATGTTCGGGGTAAAATTGTCACATGTGTATCAGTTTGGGATTTTTAGTGGTAAAAAAAGTTCAGGGTAAAATTATCACACGTGTATTAGTTTGGGATTTTTGGTGATATTAACCCTAAGATTTTCGAGATACAAACACTCTAAAATCATAAAAGTAGTGAGAGGGAGGCCAATGGATGAATTTGCAAGGTACTTGCTTGAGGGGTTGTTGCGAATGTCAAGATGCTTCATTTCTCGAAATATATGGGTGCACAACTTTTCTTCTTGAAATCTCTAAACCGTCCAAATGCACGTATTCACTTTTCTGCGGAGTTTCCTAAACTCGTTCTCTTGAAAAAATGTTATTGCACAGTTTCAATTTGAGCTCCTTGGTACTCCAACTTTTAGATCCCCTCCCGTAAACATTTTATATTGCGATCCAAAATCTGATCAAGTCCCCAAATCACAGGTCATCTTCCTCCAAGAGTATGATGCGATCACTAATCGATATTTTCAAGGGTGGTTAGCTTTGTTAACTCTAGCATTACATGATTCTGAAAATATATCATCCTCCCGATCCATCAATCGAAACCTCTTCTTGCAATGAGGATAGTTCAGGTCCAGCAATTTACAATCTTAGATGGCACACTTGGAGGCAAACACAGGGGAATTCTTTTTTGTATTTCAATGTATTGATCGTGATATGGAACACCACCTCGAGTTAAAATAGTTTTCAAGTTCTTGAAGCAGAGAAACTAGAGACTATATGCTCTGCCCTCAGAACAATCGAGAATGTCATTAGTATCTCTCATGCTCTCTCCTTTTTAAGTAACGCTACATCCATTAAAAATTTTATTCACATTTTGTAATTCTAGATAATTCGATCCAAAAATTTTAAATATTTTAATACATGATTCGAAAGATAACCCCTAGTGAAAGTATTAGATTATTTCACACGGCTTCGTCCTCTAAAGGTGGTAAACGCATAAAAATAAAGGCATCTCTTTTTATGATAAATTGTTTGCGCATGATCTAACCAAGGAAGCATCTTCGATGGGGCGAAAAAAAGGGGAAAAAAAAAGAAAAAAAAGACTTTGAATTATGAAAGAAGCACCGGCAATGGCATCATCAGTTGGGCCCCCCACAAACACTTTTACTTTAAGACTGGCCACCAATTTAGGGGCATGGCTGGTGGGCCCACCCATGGCCCCACCCCTGTTTTTATTTTCATCGACTATACTATTTAAATTTCGTCATTTAATTTTTGGCCGTAAAAGGTAGAAATTTTTGGGCCGAGACTAAGGGTTTGTGAAGAGATTAGGGTGATGAGATGACCAAGATTTACTATGATCATGCCTTGCATCGACGGCCAAAATGTTCTTCCAAACCCCGAGCGATCTTGAGATCAAGATATGATTAAATTACGAATGATTATTCACGGTATAAGCGTCTAAAACGTGTTATTTTTCTTAATCCATAGAAAAAAATGTGATGGGTTCCTTGGGAAAGTACTGCCTATAGTTAGATTATATAGAATAGGACTATAGGAGAAACCCCAAAAAAACATAAGAGAAGAATTATCAAGATTATATATATATGCATAGGTATTTATGGTATCTTCTCTACTACAGTAAAAATAGGGAAGGCAGCTGTGAGATCTAGAGAATTTTAATGCTTACTTAACTTTGTCAAAAGTGGCTTAGATGATGCTGCCAAGACATTCTTTTTAAGTTTTTCCCCTGTCAAAAGAATGACTTCTCCCCTCTGTTTCTCCTTCTGACTGCTCTGTCTCCTTTCTCATCCTCCTTGAAAAACCATTCGCATCTCTCTCTGTCTCTCAACACCATCTTCTCTGCAAAAACTCTGTATTACAATCCCCCCCCCCCTCTCTCTCTCTCTCTCTCTCTGTGTAGTCTGTACAGTACATATTGATCGTCATCTCCAATGGCAGCCAACAAGTTTGCGACCATGGTTCACAGGAACACCAACAAGATGACGCTCATTCTGATCTACGCCATCCTTGAATGGACCCTGATCAGCCTCCTTCTCCTCAACTCTCTCTTCTCTTACATCATCGTCCGATTCGCCGATTACTTCGGCCTCAAGAGGCCCTGCCTCTTGTGTTCTAGGCTCGATCATCTGTTCGAGCCCGGCAAGACCAAGCTCCATCACAGAGGCCTTGTCTGCGAGAGCCACGCCAGCGAAATCTCCAGGCTGGTCTACTGCTGCAATCACCAGAAGTTAGTAGAGCTCCAAGACATGTGCGAGGATTGCTCGTCCTCTTTGCAAATCGGCCCGACTAAGAATGATGATGATGATGAGAAGGTGAAGTGTTGTTGCTGCTGTGGAGCGGGCGTGGAGAAGAAATCCCACTTCTCTCCCTGTGCTTCAATCAAGTCTTGTTCCGATAATCTTGATGACACCCAAAAGGGATATTTTGTTACAGAGGCAGAGGATGGTGAGGATGGAGATTTTGGGAGCGGATCGGAGTTGTTTGTGAAGGAAGGCACTCAGGGGATTGAAGAAACTGCCAGATTTGTGGTGGTTTCTGAAGATTGTCAAGTATATGGGAATGTTAAGGTGGAGCCAGAGAAGGAGGACGACAAGTCTTCGTCGCCTTCATCAGAATCCGGTGTCAAGGAAATGGTGGAGAATGACGATGGGAAGGTCGAACTGGTGGCTGAGAAGGAGTGCGAAGTCATTGCCGAGGATGATAGGAATGTGTTCATTGTTGAGAGGCATGTGTCTGATGAGACAGATCAGAGCATGCTTCAGTTCGGTGGCGGAAAAGGCCAATCGGCGGCCATCACCGAGCTCTCGTCTCGCCACTTGGAGTTTGTTGAGGTTTCTGAATATTGTCAAGCATATGGGGATGTTAGGGTGGAGCCAAAGGAGGAGGAGAACAAGCGTTCATCGCCTTCGTTAGAGTCTGGTATCAAAGAAATGGTGGAGAATGAGGATGGGAAGGTCGAACTGGAGATTGAGAAGGAGCGCCAAGTCATTACTGAGGATAATAGAAATGTTTTCATTGTTGACAGCCATTTGTCTTATGAGACTGATCGGAGCATGCTTCATATCCGTCGCAGAAAAGGCCAATCAAAGGTTGGCACTGAGCTCTCGTCCAACCACTTGGAGTTTTACATCGGAAACAATGACTGTGAGTTGATTCCGGTGGAACTGAAAGGGCTGTACACAATCAGAGAGGAAGATCATGAAAACTGTGAACAACAGGATGTCATTTTGGACTTCTGCTCCTCTCCTGGGAAGCAGATTGAGGTTGTGGAAAATAAGATTAAGGGCAATTCGGTTGAGAGTGAAAGTTTGATGTTAGAATTCGAAACCAAGGAGCTCAAAAAGATCGATGCTTCCGAAGCTGCAGAATTGGATGAGAATGTCTCAAATCATAAACAAGAAAAGGAAAGCATCCAGCAAGTTGCTGTTACTCAAGCAACCGGGACTTTCGAGGTGGGAAGTGAGGAAGTTCTTCAAGGAACTGCAGAAACGGCTGGAGGATTCGAAAGTTCAGATTTTCACCCAGGTAATTGTTATATTCTGAATAGAACTCGATAGTTTTACTTCAGTGAAATTTGAATGCGAAAATTGAGAATGATTCACGACATATGTAGGAGCCGAAGAGGAGTGTAATTCACAGAACGACGAGACCGATGCAGAGATTTCAATCGGGACGGAGATTCCTGATCAAGAAACAGTCGATGAGATTCATACTGAAGAATCATTCCATTCGTTTCAGTGCACACAGGAAGATCCTTCTACTAGATATGACATTCTCAGTGCTGATTTCGATCACGGTAAGCTTTAAGATTATTTTGCCAAAATGAAGGACTTTGCAATTGGCTCTTCATTTGTTGTTAAGTCTTATACCATTTTTCCCTTGTGGGTTATAGGGTTTATGCAAACTGACGGAAATATCGAATTCCAAACTGTCTCACTTGGAGCGAGCGAGCAAGAAGATAATGGTCAATTACGATCGTGTATGGAGAGTAATGAGAATATTGAAGAAGAGAAAATGCCGGATACACCCACTTCCATTGATAGCCTGCATAGGAGATTACTACTTCTGGACAGGAGAGACTCAGGAACGGAAGATTCTATAGAGTCGTTGGACGGGAGCGTGATCAGTGATATTGAAGGTGGTGAAGGAACTCTCACCGTTGAGAAGCTGAAATCGGCATTGAGATCTGAAAGGAAGGCCTTACATGCATTATATGCAGAACTTGAAGAAGAGAGAAGCGCTTCTGCTGTTGCGGCGAGCCAAACCATGGCGATGATCAACCGCCTCCAGGAAGAGAAGGCCGCGATGCAAATGGAGGCCTTGCAGTATCAGAGAATGATGGAAGAGCAATCCGAGTATGATCAAGAAGCATTGCAGCTTCTGAACGATCTTATGGTGAAGCGAGAAAAGGAGAAGGAGCAATTGGAACGGGAGCTCGAGATCTATCGCCAGAAGGTCGAGGAGTACAAGGCCAAGGAACATATGATGATTGTGAGAAGACACCGAACTTCATCTGCATCTTGTAGCAATTCTGAGGACGGTGACGGGTTATCAGTCGATTTGAATGGTGAGGCGAAGGAGGAGGATGGCCTTTATGGTGACCGAGATGGAAGACATGAGAAGACCCCAAGCGATGCAGTTGTGTATCTGGACGAGTCATTGGAGGACTTTGAGGAAGAGAGGTTGTACATTCTAGAGCAGCTCAAGGCTTTGGAAGAGAAGCTTTTTGGCATAAGCTATGAAGAAGGACAACGTTTTGAGGACGTGAAGCCAATGATCAGTCATTCCTACAAGGAAAACGGCAATGGCCACAACGATCACTTGTCGAATGGCGAAGCTAATGGGAATGGAAATGGACATTCCAAAATGAATGGAAATCACCAGGAACACAGGGGACTTGGGGGCCCTAAGGCGAAGAGGCTGCTTCCTCTTTTTGATGCGGTTGGTGCAGAAACAGAATTAGATGGTGAGCTGTGCGGGGACGGACACCGAGCGGAGGACAAGAGGCTTGCGATCGAGGAAGAAGTAGACCATGTATATGAGAGATTGCAGGCTCTTGAAGCTGACAGGGAGTTCCTAAAGCATTGCATTAACTCATTGAGGAAGGGCGATAAAGGATTGCATCTTCTCCAAGAGATCTTGCAACATCTTCGCGATTTAAGGACCGTCGAGCACCGAGTTAGGGATATGACCGACGGCATAATGCAGTGAAATTTGTTGCCGATGCTGCAACGTAGAAGTCAAGGTGGACCTCTTGAATCAAATAATCACTTTTGATTAATCATTAGTCTTTAATCCTAAATTTGATATAATGTCAGGTCAGCGTATCGATCATTATCAAATTTCCGCTGAAAATTTGCAGATTATGCTATTGGAGTCCATCAGCCGCAAAAAAATCTAAGCAAAATACCAGAGGCCCAGCAGCATTCGGGCAACACCGGACACCGCGGCGAAGTACATTTCATGAACAAATTTTAAGGGATGCACCTTCAGGGAGAGGGAGGCCCCTGGTCCTGGTCTATTTGGTCTCATCTTGGTGGACAATGAGGAAAGAGTCTACCTTCATGTTTTTGACTTTCTTTTTTGTTCTTACTAAAAGCCCGAGTTTTATTTTCTGGGTTATGCCTACCAACACTTTTGTGCAAAAGGGTGATGGTGGGTGTTATGTGCATGTAGGCTAGTGTGGGGGATGAAACACCGTCATTTGGAGTTCTTTTTTCTTCTTCTTCTTCTTCTCTGCTGTCCTTTTTTGTTGTAATGTTATAGATCTGTCATTTGGAGGTGAGAGTAGGCGTGGCTTGCATAGCTGGAGAGATCCAACCAAGATTCCAGAGCCAGTTAGGAAGTTTTAGAAATAGGACACTGTTCTTTGGTTCATTCCTTTATGGCCTTCATCTGTTGGGAAGCTAGGGGAAAAGTAAAATCACCCCCCCTATCTTCTCATCATTGCATCAGTTCCATCACATGAGGGGTTGGTTTTTTAATTATTCTGAGGCGCTTATGAAGTTGACTCTACTTGTGTACCGCTGTGTACTCATATCATCTGTAATTATGTAATGGTGTGTGTGTTTTTTTCCTTTTGTTTTTTACTGTCTTGGAGTCTACCTACTTGTCTTGTATATTCTTCGGTTGTAAGTTTCTGAGGACATGAAGACTCATCCAAAAAGGTTATCATTAATTATTCAGAGGAAGCAAGCATTGCTGTCTGTCAATGTGGATTATGCTTTAAGCATAAAACAACTCTTGGTTGGTGTAGAAAAAAACAACAATCAAGTACGGTGGAACCATCCTCTCGTGAACAGATATCAAGGATAAGGAAAGCAACAGCATTCAGCTCAGATAAAAATAACAAAGCACAAGAATATGCACCTATTACGGATAATGTACTCCGACTTATGATTGATCCATTCTATTAGGCTTGATTCATGAAATTTTTTAATCTTTTAATTAAGGTACAGCCAAAGAGAGTAAATTTGTTGGCGGCCTCTTTGCACCCTTTTTCAACTGTCAAAGCTCGTCTTTTGGCCACAAAAATAAAATGGCTGCAGTCATGGGATACCTACCTACTCATGATCTAGAGATGCTCGAAGGTCATCAAGCATAGGCCAGGTCAACCTTTAACTTTTAGGACTCCTCTCTGAGCATTTCTAAAATTGAAAACACAGCAGAGATGATGGATTGATATTAATATCTTTAAGTCCTTCGGCAAAGTAATTTATTGGCATGACCTATTAAACCAGTTCTCCCTTGACGTGTAGATGTGGGTACGCATTGAAGATAGAAGATATTGATTTTATATCTATATTGTATTTTGGTAAGTATGCAAAGTAACGTGTACGCAGCATAAAAATCCAATATCTGTGAGTCAAGAGGAGATTCTGATTTTTTTTAAAGATTATGAGATAAATATAAATGTGATAATTTTATTTCTATTGACGATATCTGTGATTATGTGTCAATAGAAATAAAACCATGTTTGATTTCAAAGGTTCTCACTGTCCAATACAAGTAATCTTGGATTCATTAGTATCTAGGTAGTTTGATTCAAGTAAACACATTAATTGGGTTCCTATAGTGTTTTTCAGCATATAGCAGTTGCGTTTGATTCGGTTTTGGGGATATGTTATTTCCCCAAGGATCTTTGAATGGAGGTGGATTTGCAGAAAGCAAATGGCGTTTGGTTGATGTACTTTTTGTGTAAATCAACTTTGAAGTAAAAAAAAATGAAAAAAAACAAAAGAGAAAAGAGAGGGCGAGCAAAGGGACTCTGGGCAACTTTTGGAAGCAACAGTCAACCAGGTGAGCATCGACCGACGGCCCTCATTGCAGCAAATCTCATCGCAACCCTTGTCGAAGCTTAACAAAAGCACCGGGCGATAGAGGTCGACAAAGCTTGGTGAAGCTTAAGTGAGGCCCATCACCGAGATCGCGACCCCAGGCGAGGGTTGTTGAGGTTGAGTGACCCCAGGGGACGAGCTGTTGGGGTTGTGCAACCTTAGGCGAGGAGACGCCAAGGTCGCACGACCTTGAGCTTTTCGGATTTGGCCTTGATGGTCGGCACAACTTGAGGCGTGGGCCACCGAGTTTGCGCGACCTTAGGCGAGCTGAATATGGACTCCAGTGGTGCGCGAGCTAGGTGGCAAATCTAGACTCTGATATTGTACGAGCCAGACAACAGGTCGCCGAGGCCGCACAACCCTAGGCGACGCGATGCTAGTGTCATGTGACCTTAGGCGACCCCAAGCCGGCGTCCATCCAACTCTAAATAAGATGAATGGTTCCGAAGGAAAGACAGATAAAATTAATTAGGCCTAATTTCGAAAAAAAAAAAGCCCCAAATTTCCTCAAAAAAAAGTTCGAGCCATAATCGTCACTCAAGGTGAAGTTTGTGTTTTTTTTAAATTAGCTCCAATTAAATATAAGTGGGGGCAATTTTGGAAGGAAAAAATTAATCAAGTCCATTACTTTCCAGATCTTCGAAATCCATTGAATTTGTATATCTTCATTTTGGGCGAATTTGTGTTCAATTTTATTCGATCCGAAAAACCCAAAATCCAGGTCACATAAAGCCTAATCCCACTCGTCCATAATACCATGATGGATATTTTAAACATTGAAAATGTAACATATGCCAGCCTAGACAAGTTTGTGGTTAAAATACGTCGAAGTTGGATTTTCGAGGAGATAAATCACGAGAAATCCAATTCGAATTTGAAGATCGAAATCTATAGGATTAGGTACACATGTGACTAATGATGAAAGAAGGAACATGGGATGGATAAAGCATATTTGTGATTGTGGGGATTTCCTTTTTCCTTGTTTTTGCCGAAACATTTCACTACGAGGTCAATTAAATTCAGTAAAACGAAGGAAAGAAACATTTCAAATTTCGATTTGAGTGTGACGTCTCTAGATAACAAATAACTCTTCATCGATTATTAACTCTTAAATTTAAATTTCTTGCTCTTAATGTACTAGAGACGAAGAACCGACGAGGTCCGATATGCAAAAACTGACCCCAAATGTGCCATATTTGAATAAAAAAAATCAAGTCACCTAACTGAAGATGTCCTAACAGGATCCTCCACGTGCAATTAGCAAAGTGCCACGTTGTCATTTCATAGCCCCTTGGCACCTTTTGGGTACGGGGGGCAGCTAAGGACAGCAAGAGTTGGCACTAATCATTCTTCATTGTTGGGTCACTTTCGGCGATGCTTAATTGGAAAGGTTAATGATATAACCCAATTCGTGTTTTGTTTGTGTTTCGTTTGTTTATGTTTCTTTTTTCGTGAGAGTTGTATGACCCAATTGATCACGCCCCTTTGGCCAATTAATTAGTTCAGCAATGTCTCTTCAAGAAAAGGGTGTTAGGTCTTGTGCTTTTATCATTGCTTCAAGCTGCTTTTACACGAGCCTAAACCACCTAAAGTTTTGCTTTCCAATCTAGGGTAATCCTTCCTCGTTGCGAGTTCGAAGTGTTGCGAAGGTAAACTTGAGTAATTTCAATGGTGTTTGAAAACTTAAATGAAAAGAGCGCGGGCATGTAGCCAAGATGATCGGAAGTTTAGAACATGTAAACAACAAGGGCACCCGGGTGTGACCGATGTCTTCTTTGGAGACGTAACATATCTGGTTCAAACCAACTTAGTTAAAAACAAAATTAAGTTATTGAGCATGAGTCAATTAGCTATATTGATTTCTTCCCTTGACTTCGGTTTTTTATCTTTTTACTTAAATGATATGGTGGTGATTGGGCCGGCTTCGCTTAACTCGAGCAATTCAATGTTGATTCTCTTTTCTACTTAAGCCTTTGTCCAAGAACCTAACAAATCCATCCTTTCATTTGTGTGCCAGTCACACTAGGCAAATAATTAATAAGTCAGGTATATAAATACATGTATAAATACTTTAAAAATAGCAGCCAAAATTGACACCCAGGACTCTAGATATCTAGAATAGCCTCTTTGCATTGCAAGAAATGGATTTACTTCATTCTACATAAACAAAAAAAGAAAAATCTCACCTATGCGCCACCTAAGCAAATCAACAAATCTATATAGAGCAGATGTCAAAGCGGATGTCAAACGAGAGGATATAAGATGGCACGTTCACTTTTTTTTTTTGGGTCAGAAATGGAACTTCTCGTTATGTTTGTTCAAAGTTGGAAAGGCCCGGGAGATGGGCATCATTACATAGTAACTCCCGAAGAGCTAGGGGAGGGGGAGGAAACCCAATTCGGAGGTAAGGTATTTTTTCGGTGGGTTTTAGCAATCTAGTCGGCGACCGAGTTGGCCTCTCTAGGGCAATACAAAACATGGACTTTAGAGAGAGTGAGCAAAATTTCCTTGCGTTTTCCAATTGGCACGCTGACTTAAGAACGAGTTGAGGGTAGTGGATTGTAGACAATTTTGCTTATGTGGCAAGTGAAGAGTATATTGTGGATGATGCGGGAGTATCGGGTTTTATCAATCAACTCTTAAGTTCAACTAAGATTTTGTCGATTGATCCAACTCAATCATTACTCTCACAAGCAAAAACATAATTCAACCATAGAGTGATTCGATGGGTCAAAATTTGAAGAACTCAATTCTACGTGCTAGTTGTGGACTCATAACACTAGTTATCGATTACATGGTTGCCGATCGACTATCAATATATCGATTTTCAAGTTTGTTATCGATTTTGAGGTTACTTATTGACGATACTAGAGAATGGTTTGTTTGATTTCCATCGTTGTATGTTGATCTTCCTCGGTGTTTATTCGACTGCCAAGACTGGTGGGCAAATTTGGAGAATCGAGTCGAGTTACAATGCACTTAAATCTTAGTTCAATGCATTTAGTCCTAATTATAAGCATCTTAATACTTATTTTTATGAGTTTTTATTATGATGAAGAGTGTTAACACGTGAATACTTCAAAAGTCATTTCGTTTTTTAGGATCCTAAGAGTTGTGCTCTTTTGTTTGGCAGAGTCCCTCTACAAAAAGTACTATATGGAAATAGGTGCAATCTCATTTGTATGACAGACGACCTGAATTTGAATTCAAATGAGATTTTCCTCAAGTGAATAAAATTCTTATCCTGATTTTTTATCTAAATGTCTTTGGTGGTGAACAAAAAAGTCATTGGGGCTAGTAGGTTTCCTTTAGATCTTGATGGTGAACATCTCCTACTCTGAAGTCCTTTATCCTTTATTAGTGGTGTTCCTTTAGGCTTTGGTGGTGAATTTTATAAGTTGTTTCGATTTTTATCATTGGCTGGTGCCGTGTCCTTTATGCCATGGTGGTGATCATCATCTATCATTAATCCCATCATTGCTCAAAACACATTCCCATTACACATCCGTGGATTAGCAAACGACAGAATAATTCAAGCGGGCTGATTATTAACGCATTCTATATGCGCAATATGCCTTTCATGACTTGTGGACATGCATTGCTTCGCCGGATGAGGTGTTTACCGTCCTTAATGTCACTTGGCATTAACAAAGCTCGGATTGGAAGCATAAAAAGGTGATTAACTTCCTTTTACATTATGCCCCATAGACATGTTGCAATATTTTGTCGGACAAACTACTTCTTAGAGTGTGCAAGGGAGGAAAGAGAAGAGGACAACTACCGAACCATGTCATGAAATTGGGAAAAAGGATACTATATAATGGTGCTGGGAAAATTATCAAAAAAGTCCTAAACCTATTGTACGGCGGCCAATGCAGTCCTAAACCTTTTAAGTTTGCCAATTCAGTCCTAAACCTTTTTAATTCTTGTCAATTCAATCCTTCCGGTCAATTTTGGTAGCCCGATGCTGACGTGGCCGCTGGCCGTTTGGCCAACGTTGACGTGGTAGTTTTTTATTACTTTTTTTCAATTTTTTAATCTTTTTTTTTCTCCTTTGCTTTTCTGATTTCTTTCTCTAGCCAGTCCGACGACCAACGTCCGGCTAGAGGGGAGGGCCGGCGAGGTCAACCTCGCCCAGCGGAGGTGAGGCCAACCTCGCCATCGCCTGGTTTGCGACGGCGAGGTCGAGCCCCTTGCTGTTGCCTAGGTCGACCTCATCGTCATGACCTAGACGACGGCGAGGTCGGCCTCGTTGCTGCTGGGCGAGGCGAGGCCGACCTCGCCGTCGCCTGGGTCACGACGGCGAGGTCGGCCTCGTTGCTACTGGGCGAGGCGAGGCGGACCTCGTCGACGCTTGGGTCGCGACGGCGAGGTCGGCCTCGCCTCTGCTGGGCCTCGCCTCGCCCAGTAGCGGCGAGGCCGACCTCGCCGTCGCAACCCAGGCGACGGCGAGGTCGGCCTCGCCTCTACTGGGCCTTGCCCAGCAACGGCGAGGTCGACCTCGCCGGCCCTCCCCTCTGGCCGGTCGCCGGACCGGCCATTGGAAGAAATCAGAAAAAAAAAAGATTAAAAAATTGAAAAAAATAATAAAAAAATTGCCACGTCAGCGTTGGCCGGACGGCGGCCACGTCAGCACTGATCGGCTAAAATTGGCCAGAAGGACTGAATTGACAAGAATTAAAAAGGTTTAGAATCGAATTGGCAAACTTAAAAGGTTTAGGACTGAATTGGCCGCTGCCCAATAGGTTTAGGACTTTTTTTGACAATTTTCCCTAATGGCGCTCACTTTATTGCAAGAAATTTTCGACAGATTACCTAAGTGTCACTTTGGTAAAAGAACAATCACTTAACGTGGCAATATTTAAACCTATTATTACGATCGGCATGCCTACTAGCACTCTATGTCAGCATTTATGTTAGAGTAATTAAATATTAAATCACGCCTTCATCAAATAATTTAAGCTTTAAAATAGTTGATAGTAATCCTACCAAATCTTACATGGTATTAGAGCAAGAGGTCCTAAGTTCAAATCGACCCCTATTTGCCTTCTCAGTTGCATATTTTCATGTTTACTCCAAATTCTAGCCTATACGTAAGGAAGAGTGTTAAAATATTTAAATATTAAATCACGTTTTCATTTAACAAAATTTTTAGAATAGTTGGAGTGGTCCCACAAAAATCTCATAACTCCAAACAATGTTGCTAAAAATGTTTGCCCTGAATTTCAACCCTAATTTGGACAAAAATCGAGCCATTTCCCCTCTTCTTCAAACCCTAATTCGGACCAAGGCAATTTGGGGCAAATCAAGTCGCAATTTGCAACAAAGAACGACGCCATGAATGGAGCTAATACTAACGAAGAAGAAAGCCTCGCTATTGTAGCAAACGCCTACAAGGTGGTGGAGTATTTAGAGCCAATGATGTCGCGAGACGTCCTCCACAAGTTCTCGGACAATTCATCCTTCGGCTTCAACTACTTGCAAAGCTCGATTTGGTCTCTGCTCCTCCCTCGCTCCCACCTCCTTTCGGATTTGCTCCACAGAAGAAGAAGAAGAAGAAGAAGAAGAAGAAGAAGATCAATCTCTCGATGAGTAATAAGAAGAAGATGATGAAGACGAAGAAGAAGTTGATTATAGAAATCTAAGTTAAGATTCTCAAATTTCTATTTAGAATTTCCAATTTAGGATTCATTTGATTTGGGGGTTTTCATTTGATACACTATATTCACTTCACATGCAGAATTATTTATTAATTTTTTATGTTACAGTGCAAGCGATAATCCATCTCGATCTAGTAATCACTTGTATTTATCACTTTTTGGTTTACAAATCTGGTGGTGTGCTTTTGTACATCTAAACTAAGACACCTCCTAAACCACTGGGGATTTACCTCAATGGCCACCCTTCTCACTTGAGAAGGGGGAGGTAGGGATGGGGCCGCGTAGTTTAAGATGTGGGTTTCGACGCCCACGCCCTGCAAGAGGTGGGGCGCAAGTCTGAGTGCGTATCGTGAGTGAAAGATAGAGTAGGATTGACAAAAAAAAAAAACTAAGACACCTCCTCACACGATCTTAAGGGCGTCCTTCTCCACGTCGGTCTAACGCCTTTTATTTCTTTACTTATGTTTTCCTCACCCATGTAAAAACTCTTTGGAAAATAATGTAATTGTTTACTTACCGAAAATCTCTTTGGTTTGGCCTTTCATTCATTCTGAGTAACTAATTCATTTGAAATTTCAATTTCTTTCGCATAGTATATATTAAGCACGAGGGAGCATGTCACGGATAAGGAATCTTACATCGAGTAATCCACGAAAGATAAAACATCTAAGATATCTAATTTGCTCATAAAGCGATCTTTAATTTTAAGTGAATATAGATGCGATTGGACATATTGACGTGGAATCCCTCTTCTTAAACTCTCCGAAATGAGTATTGAAACTTTGTCGTGCATCCAACAAGTGACGAGGACAAATGGAGTGAATAATGCTCATGTCGATGCAGATGGGCAAGATACATCAATGGTTTTAAGACTCGGGCTTCCACATAACATTCCCTCCCAAAATGAGGTCCGCATGTTCTAACGATTCACCGCCCTTCCAAATCTAAAGGGTTATTCAAATAAGAAGCGTGCTCGAACTGCTTGCTTAGAGCTTGGATTTGGATTATCACATTCGCGCATTTTCTTGAGAAACCTCTTGAGCACAGAGCTACACCATCTCCAATAATTACCTAGTGTCTGCATATCAATTTATAACCACCCTATCTAAATGGATTTCATCGGGTATTGGTTATAAAGTGCGAAAAACATACAAACACTTAGAAAAGGGCCTAATTCCCTAAAAAAAAATTCAAAACTTTAGGTTTAGTCCTAATTCTGCCTACAAAGTGTTTTTTTATCTAAAAAAAAATCCAAACTTTAGGTCCGGTCTCAAATTTTCCCTAAACTTTTTTTTTATCTAAAAGAAATCACCTACTTTAACTATAGTCCTAAATTTGCCCTCGTCAGCCCTCTGTCGAAAAATTATCCTCAGTCGTCCCTAATTTTCATATCAAAGAACGGCTCCCTTTGGAGATAAGTTTCCATGTTACCATGCTGATGATGTGGGGATGATGCATTGAATAACTAGCGGAGATTTTTGGACAAAAGGCTAATGGGGGCAAATTTGAGACTAGAGTTAAAGTTAGAGATTTTTTTAGATAAAGAAAGTTAGAGGCAAATTAGGGACTAGAGTTAAAAGTTGGTGATTTTTTCCTAGACAAAAAAAATTGAAGTAAACTTGAAACTAGACCTAAAGTTTTGGTTTTTTTTAGAGAATTAGATGCTTCAAGAAGTTTATACATGAACGATTGATCAACTCATTTTTATCCAAAAGTCCATGAATTTTTCGAAGAACGGTCCCATTGGAAGTTATAAAAAACCCTAGGTTACGTTTGATAGCTAGGATAAAAATCGGTATGGGATAAAATTTATCATATCTCGTATTTGATTCCTACCTAAGAGAGGATAAAGTCTGATATGACGAGGATGTAGCCCGAATAAAAAGATCCAATGAGGGAGGTGGGATAAATATGGATATGATTTATTATATTTAGCATTTGTTGGCTAATTTGTCTCGTCGATGTTGTTATAGTTTGTTTACATTTTGTCATTTTCGAACTTGTTTAAGATGTAGAGCATACAATGAATTGATTGATGGAGATTATCTCCGTTTGTGCATTTGTGATTTTCTTTACCAGTGAATCATGAAAAATTCTTACCATTTCCGTTACTTTGTGCATTTTCAGGTTTATTTATATCGATATACTATTTAGGGGTGAGTAAAAAGATTTGCCTGGACCGGACCGAATTGGTCGGTTTTGGGCAATTTTCGGGGTCACCGATCCGGTTTTTTGTTTCATAAAATTGGAACCAATGAATTTCAATCCACTTCTTGGTTTGAGGTATGGAGCTGCCCGCCTGGACCACCCGGACTGGATCAATTTTTTTTTTAATTTTTTAGTTTCTTAAAAGTCTGTAAAGAAACCCTAATTTATCTCCTTTCACAAATAAAGGCCCTTCAAGGCTAGAGCTACTATGTTTACTTATGCATATGAGTAAAATGACAAGAACAAATAAAAACACAACAATAGTTGCTCATTCCAACCAAATTTTGCCACAAATTGATTTTTTTTGTGAAACCTACAATGTTACGCGTAACTCATTAATTGTAAAACTCATTAATTATCAATAACATCTTCAATTTCATCTTGAATATTAACCAAAAATAAATAAAAAAAAAGTGAATATGCCACCAGTTCCATTGGCCCACCCAAGAATTGGATTAGACTAGTTAGGCTGCGCATGACAACCATTCTGTGCCAGTAAACAGATTCTGGTCAGAAATAATTTTTTTTTATTTTGTGTCCGGGAACTGATTCTGAGCATTTGAAAGCGTTTGGTAATGGCTCAAAATTTCTATTCTTGAAATAGTAAAAGAACAGAAATACATTTGGTAATGGCATAAAATTTATTTTTATCAATAATATTTTAATAACATTTTAAATATTTTAATATTTCTTTCTTTTCTTTTTTTCTTCTCTTCCCTCTTGGCCATGGCTGGTAAAATATTTTTTAGTTAATAATACTTTTATTAAAAATATTTTTTTATTTTTTTGGCAATGGCCGATAAAAAATTTTCTTATAAATAATTTTTTAAAATTTTATTTTTTTTCGCCATGGCCTGGTCGTTGGCCATGGCTGGTAAAATATTTTTTTATTAATAATATTTTAATAAAAAAATTTATTGAAATTAATTTTTTATTTTTTTTCCATAGCTTAGTCGCTAGCCATGGCCTGTAAAATATTTTTTATTAATAATATTTTGATAAAAAATATTTTTATTGAAAATATTTTTTTTATTTTTTTCGCCATGGCCAGTAAAATTTTTTTATTAATAATATTTTTTTATTTTTTTGCCATGGCTGGTAAAATTTTTTTATTAATAATTTTTTTATTAAAATATTTTAATCTCGCCAAATACGGCGAGGGTGGCCCGCGTGCCCAACATTAGAAGCTATATTAAAAATCAAGAAAAAGAAGAAAAAAAAATTGATTCTACCACCCGCCTGGGTGGCGCTGTTGGAACACGAACTCTTCTTCTCGCAAAAGGTTGAGTGTTTGAATCCCGGTTGCCGCAGGGTGACTTAACTGGTGGCACGTGTGTGGTGGCTAGCACGTGTCGCCCCCAGGGTTTACTTCCCGGCTGTCGGCCGTGCGGGGGTTCCTTGGATTATCAAAAAAAAAATTGATTTTCATTTTTGTTCCCAGAATGAGGAAGCTACTTTTTTTTTTTTTATTCTACTCCAAAACTGATTCTGGGCACAAATTCAAATATGTTCCCAGAATAAAAAAATTGAACAAACGGATTTCTATTCCCAAACTGATTCTGGAAACAAAAGAATAGAATCAAATATTATTTGGCAAGTTGCCATGCGCAACCTTAGTCGCTCTGGTCCAATTCCCTATTCCAAAACTAGGAACCGGATTGCCTAGGAATCGATCACTCTTAATGCCATTCATATCAAATAATATATATGATAATATATAAAAATATCCGGCTCTATTATCATGTTCACCAAATAGTGAATAAGACATAGCAAAATCTTTGGATTTCATATCTTGTTATATTCAATTCTATATTGTCTAGTAATCTAGGCGATTAAATGAGTCCTAAAAGACGAGTCCAAGGAGGAGGGTCAAAGCATTTACTGCCCAAAGATTAATTCTACTGGGTCCCATGTCCCGCGCTGAGCTCATCGAACAAAAATGAAAGGGACGAGAAAAAACCCTGGGATTCAGACGGAGGATCCTGGAAAAACCAGCAGCCAACTCCCTCGACTTTTGACTTTCGTAACTCTTGCAATTTAGTACGCCAACCATCCGTCTCCTCCGCCACCCTGCAAAGAGAAACCAAGTCAAACTTGACATCCCAGATCTCGCGGAGCAAATGACATATTATAAAATATGGTCAAACCGGCGCCTAATCTTCATTATAATAAGAATGACCATGCAGTGCTGTCACATCACATTCAAAATATATTGCAACACTTAACGCGTAAATTCACATGTATAATTTTTCATAAATTGGAATGATATTGTAAAAGTATTAGTGTGAAAAAAAAAAATCTTGTTGAGCTAAAACAAACATGCTTGATCACGAACTTCCACAATCCTGTCTCATCAGGTAGCAGTGTAAAAAAAAAAAAATTCTCCTGAGTTTGGTAATAGAAACCTGAAACAACTTGACATTGGACCATCGAAGACGAACACAATTATGAGGAAATATGATCGATCCAAGAGTTCGAAACTTGTAAAGGTCACTCGTTATGAACAATCGGAATTTTGCCATATGAGAACCGAAAGGAAAGTGGATTTCTGACTATCATCATGCTGATACAACATACCCTTCGCTTATCAAAGATTCCAAATATCTTTTATACGAATTTTACAGTACCAAAACCGTTAGGACCTCCATCACCATTGCAGAACAGTAAAGATATCTTCATACTTGCATCAGTTTGCTCTTAAACCCAAAAGGACCCCTATTCCTTACTATGATTATGGGGATATTCCAAAACATTGAATTCTCAGAAATAAAAAAAGGTTAAATTTTTAGATGAATCGATTAAAGCTACGAGATGATGTAATTTTCAAGTGAAGGTAACGTAATCAAATGAAAATTGGCAGGGATTGGATGGAATCCCACATGCACAAAAGAGAAAAAATCCTACTGAACCAAACCAAAAACGTGTTCAGAGTTCGTACTCCTCCAGCTGTGCAGGCAAATGGTCGCTCCTCTGACGTTACCTCGCGAATCGGGTCCAAGTTCTAGCAAAGGACAGAAAGCCCAGTCGCGTTCGTCGGTGTCGTATGCGAGCGGACGACGGAACCTCGGTGGCGATAACGCTTTTCTCCTCTGTTGACCTTTTTCCTGTGAGGCAAAAATAAAAGAAGAAAAGAGAAAATGGCGGAATTCGCTGGTCGTTCTATGTGGGTCAACACGCCCAGAGCTTTCACACCAAAAATCCTCCGAGTTCGCTTGGGTTCGGAAACACAGAATCTCACACGCCCGTTTTCTTATTTGCGCGAAACCCAACAAGAAAAGTCAGTTCTTGCGCAGGCCCTTTTCGGCTTTCGCCGTCTTTCGCTGCCGCGAAGCTCCAATTCATCGAATTCCGCAAGCTAAGCTGCTGATATTTGTGGGTTTCTTTGCTGGTTCTTGTTCCTTTTCTTTTCTGGGTTGCGTCTTGCATGAATTAGTTCTTGAATTTCTCGAGAAGCATGCCCAAATCCAAAAACTTCATGCATAATCTTCTGAAGACATTCAAATTCGGCTCGAGCAAAGGTGAATGGGGAGACCCGGCTGGCACTGTTTCCGGCAAACATTTTTTCGTGTTCTTTTGCGTACGGTCTCTTGTTCTGTTTCGTGGTCTGGTTATGTTGTTGATCTCTGTCGTTGCTGTGACTAGAGGGGCAAGGGGAAGAGGACTGGGAGAGAATAGCGGCTCAGGAGCAAAAGCATTTCGCATTCGAAGCGTTGGTTGCTGCGACGAAAGATTTTCACCCAACTCACAAACTCGGTCAAGGTGGCTTTGGTCCCGTATACAAGGTCAGTGACTTCTGCCCTGTAATTCACTGCAAGTTTTTGGGTTCCAGTTGCTTTCTCATGTACTGAGTACATTGCCCTTTGATTCTCTAGCTCGGAGTAGAAATGAGAAATTTATGTTGAAGTTGTGGGGTTGTCTTTATGTGTCTTGCTCAAAATTGAGTCAATCTTATCAAAGTGAGAATAGCTGGAATGGGCGGGGCGTGAGAATGCTATACATCTGTAGGGATATTTGCAATATGTGTCTTGGGTTCTCAAAATCGTATTTGCTGATGAACTTGTATTTCAACAGATGTAATTAGGTACGGTCATTGGTTTAAGGCACTAGCTATTAGTTACGGTAGCCAGTATGTCAGTTCAAGAGATGTTGGTGTCTAGAGTTTTATGTGCTAATTATTAGTTACAGCAGCTATTGTTAGTTCAAGAGACACAGTGATGGTAGAGCTGTCTAATGCGGCGTCTGTAGATATTTTTCTCGAAAGATTTGTGAATTTGATGATTCCAGGATGTCAATGAAGAGAGGTTACATTATATGCCTTCCTGCTCTCTCTTTTTCCCTGCAAAGATCCTGCTTTCAAGGTCTTGCTGTGACTGTGAGAGTTTTGGACATGGTTACTCTGGTTTTTTGTTGCTCGCCTGATCTCTTGTTCTCCTGGTTCTACGCGTTATTAAGAATAACATATGAACTTGTGCTCAAGAGAGTACAGGAATTAAGTTCAGAAATTTCAACTGTTCTGCTTGCCTATTTTGTTATTCAACTTCTTGCTAACTGTGATTGAGCTTCTCTTGTGCGTAGCCTACATTACATGTTCAACCTAATAGAGGGCAGTGTTTTCAGGCATCAAACATAAATTTCGGAGATTACTTCATCTACCTTACAGTTGTTTCTCTGCAGGGAAAGTTGGAAGATGGGAGAGAAATTGCGGTGAAAAAGCTTTCTCATAGCTCAAATCAAGGGAAGAAGGAATTTACAAATGAAGCTAAGTTATTGGCACGTGTACAGCACCGGAATGTTGTAAATTTGTTGGGTTACTGTGCTCATGGAGCAGAAAAGTTGCTAGTTTACGAGTATGTCCCCAATGAGAGCCTTGACAAGCTTCTATTCAGTAAGTATCAGTTAATCTTTGTAAATGCTTCCCTATCTGGTCCTCTTCTAAAATGTCATCATTCATCCTTGCACAGTTGACCAGCACAAAAAGAATTTCAGCAGCCGCTTGGTTTCCAAGCTAAGATTTGAAAAAAAAATGCTGCTCTAAAGTCATGTACCAACTAAGTCTGATATTTGATTCTTCATGTGACTTGAGAATAAATTCGAAATGGTTTGCTTGCTGCAATTGTATGACCGCTATTTCCACCATAAGTTTTCGTTTAAAGTTGCTTTGATATATTGATGTTTCCATTAACTTCGATGAATACGTAACAAGATAGATTCCATGAAGAAGGTCAAGTCTTTGGTTTTATCAGTTTGCCATGGGAGTTCACGTTTTAATTTGAATCTTGACTTCTCACTATCTGAATATGTATGTGGCAGTCCTTACTTCTCGCATGAGTTTGATTCGGTCATCTTGTATACTCAATAGCTCTTTTGTATATGTTTTGTTGTCGGAAGTTAGAAGATGCTGCTGATGAATAAAGAAACATTCCAGGATGTATATGTGTATTTGGTCTGTCCCAGGCTGTTGTTGGTAAAATTTTCAACTGGGGTCAAACGTACCTGCGATAAACAATCTTTTGTGGAGAGAGTTTCTTTGCAAAAGGGATAAATGATGAGTTATTATTATTTAGATATAAATGCTCTCGAGAAACTTATGGGTACCTCTTAAACTGGATATTACATTTGCCTAGTGAGGAGTCGCATATTCTGTGCATACCCTTTTTCCTTGATGGATAAAGATTTTCAAACTGAATATTACATTTGCCCTAGTGAGGAGTCACATATTCTGGGCAGATTCTTTTTCCTTGATAAATGAAGATTTTCATCTAAGACTTAACTACTAGGTCAACTTCTGGTGCTTGAATTCAATTCTTCCTCTGAAATACTTTAGTGTGTAAATGAAAACTCACATTTAACTGGTACTTGTTCGAATCCCTCCCAAGAAATGTGGTAGAAGTATCTACGTGCAAATTTACAGTAGAGATTTATTCACAATTGGAGTTCATCTTTACAAATGGAAACAAAGGAAACCTCATATGATTCCTTGATAAGTTAAGCAATGTCATCTCTGAAGCCTTCATTGTGCCTTGAGGTCATCTATCTGCAATGTTGCCTTAATTTCATTATTCGTTCCGTTTGTATTCATTTAGATTATGATAGAGTATGAAGCAAGTCAATAAGTTATCTCCTTCATGCATTTATGCGTAAAATAAGAGTCGGGTTCTCTCTCTCTCTCTCTCTCTCTCTCTTTCACACACATACACACACACACCCCCCTCTTTTTTTGGTGGAGCGGAATGGTCTGTTACCTCACACATGACACATGTAAGTCTTCTGTAACTAGAAAGCAATTATATGAAGCCATATACTCCTTTCCGTGATGACTGTTAAATATTCAATAAGAGTCAGATCTGATGTCAAAATGTAGTTGGGCAATGAATGATGAAACGTTAAACATAATGCAGGCTGTGTGTCAAATTCCAAGAGTATTTGTTAACTATCAGAGCCCCAAACTGTGTAATAGTATTGATTTTTCCGTCAAACCACTTTGTTGAAAGCCTTTTTGTTTAATGATATTGATTTTGCAGTCAAACCACTTTGTTTAGTGCCGTTTTATTTACTCTGTTTTTCCATGATCTGATGCATGATCCATTGTTTTAGTAGTAATCAATGTCCATCCACTTTGAATAACCCCACAGTTTTCAACTTTAAAAATTCCTTGCACACATATTTTCACAGTCCATTTTGACATAGTTGTTGCATACTTTTCCCTCCCAAATTAACTTTATGCATAGAAGTCAAACTATAGTGTTTCTTACCCCGACGGCGACTTCACTGGTCTGAATGCAGAATCCAATAGTAAGAAGGAGTTGCTTGACTGGAAGAGGAGGTATGACATCATTGCAGGCATTGCCCGCGGCTTGCTCTACCTGCACGAGGACTCGCACAACTGCATTATTCACCGCGACATCAAGGCGAGCAACATACTCCTCGACGACAAGTGGGTCCCGAAGATCGCGGACTTCGGGATGGCCCGCCTCTTCCCAGAAGGCGAAACGCACGTCAACACACGTGTGGCCGGTACCAAGTAAGTGGTCGAGCATACCTCCTAATATAGTAATATGTTGTTCAGTGCTGTCAATTATTAATCCCTGATCAAGTAGATGTTCGTCTATTTATATGAGTATTTAATTGGTGGTTAGTTGAGGATATAGGGGATGATTTGTGATTATTATAATTGGTTACAGTGGGTATATGGCTCCAGAATATGTGATGCATGGAAACTTGTCAAAGGCAGCGGACGTGTATAGCTTTGGTGTGTTGATTCTTGAGTTGATCACCGGACAGAGGAACAACTCCTTTAATTTGGACGTCGATGCGCAAAATATGCTTGATTGGGTAAGTATGATGCAACCTCGTTCTGACTTGTTTTGACAAATATTGGAGGAATCACATACAATGCAGTCTCTTTTAATTGGGGGTAGCATGAGTATCAAAACTTTCGACTCAATTAGTTCCCACAGATATGCACAAAAAAAAATAAATTTGAACTCCCTCTTGAAAAGGATCTGAACTAGTGATTCATACTCAATTTTAGTCCTGAAAAGTTGATTTGAGAAAGTTAATTGCAAACGTGCGTGCAAATTACCTTCAATCAGGATGCAGTGCATGATTTTTCTTTCAACATTATAATAATATGGCTGCAATTTAAATTTTATCCTTTATGATTTTTTTTCTTAGCCAGGAAAATCAGAACCTACTTCCACATCTTAAAAATTAAATTGTGAGGTGAGGGCCCAAATATAAATATATAGACACAGAAGGGGAATTCTTTAAATTGACTCTTTCAAGCCACTTGGGTCCATTTTGTGAAAAACCAACCACCATGTGATGGCAAAAAGCAATATTTAAATGCCAGTAGATGCACCTGTTGTGTTGACGACTGACCATATCCACTTGTATTTTCGTTTTTTGAAGTTACTAGAAAAAAGGAAACAGTGTGTGTCGTGCGAAATGGTCTTAGGATGTATTTATATATTCATGTGAGGAGGACCGGTGTGGTTTGGAAGTTCACATTGCTTTCAGACCTTATTGATTATTAATATGAGTGAGATGGGGCGACCGTCTCTTGATTCTCGCATAAAATTGGCGAGTTACGTGCTTAAGTGGGCACATGTCAATATCAAAAACTCTCTATAAACACCAAAAAACAATGCTAAAAGCAAGCTTATTGGGTAGATCATGTGTTAGGTCTGCATCGTGATTAGCCCTGTCCACCATTCATGTCTATGGTAGATCGAGATTCAAGACTTGCTGGTATCATTTCTAAAAGAAGGGAATTTGTTCAGATCTATAGTATGCTTCTAAATTTTCTACCCTAGAAGGTCTTCTTTTATCTTTTTGTGCGGTACTGCATTAAAAAGATTTGGTCAAGTTACGCTCACACATACTTTATCTTCTGCAACCGAGCTGGACATTTTGAGCAAGACCTGCGCATGGATGGATTATGAATCACTTGGTTGGAAAAAGGAACTGAGACATCTGATTTTCTTTTATACTCTAGTTGAGTTAGAATTATATGTGAATCTTTCATCCAATTATTCTGTAATTTTCGCAATTATGCATCTCACGTATTGCAGTGATTTCTGAATATATAGGCATACAAAATGTACAAGAAAGGGAGAAGCTTGGAGATTGTGGACCCAACATTGGCATCCTCGGCATCCGCGGATGCCGCGGATCAAGTGGCCATGTGCATCCAAATAGGGCTTTTGTGTACGCAAGGCGATCCGCACCTCCGCCCGACCATGAACCGGGTCGTGGTCTTGCTGTCGAAGAAGCCCAGCAGCCTGGACGAGCCAATCACAAGGTCGGGCATACCTGGCACCCGTTACAGACGGTCCCGTCGGCCTCCCGGCTTGTCTAGTTCTATTGGAACGACTACAGGAGCTTCCGGCGACACGGTGGTGCACTCCTTCGGCTCAGGACTCAACACCAGGTCTGCGACTGCGTCGACGGCCTCAACCTCAACGATGTCTACCCTTGTGAGTCCTTCAGATCCTCACGGGAAGCGTCCTATGCAGAGTTAGGTACATTACTTCTATTGAGGTATAGGAGTTTTTGACTATTCTTTGTATGCCCAAATTAGAGATTGAAGTGGAATGTAAATGCTTATTGAGGGAATTAGTCAGGCAGGTGTCTAAGGACGTGACCGGAGAATCTATGCAAGATGGGGAAAAAATTGGTTGCGTTGAAATGTGTAAATTAGCAAATTCATTCTTTTCTGCGTCACTTTGTGTATATACCGTCATAAAATAGTGATACAAATATACGAATTAGTTCACAAAATGAGTTTATGAAATGGCGTGGAAAAAACTTATGGCGCTCGAATATGGTCTGCTAGTTTAAGTACTGTCTGCAGTCTCAGATTGTCATTAAATCTTACATAACGTAGTCTTTGTACGGCAAGAAATGTTTCAGTTTGATTTTATATTTGCCAAATTCGAATAGAAAAAATTCTCTTTGGGTAGGATAAGTAACTAAAACCCTTTCGAATTTGTCTGCTTTACTACAACCACCATGGCATCTTCACATTCGAGGCAGCGAGAGGGGAGAAGCTTCCTCCGATCGAGGGTGGAAGAAGAACGATAGAAGAAAGTGACGCCGCGTACAACAAGCGTGACACTATAGATCGATTAATCGCACGATCCCAGCAAGCCATGCAATGTAATCACTTCATGAAATTTTCATAGTTACGGGGCATGTGAAACCATCTCCTCACGGATATGTCCCACCAATATCATAAGCTGACCGAAGACAAAACTCACCCCCTAGAAGAGAGATTCCCACAAATCTGTTTATATTGCATACTTTGATTGCTTATCCTCATGTTAACAATGGTATGTAAGGTATGAACAAGCAAATTATAAGGTATATCGTGAAAACAAAATGCATTTTTCCCTTTTTTTCCTTAGCGCTACCCCACAAAAAGCCCCTACCGATCAGAGACTTTTGAGGTTGAACTTTCAATTTGCATGTAGTAGCTGGGAATGGCCTCTTTGGTGGCTTTAATGAGAATCGATCTGCCAACCATGGAGAGCACGAAAGATCTCCAACCAGATAGCTTTTTCCTTATTGTTTTTTACCTAAGTGGGTGCTTTTGTTATTGACCATTTGTGTAATGTCCATTTGCATCTTACCAATTTGTAAAATGGTCTCTGTCTCTGTCTGTCTCTCAAATTCTTTTTCTTTATCCTATTTTCTGTCATTTCACCCATCCAAACCTGATGTTTAGAATGTAAAGAGTGTACTCAAAGGAAACTGGACTCTCAAATTCGTTATCCTATTGTCTGTCATTTTCACCCATCCAAACATGATGTTTAGGGTGTAAACGAGTCAGCTTGAGTAAACTCGAAAGGAAATTGGTCTCCCAGTGCTTGCTTCTCCTGCACTCTTCGCCCCTCAACTTCTCAACTCTCAAAATATTCATACTTCACAAGGTAAAAAAATAAGAAAAAGATGCTCTTTCTCATCTCATCCATCCTCTCTTCTTGCTTCACTAGAGTAGATTCCCCTGCTTCTTGGGGGCTTACAATAGGGTTCTCATTTTGCCCGAGCTCCTTCTTTCTTTTTCCTTTTTTCCCCTTTGAGTTCTTCACGAACTTGTGCCATTCTCTTTTGTAAAAGCTCAGTCAGGTACCCTGCAGCAGTGAGAAACTTGGCAATCGTGGCTCCTTGCATCTGTATTTGATTTGGGATTATGATATGACATGCCCATTTATAAAGCATCGTTTACTTTGAAGGGTAGAATCGGTTCTTACTGAAAGGGCCTAAAGAGATGCTCCTCCTTGAAATTCTAGTTCTTTTTTAGATTGCATCTGGCCATCGCACCTCCGGTGAGCTAAAACGTGCGGTTATGGAATCTGAGCTGCTACTACATACTGGTGGCTGCCATTGCAGGAGAGTAAGGTGGGAAGTTGAAGCGCCGACTAGCGTAGTTGCTTGGAAATGCGACTGTTTGGATTGCTCCATGAGAGGCAACATCGGCTTCATCGTTCCTTCTGATAGATTCAAACTTTTGGGAAATTCATATCAATACCTCACGACCTACACCTTCGGAACTCACACGGCAAAGCACACTTTTTGCAAAGTTTGCGGTATAGCGTCGTTTTACACTCCAAGATCAAATCCGGATGGAATCGCTGTTACTTACAGGTGCGTGGACCCTGGTACACTGGCTCATGTCGAGATCAAGCAAAATATGATGGGAAGAACTGGGAAAGTTCATATGATTCGACCGGCATTTCTTCTTGTTCTAAAGTGGATACAGAAAAGGTAAAACTTGGTGCCTGCTGAAAATTGTTCTGATGCTGCTGATTTCAAGCCTGTACACTCAGGAGCTCTGAGTAATCTGCGCTTTTTAACATAGGAATGGGGTTTCGGAAGTGTACTACTATGTAATAATTTGGTTGGTTCACGGTGAATCATACCTTTGGAACAAAGATACTTGACAAGGTGTGTCACGGAAATTTGGCTCCATTTATTTCGTAAAAAATAAATAATTTATAAAATATATTTTTAAAAATAATAACTTGTATTGCTTGAAATATTTAGCTAATAATTTTTTTTTTGCAGTATCGACAACAATTTATGTCAAATATTTTCATGGACAATGAAGGCAAGACATTCAAACCTAGTTGAAATCAAGACTGGAAAATGACCTGCTTAAGTTAATATTCACTTGCAGTTTATCGCATTTTTACCTTGTTTTGTAAAATGGCATGGTACTGCGCGCGCTCTCGCTCTCTCTCTTAGACCGGAAAATGACCCACTTATGTTATATTCGAGTTCAATTCGAGTCACTACTGAAAAGCGCAGTACTCACTCTACCCAAACTCGATTGAGATGGATTTTCTGAAATCACGATCGACCGATATAGTTTTTTAGTGATCTCGAACTTAACTCGAGTATACTACTGAACAAGTCTTTATTGAAAGCTCAAATTGAACTCGAACTCGAGCTCGAGCTCAAACTCTAAAACAAACATACATCAAAATCGAAATAGAAATATTTAACTATAACTTATAGAATGAAATAATTCAATTGGGCCTTTGCCAAACTGCTTGAACCTAGTCAAAATCGAAAAGAATTGAACCTTGTAATCTAGTATACGACATTGTCCCACATTTACTTCGCATCTCTCTCTCTCTCTCTCTGTGGAAAAGGACGAGCAACGACGCTTGTCCCTCCCTCCATTTCACCACCTTCGTGTCGTCAGAATCCTCCTTCCTTCCTCCGACCTCCGTTCAACGGTCGCTCGCTGATCCATTCCTTCGCGCAGAGCGCTACATCGCATCGCCGTTGCGCACACGTTCTCCGCGCTCCGCGTTTCGCCGGCGGCGAACAGGTGGAGCGAGCATGGTGACGTTCACGGTGTCCAGGGTGGAAACGGCGCCTCTCGATGGCCAGAAGCCCGGCACTTCCGGTCTCCGTAAGGTCTCTCTCTCCCCGCATTGTCTCGCTCGTTAATCCTTGTCGTTAAAGCTTTGGTTTTTTTGGGGGATTTCCAGTTTTTGGGTTTGATTCGCTCCCTTTCTGTGCGATGCGCCGGTGTTCCGAATTTTCTCAAATTTGTGAATCCGAGCTGATTTCGTTCCGGGATGATGGTTCCTGGACCCTGTTTTAGTTTGCCTAGTTGGACTAGATTAGATCTAGCTTAAAGATGCAGGGCACGAGCTGAAAGTATTTCTGATGAGTTGATGTGGTAGTTGGACGATGAACAATTGCTGGTCGGCAAAGGAGAAAGGATAAATATACTGATGAACAATAAATGTACGACTACGGTGAGATGAATCAGTAGAAAGGCGCATGCTTTGGCTGTGTCGGGATCATGGAGTCGAGACCAAGAAATGTCGCCTTCGCGATCGCGATTGATAATTGAGCAAGTTCTTTCGTACACCTCAGCATGTATGATTTGCTATTGCAAATTGACTTGGAAACTTCTCCAATGCCACCAAGAAACTAGACTTCAGCTGGATTTCAAACCTAGATATTATTTTTTCCTCCCTGAGATCGTGTACAGTTTTGAGTTGTGCTGTCGGCTTTTTTTGTTCCTAGGCAAGACACCTTCTTTCTGAGATGTTAGGATAGGAATCGAAGTTGGAAGCGTAATTTGTCTGTTCGGAATGTTCAAGTTAAGGGGTCATTTTTTTTTTCTACCTTAGCGAATTCAATTCCCCTTAGAATTAAGCTATTCAGTTCTAGATCCAACCTTTTCAGCTACAATTTGCACCATCCTTTCAGCAGTCAACTGCAACTGCAGCATTTAATTCTTGTTCTGCAACATTGGCAGTTTTTAACCTTAGCACCTTGATGGGTAGTCTGACATATTGAAGCCTCCCTTTGCATTATTCCTTCAAGATGCGGTCCTCTGCTTGTCTAATTCGTTTTTCCTTTCATCCTATCTCATTTCTTTGTTTTCCTTCATTTCTTTTCAAAGTGGTTTCCGTGTCGTAATATTTACTTGATTGATTGATTATGCTCATCATTGCTGAACTAAGTATCGCAACCACATGCTTCCTGATTTGTTTGATTTATTAATTAGACGTTCCAATCTCTTTACTTGTAATATTAAATTAACTGGACTGCAAAGAAGTCAAGGTTTTACCATCATTAAGTGTCATTACAAGAACGAATTTTAATATTTTGAACAACTTCCCATTCATTAGGCCTGTTCATTTTACAGTTCACGTTGAAAACGTAATGTTTACAAGCATGGGTTGTCAGCTTGCGTGATGTAGCTTTTTGATGATGTTTATTCACTTGCATAAAGACTTGGATATTGTCTTCTTGCAAATTTCTGGTCAAACATTGGGTTCATAAGCTTTCTTGAGAGATGAGCGCAAGTTTATAATGGGTTGAGGTGAATTGAAGTCCCGCATTGTATACGCATGGATGAGTTGATGGCTTTTAACCCGGTTCTGTGGTTCCTAAGGTTGGCCCTTTTGGAACTGGTGTGTTGGGCTCTATAAGCTCTTGGCTCATCTTGCATTGTCGAGTGGGTTTCAGCCAATAAGCCCACTTGCACCTCTATTCTCTCTCATCTCCACCTCATTTATTAAAAAAAAAAGCTTTCATGTTTGTTAATCTTATATTATTGGATGTTAACCAGAACATTTGTATTTCTTAGTGAAGCTAGTGCTGAGCATTCTGGAGTCTAGGAATGATTTTGTAAAATTGAGCATAATAGTATGAAATCTCATTTGAGTTCATGTTGCCTGTATCCTTTTTCAGGTGAAAGTGTTCATGCAACCTCATTACTTGCAAAATTTTGTTCAGTCAACGTTCTACGCCCTTTTGGCTGAAAAAGTTAGAGGTAAATTCTATTTTATTCATGGCAACATTGTATGTCAATACGATCTCTTCTGCTGCTTTGCTGCCCATTTCTTCAAAATTAGGTCCGGTAACAGTAGTATCCTAGCTATACTAATGGCATATGAGGTCCTTGAGCCCACGGTCCAATAGCATTGCAGTTCTTTCAATAGTATTTGCTCTTTAATTTTACTTTTAGTGGGGAAAAAACCATCAATGAGGATATTGTTCACCCCACTCATATTCTTTATGGGTGTATTACTTTCTTTTTTCTTAACCTAAAGCTGTGATCAGAAGTCCCTTGTTGCAAATCTCTTATGGTCATTGTGGTGATTAGTGAAGCTCAAATAATAACTACCATGTCTAAACATTAGGTACTTAAATGCCATATATTGTCGATTTCAAGTTGTTTTTTTTTTCCTTTCATGGCGTTCGTTTATGCATGACTATAGAGCTGGTGACTCTTTTTATTTTGTCCAAGCACAACTCTCATCATTTGGTCAATTTTTTTTGGTTGAATCATGTGGTCAATTAAGATGGCCTTAACGCAGGGAAAGGGAGTTGTTTCCTGTTGATTACTGACTACTAGTCTTTCCGTTTGTGATGATCTTATATTTAAATATTTGTCTAGCATGAATATCATAATGAGTTTTCTCCACACATGTAGGAGCCACACTTGTTGTTTCTGGAGATGGTTGCTATCATTCAAAAGATGCAATTCAGGTAAGTCATCATTAAAAACATTATACGAGCTTTTCTTTTTATGTCATGGAAAACAGTGAAATGCAGACTATACTTAATGACTTCATTGTAATGATCTTCATATGGTGCAAATGGTCGGAAAACCATTTTTAGCAACTTTTCATTTTTACACACATCTCTTCTTCTTGTCCATAAACACTCCCAAGAAAGAAGAAAACTCAGCAGATGCACAGATGAAATTAGGTGCCTGTCTATTTGCTGTGTAAAATTTTAACTGCACTTATGTAGTTTTTTTTTCCTTACTGTTTTGGATCTCATCTGCCATTACTGTGAGTTAAACTGGTTCAATATCCTAATAAGCATATAGAATGTCTTCTGTTTTTATGAGGGCCAACCAGTTATAATTTATGGGGGTGTGTGAGTATTATGGATACACAAACATGTATATTTATCCGTGTCATGCTAATAATCATTTGCTTGTGCCATACGAACTGTTTTTAATGACTCTAAACAATTGGACAGATCATAGTGAAGATGGCAGCTGCCAATGGAGTAAGACGTATTTGGGTTGGTCAGAATGGTTTGCTCTCAACTCCTGCTGTATCAGCAGTAATTCGTGAGAGAACTGGGCATGATGTATGCATCTTGTTACCTGATGCTCTCAATTCTCATTTGCTAATACAAACATGTGAAAGCATCTGAGGATACACACATTATGGAGACACATAATACACAGAGATTTGAGAATATACTGATTTAGTGGATGTATCTGAAATTTGCTAATATCAGGGATCTAGGGCATCAGGTGCATTTATTCTGACAGCAAGCCACAATCCGGGAGGTCCCCACGAGGTACTTGAAGCTTTCTATGCAATTCTCTTTTGCTTCTTTTTAACATTAATAGCCATGTTTGTGCTATCTGCATTGCCATTGGAGTCATGGGACAATCAAACTTCAGCCACATTTGTTCAACAGAGAAATTGAGTAAAGACTACTTCTTGGACACCTGACAATTATTACTTGATCAATAGTTTTGTATCCTGAGGGTGGAATTGTTGATTAACAGGAAATATTTTAGAGAGGGAGGGAGGGAGGGAGGGAGCTAATATGGTAGATGAGCAGAGAATCTGGACCGATACTTCCACTTCTAAACCTTGTGTTGTTACTCACCTGCTAGTGCTACTGGAATATGTAACCTGTTGTCCATATTTATGCAGGATTTTGGGATCAAGTATAACATGGAAAATGGTGGACCTGCTCCTGAGGGTATTACCGATAAGATCTATGAGAATACGAAAAGTATAAAGGAATATCTAATAGCACAAGACCTTCCTAATGTAATATCTCTCATCCTGATCCTCCTGTAATTTTGTTCTTTTGCTTAAACAATGCTTGTGCAGTATACTTCTTTCTCATTGCCTTGAGTAATGGTGAATTGGATTCTAGGTTGACATTACTACTTTGGGTGTCACAAGCTTCACTGGACCTGAAGGGCCATTTGATGTCGAAGTTTTCGATTCTGCTGTGGATTATGTAAAACTGATGAAGTAAGAACCCTACATAAACAATTTATGGTGAAAGCTGCTTTTTGCTGGAACGGTATTGTTGCACTGTGTATGTGAACGCATATTTGCACAGAAGGACGGAGTGATGCTCTAGAAAGCTATTGTTAGCTACTTCACTCATGTCTCTTTGATGTTATATTCGTACAAGTAACAAGCTTAACCTTCTCTATCCACCATGAGAATGACCAGCATCAGTGGTTCATGCACAATATGTTTGAATTTTCCCCCTCCAGATGTCCTCTCTTTGTCGATTGGAATGCCTATTAGATTTATTAATATGTCATTAGATTCTGTCCTATGTAACCTCCACACTGTTTAGTTGTTAGATCGGATGCTGTTTTATGGAAGGGTCTTGTTTCTTTTGTATATATGACCATTTTGTTCCATGTCTTTTATCTTAAAGGTCATTAACCTAGAAAAAAGCTTTTGGTTGAAAAGACCTTTATTTATACTCTGCATTTCATTTTGATTTGCTTCTATTGTAAAATGGGCTTGTATCTGTTCTCCAATGGTAGCATTCATTCTTGCTAGTGATATATTTTCATTTTTCATCAATGCCCCTGGTCAATATTTGACTTTGAGTTGATTAGCAAATTGCTTTCATGTCCGAAATTCACCTTCTGGTAAGTAGACAATGCTTTGCAATTGTCCCTGGATAACAATGTATTTCTCAATAGACACTTTGTGGTAGATTCTAATGGCCAAAAATCTTTTTCTGCCTTATTCAAAGCTATGATGCACTACATGGAGTTGCTGGAGCTTATGCTAAGCGTATATTTGTGGAAGAGCTTGGTGCTAATGAGAGCTCTCTGCTTAACTGCACACCTAAGGTCATGCATGCACAGATAAATGTTGGAAGGTCTTCCTTTGGTTCTTATAGATATTTTAGAGTCAGAGATCGATGCTTACTGTGTGCAGGAGGACTTTGGAGGAGGGCATCCAGATCCTAATTTAACCTATGCAAAGGAGTTGGTAGCACGGATGGGTTTGGGAAAGTTAACTCCTGAAGATGAACCTCCCGAGTTTGGTGCTGCTGCTGATGGAGATGCAGATCGCAATATGATCCTTGGTAAAAGGTAACACTAAATTACATTACCTTTTTCCCTAGAGATTTTAGCATGGTTGTTATAGTTTCTCTTGTACTGTAGGTTCTTTGTTATGCCATCAGATTCTGTCGCTATCATTGCTGCAAATGCTGTGGAAGCGATACCCTACTTTTCTGGCAGTCTCAAAGGAGTTGCCAGATATGGGTGGTTATTTGTAGATACTCTTTCTAGCATGCATTTAGTACATGTGAGTGCTTCTTAGTTGACCAACAGATGGCACTATTCCAAGGCAATTGTTGGATTATTGTGCTCATTAAGTTACAGTTGATATTATGACCAAAAAAAAAAAAGTTACAGTTGATATTCAGTTGCCTTTCTTCTTTGGATGAGTGATCCCCAAGCCAAAAAGATGTGTAAGTTTCAAAAACGAGTGAACATAGAGGTGATCAATAGGCGGGCCCTTAGGACGGGCCTAATTTGTTGCCCAAGCCCTTCCTATAGCAAAAAAATTACGTACAAAATTTTTGCCAGGCCGGACCGCGATGGCCCTAGTTGGGCCGTCTTTATAACTAATAGCTTTGCCCAAGCCCGTCCAAAAGTGCCCTTCGAGCCCATGTTGCTCTGGCCAGCCTGAGTGGGCCCGTCAGCTTCCAGGCCCATGATTAGGTTTAGACTGGAACACTGCATTTTTTTTTTCTGGTGTATGGGTTCAACTAAAGAATCTCTCTCTCTCTCTCTCTCTCTCTCTCTCTCTCTCTCTCTCTCTCTCTCTCTCATGCAACACATGTAGAGAACTGCAGCTTCTCTTTGAAATTTCCACTTTTTCTTTTTTCTTATTCCTTGTACTTAACATTTTTTTCAAGGTTTCACTCCATATGTTTACAGTGTCAGCATCATGATTTGGTGCGAGTAATATCGACTAACAAATGCTCACTTTTGTGTTGTTGCTTTGTCGCATTGGGTTTGGATATACATTTATGTTTAGTTCTCACAATCTTGATGGCAAGATACTTTCTGACCGTTTAAATTCTGATGCCTAAGTTTTAGAGTTGACAATTTGTGTCGGATCATCATATTCTTGCGATTTCGTGCTATAACTAAAAGGTTTCAATAAAATAAAAGTTTTTCTTATGAAAAATTTGTGAAAATGTTTAATTAATGTCAGTTTAGAGTTGATTGCATTAAATCTTGCTGTGTCCAGGTTTCTCTCAGCAAATTCATGTTGTGTTGAAGTCACGTTTGCTTTGTCGAATTGCTACCCCTGCCTACAATTTTCACACTACTTTTGATCTTTGCTCTTCTATGAAGAGCGGGATGACTAGTTATGGACTATATCTTTTACATTTCTTTGATAATATTAGTTGGACTTGCAGACACTCTATATAAAAAGAAAGGAGAGATGTCCCCACTCTTGAGTAATACATAAACATTATGCCGTTTTCTACTACAAGAGGGAGTATCATTATGCACGCGGAAACTGACCAAGCAGAACAGCAAGGAGTAATTGTTATGTAATAAAACAAGAGTGAAAAATGAGACTGTTCTTAATAGGTGGAATATTGCAAATGGGCAAGCATATTTTTACTGACAAAAATTAATAACTAGCAGAGAGAATATGTGTATTGGTTCTGCCTTGCTTACTTATGCGTCGTTGTTACGAGCAAGTGCTGCTCCTGAGAACTTTCATTATGTAAAACATGTATGTACACACATAACAATAAACATCTTGATACTGTGTCAAGCTGACAACTACATTAACTTATAATTATATGTGTGTAGGAGCATGCCTACATCAGCTGCCCTTGATGTGGTTGCTGAACATTTAAATCTGAAGTTTTTTGAGGTAATTCTTAAGGAAGAAATCCTGATAGGATTAGTGCAGTTGATGTGGCGGATAGTTTCTTACTTTCCTTATGTATAATTTTAGGTGCCTACAGGGTGGAAATTCTTTGGTAACTTGATGGATGCTGGATTATGCTCGGTTTGTGGGGAGGAAAGTTTTGGAACTGGTTGGTATATTGCATTTTCTCGCAATCAGTAAAGGATTTTGACTTGGAATCATTAGCAGCTTCAGAATCTCGTTCATTTAGCCATGTGCTTCTGAACATGCTCTGTCCATATTCGTGAGAAAGATGGAATATGGGCTGTTCTCGCTTGGTTATCTATTCTCGCTTACAAAAATAAGGAGAATTTCAGTGTAGAAAAGCTTGTGACTGTCAAGGTCATTGTCCGTCAGCATTGGGCGACATATGGTCGTCATTATTATACCAGATATGACTATGAGGTAAAGATTATTGCTTCTTTATAACAGTCCCTGGAAAGTTTTGGTTGACCCTTTCAAGGTGTTTTTTAGAATGTTGATTCAGGAGCAGCAAAGGAACTGATGGGATACTTGGTCAAACTGCAATCTTCTCTCTCTGAAATTAATCAGTGAGCTCTCATTTCTATACTCTTCTAATTCACTCAAGTTTTGTGAGTCATTTAATATCTCTATGAATTAGTACTTCATCTGAACGATCAGTCGTTATTGGGCTTGGTGGGCTCATATTCGATTGACTAAAGTTGATTATAAGCCAAAGAGGAAGTACAGTGCTTTTCCTATATACGAACTAGGGTGTTTTTATGGATTCATGTGTTGGGTCTCTTTTTGGTACTTTATTTCAACTGATGAAGCATTTGCGCAAAGGGGGATAACTAATGATGTATTCAAAACGGAAGTTATTCTCAGCAGTTCCACCTTCCCAGTGGATAAGCAGCATAACTGCATTGCTCGTTGTAATCTACAGGATTGTCAAGGGGATATGTCCTGATGTATCAAATGTTGTTCATGCTGATGAATTTGAATATAAGGATCCTATTGATGGTTCCATTTCTAAGAACCAGGGTATTCGATATTTGTTCGAAGATGGGTCACGACTTGTAAGTGCTCACCTCTTATGCTGTCTTATTGCTATCTACCAGATTCATAACTGGGTTGGCTGCTGGATGGTAGAGTGGACTTGGCTATCATATACGAGTCATTCATTTAGTTAGCTCACTAATGACAAAGAACCTAGTTTTTCGGGACAGATTCCTATAATGCATATTAGAATAACTGAAGTAAAGAAGAGAAATGTCTTCTTGGCGGACCCAGAAGAATGTCCAAATTTGACGGCTTCTGCTTTATAATCTAATATAGATAAATGTGAAGTTGGGTCAAATGTTTTAGAATTTTTCTTACGAGTTCACATTGCTTACCCTTTCAGAATGTCGTACAGGAGGTAGTCAGATTTACAGACAAAGTAGATTTAGTGGGAAGAGCAGGTGCCTGGGCATTCGTTGATGTGAGCTTAATGTCTGTAGGGTGATTATCTGGATGAGAGCTCTGATACCATGATAAACAATCCTTTTTTTGCAATGTATTTGTAGCAGATTACTAAGCACGAGTATCTTGTGTAGAGTTGGATAAAAACAGGATCAAGTTATGTGCAGGAGTGGCCAACAATCGTTACTGTGTATCTGTCACGTGGATTACTTTATAACGGCAAACATTGGTTTTATCTTTGAGTCACGTCCCTCTTAATTGCTTGCTCCTCCTTTTATCTTTTTCATAGAATGTGAAACTGACAGGGATACAGCTAACTTGTCCACATTCCTTTGGTCCTATAATAATGCTACAGGTTTTTCGCCTCTCGGGAACAGGCTCAGAAGGTGCAACCATTCGCCTTTACATAGAGCAGTATGAGAAGGATCCAGCAAAAACAGGGAGAGAGTCTCAGGAAGCATTGGCTCCTCTTGTAAGACTATCTGACTTTAGAGTTTTCCCGGCCATAATCAAGCCATTTTGCTCTGGCTGACGTTGATGGATTTAATTGTAGGTGGAAGTTGCTCTCCAGCTTTCAAAAATGCAGGACTTTACTGGGCGATCTGCCCCGACTGTGATCACTTAGATCCGCTTCTGCTAGAGTAAGATTTTACTAACCCTACATTCGTGTGTACAGTTTTGTGAGTATGGTGCACATTCACAGTGTAGGGTTCTTCATTTACGAGTCTTTCTGCACTTGCCTTTTTGGCCAAGAGCATTGTCCGATAATGAAATGTCAACATAATTCCGGTGTCGGAATAAAATGACAGTGGCAATAATGCAGTTGATGCAATTTCGATCGGTATGTAAATCAAGATGTGGTTTGCTTCAATATGTGCTTACTTCTATTAACGTCGTGATCCGGTTTATATTGTGCTTTTGTGGGTTCCGTTGTCCCCAGTATCTGCTTCCTAAAATTATGGTTACTTCCCTTTGCAAAAAATTTGTAAAAAAAATGGTTAAGAGGTTGTTGGATACGACAAGATGTCGACGCTGCATTGCAGTGAATTCATGAATGCACTCTTCATAAAGGAAAGGTGATACGACCATAAGTTCGCTGTGTTTAGCATTGTATAGATTGTACGGGGTCGTGCTCTAATCGGGAAAGGGAATCGCTGTTGCAGGCTAAGATTAGTGAATAACATGGGGGAATAGGCTTCGAACTTGAATGCCCAGAAGAGTTGTAGCATGCCGGAAACATATTGTTGCTAGTACGAAGTAACGATAACGGAAACCGGTTAACCCCTTAATTTTTCAGCGAGCATATATGGATTGTGCTGGTAATTAGAGTAAATTCCCATAGCAATCACGTGAACTCTTAGTCATCGTCCTAATGGCTAAACATGTGTCCCCTGTATGAGCGGACACACGGATTTCTCCCTGACCATCATTTCGGATTACGGATTTCGCCCTGACCATAATGCGATAACAAATTTCGGATTACGGTAAGAAAACACAGACATACCTCCGATTTTTGGGGTCGGAACCCGCCGTTATCAGGGACCCCAATATACAGGAGACGAGACCAATAATTCAGAGATATCGTGATTTTATATCATCTGTTGTATGTTTTCTTGCGCAGACATCGACAACGACTCTCGTGCGTCTTGTACGCTGAACTTAGCTTCTTCTTCTCTCTTACCATCTGCAGCAAAACATCACTCTTCATGTTCACATGTTGCTCTTTGTCTCTTCATCAAAACTGAACAAAATCGATTGTCCAATACATAATGATTCTTGGGTCGCTCTCATTCTAATTTCTGCTTTATTATGGCGTTCGCAGCATGACAGCAAACATGAAATGACACGATCTCTTTCTGACGCCACAACTCGTTTCTGGTTGATCATGCTGTCGTGCGCTTAGGCTAAGATCTGGCTCTTGTACGGGCTGCGTTGGGTGAACAAATCTCTTGCTCAAAAGAAGAATGTGGCTCCCATCACATGTTAAAGGATCTTATCTAACTCTAAATTTTAGTCCTTAGATAGATGTAATTACATATTTTATGAATATTACCTAAATCGCGTTCGTGAACTAATGAGGAACACTCGAAATCTTAGACATATTATCTTGAACCCTTTAGGTCACGGGTAGGATGGTTGATAGACGCCTTTCCATTTTCTGTATCGAGAGTACTTCACTGAGGGTGTGTTTGTTTCACAGGACAATAATGATTTGTAAAACAATTTCCTAAAAAATATTGTTTATATCATCTAGAAAAATTAGTGAAAGGAAATTGTTTTTTCATCACCAACAAAGATATTGAGGCATAAATTGTGGGATAATTGTCCAAAAAGTACTAAACTTATTGTACAGAGGCCAATTCAGTTCTAAACCTTTTAATTGTATCAATTTAGTCCTAAGAATTTCGAGAATTTGTCAATTTAGTCCTAAACCTTTCTTTGTGTTAATTTAGTAATAAAATTTTTGAGAATTTGCCAAGTTAGTTCAAAACCTATTATTTGGATATTTGACCGGAATGACTACATAATGTTTAGGATTAAATTAACAAACATCAATAGTTTTATGACTAAATTAGCACGATCAATCCTCTTTGGTTGAATAGTCTCCACTCAGACACGTGCTAATCAAATTAGTCTGAATTCCCACAGAATATCCTCCTTCTTTTAGGTGGCAAAAATTAAAGACAAAGCATGTTCATTATTGCCCTAAGTTCGTTTAATTAATAAATAAAAAAGAGCCATGAAGTACAATTATAACGCATTCTTATAAAGTCAGGCCTGGACCCTCCTGTCCTGCCTCAATAATTACTCGTTAAATAAATGGATCCGCATAATAATAATTTTATTGTTCTTGCTCTTGCGATTGTGAAAATCCCCCATTAAACATCTACCCGCATTTCGCACGGACGCATATTCTCCACACCGTATTGACTCGGGTCGGGACACATATCTTTTTATAGTTAGTCTCGTTTCCATAGCTCCGTGGACTTTCGTCTGCATAAATCATATCGCATCATGCCGAATAATAAAATCGAAAGAGCGCATAACCGTGCCATACCATATAAAAATCACGGTTCTTTTAAACACCCAACTAACGAAAGGATATAATTGAATGAAAAATGTGCTTGCACATTTTGACGATGGTCAACCGCATTGTTGTTAACGTGGGGCCTAGATACTCCTTTCTGTCGAACAATTGTACATCACATAATGATTTTATTAGTCCGGCTCTCTTGATTGCAAGGGTCCTGTATTAAATAATCTACCTGTATTCCACAAGGACGCATGTTCTTCTCCATTATCTATTTGAATCAGATTCTTTTCGTCCGTGTATGTGCTGTAGCCTCCGGCTTCAATTCAAATGAATTACGAGTCATTCGTGATCCTTCAACCAGTTGTATCCGCATTCGCGACGGGTAATCTCTGGGCCAGATATCATCAACAGCAACCGGGAGTGTGCTTTTAAGAGCTGTCACAAAACGTGCCTCCTTTTAGCATCTTCTTTTGTATCTGGTTTTCCACCTTGAATTGGATGGGACTCCAGACCCGAAGCATCTTTTACTTTATGCGGAAATCCACATCGTTTCGACGGAGGGATGGACAGGTATGTTGAGGTGCAGGGAAAAGTGTCATTTGCTAAATTCTAATCGAGCGCTCAATCACTTAGCCAATCCCTTATAAGTTGCACGCGAGCAATTTAAAGACAAAGAGCCCGCAGAGAAACAAAGGGAAGATTGCATCTTAAGCACGGGTTTGCGGAGCTAGTTCTCCTCCAGGTATCTTAGCGATATGGTTGTCCGCCTGGGTTATAAATAAAAGGTCCGAAGTGTTCGGCTCAAGGTGCAATCTAGTCTTGCGGTGCAAAATGTTCAGAACTTTTAGGTTTAGTTTTCTCAAAACTCAAAATGTATGTAATTGACTCACAACACACCATCTTAAACTTTAACGTGAAAGTGAGGATCCAACTAGATATATTTGGAATCTTTATTTTTTTTTTTTTTTATGTTTTCCCCAGATATATTTTGTAAATATCCCAATAAAGGAATCTCAAACATCATCAGGGATGTTCAGGTATACAGAAATTAATACGCGAGCTTATTGTATGTACGAAACTGAATATGAATCGTTGAACATGATGGGTCTCACGTGAATTCCATCAAGTCTGACAGGACAGATTAAGTTCAGTATATACACTACGGGGGTGATGGAGGGTCGGTCGCTGCTGTGACACGGTTCCGTCGCAGCCATATGACGGGCAGTGTGAGAAACCGGCGTGTTAGTTGTATTTTGAAGCTACGATGGTTTCGATTTGGAAAATAATCTGTTGATATGCAGACTCTGTTCACGACCTTAATTGCAGTAGGACGCGCACGGGCCGCCGACATGTTGGGCAAGTGCAAATAGAAAAATGGACGGACGGTCGACCATTGTTACAATAGGAAACTGCAAAAAAGGTTCTTGTAACGGTTGAAAGTTTAAGGACAAAGGCGTGCCATTATGAAAGTTCAGAGGAGTTTTTGTGTAATTTTTCTTGGAAATTTGAGGATCTTATTAATCATTGCCCGGGTATTATTAACCATATCTAGTATCGAAACATTTGTGTTTACAATACATCGATTACGTGCGACACGAGAAAGGTAATATTTTGGAAATCATAATCTTTTATTTAGAGGGAAAAGTGTCAAAAAGTCCTAAACCTTTTGTATTGGTGCAAATTTAGTCCTAAACCTTTTTTTGGTGCAAATTCAGTCCTAGACCTTTTGCATTTGTGTCAATTGAGTCCTAAACCTTTTGCATTGATTCCAATTTAGTCATTCGACACGTGAATAGCTATTAGCTAGAATGACTGAATTGGCACCAATGCAAAAGGTTTATGACTGAATCGGCACAAAAAAAAGTTTAGGACTAAATTGGCACAAATGCAAAAGGTTTAGGACGTTTTTGATACTTTTCTCTTTATTTGGATGTTTAACGGGTGCTTAAAAAAATCCTAAATTTAATATGCAGGTTGAACTACAAAATATAGGAAATGTAGATAGTTTTCTTCTTACATAGCATTCTTGGGGTGGGGTGGGGGGGGGGGGGGAAAGGAGAGAATAGTAAAAGAAGAAAAACAAAGCAACCCCTTGCATATCAACATACTTGGTTCAATCACGTGTGACTATGTCCCAACGTTCGTAATCAATTTCTCTTATTGGTGGGGTACAAGTTGTAAATAGGACTCACGCCCAAATTTAATTCAAACCCGAGCGACGTAACCGTAAACCACCAATCGGAAGATCGTCACGAGGAAAATCCGAGAGTGCGGAAACAGCAGGCCCAGAGTAAAATCAGCGTTCTGTTGCTTTCCTTCCGTTTACATCGCAAGAGATAAAAAGTATTCCCAGTAAAGGCTGCTAAAGTAAACAAGCATTCTTATCTTTTCAACTCGTGCTCGAATCATCGCATCAGTGCACCTCGAACAACGTCCACGCGTGCTTCGCCCATTAGTCGCTACCGAAGATAATGTTACACTAGACCTGGTCTTCGTACACTAATACCGTCGTACCCGTTTGGCTGAGCCTACACAATAACTTCTCGTTACTAGCTAATTCGTGTGAGATCGGAGAATCACCGCACCCAATCAGGATCAATCGGGCGATCGAAAACCCCGGCCATCGGAACCGGTTAAAGGAAAAAAAAACAAAAAAACGAAAACTGGCACGCCAAAAATTTACAATTCAGCTCTCTCACTCAATTATAGAATACATCTCCGTCAGTCTCGGATTACATGGTCTTGGTCTAGAAAAAAAGAACACTTAGCTTCAACTTCGTTACATAAAAACACCAGTTAACCACTTAAACCTACTTCTCACCGTCTTACGAGTCACTAAACTTTCCTCCTCTCCCTACGGAGAAGGAGGGCAAAAGAAAGAAGGCAAAAAGACCAATTCACACACGCTCTTCTCCCCATCTGAGCCATCAAGGGCCAGCCTGGTTGTTCACGTAACTGTTGACCAGAGCCAGGGCGTTGCTCGTCACCTTCTTCACCGCCCCGGCCCGGTCGCACACCCCGGCCTTCACCGGCCCGTCGGCCACGTCCTCGAACCCGTCCGTGCACGTCTCCTCGTCCGTCAGGGCGGCGCTCATCCACGTCTGCACGTTGCTCATCTGGAACCGGAACGACTGCTCCCCGCTCCCCGCCGCCCCGAGCTGCCGCATCTGCTTCAGCGAGCCCCGCATCTCGTCCGCCGCGTCCCCGAAGTTCTCGAAGCAGTCGTGCAGCGCCCCCGCCGCCCGCCGGTCGGCCCCATAGTCGGCATCCCGGGAGAGGTTGGAGACGTACTCGGCCACGCGCCGGGCCCTGGCCAGGCTCACGGCGATGGCGGCCCGGGCGAGGCGGGCCGGGTCGCGGTGCACGGAGGCGGCGTAGCGGGCGAGGGTGGCGTAGCAGACGTCCGGGTACAGGGTGACGTTGCAGCTGGCGCGGATGAAATCCGAGCCGTCAGCAGGGGCGGGCGCGGTGGATCCGGCGGCCGGGACCGGTGTTTGGTGGGAGAGGAAGAGCGTGGCGAGGAGGAGGAGGAGGAGGAGGAGGAGGAGGCGGAGGGATGGTCGGGATTGCATGGTTTGCGGGTGTTTGGTGTTTTTTTTCGTTGAGAATTTCCGGCGTTTAGTGCGTTGCGTTGGTCTTTTGGAGCGGAGTGTGATGGAGCGATTGAGAGTTCGTGAAGGTTTTTTAAGGCCCTGTTTTGTGGCTTGATGACAGATAACCCACGCATGTTTGAGCGTCAATAACGAAAATGCCATCCCTGTTTGACAAAGGGGGCCATGTTAGCTTTATATTTTCGGCCACGTCCATGAATTGTAATCCATCAATCAATCAAATGTAAGATTGGGGAAAGTCATTGTAGCCCCGAGCAGACTCCACCGTCGTTGCCTTGATGTGCGGTTCGGAACATCGCCACTTTTGAATTTAGTTACCCTGATGTGCGTGCCATGTGGTTTATGAAAATGATCGGATTTGTATAAACTCAACGCATTCGCTAATGACCGGTGGAACGAATTCTCTACCTCGCGATGTGCTCTAGCAAATGTCTCGATTTATCTTTGACTGTTCTTACTTATTTTATATGCACATCTTTTATGAGCATACGGCTCTGTTTTCCTCCATTCCTAGTAAAGAGAGAATGCCCTCTTACCAACCCCTAATCGACAGGTTTCGTCTTACTTGTTAGCCGTTAGAATTAGGCACACAAACACAACGAAATAAAGAGTAAAGACGAGAAAGGGAAATCGAGACGCAAGGTTTATTCTGATCTACCCTTAAACTAGGGCTACATCCAATAGAAGATTTCACTATAATTAGTACTTTCCACATCTCTGTTACAATTCTTAACTACAAGAGAAATAGATTATATATATCTAATAGCTATTCATGGACCCCCATGCATTTTTGTCGATGGAGAGTATGAACCATATCCCTACGTTAGTAAACAAGTGCGATATGAGGCCGAGACAGCAAGGCCACGTTAGTAAATCGAGCTCATCCGAAGTGAGAAATTGCCTGCAATGAGTAGCAATCAAGCGTGCGGCGGGAAATCGTAGCACGGCCGGCCATTTTCATGCGCTTTAATTTGCGGCTGGCTTAGTGCTGTGTCGACCGTGCACCGGAACCATTGACCCTTCCCTTCATTCATACTGTATCTTCTCTTTCCAAGGGCCACTCTTCATGTTGGCAACTGTCTTTTCCCTTCTTTGCATCTCTTTAATAACGAGAAACGATCGAGCCAAATCATATAGCTCCCTTAGCTCTCAGTATGCGACTCAACAGCGTGAACATTTGCCCTTATAATCTGTGTCGGGCACCTAATTCACTGACGTATAAATCCATCTCTCGACCAAGTCAGTTCAAGGAACCAGATGGTCCAAGACCGAATAATTAGATTTTGCATTTCGAAACTTCATTCTTTTCTCTAGAATGATGGTATCGATGATTCAATCTAAGCATCTCGTGGTTTAAAGTACCAACTCAGATGCGTATCGAAATTCGAATGGAAGATCTCGATACAGTCGCATGGTCCTGGAACCCTAAACCAGCCGACTTCTCTTCGCCAAGTGCATAAACGGGATTAAGTAGAATGGAACTAGTTTCACGGGCGACAAGATAACATATTCATCATTCAAAAGATGCGAGTATCAATTGTAGGTACCTCAAGAACACCTTTATAATTCCAAAAAGTGAAGCGGCATGCGGAAAGATGAGGTCCCAACGAGCACGATGATTTCGCACTCCCTCACTAACTCGATGGGTGGGTAGGTAGGGAAGGGGAGTGTCGTGGGCACTCTTTCGGTCTTAGCCGACCCACGATCGTCAAACGAGGGCAGTGTTAGTGCAGAAAGGAAAACTTGTTCGGGCATAATCCCACTATTGCCAATGGCGATGAGCGTGCGACTTTAATACGTTTACTTTTTTTTAGCATGATTGTGGTCCGTAGTCGAGACACAACTTTTGGAGATTTGAATGTTGCTCCATCACACTTCTAGCTCTAGTTTGGTCCTACTTGTCCTAGATGTTGTGCCTTGGCATGTTGTGGTCCTATGAAATTATAAGATGGAGGAATGTTCGAGATATTAAGTATGATGGTTCACGAAATCGAGCTATTAAGTAATGTGGCACATTTGTGTTAGGTACATAGATCGAGAGATAAGGGAACTGTTTTGTTCATAACTTCAAAGCATCAGATAAGATATTATTAAAGACAGAAAGACAAGTCACTTAAGGGAAATTACCATGAAAGTCCTCCTATTGCACCTATACCAATTTAGTTCTAAACCTTTCGATTTGGCCAATTTAGTTCTAAACCTTTTGACAAATTACTAATTTAATCATTCCGGTCAATTTTGATTGGAAATTGTTAATGTAGATGCCAGTGATCCTACGAGACATGGCCAACACTGATGTGGACAATTCTTTAAATTTTTTTTGAAATATTTTTTTTTCACTGTGGCCGGCCAAGTGAGGGTCTAGCAGGTTGCAAAGAAGGTCTACCCAAGGAAAGACTATTGTGGCCTCACCGGCCAAGGGTAAGGGCGCAAAGGCCTTGCCTAGATTTGGGGGAGGGTTGCCTCGCTTGCGGCTGGTGGGGCCGCAATGGCCCTAAGCAAGGCCTTTACGCCCGTGTTTGGCGAGGCTGCGATGGCCCTAGGTGAGGGCCTTCACTCTACCGCGGCTGATGAGGCAATGATGGCCTTGCGCAGGGTAATTGCGGCCTCGCCGGCCGCAAGCGAAGGCCTTGGGCCCGCCTCGCCAATGATTGACGAGGACCTGGGAGCGAGATGAAAGGAAAAAGGAGGAAAGAAAAAAATAATAAAATAAATCAATTTTAAAAAAAAATTGTAAAAATCGTCCACGTTAGTGTCAGTTGTGCTATGTAGGACGGCCGACGCACACGTTAATAATTTCTGGCCAAAATTAGACTCAATTGACAATTTAAAGATTTAGGACTACAAAATTAAAAAAGTAAAAGATTGAATTGGTACAAGTGCAATATATTTATTACTTTTTTGGTAATTTTTTCCTGACATTTAAAAGTTACCCTGAACAAAAGATTGTGATGCGGATATGAGTTCCATCTCTTCCTTGCCAATGAAGCGGTTAAAAGTTTTGATTAATATCTTGCAATTTGCCAAAAAGAATGTGTTTTAAACATGAATAAAAGGTCACGGGAAAACAAACAAAACATTAATAAAGGGATTTTCTCCATTTTCACCCAATTAAGAGATGGAATTTTACGTAACTTTTGTTGAGGATCATTCATAAAATCATATTTATGTTCGTGACCAAATTGAAGGAGTTTTTAGAACATTATCACGAGAAATGCCAATTCTACCCTCAATTTCTTAAATTCAATACATGAGTATATCTTCATATAATACATTTAATGAATAGTGACATGACATTAAGAGGTATAGTCCCGAAACAACCTATATAATCAAAACCCTAAATTCATCAAAGTTCATTTCTATGAGTTTTCAAAAAAAGAAAGATGATACATAAATAGGAAGGAGCAAGTAAATGGATATGCATATGCATTCGAATGAAGAAGGAAGATGCTTTCAATGACATTATTTCGACTTGTCTTGCAAATAAAATGGTTGGATTTAACCTTTAAGGACTTGCTTAGTCTCCTTTTAACTAGTCATAGTCTCCTAAAACTTAAAAGTGGATTTCATGCACAAGTTTCAATATTTCAACTCAAAATATTTCACTTAAGTACAGTTTATTTCGCGAAAAATGAATGATTTGGAAAACGTGTTCCTAAAAAAGATCGTTTGTATTGTTTATAAAAAATAAAAATAAAATATTTTCATGGCTCACAAAAATATTTAGACACAATTTTTATCTATAATAAAAAAATTTACTGACTAATTATTTCAAACTAAATAAGCAATTTTTTTTATCATTTACTATTCTAGAAACAAACGGATACATCCTTACCAAAAAAAAAAAAACAAACAAACAAACAAATGGATACATTAGATTTGTTCGGTGCAATGCTGATAACCAACTGGAAACGAATCCAAGCTTGTATATCAATTGCGGATTTGTCCAATTTGTCAACGAGAGTTGACTTGTGTGACAGGAAGACATCGTCCTTTCGACACGTAAAAAGAAAATGAAACTAGTTTGACATTGCACGAACAGCAAATACGTGAAGTTCCATATTGAAATTGGCTGTAAAAAACTGAAAAGTTGGCATCACTTGTGTACTTCAAGCTGCACATGTGGTCATGATTTCGTTCCTAAGAAATTTTCTGTCCTCAATCCTAGCGTATCTCGAAACAAGATCTATTCGTTTTGGCCAACTATTTGCTAGAATCAAACACCCATAACTTCGTATCTCTAAGCTTACCCAAAAATAAAAAGAAGCAAAAATAGAGAGATTAAGTTATGTGACCTTGAATCATGTTTTAACTTATTATCCGTCGTTGTATTCTTTAAAGACGCATCAAGAATATATCATTATCGATAAACTAAATGTCAAAAAAGGGTCAGTTAATGAAGTCGAGACAAAAATAAAGTCAGTGCATTATAGAATTGCGAGCACGCGAATAAAATCGGGCAACTAGAAAACCGATTGTCTTGTCCGCTTGCTTCCTTTCATTAGGGTTTTGCTCCAATGTTATAATAATATTTTCGGGGGTGGATGTCGAGGCTGTTGGATTCTCTTGTTACTGGGGTCCTTTTTGACGTATCCCTCAACGGATTAACGGGCGCATCGCCGTAATTGACTCCACGAAATGATCCCAACCTTTGACTTTAACCTTCGAAAGGATGTGATGGATACATGCTAACATCATCATCATCATCTCGAGGGAAAAAGTGTCCGAGTAGGGAGCACTACCCCGGATTTTGTTTGTCTACTCAATCGTGTCATGTGTTCTAGACTCTCGAGGAAACTATTTGAGCATCTAAGGACTGCAAAAGATGATGGGATTGTCCCACTAACAAACCTTAACTTTAGCCCATTTGACATTGATACTCCAGATTTTCTTTCATCTCAACCATACCTGGCAATTCACACCGATCACCCATAAATACATCCCGTCCATATAACTATTCGGTATACAACGCGACGACGTGCGTGACTATCAGAAATTGATGTGGTTACGCTTTTGTAACAGATCATGTCTATTGCTGTGCCAAATTCGTTCACTTGACTTTGCCTGTGAATATTGCCGCCAGTTCGGATTTTTCACGGCCATTATGGATGGAAGTTTGACAGAAAGTGCTTTGGGGTCATTAGTCCAAGTTTGAAGTATTGGCTAGTAAAAGAAATCGTGTTTTAAATCTTCTCATGCAAAAAAAGTACAAGACTTTTGGTGGGATCATCTTCAAAATTATTGATAAGCAAAGAAACGAAATAAAATATTAGTGGGGAATGATGATACCTTGAAAACCTGTCCAGTGTTTCTCCATACAGACGTGGTCCTTTGGGCCTCGACACATCATTGTCAAGACAAAGAAGTTGACCAATTTACTCCGTGAATGAGGGGAATCGGTTTTCTTTATCTGGCTTTCTAATCGGCTTCTTGGGAAGTAATGTCAGTTGGTGGTCTCAAAGGCCATTGTTCTTACTTTCATACATAAAAGAGAATGGGATTACCTTTAAAGAAAGACGTTGTTGGCTAATCCATTTCGAAAAGCAAAGATAAAAGGCTTGAGGATTGACCACTAAGAGATTGATCAAATTATCGAAAGGTTTGGTTCGGATGCGGCAAATCTTATATCTAAATCACACCACCTTCCGTTCACACTAATTTTGTTGCCTTGCCCCATTAGCCTGTGGGTATAAGCGGTGAGGATCTGAGTGCAAGACAGAGTGACGAGGATGTTTATAGGTGTGTTGCATGTGTTAAATGCCCTTTTTTCATACAAAAAGAAAAATTTGCAACAATAACCAAGAAAAATGATTGTCTTGTCAAGTTGCTTCCTTTCATTAGGGTTTTGCTCTTATGCTATAATTTGGTTATGATTGAAGTACTGAACCTATTGTCAAATGCCAAATCAATCTTAAATCTTATAATTTGGCCATTTTATTCCTAAAGCCATTTGATAATTTGCCAATTTAGTCCAGCCGACCAATATTGGTTGGAAATCGCTGACGTGAACGCCGAATATCCTTCATGACACGTCCAGTGCTGACATAGATAATTTTTGCAATTTTTTTTTTTATAGTTTTTCTATTTTTTTTCTTTTCTATTTCCCTCCCCCATCGCTAGGGCCCCGGCGATGGCTAGCAACCTCCACCGGATCGGGCTAGCATCGCTGAGGGCCAAACCTTGTAAGCGTTGGCCTCGCTGGATCGGGCAATGCCGACGCTCGCCACACGTTGACGAGGGAAAGTAACGCTGGCGAAGGCGACCCTCGCTATGGCCGACAGAGGGAAATAAAGAAAAATGGAAAGGAAAAGGAAAAAAGGAAGAAATTCACAAAATAAAATAAAATAAAAAGTGCAAAAATTGTCTATCTCAGTGCCAGTTATATCACGTTGGACAGTCAATCGGCGTCTACATTAGTGACTTTCGGCCAAAATAGATAGACATGATTATATTGGCAAATTGTCAAAATGTTTATAACTAAATTAGTCAAATGAAAATGTTTAGGACTGAATTGACATCCAAACAATATGTTTATAACTTTTTTTGTAATTTTACTCTAGAAATAAGAAGTTGTTGATTGAATTGGATGTGTGGGAGTGCAATTGAAGCTGAAGTTCTTCAAGTGAAGCGAGGTTCTCAAGGTCCTGAAGGGAAAGAAGATTAAACACCTTTAGTTTCTTAAAGAGACCCACAATAAATGACAAATGATCGCCTTGATGTAAAAGCCCTTTCTTCTTCTTTGCATGCATATGCTTTGATGTAACGAAAGCCCAAAGACAGAGCTTAGAACACGGTAATTGAGAACTTGGGAAACAAGTCCTGTCATTTTTCTTACAATCTCTTCAATCATAATCAAATTATGCTTTGCTTCCTTCTTCTTCTTCTTTAGCAATTACAGAAAAAAGTAGGAAGATTTTCCACCCCTTAGTCTCGTTTAGTATCTCGATGGATTTCAATCATTAACCCATTCAGTAATAAATTTCAGAGCTAATCTTTTTTTCACATGGATCGCTGACTCTTGATCTAGCCTTACAACCTATATCAATGACGGCCCAATAGGCCTGCATAACTTGAGAATTGGACCCATATAGATCTCAACCGAGGAAAAAGAGAAGCCAAGCCCGAATATGTACGTGCAACCATAACGTCCGTCATATGTTTCATATGACCAGAAATGCATCATTCGAGTTTTCGAAAATTTGCATTACGAAAGTGTCTGATGACATTAATAAATATCTAATGATTGATATACTAGCAACAATTTTGAAAACTGGTATATTAAGTGATATGGCCGACTTTTATCAAATATTGCCCGCAAACACTATTTGTTTAAAGACTCGCTCATAATCTATGTATTGTTTAAAGACTCCCATATGTGATCCACCGTTTTTGATAATTTCTATTTAGCACACTACATATAATATGCTCATATATTAATTTCTTGTGCTCTGGATATATAAAACATTGACTGCTTGTTCACATTCGTATGTTATAAGAGTTTTAAATGTTTTGGGATTAAGTAAATTCAAGGTGCAGGCACCGCAAGATTTCCATTAAGCAAAATGTAAAAAGTAAGAGTCAATCCAGTCGCACCCTAAATCTTATTACTAATGGTTAGATACATCAGCAAAGTTTTGTTGCTAGGCACAATCATTAGCGACAAGTGTTGTAATTTTGTCGCTAAAGTTTAACCATAACATAATATCTTACCGACGTCCATTACAGTGGGAACCTCTACCGACGGGATTTTCATTTGATCTATAACTTTTGTTTAACTAAGCATATGCCTTTCTTTTACCAACATGCGACATTATCCGGAACTGTAATTACTTAAGCTTCTCATCATAGTTGAATGCGAACGTAGACAGCGCTCAATTTCGTTGTCAGAACGGGTCTAGTAATTTCGCTTTGTGAACTGAATCCAGAAAGATCGACGCTAGTTTGAGGCAACTGATGAAATCTCTTATGGATGATGATGGTTCGCTTTCTCTACAAGGGCACTCACTCAGAAAGAAAGAGATCTTCCAAGTGCATGTGGGCGGTCGCACGATGGAAAAAGTAGGGCATGAATGATGCTGATGCCCCCCGTTATCATTTGTTGCTACGTGCACGGATGTACGTAGGAGAGCCATACTCTACTTAGCAAATGTACGAGAGGACCACTTCTCATGCACATAACTTATAGTGGAGATGAGTGGAAGGATTATGTTCCCTATCGCCGTCATGAGCTTTACATATGTGGTCTTGATAAATTCAGGGAGATATTTTTCCATGTCTTTGGGATCGACCCTTCTTCATTCTTCGCAATTTAATCATTCGATATGCCATAAGGGGCCCAAAAAAGAAGAAAAAAGTTATGACGAGATGGCCTGAAGATGGGCAACTAAACCTAAACCTAGTGTTTCGAATCATAATCATGAACGAAGGAGCAATGCAATCTGTTCAGATCCAATGATACTGAACCCGGAATCAGTATGAAATTCTTGCTCTTGAGAACATCAGTAAAGCGCGAGCCGGACAACAACATTCGGAGAGAACTACTCGACATTCGCGCGAGAATCTATTCGACATTTACGGACCATGAAATGAAATAAAGAAATTCGGATATACCCTTTTTTTTTAAGGGAATGAGTTCATGAAATGAAAACAACAATCACTATGGTGTCAAAAGGTGAAGACGACATGGGCACATGACCTCTTACACATTCATATGCCCGATACCCCAATGCATTTCTACGTTCACGCATGCATCACCTAGGATAGCAAGCGTACAAGAGTACATGGGAGGTACGACATTAACATAAACGGACCACTTCTCATGTACGACGCACCACACTTTTTTACATAATGGATATGAATCAACAAGGGAAAATTACCAAAAAAAAGTCCTAAACATAAGGTAGTTGTGCCAATTTAATCATAAACCTTTTAATTTGGCTAATTTAGTCATAAACATTTGACAATTTGTCAACATATCCATTTGACCAATTTTGACCAGAAATCATTGAGGTCGCCGGCCATCCTACATGGCATGGCCGACACTGATGTGAATAATTTTTTTTTTCAAATTTTCAATTATTTATTTTTCTTTTCTTCTATTTTCCTTCTTTTCTCTTTTTTTTTTCTTTCACTATGGTTGACAAGAGTCACTAGAGCTCGCCGACCACTGGGCAAGGACCACAAAGCCCTTGCCAGCCGCTAGCGAGGGTCATGGCCCTCGCCCGGATCTAGGGGATGTCGCCTAGCCTAGATCTGAGCGAGGCCAGCCTTGCTGGCCGTGAGTGAAGGCGACAAGGCTAGCGAGGATGGCCTTGCCTGGATTCAGGCGAGGATGGCCTTGCCTGGATTCGGGCAAGGGCCGCAACCCTCACCAAAGCTCCCTGGCCATAATGAAAAAAAAAAACAAAAGAAAAGAAGGAAAATAAAAATCAAAAGAAAATGAAAAGTTGCAAAAAAAATTATCCGCGTTAATACTGGCTATCTGTTGGCCGTGCCATATAGGACAGTTAGCATCCACATTAGCAATTTTCAGTCAAAATTGGCCGAATGGACTAAATTGGCAAACCGTCAAAAGATTTGAAATTAAATTGACACAAATGTAATAATTTTAGGACTTTTTTTTTTATAATTTTTCCAATCAACAATGTATGTCTCGAAAAGCCAGCCATAAAGAATCATGGTCTTGAGGAATTCGAGGGAGATTATTTTCCCATTTACGAGATGACCCACTGATTGTCCGCGCGTGGCACGAGATGATAACCGTCCAAGGAGAGGCCTTCACCGTTTCAAACTTTCAATGATCAACTCGTGTGGAAAATAATAGATAGATGTGGTGTTAGGAGTGGCAACTTTTAACACACCATAGGAACATCACACTACGCAAGAGGAGAAAGTGAGCGAGAACGACGCCCTGAATTCGACTCAGTTTGAGCACGATTAAGTTAAAATCGATACAGCTTGATACGCGGAGTGTACTCTCTAGGAAATTGAAATTTTGCATATCTGACCGAACTTAACTCGTTCTATTTGCTAAACTATGCAACTATTTTTATTAAAACTACTTAGGTAATAGTAGTGATGCATGTTGTAGCTCATATTGAAACATTTCTCGATGCAAAACAACAATAAAAACCGAAAATGGACATGACACGTGGTCATCTTACGTGGACCATTATAGTGGCGGACAGGTTATCATGGAGGTGGGCCACTGGCACTAGCAATAGTGCTGGCATGGATGGCGACTTTTACCGTTTGGTGAAAGTATAGTTTCTAATGAACAAAGTGTTGAATAATTTATTTTATTCTTGTTTTAGGCAAGATCCCCGTTCACAACTCACTTGACGAATAAAAAAAAATCCTTTAGGAGATTTCCGTTGGAAATTGCTGACATGGCGATTGGCCATGTAGGATAACTGGCGACGATTGGACCACCATGTCATAGATTTCTAACGAAAATTGACCGGAAAGACTACATTAGAATTTTACTGAAAAGCTTAAGACTAAATTACCAAAGTTAAAAAACTTAGGACTAAATTGGCATCTGCACAATAGGTTGATGACTAATTGGGTAATTTTTTTGCTTGAAAGTAGATAGCTAAAATGATGAATTAAGTCGAATCTTGCGTCTCAATAAGCTTAAGAACATTTACTCATGTTTTTTTATTAATTGAAAGAAGGAAAAAAATCTGTAAAAACCATTTGCGTCTCAATAATCTCTTGATTGTACTTTGCGCCCTCTAATTTCTAAACCTACATATTTCACCCTCCAATTTGTGCATTTTTCTCTAAGTTCTCCCAATAGAATTAGGTTTCAAGGAAAAATCAGGGAGTGAAGAGTAATTTTTGCAAAAAATGGTCGAATTAGAACAGCAGTAAAGGAAGTTCATTCGTAATGAATTAGACCAAACCACCTGAATTCTCAACAGAGTAAATCCTCGTTATTACTGCGCACGAGGTATCGTAGGTTTTGACTACCTGAAAGTATAGTCAATTCACATTTGAACCGCAGATTTGACCAAAATTACTAAGGACATGTGATTGCATGTTTCTAGAGCTCATCGCATTTTCTTTTGGCATACGATAAGACCGCAGAGGAAATCAAGATATCCATCAATGATGTATAGAACAAGAATCCTCACTATATTTCAGGATGTCCATGAAAACCGATCTAAAATGGCCGACAAAATCAAGACGTAGTTTTATGGAAAAGAGAACTTTAATCTCGCTTTTTATAGTTTAAGGATACATGCGTGGAATTCTGACAACCTGGAGTCCCATATAACACTCGTCAAAGTCCAAGTCCTTTGGTATATGCAGGAGGTCATGATCCGGAATAATCTGCTCGCAGTTGATGAGATTTGAATAGGTAACTCTCGATCCTTGACCGAAAGTGCAACTGCATACCAAGACAAGCAATTCATCTCAAATTGCGTTCCTGAAGTTTCCCGAAATGATCATATGGTGATAGGAAGGCGACGGTGGCGGCACCACATGATATTTCCATATTTCTTGTCCGCCCATATTTTTTTTCCAGACCTTGAAGACACTGACCATACAAGAAAAGGGAAATCAACAAGCAGATAAAAGGGGCATCAAACTTGTAAACAGTCCATCTGCTACCTTCAGCCATTGGACCACACAAATTTCCAAGACAGCCACTGAGCATATCACAATAATATATTAACTGCGACACACCACATCAATTCTCCGATGCGAAGCTTCTCTAACATGACTCACATGTGCATGTCAATGGATATAAGAAATTATGGACAAAGGGACATCTTGTGAGTATATAATATCTGCATACATGTCCACTACTATGTCTAAACATCACTCCATATTATTATTTATTTTGCACTTGAATTATACTTCAAGTAATTACACAGTTTGCATTACTTTCTGTGGTCATTTTTGAGAAAGTCCTTGATATATGTCAAATTTTGTCTAATGAGTGAATAGTCAGGACGAGTTGTAACATATTGAGTCACAAATCGAGCCAACCCACGATGAATATCTTGGATGCCATTAGAACGTCAAAATTTGAAGTTGATTGCACGTGCAATATAATCATTCTAGGGAAGTTCAGGGCATAAATATTTATTTCACGCCCAAAAGTTTTGATACAAGAAGAGCCAGTATGTTAGAGTTCAACAGTGCACGTGTTGTGCAGAAAATATAGAAGATTAACTTTCCCTATAAGAAAGGCTAATTAACTACCTAAAAGACTAACAAAGGCTTAATTAGATATATCGTGCTTACTTATTCGGGCTTTCCATTGCAGCTTGCTTCATTAACGGCGCAATCTTTACGCTGATCGACTTGTGCACATGCCTCTACTACTCATGGTTCTACCGATCCAAACTGAGAAGAGAATACAAGTTGAAGGCAAATCCTTGCCACGACCGCTTGGTCCTTGCCTTCTGCTTGCCGTGCACGCTTTGTCGAGAGTACCAAGAGCTTCAGAACGGCGGATTCAATATGGAGATGGGTAAAGAACCATTCCTTTCCAACATCTTCCTCCTTGGCTAGCTTTTATATAGTGTACATACTAGTCTTCCCAAGTTGTGATTAAGCAGTGATTTTCAAAATGATTGAATTGATGTGTATTGACTGGTACCGTGAGCGTGCGCAGGATGGGAGGGAAACGCCAGGCAACGGAAAGAAGTGGCAATGGTTCCAAAGGTGGAAGGCGGCATGAAGCGCTAAGAGTCTTGAGCTAATTAAGGGCAACATCTTATCTTCACTTATGCAAGTGAACTTGTTTCTTAGAATAACATATGTCATGGATTGTTATGTGCGTGTGATAAAGTTGGAGCTCAGCTCCTAAATTTGTATCATGGATTGTTTCTTAAAAATGACATATGTCATATGTTGTGAGAGATTGTGATAAGGAATAAGTGGCTTTGGTCGTAAACGCGGGGATTTTAGTGGATTTGTCAATGTCGCTCTCTCCAAGAAACATAAGTCACACCAAAATTACATAATTTTTAGCGTGATTTCTATGTTTATCTATCGTAAGTACTTACCCATCCTCAAAAAGCTTATACACTCACAATGACTCTTTACTTTTGTCCGACGATCAAATGGAATGCAAGCAGGTCAAGTCTTCGAAAGGATTATCATAAGCTTTTTTTATGGCATGCACAAACTGGCAGACCTATAGGGCTTCTAGGTCCAAAAATTATTCTACGAATTTGAGGGTTAGAATTTATAAATATTACTTAGACAGAAAAATTTCGTGCCTTGCCCTCGTTACCTTGAACTCTCGGTTCGCCGTTGTATTCGCGCAACATGTGAAAGATGCACTTTTGCAGATTGCGCACATGTTATTCTACAATCGTGGGGCACGTCTGAGTCGCCTCACTTACTGTTTTCATGCATTCGACAATCATGTACATTGGCGCATGTCCACATGTTTGCGTATTTGAATCGGCACGCGGCATGTGCATTCATATGCTCGTCAATAACAGACCCTGATCTATGGCCAAGAGGCGACGGCCACCACTAATTCACTCCTTCGGTCCACCGTTGTCGCTCGTGCTCGCAATTACAATTCACAGCCTCGCGAATTCGAATGGTCCACCACAACTTTAGCAGGAAGTTTGATACTTTTGCGTGGTTTTCTGGGCTGTTTGGCAACTTATTTAGAGTTTTTTTATTATTTGTCGGGCCCATCAAAGAGTGACACAACACACTGCGAATCGGACAAGATTGGAGGAAAGGCCAAAATGTCCTTTCTGCTTTGGACAATTAAGAGGAGACTGACAATTCGAAAGACAAATGAAAAGCCGTTTCTTTCGTAATTGAAGGCACATCTTCCATATGTTGAGGGCCACACCTTTTACTAAAATTTCATAATTGCCCTCACGGAAGAAGGAACACAGTTGATATAACTATATTAGATGATTAAAAAGTTATAAACTTCCCGAGATCTAGCGTTTAACCACAGTGTAGCCAAACTCTTTCTAGAATTAGCGTTTTCTTCCTAAAGAATGGGCTGCGACACTCAAATTATACGTAATGGAAATGACGTGGAAGTTAATGGATCTTGCAATTCAAGACAGATATGAGAAGAAGATATTACCATGATACTCAACGGGAAAATATAAGGATATTAGAGATTTACGCAGTTCAGCTTGAGTATCGATACTTATTTTACGGAGAGAGACGGCGCTAATAAATTCATTATTAATCTTGAGAGTATATAATTTACAATAACTTGATCATGCTTTCTTTCGGTACTCAATTATACTCAAAGTAGATCCGCAAGTGTTATCTTGTAATATCTCGTAAAAAAACTCACTCAAAATACTCATACAGAGAACTTTTCACGGAAGGGATGGCGTCCTCAATGGTCTTTAAATTCCCGTCCGTCCCATTGTTGTGTCATTCAAGCTTCAACTAGAGTGGAGCTAGCTTGCCGTTCTGTCCTCCTTCACCCTTCGTTTTTCACTGGGTGCCCGCATATCAATCCCCAGAGCGAAGCAGAAACTCTGCATTATCTCTTCTTCACCACCCACAGCCCAACCAGCATGAGCTCAACCAAACCCTACGACGTCGAGGAACACCCTTGGAGCACCGGCCTCTGCGGCTGCTTCGATGACATCAAAAGCTGTAACGGAAATCTATTCATATCGCCATCTTCTTCTTCCCCTCTTTTCTTCCGCGTATCAAGGGATAAATAAATCCATGCAACTCCATTGTTGCTTGCAGGCTGCATCACCTTCTGGTGCCCATGCATCACCTTCGGACGGATATCAGAGATTCTGGACAAAGGGGAAACGTGTGAGTATATAACTTCTGTCTACGTGTTCGCATCTATATGTCCAAGGATCGCTCCAAATTATTATTATTTTGCGCTGGGATTATACTTCGGGTACACAGTTATATTTCGAGTAAGCCCTTGACATAGGTCGAGTTCCGTCTATTAGCGACCGATCGGGATGAACTGTAATAATGTTGAGTCACAAATGAAGCCTGCGCATGAAGAACTCAAGCCGCAGTTCTCAAAGCAAGCAGAGCCAGTTAATAAGAGTGCAACAGTGGACGTGTGATGTCGAATTTTATGAACTTGTCCCGATTCTGGACTCGACAACTTTTGCCGATAACGTAGGAGATTAATTTTCCCTGTTATGAAAGGCTAATTAATTACCGAAAAAACTAGCCAAGTCTAATTGTATATTTGCACTCACTTGTCCGACCTTGGATTGCAGCTTGCGTCATGAACTGCGCAATCTTTGCGCTGATCCACTCCCTGACTCAGTGCGCATGTCTCTATTCATGCTTCTACCGAACCAAACTGAGACGAGAATTCGGGTTGAAGCAAGATCCGTGCCATGACTGCTTAGTCCACTACTGCTGCCTGCACTGCGCGCTTTGTCAAGAGTACCGAGAGCTCAAGAGCCGTGGATTCGACATGGCGACGGGTAAAAAACCCATTCCTTTCCAGCATCTTAGGGCCGGCTAGCTTTCAAATAGTGCAGATACTAGTCTTTCTAGGTGTTGATCAAGTACTCACTCAAAATGGTTGGATTGGTGTGCAGGATGGGAAGGGAACGCCAGGCAACATAGAGAAGTGGCAATGGCTCCAGTGGTGGAAGGCGGCATGAAGCGCTAGTGTCCTGTGCTGATTAAGGGCCACCATCTTTTTTCGACCAAGAATATAATTCTCTTTCCTCTGCTTGATTATGCAAGCGAACTTGTTACTCAGAATAACAGATGCCATGTATTGTTCTGCGTGAATAGTAAAGTCGGAGCTCAGCTCCTAATTGTATGATCCTTTTTCATTTGGTAGGCGCAGAGTCTGTGCCAAGAGTTCGATTAAGTCCGTCCTCTAAGACCTTCAGGGTGAGTATTGAGTTGTCAACGTATAAATCTTTTGATAGCATTGTTCAACGTGTGAATCTTTCCATTTGTTCCGTCTTTGTGTCGAGGGAATTTTTAGTGGACTTGTCATTGTCGCTCTCCTTGCGAAACGTAAGTCGCCCCAAAACTACGTAACATTTAGGGTCGATTTCTCTGTTTATTTGTCGCGACTTCTTACCGCAGTCTTGAACCTTCTACACTCGCAATGACTCCTTGCCCTCATCCGTCGATTGGATCGAGTGCAAATGGGTCGAGTCTTCAAAAGAATTAAAATGGGCAAGGGTCACGGCCCAAGTTTAGAAAAAAAAAAAGGGAAAGAAAAAAGAAAAAAATAAAGAAAAATAAATAATAATAAATTTAGAAAAGTGTTCAAATTTTTTTTAAAAAAAATTATTTATGTCAACACCGGCTGTATTACTTAGAACGGCTGACGCTGACTAGATCGGGACGTTAGAAATTTCTGTCAAAATTGGCCAGAAGAATTAATTTGACAGATCGTCAAAAGGTTTAGGACTAAATTGGTACAATTGAATGGTCTATGACTGAATTGGCAAATTATCAAAAGACATAGGACTAAATTGGTAAAAAAAATTGAGGTTAAAAAAAATTAGTCAAATTGAAATATTTATTATTGAATTAGTAAAAGTGTAATATATTTAGAACTTTCTTGGTAATTTTTTCCTCCTCGCTCATGCTCGCATAACAATTCACAACCTCATGCGTTAGAATTTGATTGTGCAACTGCATACCTCCATTTGATTGTTCGTACAAGTAATTCATCTCGATTGTGTTCCTGAAGTTTTTTGCTGAGATGATGATATGGCGACGGGAAGGCGATGGTGACTGCACCATATGATATTCCACATTTCATGTCCCTCCACAATGAACGGGCTCGAGTGGTCCATTTTTCCAGACATTGAAGCGACTGTGACCATATATACAAGAAAAGAGATACCAACAAGCAGAAAAGGGGGCCATCAAACTTGTAGACGGTCCACTTGCTATACCTTCAGCTATTGGACCACGCAAATTTCCAAGACAGTCATGCACTTGGAGTAGGTTGTTTTCTCGTTCACATTTGACCTCATTCGCAGTATGCTGTCGCTGGACACCCTTGGAGTTCCGGCCTGATTGTCGCAAGCGTGTGGCAAAAGTTTGATATCTTTGTATGGGAGATAGTCAAGAGGAAGCACAAATCCGAGCATGTCACCGTATTCAACTGAATCCACATTCACTCAAAAGCTTAAATCAAGAAATTATGGGACAACAATGATATATTAACTGTACACATCATGCATGTGACTATATAATATCTGTATACATGTCCGCAAATATGTTTGAACATCGCTCCATATTATTATTATTTTGCACTCGGATTATACTTCAGGTGATTACGCGGTTTGCATTGCCTTTCGCGGTCATTTTTTGAAAAGTCCTTGATATATGCCGAATTTTGCCTAATGAGTGAACGGTCGGGACGAGTTGTAACATATTGGGTCACAAATCAAGCCAGAGCATGATGAACTCAAACATGATTCGCATAGAGTATTTTGGATGCCGTTAGAATGTCAAAATTTGAAGTTGATTATGTGCAATATGATCATTCTAGGGAAGTTTAGGGCCCAAAAGTTTTGAAGCAAGCCGAGCCAGAAAATTAGAGTTCAACAGTGCACATGAGTTATGCAGAAAATATAGAAGATTAACTTTCCCTACAAGAAAGGCTAATTAACTACCTAAAAGACCAACAAAGGCTTAATTATATAAATCGCGCTTACTTATTCAGGCTTTGCATTGCAGTTTGCTTCATTAACAGCAAAATCTCTCCGCTGATCGACTCGTGCGCATGTCTCTACTCATGCTTCTAGTTCCATCGATCCAAACTGAGAAGAGAAATACAGGTTGAAAGCAGATCCTTGCCACGACTGCTTTGGTCCACGCCTCCCGCCTGCCATGCGCGCTTTGTCAAGAGTACCGAGAGCTCCAGAGCCGTGGATTCTGTTGCGTAAGCCAAGCGATCGAACAATAAAATTGACAGAATAAGAAAATAAATCGGACACCAGATTTACGTGGTTCGGTCGTAGTGACCTACGTCCACGGGGAGAGCAGCACGGAATTCCACTATAGATCAAGCGATACAACGGAGATTACAACCACACTCGAGTCACTCAAACACTCTCAGTGTTTCCCAAGCCCCAATTACACCCAATAACTCACACAGTGTTTAGCCCCACAATTTCTCACGAAATAATCTCTCAATCTCGCAAAGAATTGTACACAAATCTTATCACAAGATTTACGCTTGAACACTAATTCTTCTTGGATATAATTCACGAACGAAAATCCACGGAAACACCCACCGCCAAGCACTCGCGAATGTCTTCACTTCAACCGCGGCGCTTCAAGAAGTTTTCTGTGCCTCAAGAGCAACCCCACAGCTCCACAATTAATATTTTATACCCCAAGAAAAGAATATGCGTGGCCGACTCCAGCTTGGACAAGAAGGAAACCATGCAATCCTAATGGGCGGTCAACAAAATCAGATTTCCTCTTCTTCTGTTTGACCGACTTCAGCATAAATCAGGAAAGTAAATTATTTTCCTTTGGCCCAATTTTGCTTCAATCGTGGGAATATTTCCTTTTCCACAAGATACGTAATTTGAGATCCGAAGCTTGCTCGATTCAAGACATTCACAAATAATAATTCATCTCATATCGGGTTTTGTTCATGGGCTCAAACTCGAGACATATTTTAACAATCTCCACCTTGGCTCGACGTTTGAGCCAAGTAACAATCGCTTTGATAAAATCCGAATTTCTCTACTACTCTCCCACAGCCCCCAATGGGCTCAACCGCCACAGATGTCTTTCAAGTCCAAGCCTCGCTTGAACTTCGCCATAGCCGTGGACCTTATCAGAATACCAACTCCACATGCACCTTTAACTACTCCATAAGGATTTTCCGACACAACCTCCTCAATCGCAGATAAAGCAAAATCATTGTTGCATCCATATCTATCGGAAGATTGAATACGCACCTTATCAATATCAGCAGTTACAGCAACTGTTGGCTCAATAGGCTCCACCTCGCTATAAGCACCATCCGTGTCGATTATTTCACTAGTATCCGCTACCTCAGGAGTTTCTGGTTGCAACTCCACCTCAAGCTGAGCACCATTCAGATCCGTATGAACACTGCTATTAACACTCCTAGCCAGAAGTACTGGAGACTCGTCAAATGTAACTTCTCTGTTGATAACATGTGAATTTAATTCCGGGCACCACAACTTATAGCCCCGCTCACCTTGTGCATAACCTAGGAACATGCACTTTCTTGTCCTTCCATCGAGCTTACCATCACTAACTCGAACATAACATGGACAACCAAATATTCTAAGAACAGAATAATCAGCAACGTTACCTGACCACACTTCTTCGGGAGTCCGACATTCAATCACAGTCGATGGAGATCTATTCTTCAAGTAGCTCGCCGTACTAAGCGCATCCGCTAGAAATCTTCTAGCCATACCAGCACTAGAGAGCATTTTATGGGCCGTCTCTAGTAATGTTTTGCTCATCAACTCTGCAACATGTTGTGGTTCATTGACACTAGTGCGGTGTCTCACTATGCCTTCCTTCATGCAGAATTTGTTTAACAGCTCCGAGCAAAAATCCATACTATTGTCAGTCCGCACCTGCTTAATCGTTTTACTAGTCTCCTTTTCGATCAAAGCTTTTAACTGCCTGATCCTGACAACAGCATCAAACTTGTGCCTAAGCACAAACACCCATGTCTTCCTCGAGTAGTCATCAACAACTGTTAGCATAAATCTGGCACTCTTCCTCGAAGGAAATCGCGACAACCTGCGAACATCCAAGTGAATTAATTCTGCAATATTCGTGGTTTCTCTGACAATCGTACTAAACTGCACTTTCCGCCGTTGATCTAAATCACAGCACCTGCATACATTCAATTCGTTAGCCACATAACCACATAGCAAATTTCTTTCACTTAGAACCTTCAGGCTTCTCTCGCTAATGTGCCCCAAACGCATATGCCACAATTCAGACTTTCGAACTGATGCATCCGACGTCTCCGCAGCGAATTCCATCACTGTCTCACCTTGAAGCTCATACAGGCCACTATGCTTGATTCCTTTCATTATCACCAAGACACCTCGAACAACTTTCAAAACTCCACATTCTGAAGAATACCGACACCCAGCTGAATCTAGGGCACTCAAGGAAATCAGATTTTTCTTCAACTCTGGAACATGCCTCACTCCAGTCAATGTCCACACGATACCATCATGCATTCTAATCCTAACATCACCAACACCAATAACATCGCATTCAGCATTGTTCCCCAACTGCACTTTACTACTATCCGTGCACTGATAAGTAGTAAACCAGTTCCTGTTTGGTGTAGCATGAAAAGAACAATCAGAATCCATAATCCATCCATTAAACGACGAATTATTAGTGACAGACAAGACAAAATCAGCATTATCCGAATTACTGTCTGCTATAGCTGCAACATCATCCGTAGGATCAACTCTAATTCCCTTACCTTTGTCGTTCTTCAGCTTAAGGCAATCCCTTCTAAGATGCCCCTTCTTGCCACAGCTCCAACAGACAACACCACCAGTCCTAGACTAACTTCGTCTATTCGAGTTCATACTACTTCTGCTAACACGTGTACCAGTTCTTCCTCTATTTTCACCTACTAAAGCAGCAGATACATGTTCGCCAGATTCTCTTCTACGGATGTCTTCGCTCAGAATTAAATCTCGAACACCATCAAACGTCAAACTTGTTGACCCAGAGGAATTACTAACAGCAGTAACAGTAGTATTCCAACTATCAGGCAATGAGGATAATAGAATCAAAGCACGTACCTCATCTTCAAAGTCAATATCAACTGAACTCAATTGACTAACGATCACATTGAATTCATTAATATGATCAGCAACTGATGCACCTTCGCTCATCTTCAAATTAAATAGACGTCGCATCAAATAGGCTTTGTTGATCGCAAAGGGCTTCTCGTACATGTCCGACAGTGCTTTCATCAAACCCGCAGTGGTCTTCTCATTCACGATGTTAAATGCAACGTTACGAGCCAACGTCAGCCGAATAACACCCAAAGCTCGTCTATCCAGCAATTCCCAATCAGCTTGCTTCATCGTCTCTGGCTTCTCCCCAGACAGGGGCACGTGCAGTTTCATCTGATATAGATGATCCTCAATCTGCATCTTCCAGAAACCAAAATCCTTCCCATCAAATCTGTCGATTCTCACTTTTCCTTCTTCTATCGCCATCGATTCGCTTCAACTCAACCAAGCCAAGCTCTGATACCAATTGTTGCGTAAGCCAAGCGATCGAACAATAAAATTGACAAAATAAGAAAATAAATCGGACACCAGATTTACGTGGTTCGGTCGTAGTGACCTACGTCCACGGGGAGAGCAGCACGAAATTCCACTATAGATCAAGCGATACAACGGAGATTACAACCACACTCGAGTCACTCAAACACTCTCAGTGTTTCCCAAGCCCCAATTACACCCAATAACTCACACAGTGTTTAGCCCCACAATTTCTCACGAAATAATCTCTCAATCTCGCAAAGAATTGTACACAAATCTTATCACAAGATTTACGCTTGAACACTAATTCTTCTTGGATATAATTCACGAACGAGAATCCACGGAAACACCCACCGCCAAGCACTCGCGAATGTCTTCACTTCAACCGCGGCGCTTCAAGAAGTCTTCTGTGCCTCAAGAGCAACCCCACAGCTCCACAATTAATATTTTATACCCCAAGAAAAGAATATGCGTGGCCGACTCCAGCTTGGACAAGAAGGAAACCATGCAATCCTAATGGGCGGTCAACAAAATCAGATTTCCTCTTCTTCTGTTTGACCGACTTCAGCATAAATCAGGAAAGTAAATTATTTTCCTTTGGCCCAATTTTGCTTCAATCGTGGGAATATTTCCTTTTCCACAAGATACGTAATTTGAGGTCCGAAGCTTGCTCGATTCAAGACATTCACAAATAATAATTCATCTCATATCGGGTTTTGTTCATGGGCTCAAACTCGAGACATATTTTAACAGATTCAACATGGAGATGGGAAGGAAACGCCAGGCAACAGAAAGAAGTGGCAATGGCTCCAAAGGTGGAAGGCGGCATGCAGCGCTAAGAGTCTTGTGCTAATTAAGGGCCACATCTTATCTTTCCTCTACTTAATTAGGCAAGTGTACTTGTTTCTTAGAATAACACGTCATGGATTGTTCTGTGCGTTTGATAAAGTTGGAGCTCAGCTCCTAAATTTGTGTTATGGATTATATTGTTTCCTAGAAATGACATATGCCATATGTCGTGAGAGATTGTGAAAAGAAATAAGTGATTTTGGTCGTATACGGAAGGATTTTAGTGGATTTATCAATGTCGCTCTCTCCGTGAAACACACGATAACTCTTTGCTTTCATCCGACGATTGGATCGAACGCAAGTGGATCAAGTCTTCGAAAGGATTATCGACCGTGCCATTTTGAAACCGAGGCGGATGGATGTCGACTTATAGATAACCTAATGGCATGCATACATTGGCAGACCTAGAGGGCTAGTCGTGTGGGCAGACACTTATCTACGTAGCCGAGAGGCGACGGCAGCCGCTGACCCACACCTTCGGTCCATCATTGTCGCTCATGCTCGCATTACCCTTCACAGCCTCGTGGATTAGAAATCTTCCACCATAACTTCAATAGGAAGTTGTTCGATTTTTAATGTGTTGGGCCAGTCCAAGATTGACAAAACATATTGCGAATCGGACAACACTGGAGGAAAAACTAAATTGTCCTTTCTGCTCTGAACGTTCAAAAGGAGACTAGCAATTGTCAGAGGCAAAGCTTTCGTAATTGAGGGCCACGCTTTACTAAACTTTCATAATTGCCCTCACGCAGGAAGGAACACGTTGATAACTAAATTAGATGATTAAACTTCCTGAGATCAAGCGTTTAACCAAATTGTAGCCAAACTTTTTTTTACAATTACCATTTTCTTCCTAATGACACTCAAATTATGTGTAATGAAAATAACGAGGAAAGTAAGGAATCTTGCAATGCAAAACAGATATGAGAAGAGGATGTTATAGAGAAATACAAAAATACCATAGATTTACGTGATTTGACTCGAGTGTCGATATCTACTCTATGGAGAGAGATAGCGCTAAAAAATTCATCATGAATCTTGAGAGTACATAAATTACAATAGCTCGATCATGTTTACTAGTCCTCAATTATATCCAAAGTAGATCCGCAAGTGTTATCTCACGATATCTCCTAAAGAGCTCACTTGAAATACTCACAGAGAGAAATTTCACGGAAGGGACAGCGTTCTCAATGGTCCCGTCCCCTGGCCATTCACGCTTCATCTAGAGTGGAACTAGCTCTTTTGTTATTCTGTCCTCCTTCACCCTTCGTTTTTCACTGGGTGCCCGCATATCAATCCCCAGAACAAGGCGGACATCAGAAACTCTGCATTATCTCATCTTCACCACCCACAGCCCACCCAGCATGAGCTCAACCAGACCCTACGATGTCGAAGAACACCCTTGGAGCACCGGCCTCTGCGGCTGCTTCGACAACATCAAAAGCTGTAAGAGAAATCTGTTCATATTGCCAGCTTCTTCTTTCCCTTTCTTCTTCCACGTTTCAAGAAATAAATTCATGCAACTCCATGTTGTTTGCAGGCTGTATCACCTTCTGGTGCCCATGCATCACCTTCGGACGGATATCGGAGATTATGGACAAAGGGGAAACGTGTGAGTATACAACTTCTGTATACGTGTTTGCATATATGTCCAAGGATTGCGCCAATATTATTTTGCGCTGGGATTATACTTCGGGTACACCGTTATATTTCGAATAAGTCCTTGAGATAGGTCGAGTTTCGTCTAATAGCAACCAATCGGAATGAACTGTCATAATGTTGGGTCACAAATGAAGCCTGCTCATGAAGAACTCGAGTCGCAGTTCACAAAGCAAGCAGAGCCAGTTAATTAGAGTGCAACAGTGGACATGTGATGTCGAATTTTATGAACTTATCCCGATTCTGGATTTGACAACTTATGCAGATAACATAGGAGATTAATTTTCCCTGTTATGAAAGGCTAATTAATTACCGAAAAAACTAACAAAGTCTAATTATATATTTGCACTCACTTATCCGACCTTGGATTGCAGCTTGCGTCGTGAACTGCGCAATCTTTGCGCTGCTCTACTCCCTGACTCCGTGCGTATGCCTCTATTCATGCTTCTACCGAACCAAACTGAGACGAGAATTCGGGTTGAAGCAAGATCCATGCCATGACTGCTTAGTCCACTGGTGCTGCCTGCACTGCGCGCTTTGTCAAGAGTACCGAGAGCTCAAGAGCCGTGGATTCGACATGGAGAGGGGTAAAAAACCCATTCCTTTCCAACATCTTAGGGCCGGCTAGCTTTCAAATAGTGCAGATACTAGTCTTTCTAAGTGTTGATCAAGTACTCACTCAAAATGGTTGGATTGGTGTGCAGGATGGGAAGAGAACGCCAGGCAACGTAGAGAAGTGGCAATGGCTCCAGTGGTGGAAGGCGGCATGAAGCGCTAGGGTCCTGTGCTGATTAAGGGGTAACATCTTGTCTCGACCAAGCATATAATTCTCTTTCCTCTGCTTGATTATGCAAGTGAACTTGTTTCTCAGAATAACATATGCCATGTATTGTTCTGCGTGATTCGTAAAGTCGGAGCTCAGCTCCTACTCGTATTATCCTTTTCATTTGGTTGGCGCAGACTTCACTAAGAGTTCGATTAAGTTTGCACTATAAGACCTTCGGGGGGAGTATGAATTGTCAACTTATAAATCTTTTGATAGCATTGTTCAGTGCGTGAATCTTTCCGTTTGTTCCGTCTTTGTGTCGAGGGAATTTTAGTGGACTTGTCACCGTCTCTCTCCTGCGAAACATAAATCGTACCAAAATTACATAACATTGAGGACGATTTATCGGTTTATCTATCGCAACTTCTTACCCGGCCTTGAACCTTCAACACACGCAATGACTCCGTCCTTGCTCTCGTCCGTCGATTAGATCGAGTGCAAATGGGTCAAGTCTTTCAAAAGAATGACATCTAGGAGTTAAAGGTGAATGGATGTCGACTTTTAAGCTCATAACATTTTCCCTGCTCCATATGGAACTCGAACGCAATAACTTTCAATTTAGATCCATACATGGCATGTGCCAAGGATGTCAATGGTTCGGTTCGGGTGTCTAGGAAAATCGAACCAAATCATTTAAACGTGTGCTTGATCCGAACCGAAATGCCACAAGAACCGAATATGATCCTAACCGAAAGTGCGGTTCGGTTTTCGGTTTCTCTTTTTGATCTTTTTTTGCACTTATTCCCTTCCTCCTCGTCTTCTTCTTCCGCTCTCTCTCTCTTCCCTTCTCTGTGAGACTACTTCTTCTTTCTTCTTCCCGTCAAGAAGCAGGTCAATTGATGACCCACCACCGAAAGGCCCCACCATATCACCGGAGTCGGCCATGGACACTCGCCGGAGACCGAACTTCCGAAGATTGAACCCGCTCGAACAACGAAAAAGCGAGGACCGGGACTCGGAAGACCCGTTTGGTTAATGGCGGCCATCACAAACACCTCGGAGCCGCCGTCGCCGGCCCAGGTGGACTCAGTCTCGATGTCGACATCGGCCGACGAGCTGACGGCCGAGGCCGTGAACAAGCGCTACGAGGGGCTGGTCATGCTACGACCAAAGGCCGTCAAGGGGAAGGGCGTGTGGTACTGGGGCGCACCTCGAGCCCATGCTCGTCCACAACGCCGACACCGGCCTCGCCAAGGCCGTGAAGCTCCGACACTCCCTCTACGTGGCCGTCTTTTCCTCCTCCAACCCGTCGCGGACCGCCTCCGAGCATCTCAAGCACGGCACCTGGTGTTATATTTATAATGTGATCCCACGTTTAGGGATATAGTTTTTGAAATAAAAACTTATCCATTGGGTTTGACCCACGTTTTCTCTTTTAAGTAACGGTTATCCACATACGGTTTTTCCACACTTCATACCCCTTCGGTAACAACCGCCCTCTTCGGTAACCGCCTTGATGGAAAGCGGTTTATAAAGAGGAATGTTTATTTCATAAGGGTAGACACAAGATCTAATGCAAACCCTCTCATTCGGTAATATACCATCAGCACGCGAGAGGATTGGGTTAGTAGAGTGCGTCCATAATCACTGTCGAATTGACGTCGAACTACCATGAATTTTTAACGAATGTAAACTTAAATAATGATTGGAGGTTAATTTATTTCGATTTTATTTTTTATATTTGATTCTAATTGTGCTTGAATTTGTACTTCAATACTTAATTAGAGTCTTTCAGTTTTTGTCTTACACCAGGCCAACTTCAAGAAGCCAGAGAGAAAAATGTGTTTCGTCACTTTTTGGGAGATGATAATTCTGTGAGGGAAGAGGCAGAGAGAGAGAGAATAAAGCAGGAGAGAGAGAGAGAGAGCGCGCGAGAGGAGAGCAGTGAGTGTGAAGACAGAGGAGGAGAGAGAATAAAGTAAAAAAGTGAAAGAGAGAGAGAAAAGTGAGTGAGAGGTGAGCAGTCGTGAACAGTGAGATTGAGGAGAGAATGCGGGAAGGGAAGAAACACGTTAAAAAGCCGAAATCCGAATCGATTTGAATCGAGCCGAACTGAACCGTTATGTTGACCAAATTCATTTACTTATTATATCCGAACCGAAATCGAACTGAACCGAAAATGCATGAATTTTCGATTCGATTCGACTCGATTCGTATCTTGATTCGGTTTTTCGGTTTGGTTTTGACACTCCTAGCATGTGCACGTTGGCAGACATAGGAGGCTCGCGGTAGCCTCCGCCCCTCCCAGGACGAAATATTTTCTATACATGCTATTTAAATGAAAAATTCATATCTTGCCTCCGTATCTCGAATTCCCGGTTCGCCATTGCATGCACACTTTTTTGCAACACGCGTGTACGATTCTATAATTGGACGATACGCCTTCATGCCCAGCTCATCCTTTTATGCGTGCTCGCACGAATGCATAAGTTGTCCGAGACGGCCACCGCTAGCTCCGCTCCTCTCCATCTTTCACTGTCCCTGATGCTCCCATTCCAATTCACGACCTCATGTGTTGGAATTTTCCACCGTAACTTGAGCAGGGAGTCGGAAGACTTCTCTGCACAGTTTTTCGGGGCTGCTCTGGCAACTCATTTCGGATATTTTTGTACGCGTTGGGACGACAGAACAAGTGACAAAACACCATCGCGATGGTGAAAAATCCAAAGAGAGGCTCGGAAGTCGGGACAATGTTAAACTGAAAAGGACGTTTGATTGGAGCAGGACACTGCTCTGAGTCTGGAAGTCTTGCCGACGGCTTTCTCGGTTTGGCAACTTGCGTGACGTGCGGGCGTGTGATGTATCGCCAACACAAGAGCCACGTGGATTGGACCAAAAGTAGAGTCAAAAACCACAACGATCCACATCGTATACCAAGAAAATTAGTGAAGAAGCCTAGATGGAAAACTGCGTACGGCATATACCTAAAAACAATGAGGAGGGCGATTTATGACTACCCGACTGCTTGCATCTTGGTCATGTACAAGTGACGGGCTTGCCGAAACTCTGGACCTTCGAGTCCGAGATTTACGAAGTAGATGTATCTTGCCTCAATGTGAAACCGTAGAGTAACTGTGGATTGATGTGGTAACGTCAGAGAGAGTCGCTAGCGCTGATCGGTCATCCCGGGTCTTTTACATATATTTAAAAAGGAAAATCATACCATAATAAGGGGAAGTTCCAGCTGCACCTCGAGATTTGACTTTAGATTAACATTATGCCGTTGAAATCATGCCCTAACGATGGAAATTAAATGTCGATTCGTATCCATCTATAGATGGGAAAATAAGCAGTCGTCATCAAACTCTTCGCACGGAAATAAAAGTCCAAAGAAATTTGAAATAAAAAGAAATTTCGGAAATCTAGAGATGTAAAGAAAGATTGTTTTGACAATTGCCATAAACCACAAATTACAAAATTCTAATTAAACCCAATACACACGGCAGAAAAACATAGGCTTCATTCCCAAAAAAAAACATCAACTTTACCTTAAATGGCAATTCTAGCTTGAATTTTTTTTTTTACCTTATAAAAAATCATCAGCTTTTCCTTAAATCTCAAATCTGGCACGAACAATTTGAAAAATTTCACATTACAAGGGCCGGATTTGATACTCGAGTAAAAGTTGACGGTTTTTTATGAGACAAAAAAAAAATTCTAGCCAGAATTATCATTCAAAGTAAAGTTGGTGATTTTTTTTTAAATTAACCGGAAGAATATAAGAATAAGCACTGCAATAAAAGGCGCACGACCCACGAAGAAATTACACACGAAGCATCAAGCATGAAGCAGCGACGTCGTTTTCGCGTCACTTTCCGTATCATGCGTGCATGGCGGGCGACGGTCCACGTTTACTGGAGCCAGTCCATCGAACGACGCGTGGAGGACAGAGCCCGGAGGAAGAAAGGATGGGACAACTTCTCCGCCCCACGGGGTCAACGGTCTCGCGTTGACTCCGGGAGGCCCCGCCGGAAGCCAGCAGCAGTCCCTCGTCGCCCGACGAGCACGGCAACGGTGGTGGACCATTCCCCGATGGTTACCCTACCGTCGGGAAAGAGCTCTCGAGAACGAATTATCCACGCCGTTTCGGTAAAGCTGTAGCTTTCCTCTTTTGCTCAGCGGGCGGGGGGGGCCATTTCCAGTGGAATCTCTTGCTTTCACCTGTTGCTCTGCTTTTTCGGGTGCGGAGAGATCTGCAGCAGACATGGCCGATGAAGCTTTCTTTGTTTCTTTCGGCTCTCGGATGTTGGGGTTAAGTCTGTTCCTGCATCAAGGCTACGGTGTCTTCGAGGCTTCAGTTCTCTGCTGCATTAGCTCTCCGTTTCCGATGTTTGAGACGTGGACGTTCATCCATCAAGTTTACTGACTTGTTCAGGCGATCTTATTACCTCCGCGCCCGCCGGCAAAATTATACCTCGATTTTGAGCCCGAAAAGGAAGTTTTCTAATTCAAATAGGCTTCTCATTTTAAGTTGGTTTCCTATTTTAAACATGCTTCCTAATTGAATGATTTCCTAATTAGAGAATGTTTCCTAAAAAGAGATTTGCTATTTTTAATCCAATTCTTGTATTTATATAAGAAGGAGGTGTTATCTATGAAGAGTATCAAAGAGAAGCTCCTGTTAGAAAATTACATCCCGAGAATATCCAAGTGTTTGAAGCCAACTAAATCTTATAGTAAGAATTTATGTATATTTTATTCATGAGATTCAAAGGTTACTTCATAAGGAATTATGGGGCTAAATACTATGTGAATTATTTAGTGCAATTTGGGCTTAGGTTTGAGTGACTCGAGTGTGATCATAATCACCGTATATCGCTTGATCTATAGTGAAATTTATTGCTGCTCTTCCTGTGGATGTTGTAAATCTAGTGTTCAATTTATTTTCTTATTCTATCTATTATACCGTTCGATCTCTTGCTTCCGTAGCACCCACGATGCTCGTTGATCGCCTCAACTTGCTCTTTTCCTTAACTCTAGGTCACTCCCCATGCAAACCCGACACCCGCCTCGCTACGAAACGAAAGGAGATCGTCCCGTAATCATTCCAAGGCCCGAAGCTACACGCAAAGGCGTGACGGACATGCTTTTGAAGCAGAGACTGTAGAGTTATTATTAGACCATATAGTTTGGCCGGCTATATAACCTCCTCCGTCTGTCGGTTTCGGTCGAAGCCGTCGGAAACTTCGCCAGGAGTCCACAGTGACGACGCGAAATCGTTGAGCTCTTGTTCCCCGATTCGCGATCGAGGGGTGTGCAGGTGATAAGCGAATGCTCATCTATAAGATCGATTCTTTCTCTTCTCAGTCATTATTTTTTGTTTTAATCCGATCCGGAATCTCCACATTGAATATTTGATTTTTGGAGCTCCAATCCCTACATCACGAGTTTCGCGTCAACAAATTTGTCCAGTCATCAATCCACTTCAGTAAATTCCGCCCACCAACTTGGACCCAATCCAACAAATAGATACGCAGTTCCGGGTATGCCCATCAAATGGGTGGGTCGGGTCGATTCAAAAATGATTCGATACAAATTAACCTATTCATATGCTACACAAATTTAGTGACCAACACCCGTCTCGATCCATATTACTAATACGCATCTATATTTAATCCGCCCTGTGAAAAATGTATCCACCTACTTCACTAAACTTGAGACAGACCGAGGAGTCTGTTGTTTTCTAAAAGAGAGTGAAAAGTGAGTTATCGAGATAGGTTTGGTTTGGGTAAAATACATTTAACACTGATATTGTTTTTGAATATTGCCATTCTAAACTCATTTATAATCCGAATATTGAATATACTCGACCCATATAACGAATCAGCACACTAAATATGAGTTAAAAAATAAGTTTATGGTCTATTTCGACAGATTCAATTTGGGAACGACATTACAAAACGGTTCGGGGATGAAATCGCACAAACCAAAAGATTTCAAAGACCCATGGTGGTTCAATTTACTCATGAGAAGAATTCAAGTTAATTCACTTTTACGAAGAAAGAAGGCTCTCAAACTACTTAACAAAGTCTACCCATCCTCGATTCATATTTTTTTGGATTTTGCCATTCTAAAATCATTTATAACATGTTTTTGTATATGACTAACCCACATAACGACTCAAATCCATTAAATATGGGTTAAGAAATGAGTCTCCAAACCTATTTTGACAGGTCTAGTTCGGGGATGAAATCGCACAAACCGAAAGAGTTCAAAGACGCGTGGCGATTCAGAGTAAATCTTTTGCCTTTGACGACGAAAGAAAAGTCTCGAGCTACTCAGAGAGAGAGAGAGAGAGCCTACTCGGTCTTCGGTCGATGAATCCCGGGGGGAGGGGGAGGGTGACGTCGTTTTTCACGCGCACGGCCAAAGGCCACGGTCATCATTTCCCCGTCCCCCTAAAAAACTGTTAAGGACGGACGAAATGCGTGCGAAAGATCCCCCAAAAGAGCCATGACGAAAATTCAATGGCTTTTTTAATGGCGGATCGATCAACACGGAACCTCCCCCCCACAGGGTCCCCGTTGACCCGGAGTCAATCCAACATATTGACTATCTCATCTGCAGCCTGGCTCTATAAAGTATACTGCCTTTCTCCTTCCTTCGAACCCATTATCCTATCTCCAACCATTCCTGTTTCTTGGTCGCTCTGGCATCGTCCCTCTAGGCTCTCCTGTCCCCTTCTTGATATATTCACCCTAGAAGGCGAGAAGAGCCATGTATTCCTCATCGGCTGCCGATACTGCCCAGGATGACAAGTGGAGCGGCTTCTCGTCTCCTCCCCCGCCAGCGACCGGGACCCCGGTGGATGTCGACAAGCTGCTCCACTCCGACCACCACTCGCAGAACGCGTCCCTGGTGACCTCCGCCCCTCACACGTACGAGGAGCGGGATCAAATGCAGTGGTCCTCCGGGCTGTGCGAGTGCCTCTCCGACCGCAAGAACTGTGAGTCTCTTCTCTCTCTCTCGATTGCGATCGGCTCGCTCGCGGCCCCGGAGCTCGGGAAGAAAGACTGTGCTTTAGATCTTCGTCTTGCCGTGTGACGACCTATGTGTTTCTTGCCTGTTTGCCTAGGTTGCATCACGTGTTGGTGTCCCTGCGTGACTTTTGGCCAGATTGCGGAGATTGTGGATAAGGGGTCATCATGTAAGTAGTTTGCTTCTGCCATGGATTTTCTGTTATTCTTCGATTACAGAGCTTCTCTACTTTCTCATATTCTTTGCTCCAACTCATTAAGAACGAGGAATTCTGAGCATCCCGAATAGAATACCCTAGTTTTTCTTTTTTTTTCTATATCAAATGAGCGATCGCTTAGTTTCATAATTGAATATAAGTTTATGGTCCATGTGGACCAACATAACCATCGTAGCCATCTTGATATTTTTCAATCATCGAGGACTGTCAAGTGGGATCCTCTCTAGACTCCCATATAGCTTTTCACATCATTGCTCTCACTTCTAGCATGCTTCTCAACCATCCATCTGTCGTCTTAAGAGAGGAGGTGACAATGGACTCGAGAAATTAAAAAAAAATTAACTCAGCTGGGAGATCCCAATTCCTTATTATGTAACTATACTTGAGAATTTGTAATCCAAAACTAGTTGAAAACTTAATGGAAGAAAATCAGTAAGTCAATCTAATTAAGGTTAGTAATTTCAAGAAAGAGTTAGTAAATTTAAGGTGTTAGTTATGCATACACAATTTTACAAGCAATAAAAATATGGCAAATTGAAAAGAAAAAAATCTTAGTGAGTACTTCTAATGAGAATTGGTAATCCGTACTAGATGGTAGCTTAATGGGAGAAAAGTGGGCGAGGCTAGGTAAATAATCTAATAAAAGAGTTAATAAATGCACGAGATTGCTAATCATGGTAAATAAATGTTGATAATTCAATGAAAGAGTTGGTAAATCAAGAACGGATCAAAAGTCTTTAAGTAATTCAGATGAGACTTAGTAATCTAAATCTAATAAGTAATTAACCTGAAAAAAATTGGTAAATCACTCTAATTTAGATTGGCAATTTCATATAAGAGTTACTAAATTCGAAATGCCATCTAATTATGCAAATAAAAGTTGATAAGTTACTACAAAGAACTAGTAATTTCATACCTTAAAGAGTTGGTAATTTAAGTGCTGGTAAATTAAATTACCACAGGTTACCAGAAAAGGAAAGCCACCCTCAACCAATCAGTTTTCAAACTGACCACCACTTCCTGCAGTTTACCAGTACAGAGAAATTCTGTACCTTTTTTGGTGCGGAATGATATAATTCTACTGGTAATAAATCATTGAGAATGTTTTCATTTATTCTTGCCATGGTGTTTTCTTCCGGTGGTGTATAATCGCTGCAGCTTGCGGCGTGAACGGAGCACTGTACACGCTGATAGCCTGCACGGTGGGTTGCTGCTGCTGCTACTCGTGCTTCTACCGCGCCAAGATGAGGCAGCAGTACGCCCTCAAGAAGAGCCCCTGCGGCGATTGCTGCGTGCACTTCTGGTGCGAGTGCTGCGCTCTCTGTCAAGAGTACCGCGAGCTCAAGATCAATGGCTTCAACATGAAGATTGGTAAGCATAACATTTAAACTCTCTTCGTCATCTCCTCGCCGAACAAAATTACACGTTTAAATGGAGAAAAAATGGTCTTTATCAATTGGTGCAGGATGGCATGGGAATGTAGAGAGACGGAGTCGCGGGATCTTGATGTCTCATATGGCACCATCGACCGCACCGCCGGTCGAATCGGGGATGACCCGGTAGACCACAGTGTCCAAGATATGTAATGTACAAACCTCGGATGGACTATTTACAAGCACCTGATGAAAAGAACCTCTCTTAGCACCTAGTTCAGGTGTATACATAGTTTTAAGTGTCATCCAGTGTCTATTTTCTAATGAACTGGGTAGGTACGTGTATTAAGACAGGTGAATGACCATTTGGCATTCTCTCGCGATTAGATTCGTGTATTTTCATTACTTCAGCTAAGCACCATTTGAGCACTTTTGTGATCGAGGTTGGTGCTGCGGAGTGGTCTCGATCGCTCCCCAATCGTCCAAAGTCCGGATCTTCTCGGCACACGTCGAATTGTTGCGACCTCAATCCTGTTAGGATAAGTTTTGTCACCTTCCCTTCTCAAAGAATTTTCCCGTATTATGTATCATATAATATGAATTTACGACGCCAAACTATCGAGGGTTCAGATACATAGTCGGATTGATGGTACGATCGGAGCAATTTGGCATTGCATTCATTCCTCCACCTGTTGCTCAATGAAGAGAAAAGAAGAAGAGATATCTAAGGATGTGACCAAGGTTAGGAGCAAGAATCTATTCATTTTCCAAAGGATATCCGATTTTATTTTTTTAAAAAAGTAAGTTCATATGTTATTTATAAGAAACACATTTACCTAAGTAACTAAAATAGATCGCCCAAAAATGTTGCCTCGGCGATAATATAGGTACTCCAAAAGAGACGGGTTCTAATAGCTTGACTTATCATATTTTCAAGTAACTTCATGCTCTTCTCGAAAAGTAACGTGGAATCAAAAGATGATCGCCCCAAAAAGTTGCCTCGGCAATGGATGAGGTTCCTTAGTTTTGCCCTCTCAAATTTATTGCTTTAGCAGCTTTATTCCTCCTTACAGTCCCACGTAATACCTCATTGATATTATCAGCAAAGCTCAGTCTAGTGTCAAAACTCGAACGAGTGCCTGATCTGATATTATTTGCACTTACCAGTGCGGCAAAAAACTTTGTCATTCTCCCATATACAATTGTGTCTAGTCTCCAACGACCCGAATGATTATTCATGGTACAACGTGCCATCGAGCATTATCTCGATGATCCCCACCGCTTTTTCACATACTAAAACACAACCTATACAAGCAACGGCCGGCCACACTATCCAACAAATCTCATCTAGGCCGGTTATGAAAAATTAATCAATGTCCCTTCACATAAGACCGAGTTCTCTAACTTATCTCTTCCGTGGAGTTCTTCCAAGATTCACCCCGGAACAAAAACTGCTGAGGCATCCGCTGTCTCGGTAACGACATTGCATCTAATTACAGGAAACAAATCCTTTTCGAAACTATGTTTGGTGTTCGGTAAATTGTGTATGTCCGCTTTGTCCATGTGGTGGTTCATTTAATCAAGCTTAAGAAAAGTGAGTTCAACCTGAGATTAACATGGCGCAATCGATGTTTAATGTCGTTGCGGATTTTTACTATGTGCCATCCTAATAGGAAATATACTCGTGAGACGAAGGTTCTGATCTAGGAGGATACAACTTTTGGACAAGGCATGCACGAGTCGATTTCGTCATGTACCCTTTGTCGAGAAATCAATGATCACCTTGGTCTAAATGTGGCAAATGGAATGCTCTTGTTTTTGGTACAGAAAGTTGCACCCGGATCAGCAAGGAAGGCTGGTTTGCCATGTGAAAGTATTGACGTTTGATATGTGCCAGCATATGATGTGATGAAGAAAGAAGACATGTCAAACCCCAAGACAGGCGGATGACTACAACAGCTTTCAGCCAAAGCTCCCGATGTTTACTTTTGTCTCTCTTTCGTTCTTGCTGTTTTCTTTTCACAGCATTCTTGTTTCTCACGCTTGTTTGCTTCCACACCAGTCAAACCTTTTATCCATTTATTCTAATTTACTCCTGCCCAATACCCTGCAAAAGATTGCACTTTGGCAACATTACGCTTTTGGCTACACTCTGGCGATTGGCTGGTCCTGGCTCGGACAGCATCTCCGCAACATGGCGGTCTTTCACCACAGTGATCGCCGGTGATGGCCAAAAATAAATAGGAAATGATCAATGTCCTTTTCTTGATGAAGATCAATCAAGGCCTTCCCAAGACCCACGTCGCCATAAAACCAAGGAAGTACACTGCATGTCCTAATCCCAGATTATTGAAAGCAATGGCATCATCCCCTGCCTTTGCACCCCTCATATTATGGACTCTTCTCGTGTTTCAATTGTTTGAGTTTGGACATTCCAAAGCTTTAACCAATGTGAGCTGCATTGGTACAGAGAGGGAAGCTCTCTTGAAATTCAAGTAAGGTCTTATCGACCATTCTAAACGCTTGTCATCGTGGACCAGCAAGGACTGTTGTGAGCGGAAATGAGTCGAATGCAGCAAAAAGACTGGCCATGTCTTCAAACTCAATCTTCGCAGTCCATGCTGTGAGACCTTCCTCAATGATTATATCCTATGTTCAGATAACAGCAGCTTGGGAGGAAAAATCCATGCTTCTTTGGCTGAACTGAAGCGTTTGAAATATCTAGACCTCAGCTTCAACAAATTTTCCATGCAAAAAATCCCCGGTACCCTCCAGAGACTAGAGTATCTTAATCTATCATCCGCAGGTTTTGATGGAGGCATACCTCATCACCTCGGTAACCTGTCCAACTTGCAGTATCTGGATCTTGCTAATGGATTGGACCGGAGTTATTTAAAAATTGATGACCTCCAATTGGTGTCAAACTCATCTTCCTTGAAATACTTTCACCTGTCTGGCATTGACCTTAGGAATGCCAAAGATTGGTTGAGTTCCATTAATGTGCTTTCTTCACTGCAATCTTTACGGTTGAAGGATTGTTCTCTTGAACAACTTCCTCACTATCTATCTGTCAACTTCGCTCTTTAAAATTCCTCTACGAGGCAATTCCATAAATTCTACTATTACTCTCTGGTTCTACACTATAGCAAGCTCAAGCATATCGATTTGAGCATAAATTATTTGGAAGGCACATTTCCCAGGACAATCTTTGATAATAATCAACTACTTTCCTTTCTTGATGGGTCTTATAATTTGCTAGAAGGTCAAATTCTGAAAACATTAGCAGTCTCTACAAGTTGCATGTTTGGAGCATCACCCATGGTACTTTGGAGCCGGCACAAAGTGACTTCAGGATTTGTCATTTCACAGCCAATAATTTCAGTGGCCATCTGCCAAACCAATTTGGGAGTTTCAAAGATCTGAAGTACCTAAGTCTGTCACAAAACTCGATTTCGGGACCTATCCCGATAACTTTGGGGGAGATATCATCTCTAAGAGAGTTACATCTCAGCGACAACAAATTGAGTGGGAACATCCCGGAAAGTATTGGGCAACTATCTAGTCTAGAGGTGTTGGACATAACTAATAATTCATTGAACAGAGTTGTTAGTGAATTGCACTTTGCAAATCTCACGAGCCGGACCGATTTGTCCATTTCATCTCATGAACTTGTTTTTAAGTTTTGATCCCACCTGGGTTCCTTCATTCCAAGTTCAATGGATTGACATGCCAGGTTGTGATGTGGGACTGAAATTTCAATTGTGGCTTCAAACACAGAGGAATATTTCACTCTTGTACATGTCCAATGCAAACATCTCAGATGAAGTTCCCAATTGGCTTTCCAGCATTCTACTTAACGTCAAAGTGCTGGATCTCGCTAACAATATGCTCAGAGGCCCTATTTCCAGAATGGACCAAAACAAGATGCAGCTGTTACCGTATCTGATTCTTTCTGGTGACAGTCTCAGCAGCAGCATACCGAATTCGCTATGAACAATGGAGAACCTATTTTATCTTGATCTGTCAAAGAACCAACTATGCAGTATACTACCCTGATGTCTGAAAAAGTTGCAAGCACTGGAATGGATTTTGCTGGGTGACAACAGGTTAAGTGGTCAGATTACTAACTCTTTCTGCCATTTTCAGCAAATAAAAGTCCTGATCCTGCACAAAAATGACTTTGACGAAGTGCTTCCCAAATGTTTGTCAAACCTAACTGACCTTCTGCTCCTTGATCTAAGTGATAATGACTTCGCTGGTGAAATTCCTTCATTTGGACAGCATTCTCAATCATTAGCCATGATCAATCTTGAGAAGAACAGTTTCACCGGAGGCATTCCCTCGCAACTCTGCCAAATTAATTATCTCCAGTTTTTAAGCCTAGCACAGAACAACATTTCTGGAAGCATTCCGCTATGTTTCAATGGATTTTTGTCTATGATTGGAGATATCAATTATCAGTCCTATTGGCCGGTTATGTCATCGATTTACGTCCTGGTTAATGCAAAGGGAACTAGTCGAATATATGGCAAAACACTCCAATTCTTCCATTCCATTGACCTTTTTCGCAAACAAGCTAAATGGCGAAATACCAGAAGAGTTGGCTAGGCTTATTGAACTTCAGCGTTTGAATTGCTCTCAAAACAATTTGAGTGGGAAAATCCCTTCAAACATTGGCGAACTCAAAAAGTTAGAATCCCTGAATCTATCCAACAACGATATTTCGGGTAGAATCCGTCCTAGCATATCCAGTTTGGACTTTCTGTTGTCTCGATCTCTCATTCTATAATCTATCAGGTCCTATTCCTTCAGGTACTCGTCTGCGACCCAAGGATGATGAATCTGTGTATCGCGATAACGACGGACTTTGTGGAGCTCCTCTAATGAAAGTTTGCCCCAGAGATGAGCAGAATCCTGATATCGAGGGACAAGATGGTGATTTTTGGAATGGAGGTGAACGTAATGAAGGCAATCTGGACACCCATTATTGGTTCTCTGCAGGTCTGGGACCGGGATTCGCGATTGGATTCTTGGGTTTTTGTAGTGCATTGCATTTCGAGCCTTCTTGGAGGATATCTTACTTTCAAGCAATAGATAGGACCACCCAAAAGCTAATGATGTCAGGGACAATTACCACGCTACTGTTCAAAAGAGATTCTCAGGTACGCACTCGTAGGAACTATTCAGTAAGCACACAGCACATGCTCTAAATTATTCAATACATGTTTCCATGCTGACCTTAGTATGAAATCTAAACAGTTTCTTCAATCTTCTTGCGGTCGACAGCTAAATTTTTTTATTATTTATATGACATGTAATGGGAAAGTTGATTATCAGAAACGGGCCTCAGGCACGACCCCTAGCATGATGCAGCGTTCGCGAGAGTCGAAGAAACTTATCAGATTCGGAAGACATACATCTGTGTCATATACTTAGATGTTCCTCTCTTCATGATCATGTACGTCGTATCAATAGCTTATGTATGAATCGAACTCTTTGTATCATATAAAAGCTAGCTAAATCCTCAAACAAGATAACAAAGCCATTTGGTGAGCCCTTCTGCAATGCTGCAGCCATTATAGATATGATGTCCCAATCCTAAGGCTATGAGCTCTTTATCAAAAACTTTCAGCAATATGACCCCGATCACACCACATGAAAACATAACATCTCTCTGTTAGGTGCATGGTACAAATTCAACACCAACCATTTGAAAATCTTCATCAACAAAGATCTGATACAGCTAAGGTATCAACACTAAATAAAGAACATCGATGACTCATTGCCGATTCACGCGTCGGCTGCTGCTAATTCAAGTGGGAAAAAAGATCGCCGAAAACTGGATGATAATGCAATGCGATGCGTCCCTCGCTTCCTTGTATCGTGGTTCAATTCCTTACAATTTACATTTTCTTGCACTAAGATTCGTGTAGTTTCATTATTTCCATCTAAAAGCCCCATTTGTGCTCTTTTGTGCTCGAGCATTTTGCTAAAAAGAGGGTATAACATTAATGAAGTTGGTCAAAAATTATATTATTGTTGTTGTTTGTCGTTTACTTGTGAATAGGAAATAAAAATAGATTGGACCCAATGTCCATTTTCCTTGAAATGACCATTTCCATTGTTGGCATCGACTGTATTCTTTTAACTCCATTCACAAATCTCCCACTTTCGTCATTGCTCTCCATGGATTCTAATTTTGTGGTCGAGTCACATAGCGTGAGATGACTTGATTATAAGCTTGCTTTCGGCAATGCATACCAGGTTTGTGCACTTTGCTTTCATCTTCTTTATCGCCCTTCGTGTGGGGGACGGCGTTGCCACATCAAAAAATATTATTTGCACCAATACTTCGTCGGCTTTAACTTTTAAAATGAACAGTAACACGCCTCGATTCTGATAGCATAAGTTTTGTCGTCGTCCCTTCTCGCGGAAGGAAAGTACATTGATTTTGCCGAATCACGTAGATGAAATTACGATATTGTCCTTAGTGACGTGGCTTATTAAAAAATTCACTCGATCGCATCATAATAAGTCGATGCGCAAAAGCTCATCCGACACGAGCAAGAATCTAGTCATTTGCGAAGGGATACCCACATTGGAAAAAAAAAAAATCCTATATGTTCTTTTATGAAAAGGACATTTACCTGAGTAACTAAAACAATCCCATCTAATGCCGCGTTAATCTTACCAGCAAGGTAAGTCGCGAGTCAGAACATGATGGGTAGCCCAACTTGACATCGTTTGCACTCGTTGGTGTGATGAAAATTGGGATAATTATCCAAAAAAAGTCACAGACATATTGAACTTATGCCAATTTAGTTTCGAACCTTTCAATTTGATCAATTGAATTATAAATCTTTTGATAATTTATCAATGAAATCCATTTGGTTAATTTTGGCTAAACATTGTTGACACGGACGTTAGCCGTTCTTCGTGGTACAGTCAACGCTAACATGAATAATTTGCGCAATATCTAAATAATTTTTTGAATTTTTTTCCCTTTTTCTTTTCTATTCTTTCTTTTTATTTTTTAAATGAGGTGAGGCAAGAGCCTCCAATTGACCCTCACAAGCCGCTGAGCGAGGGACACAAGGCCCTCGCCAACCATAACAAAGGCTTGCGACCCCTCACGCTAATTTGGTGAGGGGGTTGCGGCCCTCACCAGATCTAGGCATGGCCGCACCACCTAGGTCTGATGAGGGCATGGCTACCCTTGCCCAAATTTGGCGAGGGCAGGCGAGGGCATCCAAGCCCTCGTTTGTGGCCAGTTATGCCAAGGCCACGGATTAGCGGAAGGAAATGAGAGCAAAAGAAAAAAAAATGGAAAATTTAAAATTTAAAAAAATTATTTGCAAAAATTATTCATATCAATGCTGATGGTGCCACGTTAGCAACTTCCGATCAAAATTGGCTGAATGAACTTCATTGGCAAATTGTCAAAAGGTTTGGGACTAAATTGGTCAAATTAAAAAGGTTTAGAACTGAACTGACATAAGTATAATAAGTTTGACTTTTTTTTGGTAATTTCCCTCATGAAAATCTACATGGTAATCTTTACCAAAAAAAAAAAAAAATCTACATGGTAATCTCCCATACAAAGTTGAATCTAGTCTCCTACGACTAATATGATTATGCATAGTACAATGCTCTGTCGAGCATCATCTCGACAATGCCGACCCGTTTTTCACGTACTAAAACACAACCTATACGATCAAATGGCCGTCCACCACTATCCAACAAATCTAACCTACGCCGGTTAGAAAAAAACTAATCAAATATCCCTTCACCTAAGACCAGTTCTTCCATGGAGTTCTCCCTAGAAAAATAAAAACTGGTGAGGCTTCCGCTGTCTATCGATAATGACATTGCATCTGCATCTAATTATAGGAAACAAAGCCCTTTTCGAACCTACGTTTGGGGTTCTAGAATAACGAGGTTGCGATCCGTGCGAAAGCGCAACAGTCGAGTCACGCGATGCCAAGTCGTGTCCAACTTTAGAAGCCGATCTCGGTCCAAAAAAGCCACCATAGAAAAATGAAACTATATACAAAACTTCCTGACTGACCTGGTCTCAATTTATACCATTGTTAACGTTTTGCACCGCACCAAACTATAGTCTATACGTACCTTGATCCGAATGACGATAGCTTATAGCTTAAACAAAGCATTCCTTTTTCAACGAACCATCAACCGTCAAAGTTTGGCTCTTCGTCGTTGCCGCCACCAAACTAGACTTTTCAAAGAAAATCGAGTGGAAACAGCTGCGAACGCGGATTGCCGAATTGGTCACGGCGGTTTCTGGTGAGAGCATTCATTGACGAAACTCCTCTTTAACGCCAGCAGCGTCATGTGCAGACCACCTAACATCTCATTTTTTAGTCCTCTCTAGACCTTGCCCGGTCCATTTCCTCGTCTGATCTTCACCCCTGCATCGTCCTTCTTTGATCATCTGAGTCAGTATCTGTAACTGCAGATCGAAGCAATGTACTCCTCGAACGCGTCCAACGGCTACCCACAAAAGCCCGGTTCCTCCGCTCCGCCGACGCCGCCGGTAGATGGCATTCCGGTGCAGCCCATGAACCAGAGTTATGCAAACTACGGGGCCCCGGACAATCCTCTGCCCACCGCGGGTCTCCATGCTCGACCCATCAACAACGTGCCTTGGTCCTCCAGGCTTTTCAGTTGCTTTGACGATGTTCCGACTTGTAAGTCCTCTGGAATTTTTCCTCACGATCCATTTGGTTTGGAGGTGGATCAACACTTGATAGGACAGTTACGCCCGTGTATACGTCTACATGGGCGACATCGATAAGGAAAAGCTGGAGAGTTCATAGACGTGAGCTTTCCAATTGCAATTGCCTAATGTCGCGGGGTTACGACATGTTATAAGAATTTAGCGATAGATTGATCTTATACCACTTTGGAAATATGTTAAAGTGGATCCAGAGATAAAATGGCGTTTTATATGGCTTATGTAAGTTGATATCTTGTTAATCTCACAGGTTGCTTGACATTTTGGTGCCCCTGCATCACATTCGGGCGAATCGCGGAGATTGCTGATCACGGATCCGTTTGTAAGTAGAATCAATCGCGTTCGCACACATTGAAGAAGGATTGACATTAGACTTGCTAACTCGGATCGGTTTTGCTGCAGCTTGCCCTGTGCACGGAGCCATTTACACTCTGATCGCCTTGTTCACCGGTTGCGCCTGCTGCTTCTCCTGCCTCTACCGCACCAAGATCAGACAGCAATACCAGCTGCAAGAGGATCCTTGCGCCGATTGCTTGGTTCATTTCTGCTGTGAATCCTGTGCTTTAACACAGGAGTACCGCGAGCTCGAAAGGCGCGGATTTGACATGTCCATTGGTATGCATAACTCTCCTCCTTTTAATCAATATGCGCGTAAGGACTTTCCTCTAGCAATGTCGATATCCAAAACAATTCGAGACAACCAATTTTCATGCCATAAATAGTCCCAAGTACGTGCATAATACCATAGTATTGCTGTAAACTGAAGCGGTGCTGAAGATTATGGAGATTATTAGAAAAACAAGCCGATGATTTCGTTCCATTATTTCGTTCTTAAACCTTTTTTGTTGTGATTATGCTTAGGGTGGCATGAGAACATGCAAAGGCAGAACAGAGGAATCCCCATGGCTCCAGTTCCTCCTGGAGGCATGATGAGGTAGAAATTCAAGATCATCTCATCTTGGCTTGGAAGCCCCAGAAATTTGAATTTTATTACGTTGGAGAGTCTACACTAGCAAAAGCCCTTGAAGGATCACTGCCCCTCTGTCCCAAGTGCCTTCTTTTTTCCCTTTGATTTCGTCTTCATTTGACAGTATTATTAATATGGAGTATCCATCGCTATTGTACAAATTACAACGCATATTACCATCACATCAATATACTTGAAGCTTGCTAGACAACCGAACTTGCCATCCCAAAGTGCATGGAAGCATCTGTTTTTGCGGCCAACGCCACCATCTTGCAGGTAGTTCTTACTTTCGGAGTTCCTTCAATAACATCATCACAACAATCATAACAATGAAAGACAGAGCACGTCAATGCCAATAATCAACTACCAAAATCGCCATAAAATGAAGCCAACTCCTCCCGGAAGTTCTCCGAGCATTGCCGATTCCTAGTAACTATCCATCAGAGTAATGCTGCTCACTTGAAATTCCAGCAAACAAAAGAAAATGACTAGTTTAGCTATGTTGATGAAGATGAGGCAACTAATCCTATTTTAATGATTACAAGAAGCATGGCCTGATTTGCCTGACATTCAGATGCACACTTTAAGCGTCCATCTCAAAGAATTAATTCAGAATCAAACTTAGGAAGAAGATAGTTACACCAACAATTCCTTCGGTTGGCTTTCACAGAATAAAATTGAAGAGTCACCTAGCTAGCCACCGCTCAAATGCCTCTGCATTTGCCCACCCATGTCGCCACTTCATGAACCACAAAATTGGGTAGACCACAAGTTGTCGTCGAAGAATTGTAATTCAATGTTTCAAAGAGAGATCTAAAAAGGCATCAATCAATATGGCACAAATATCAAGTCCACAACTTTACAAGAGAACTGGAGCCAGAAACAAAATGGCGACAATCACCGAGCTTGTGATCAAACCAACATCAGTGAAATGCTTGGGAGGACAGCCAGAACTTGTTGAGTTAGACGATGGAGCTAAAATAGTACCATTGACAGAAGTCCCATTTCTTCCACTACTGCAGCCACATACACGTAATTCAGTATATGGGAGATGCATAAATTCTATTTTGGATTATGGAGATGACATTTTGCAACAAATTTAAAAGATGACAAAGAGAAACCAATAAGAACATAGTATATCACATACCTTCCCGGAAATATACACGAACCATGACCTGCACCAATCAAACATAAATTAGGGGAAAAAGAAAAGCAAAAGGCGGATTCCTCGACCTCTATATGCTCATATGCAATGTGCATGTATTAGAGTTCAGGACAAGCGTACTAATAGCTCATCAAATTACGAAAAAAGTTAAAGCTTAAACCAGCAGAAGAGCCCTCTCATCCTGTGGCACGCCATTTCTTTTGTAGCTGACCGCAACAACTCAAATTTTCTATTCAATGAACGTGATTACTAAGTGTGCTGATAAGAACTTTCCTCAAAATGATGCAGATACATGGGCAAATGTTATCAAGCTACTTCTTACTTGGATTGCTGGTGGTGACCGTAGCGACCCCTTTAAAATCACAGGTGCCGGGAGCTTTCACCATCTTTTGGTAATATGCATTGAAAGCATACGTCGCATGTGCGACAATATCGTCTGGTTCATAGCATGCTTGCCCCTGCAACAACGGCGAGCAGTCAACTTTTCCGGGCCCACAAGCCCAATCCAATGCCGCTTGGAGCATCTTCTTGTCTGCACCATCCTTCGCAACACAGAAGGTCTGATTGGTTGTGTCATTTGCTAACACCGTTCCCGCACCCGTCAAGTGCAAGATATAGATTGGCACTCCATTGGCATCGAACAGGCCCCAATTCCTCTCAGATGTGGAGCCCGGTCTCAGATCCTCATTGTAGAGCTCATAAATGTATGTACTGACAGCGACACCCGGGTGCTTCGGCGTTCCTGTATTGTTAAGCACGTGCTTGATCAAGTTACTGTTGTAAGTGTTTGCATTATCAAGAGTTGCGTCCTGTTCAGAGGAGTCTCCCTTGGAGGGCCAGCCAGACTCGGTCACCACAATGGGGACATTGGTGAAGTTTAGATACAACATGGAAAAATAAGCCGCATCAACAACAGCGTCAAACACATTGGTGTAGTGGAGGAGCGTGTTGGAATCGACAGCTTCCTTGTTCGGAGGAAGAGGACGGAAGAGGGCATAGTCCAATGGAATTACGCCATTTGACTGCATGTAGTCGTAGTATGGATAGACATTGAGCATGAGGTAAGATCCAGTAGACTGGAGAAACTTAAGCAATGGGACCATGACCGGGTCCCAAGTGCGGTTAAAGAAGGCTTGAGAAGGTGGGAAGGAGTCGATAATGATGGAGGAAGAGTGTGGAGTTGAGACTTTGATATGACCATCGAGGTTCGAAGCGACAAGAGCCGATTGGATGAACTTCATGGCCGAGACAAGGACAGGTGCAGCGTTCTGAAGGGTCGTTAGGACTTCGGACCCCACAGCGATGGCAGTGATGTTGGTGGCGGGGACATGGGCTATGATGTTGCGAGCTACCCAATTAGCAGCAGTGGCATTGGACTGACCGATGCCGAGTAGTTGGTCATTAGGAACAGAAACAGTGACGCGGATGCCAGAATTAGCAAGTGCAAGGAGCATGGCTCGGTCTGTATCGTAAAGCCTAACATGTCGTATGTTCTGAGCTTTTAGAAGCGCCACCACCTGGGTTGGGCTTGGCACGTCAGAGAGGTCAGTGCCTATGTTCACGCCAATGAAGGGACCTGAAGTATTTAATAAATTCATCTTAAGTACGCCACGCCAAGAATAAGAATGAGTGCAAACGGTTAATTAGCTCAGGCAGTGAAAGAGCATGAACTATTCGGGAATGACCAAATGTACACACTGTATAAACCATCCTCATGTCTAAATATGATGAATATGGTTGCAGACACCATTTTCGTCCTCCATAAACCATTTCCGACGAAGAGCAGCAATTAAGAGTTGTAGACTCCACTTTTCCTTAATCTTTGCTTCTTTTCTTGACCAAGGCAAATGAACCAACTAATAGCGAAAAAAAAAAATAGACGTGGAAAGAGCAAAATGGAGCTAAGTCCAGAAAAATTAAATTTCAAATCCACATCCATCCAATGACTTTGAAGAGAATATGTGAGAGTAGAGAATGACATTATGGCACATAAATGTGAGAAAGTCAGGACACTTTTTTTCTTTGTTTAATCTATTATAATCCAGATTTATGATAGATCCCGCGGGATAATTGAAGCATACAAGAGCCAGCTCCGTGACCAGCATACTCAATGGAGAAGACACACTAAAACCCAGAATTTTCACATAGAATCAATGATTGTATGATCTGAGCATCTAATAACAGAAGCTTTCTTGCAGAGAACAACATATCTTGACAAATCCAACAAACGCAGATTAACAAATTTTTACTGGTAGGCAGGTGAGACATCACTAGCTCCCTCCTCAAATGGGTCACACTCACACTTACACATTCCAGCCAGGACAACCGAAAATTTGACATAGTTTATGTCACACAATTTTCTCAGCATCACACCAAAACAACACCGAGCCGACTAAAACACCAGCAACATCAGCATTACTATATATAAATTGAATGAAGTATATGAGACAAATGTGAGAGCACGAGTGGCAACATCCTCTTAAATACCAGATCCATCCATTGAATGGCATCCCTCTGAAAATAAACAAGACACGCCCAATAAAGAAAAAGAGATTGGGACCATACGTGCATCCTAATGGTCCAAATCAGATACATGTTTTTTTTCCTGACAAGGAACCCTCCGAATCAGATTCAGAGGACCCCATTTAGAATACAGCGGTCAAGAAAGTGCAATTGAGTCCTAAAACTTTCATAATGTGCAATTGAGTCCTAAAACTTGTTAGGAAAGTGCAATTGAGTCCTAAAACTTTCAAAAAGTTCAAACAAATCCTAAAACTTATCATGAAAGTGCAAACAAGTTCTAAAATTTGTCAAATTGGTTCAATCAAGTCCTTCTATTGATTGCACTTTTTGAAATTTTTAGGATTTGATTGCACTTTTGTGATAAGTTTTAGGACTTGATTGCACCTTCGTGATAAGTTTTAAGACTTGATTATACTTTTCGAAAGTTTTAGGACTTGTTTACACTTTCGTGGCAAGTTGTAGGACTTGATCGCGTTTTTAAAAATTTTTAGGACTCAATTGCACTATACTGACAAGTTTTAGGACTTCTGATGCACTTATCCCGGATACAATTTATCCTGCCACTTGACCGACCCTCTTTCTAGAGTAAAGTTAAAGGGCACTTTGGTCAAGACACGAGTCATGTATAACCGTGTATGCTAAGCTATCTGGGAACTGCCATATGAGCTGGGACGCAATAGGGGATGATTCCAAACATAACTTGCTTGAGGTCTATCGTAGGAAACAAATTCATTTTCTCCCTAGAGAAAAACACTATTTTGGTCAGAGGAGAGAGAAACAAAGTCACGAGCTACCGGTGAAACCCCCCACCCCAACTCTCTGTAAACGTTCCCTATTTTTCTTTTGTCCCGGATGAGATCTCATTTAAGGCAGGAAGATTGGGACTTGAGCCTGCACCGAAACTGTTCTTTTTTCATTTTTTTTTTCTAGCAAAACAATAATCATGTACTGAAGAGGCTCAGTGGATGATTTATGGCTGAACACAATGTAGGAAGCAGACAGCTTCAGTATCACAGTCGTAGCTGGGCAAGTTGCAGGCAAATCACCACGTCGACTAAATCAAGAACAGATTAAGCTCAAGAGCTAAAAAAGAACGACAAAGCTCCATCACCAGAACCGAAACCCACCGGAGAAAGAGACAAGAACATATGAAAGAACACAACAGCACAGAGAATCCTTAGCCGAAAATAGCAACAAACAGCAGGGAAAAAACCACCGACAGGAGATCAAACAAAGGGCAACGGGGAACAAACGGCGGTCACGAACTGGATGGGCTCACCTTCATCCGCGGAAGCAAGAGAGACCGGCAACAGGAGCAAGAAGAGAAGCGCCAGAGCCATGGATTGGATTCCCCCCCACCTCCCTAAGACCAGAGCGAGTATCTCAATCCACCGAAACCATAAAGAAGAACCACCCACCACCCCCCCTCCCCCCCACTAGCGCCAAAAAAAAGCACTCTTGGAGGAGAAACCCAGACCAGGCTCCAAACAAATAAAGAAACCCAGAAAGGGAAAGAGGAGAGGAGGGAAGAAAAGGGGACGCCACACCAACAGAGAAAAGCGTGCCCAGAGAGACAGAGAGAGAGAGAGAAAAGGAAGTTCCTTTCGAGGTTCCGCGCTAGGAAAGAAACAAGAAAAGCAAGAGCCTGATGCGAGAGGGGAAGCGGAGCTGCTCTTTGGCTAGAAATGAAATGGGGAAAGTGCGAGCGAGCGAGAGACAGCGGGAGGGTTTAGGGGAAGAAAAGAGCGGGGTTTTTGCAAAGGGCGGTGGGGTTGGTCCGGAGAAGGGGATCGAAGGGCCGAGAGCTCCGTGTCAGGGGAACGGACGGCGGAGATCGAGTTGCAGTCCCACCGTGCGCAGTGAGGACCGGACCACTGGAAAATCCGGCTTCTTTTCCCTCCCGCCCCCCCTCCTCTCCCTTTTTTTTTTTAATATTTATTTATTTATTCCGATTTATTAATCTTTTGGGGTTCGGGCAAACGGCTCCGGGTGCTGTCAGGGTTTCCCATGCGACTGCTCGCTGCAGCCGATGCTGCAGGGGGGTGGGCCCACGCGAGGAGGGGGAGCACTCGATGCTGACGTGGACCACGGTTTTTGACTGGGGCTCGGCAGTCAGCACCGCAGTCAGCAGCCAGCAGGCAGCAGCAGCATCAGCGAGCGGGAGAGCTTCGCTCGCTTTTCCCGATGCTCTCGTTTTGGCGATGTTTGCATCTTTTGCACAAGCAGCAAATACGAAGCACAAATAAACATTCGAATACGAGGAGCGCGGGTGCCCGACGGTCCGAATACGAATCTCCCTATCGAACTAGGGATTCTCCTTTTTCTCTTCTTTCGTTTTTCGCATGGTCTTTCCTGATTTAGGGCTCGATTGGTACTAAAAAAAAAAAAAGGTTTAGTACTCAATTAGCGCCAATGCAAAAATGTTTAAAACTTTTCCGGCACTTTTCCTCGCGGTCGATTCACGCCTATTTTCCGGTCTAGACAGGCGATGCCGAACACTTTCTCGGGGCCGATATTCGCGCTTCGGGGTTTGAGTGCGTCGAGCTAACCGCAAGGCTCGGAAGTGAAACTCTGGAATCTGCTCGTCGACACTTTTGTAAAAAAATGCTCTTTCTTGTTATTTTTTTTCTTTTCCACCTCACCACCAAACATTCGAAAAGGATAGACTTATTATAAGTTTTGAAAAAACAGAATATTAGAGATACATTTGGAAGATCACGTGTATTTTCTCTTGATTGTAATTGATTTTTTTTTTATTTTTAAAAGTCATCCTGTGAAGCCTATAAATAGGCTCGTGTATCCTGGATTCGATAATGCACATAATAATGCGTCTCTTTTTCATCACAATTCTTAACTAGACAAAAAAAAATAGATATGATTTTACATGTCAGCTATTTAGCATTCAATAAAAAATGTGATTACGGGGGAGAGACATAAGATTTGGAAAAAAAAAAGGAACAATTAAAAGTGAAAATCACTCCAGAATAATCTATATCAACTTTAAACTACGTCTCTTCAATTTCCAATATAAAACGAAAAATGGCGATATAAAAAAGAAAATATCTCAATAACTCGGCTAAAAGGTTCCATTCCTTTAAAAAAAATTTGATCTCAGGAAATTAGTTTCTAACTTTTCGGTATTCGAATGGTAGAAGACTAATTGAATTACGGAAAACGTTTTTCATGAACTGAAAATAACAAATAGACATCACCAACAAAATGGTCTTTATAGTTCAGTTTTATTCTGTTTGGATTGACTCTCGAACTTAGCCATCATTTCATCTAAAATATTTTTTTTTGTCATAAAAGCAAAATTCTACTCTTCACTACACAAATAATAATGGTTTTTAGTCTCAAAAAATTTCTATCAATTTTTTTTTTTGATAACCCAGGGAACCCCCGCACGGCCGACAGCTGGGGAGTAAACCCTGGGGGCGACACGTGCTAGCCACCACACACGTGCCACCAGTTAAGTCATCCTGCGGCGCCCGGGATTCGAACACTCAATCTTTTGCGAGAGGAAGAGTGCGCGCTCCAGCAGCGCCACCTAGGCGGGTGGTAAATTTCTATCAACTTCTGCATTACAAAAGTCATGAAACTTAAATTTTCTATGAAAGCTTGAATAATTCTGCGGATGCCACGTGTCCAGAAAAGATTTTCATATTTAACGGATCAATCACGGAGTGGCCGCGGCCAAACCAAGAGGCATGAGCAGATGGATTTTTCTTAAGGGCCTGGCCCATCCTGGCCCGCCGTCTCGTTACACCGACGGTCGACATAATAAAGATCATGATTATCTTTCTCGAGAATACAAATCCGCGCTAACCGCGCTATCTACGTGCATCGGGTAAGGCTCTACGCGCGCAGCCGATGCTGCAGTTCAAATCTCTGGTCTAGCCATATCCGAACCCGCCCGAAAATCACACCAGAGGTGCTTGTAAGACTTTGGGAAAGTTTTTTGAATGGATTTCATTCAAGACCAGTAAAGAAGATGAGGAGATGCAGACTTGAAGAACCATTTTGAAGTTGATGAAAACTTCTCTTACTACTGCTCTCGATGAGATCGGAAGGAAACGTCAGACGCCATGAAAATGTAGAGAAAAGGATAGTAAAGATAGAGGCCAAAATCCTACACATGATAGGTTCATATAATATTTGTTGGTAGTACGATGAATAGATCCGTCCGACCTGATTTTGATGCACGCGATCGAATGCTGGAACGATGCAAATGGCGAAGCTGGGAATGGAAGTCGCGCTTCCGAGGCCCATTCTTCGAAGGATACATTATTGTCCATCACAGAATTCCGATATTGAATCAGAAAGCCTTTTCGATGCACGAATGAACAGACGATTCAGCTCATGTCTAGGTTACAGCAAGGACCGTTGCTGATACACTATTTAGGCCGTACAAGGACCGCACCAGAACATTACAGACTACGTCAATACTCGTTACGCAAACAAGAAAATCGAGCACATCAAATCCTAAAAGGCTTACACATCACTGAGCACGGTCCTTGTCCATAGCAGGACCAGAAGAGAGCTTCAGGGGGGGACCGGAGGATGGGGTGGCACACTCCAGAGACGAGTTCTTGCTGAGGCTGTATGGTGCGGCATTTGCTACCCTGCATTCGTGTGACACGTCAATCTCACCTATCATGGCCAATACAGTTTGCGGAAATTCAAATAAATGACACGCGAAAGTATCTGAAACTGGAAACCGCAAAATCAAGAGAAAATGACAGACCTCTCTAGGTTCGGCATGGGTTTGGACGAATCCAAAGCCCAAGCAGCAGTCCATTCGAATATACGTATAAGTCGAGACACAGAAAATAGAAAAGGCCTTCCAAGATTACTAAAAATTTTGGGTACGAGACAATTCTTTCACACTACTAGCTCATGCCAGAATGATTTGAGGACAATAATGGTTGAAAAGTTTGTAAGTCGTCCAAATTATTAACAGGACATATAATCCAATTCCAAAGCAATCTTCCCTAACTGACCTTTCCTTGCGCTTCTGCAAGAACCGAGCCAAGGATGCGTTAGGAACCTGAGGGATGGCTGCAAAAAAGTCGAACTTCACTAGAAGTAGAAACCTCACAAGAATATCAACATACTGATTCCCAGTATCCAACATGTCAAACTAAAAAATAGAGATGCAAATTATGAAATTGTCCAAGAGCATATTCTGCTAAAACAGGGGAAGCGCAAAGGAATTGGAAAAGAAGTGAATGAAGAGAAACTGGAAAAGATTTCGACTAAACTTGATGAAAACCCTGGAAAAAGACATCGATTGTCATTTGGCTATCAAGATAAAAAAACCCGGACAATCTTTCTCCTTTAAGCTCCCTTCTTTCTTAGTCAGTTCTATTCAACATACAAGACACTTCCATGCTGCGGACCCCCAACATATCATGCAGATGCAGTGTTCCCCCAGAAATAAAAAATTTTGAAATGCAAAAAACAAAGTTTCACAAAGAAGCTAAAACATTTGTGCACGTTAGAATCCTACCAGCTGATACCCTGGTCGTTGCAGAAATTGATCTCATGGCCCCAACCGTCTGTGGATTGTCCACTTTGCTCAGAGCAGTAAATCCTTCAGTGTTACCTTTCTCCATGTCACCGGGTCCACTCCCCAACTTAGGAGCCAGATGTGAGACCACTGAAAATGGGCTCGAAAGGCCAGAACAAGGCCGTGTAGTAGGCTGCTTCAGAACCCCATGATTGCCAATGATATTCCCAGGGGTAGGCGCTTGAACATAACATCTTGAGTGCGATGTCTTAGGAGATTTAGAAGTCCCACTCCCCGCCAGGAACATGATAGACTGGACCTGCATATCATACCAAGAATTTTATTGATTGTCATGACACGAAAAGGCACACAAATGGGATACAGTCAGGGAAGAGAGAGAGAGAGAGAGAAAGAGAGAGAGAGAGCACCTTTTCGGGAGGGATGTCATCGTAAACAATCACGTTACCCGCGTAGAAGATGGTCAGTTGAGGAGGCCCATAAGACTTGACAGCATTTCTGCAAAAGATATTTCCGACAGCAAAATTTAGTTTAAGCATCCTCAAGTTCTGAAATCAAGACCACGCTTGTGGAGTGAAAACGAATTGTAAATATATAGCTTGACAAAAAGAAAACCATGCTTAGGGAAAAAAAAGATAGGATCTGTGAACAGATTCAGTTTTGACGCCGCTTTAATTGTCTAGAGGAGTCATTTTGTTCCAACCCAGAGCATTTACAGAACCACTTGTTCCCTTAGAAGTCGAGCCTATTAAAATGCCTATGAAAAACACACAGAATCTGTTCAATCACAAAACTGGTTACCTCGGTTCAGTGGTTCCCAATGTAGAAGCGGCGCCTAGAAGACCTGAATTTGGAGTGGCAACAACAACACCCCCCGGCAGCTCTAGCTTCAAATCAGGAACCGCACAGAACTTGTCCAATAATGGCCATTTTGTTCCCGAAACTTTGTTCAGTCCTACAGATTGCAAGAAAGCCATGTCATCCATCCATTCAACCCCGACATCTTTAGTACTGCAATTCGGAATTAGTATTAGATTTCAACTGTCAGGAACTACAATCTAGTCCCAGAAAAAAGCAATGTTTGGGGTCACAAGCAGCTTTTGAGTGAAGCGCAAGGAACTTATCCACCCTACGATTTACCCAGATGTAAGGACGTTTACATGTTTTTGAATCTGGAACCGATGGTTGTAGGTTCGATACCTGCTTTGGGGAACTCGGATTTAAGTGAGGGCCATGGAGGGTGGATTGCTGTGCTAGTTTGCTCCGGGTAGTCAGCTAATTACAGTCGTGCCCCTAGGTTATCCAAAAGGAAAAATGCCAGTAACTCCACCACAAGGCTCAGGTGAAGAAGTTCTTTTCAACTTGGGTAGACAAAATACTTTTCTCACGATACATGCGCTGATCTATACATAAACCTGAGTTAATGGACAGAGCATGATCTGTGATCTCCGATGAGCAGCTAGATCTTCAAAAGAAAAAAAGAAGAGGAAAAGACACTAATCTACGGTCAATGAATTACTTATCAAAAAATTTCTAGCTTTGTTAAAGGAATCACGGGAACAAATTAAGACGAGTTCACTCTATACTGATAAACCGAGCCATGTAAAACTGAAAAGAAGATGAGATTAAAGGTAGCTGAGTATTTAACATGCTAGCTGAGAAAGTGAGCCGCCTAAAGGTTGAAAATTGTTCAACTTCAGAAAATCAGGCAATTTGAGAACTAGCCATTAAGGAACTGCCATTCAAATGCATATATTTGAGAAACTCCCACATACCAAAACTGCAACTTTTATCGCATTAATTCCTACACCCTTAATCCCAATTATCCAAGCGACAACTCAAACTAATCAGCATCAAACTATCATGATAAAGCAAAAAAAAAACTCATTTTCTCTTCCTTTCCATTGTCCCCAAATCATGAATCGTGAAGCTAATTTGAAACTCGTCCTATAAGAAAGTTCCATGATTTCGAAGGACTCCAGCTGAAGATAACTCGAGTAGCAAATGAAAGAAAGACTACAATTGAACAAGAATAGGGTTATTTCAAAAAAGAAAAAAAATCAAAAGAACAGGGTACTATTAGATTCAAGAAAGGGACAAACCAGAGTCTCTGCAAGCCTCACTGCTGATCTCTTCCTTCTTCACAACACCCGATGGTTCGCTCGAGCTCAAACCTAAAAAGTCTCTCTCCATCTCACAGCTTCCCAACAAATCTCATCAGCCAAACACGGATTCCACCAAAACCCGCCTACGAAATCCGCAACCAATCACTCAGCTCTCAAACTAAAGGCCAAAAGAGGCATCATATTGAAAAACCAGAGAGAGAGAGAGAGAGAGAGTGAGCGAGCAAGAGAGAGAGATTCTCTCTGGCTTGATAATACGAAGGTGTGGTGGGGTCACCGACGCACGGGAATGTCCTGTTTCTCGATCAGAGCACGGCCACATGATTCCTAGAATGAGTGTGAAAATGGGCATGATCTTCATAGTGCGGGCCAAGATCGCGCCTGATGAGGGTCTGCTGACCGACTAATAACCAACGGAGACTTGTTATTGTGTTCAAAGCTCGCCACTGATGTGATGCATAGAAAACCATCCATCGCATGCTTTCGTGCGATTGGTCCGGAATTTGACGCAGAGGACGAATGCGTGGGGCTCCATCACGGAAAAAAACACACGTGCATGGAGAAGGGCAATGGGAAAAAAAACACGTTTCCTTTTTGGAGATGCGACTGTTTGGTGACTGACATGATTCGAGAGAGATGATATCTCCCCTTCCTTGACAAGGTCTTTGCGGCCACAAAAGAAAGTTGGGCCACTTGCGTCAGAAAACGTGTCTGAATTCTTGGAACAGACGATGCAAGTACAGTTTAGCATCGGAGCTTAACCCCTGTTCCGCTCGTTCCAGCTTCATTTCTCGAGTTTGAGTTTGAGTTTGAGTTGATTCAGCTATTAATTAGCTCGTGTGTTCGACCCCATTCGATTATTTGAGCTGGTAAACTTTAGTCTGCACTCGAATTAAGCTCGGAATCTAACTTGGGCCCTTGATATTCGGTATAAATTAAAAAGAAAGTATACATTTGTTTCGAGTATATTTGTGCATCTATATGTGTATCCAGTACACTTGAAAGAGATCCCACCCTCGATAAATTGGCGACTTAGGTATTTTCGAGCTTGAGATCGAGAAATTACTTGGTCTGTTTATGGGCATAAGGCCATTTCATTGTACTCAAATGATCAATGAATCTATACATTATGTGCGATGACGAATTAGAAATGAAATGTAGTGTAGCGCCAAAATCCCACGTTAACGATGCTTAAGTATAACAATTCTTCTTTATCATAGGTAATGACATCTTCTCCATCCTACCACCCGCCTGGGTGGCGCTACTGGAGCGCGCACTCTTCCTCTCACAAAAAGTTGAGTGTTCGAATTCCGGGCGCCGCAGGGTGACTTAACCGGTGGTACGTGTGTGGTGGCTAGCACGTGTCGCCTCCAGGGTTTACTTCCCGGCTATCGGCCGTGCGGAGGTTCCCTGGGTTATCAAAAAAAAAAAAAAAAAAAAAAGACATCTTCTCCATCCTCAAGGATTCAAATGAGAGAATTTCGAATAGCGTTTTTATTTCTCAGTCATGTTCTTTCCTTCCTCCTTTCCCAAGCAGTGGAAAGATGTAGGAATCTGTAGTCTCATGAAAGGTTGTCATTGTTCACTTTCTAACTTGTCAATTGTAATTGCTACGATGTGACGGTGTCCGTGCACCTATCAAGTGAAGAAGTTGACATCCACATTCCAAAAATTAAAGAGTATCCTGTCTGACCACATTGACAAAACATAGGTCATATCACATCGATTCACTTACCGACACCTTCCGATGATTATGATTCATAAGGACAACTTTCTGCGAGATGAAACCCACTGAAAATATGCCAACGGGAATCTAAAAGAAGAGAGAGCTTGCGGAGGAGAACATCGGACTCCACGAAAAAGACGTCCAGACGATGACGGTAGAGATGAGACCGAACCATTTGTTGGCCCACTGTCACGAATCCTACCGGCGTTACGCGTCCGTAAAGCAGTCGCAAACGCGACCAACTCTTTAATGCCCAACGACGTCATTAACATCTAAGTCCAACTAGATATTAGTGAATGCGACGCTTTGTTATAAGACCCAATAAAGGTTTTGAGTGAATGTTCATTCTTTCTCAAATGGGTTGGAGAAAAGAATGTTAAATCAGAACGTAAGCTTCTTCTGCAGAGACAAGAAACATCTCAACCCTATTACAAGCTTTTGTATTTTCGGCATTCATTGATCGAAGCAAGCATCCAGTTTTTCATTCCAAAATTGAATCTGCTATTCGTCGGTTACATGAGGAAACATGATTAACTTACAACAAGAAAGTCCAGTTAATAGAATAAGCAACAAGAACAATAAAGAAACACAACATTACAGAACAGACTATGTCCAAATCATCCTATTCAGACAGGTAAACCAAAATCCTAAAGCTTATACATACTTATACATCAGTGAGGACTCCCCTGTTCCATCGCAAGAGCTGGAGAGCGATTTAGAGCACTCGAGTGCAGCGTCACGCTTTCTCTGGAGAGTCCTTGCTGAGGTTGTAAGGTGCCACGCTCATTACCCTACAATTACACAGAAAATCAACAGTCACTTTCATCGTCTTTCATTTCCCAAGAAATCAAATGAGACATGTCAAATGTAGCCAAAGCCAGAAGTCGCAGAATATCATTCTGCCAAACCGAGCAAAGATCTTTAAGTCTCGGATTCAGCATTGGCTTATCTAAAGCCTCAGCTTCAGCCATGCTATGCAGTGATATCCTCAAACTAATAAGGTTCCTGACCTTTCTTTGCGCTTCTCCAAAAACCGAGCTAAGGATGCTTTCCTAGCCTGTGGAATGGCTGCATGAAAAATTGAATTCCACTTAAAGAGTACCGTTTTTTCAAGGACATCCTACTAGCCAACACTTAACAAAAATAATGAAGAGTCACGAGTCGGTAAAGTTTAGACATTCACCTTGCAAGATCATCTGCTAGAACAGGAAAAGAGCAAAGGACTTGGAAATAGAGTTTCACAAGCAGAGAGACGATAAAGATAAAACAATCCTTGAATCAGAATCCTACCAGATGGTACCATGGCCGTTGAGGCAATGGATCCCATGACACTGACCATTTTTGGGACGTCCAGTTTGCTTGGAGTGCCAACTACTTTAGAATTACCTTCCTTTGATTCATCCTTGCCAGCTGGTCCACCCTGTGACTGAGGAGCTGGATGTGATGACACTGATAATGGACTCGAGAGGCTAGAGAAGGGTTGCGTAGTAGGCTGGTTCAGATCAACGTGATCCCCGGCCGAGTTGGCCGTGGTAGGCGCCTGAACAAAGCATTTTGCCTGTGATGTCTTAGAAGCCATTGGAGCCCCATTCCTGGCAAGAAACATGATCGCTTGGGCCTACGTATAACAAGCACAACATAGCTGAATCAAGTTTCTTAGCTTAAAATGGCAAGGGTAGAGACAACGAGAGAAAAGGAGAGAAAAAGCACCTTTTCAGGTGAGATATTATCATAAACATTCACGGTACCCGCGTAGAAGATGGTCAATTGAGAAGGAGGCACGGTAGGCTTGATAGTTTTCCTGCGAAAGATATTACCAATAGACGCATTTAATTCCAAGCAAGTTTCAACTCGTAAATTCGAAGGCATACTTGTTACATGGGAAAATATTGCGAGCGCCTAGCTGGAAAAAAGAAGACCGCCTTCCAAAGAAAAAGAAACTCATCCAAGAGCCCCATCCTTTGGAGGTCCATTCAGATCTATCCCATCAAGATGCTTCAATTGTTTCAAAAAAGTACACTAGCCTTCCAATCCAGAGCAATTCTAATATCTTCAGCCCCAAAAAACAAAGGACCTTTTGTTTTCCCGCTTTTATAAGAAAAATCATTTTAATTTCTAAACGTAGCAGAAATTTCTAGACATCTTTAATTGGAATACTATTCTTAAACATTTCATAGTCTTCAATACCAAATAAAAATCTGATTCAGGACGCTAGAAATCTAGAGCTAACGCAGAAGGCTAAAAAAGATGGAGATTACTAAGCACAAAGGCAATTACCATGGTTCAGCGGTTCCCATTGTCGAACCAGCGGTAAGATGGTCCGAATTTGGGGCAGAAACAAGAACACCTCCCGGTAGCTTTTGCCTGGTCATACCACCTGGTAGAGTCTGTCCAGTGGCAGTGAAGTGAGTCTTGAAGAAAGGGTCGCCCATTGAGGCGGGAATTCCCTGATTTGAGAGGGGAAGCACCCTCACATCCCGGGGATGAGATTGTTGAGAGCAAGACGTCAGCGAAAACGGCGAGCCACCTTGTCTGTGACGATTGAATGAACTCTAGTTCGAAAGAGAAAAAGTATAGAACGATTAGTTGAAAGTCACATCACAGAAGACCATTGGAATAGAAGTTCTGAAACAGAGTTTCACTTTGGCAAAATTGAGTACAACGGTTATAGAATAAAAATAGCAAAAGAGTCCCATGTTTCCAACTATTCAACTTTCTGGCTAAAAAACAAAAAGGCCATTCAAATCAGCCAAAGACACAAAAGCTAGTTAAATAAACAGCTGAGATAACTAATATATACGACTTAAACTATCCAAAAAACACTGAGATGACTTTTCCCAATGTAGTGTCACGATAACACTCACGAAACAGAATTCACATCTATAAGAACATGAGAAAGGAGAGTAGAATACCTGTACTTCGACAACAGTATGTCTTCGACTCGAATCATATGCATCTGCAACTGGGATGTGCGTCAATCCAGAAGAGACAATCGGTTCGCTGGCCTTTTTGGTCTTTTCATCCTGAGCAGCCTTAAAGGACATCAGATGAGGAACAGCAGAGACCTTGTTCAAGAATGGCCATCGCATTCCTGGTGAATCTTTGTTTGATTCTACAGAACAGATTGCAAGAAAGCCATATTGCTCATCAACTTCAATCCCCAAATCCTTAAGTCGTGCCACTCGATTCTCAAGAACTACAAATATGTCCACAGAAATATTGCAAAAAAATTTGCTCTCAAAAGGAGCATCCTGGTTGACTAGAACCCCTAATTTGAGCCCCTTGAGTTGATTTGAGCTCATAATCTGCTCACGCATGGCCAAGACTTGTATCACGTGTTTCTCAATGCGAATTACCTTTAATGACGTATTATTTCTCGTTTCTAATGTACTAGACCTGATTAGAAACCATGCATGTATGCTTTAGTGCTAGAAACTCTAATTCGAGCTCATTGAGTTGATCCGAGCTTATAATCTACCCACGCACGACCAAGACTTGCATCATGTGTTTCTGAATGCGGATTGCCTATAATTAGGTATCATATGATGTGTTTAATGTTCGCCAGAAATGAACTTCCAGACCGACCACAAGAGCACGAACTACAATATAAGTCAGGCATGATAAGCTAGAACTATCCTCTTCCCATGATAAAATGAACTGAGTGAACCATAAATGGACTAAGCAATATCTCGGTTCTTTGTATTAGCTGCTGGATATGAAAAAAGACACCAGTATATACTCTCAACACTAGCAAATACTTCCACCCAAAAAAAAAAAAAGACTAAGCTTTCTGGATCTGGCTTTCTCAGAGAGAAAATTACAGGAAAATGAGGAGATAAGCTCACTCTAAGCTGTGAATCGAACCCATGCCCGTGAAAATTACCAAGAAGATGAAATTCAAGCTGAGAAGCTTAAAGGGTGAAAAGTTCTCTCGACATAACCGCAAAGGAACGCGCAAGTTTAAGGATGAGCTATTTATGGAACTGCCCATTCAAAAAGCCTACCCATATACCTAAAAGGGAAAATCATAACCAAAAAAGCCAACTCTCATCGCATTAGCCATCAATCTTAATCTGAACAGCTCGGACCCATATAATATATCCAGACCATCAACGTGAATGAACAGCTCCAATAATCAAACCAAAACATTTAATTCTTCACAACCCCCCCCCCTCCCTCTCTTTTCTCCCCCGAATCATGCATCTCAATCGGACAAAAAAAAAACACAAAAAGCACGCTAATTCCCCCCCCCCCCCCAAGTCCAAGCCGTGCGACCGAAACTTAAAACTCATCTTGATTAAAAATTAAAAAAAAAAACACGGAAGAATAAAAAAGCAGCATCAGGGAAGTTGGACTCGACTAGCCCAAAAGAAAAGATTGGAGATGACTTCAGCAAGAATGTATGGAGAACCATCTGGAGGTGAAAGAAAGGGACGAACCGGAGTCTCCGCACGCATCCCCGCCGGTCTCTTCCTTCACAGCGCTCAAACCCAAGAAGTCTCTCTCCATCTCCCGCGGCTTCAACGCATGAACCTGGCTCCCCAGCCCCTCCCCCCCCCCCCCCCCCCCCAGATTCGAACAACCACCCCCACCCCCACCCCAACACACAAAACCAAGAAAGACCCGCCAAAGATCGACCCAAATCCCTCGAGCTCCCAGTGGACTTCCCGAGCCAGAGGACGTCAGAACGAAGGGGAAACGAAGAGAGACGGAGGGAAAGAAGGGGGAGAGCTCCTACTCCTAGAGCTTCGTTTTCTCAAAAAGAGGGAGGACGGGGGAGAGACAGAGACAGAGAGAGAGAAAATCCAATTGCGTTTCACATGAGTTTTACGGGCAGCGAGATCTGGACCGTTGAATCCTGCGGGCGAGGGCCAGCTGGTCGGCCGCGATCTCTTTCCCTTGCGAGTGTGGTGGTGGTGGTGGTGGTCTGGGATTGATGAGGGGATAGGGGGGTGGGTTTTACCGATAGGTCCGGTCGGAGTCGACCGGCTCGGCCGGTAACGCACCACGTGCGCCGCCCAATTGATTCACACACATTGCGGAAATCGGCCGCCCCCGCGCACGCGCGCGCCCGCGCGTGCGGACCTCGCTGGGGTGGGGGGCTGGGGCGCTGCGAGATCGCCGCGTGTAACCCCGCGGGCCCCACGGACAACCGCGACGCTGCGTTTTTGCGATTAGCTTTCCTCGTGCGCGAGTTTTGATTGGGGGGGACCCCCGATTAATCGGGCGCCGGCTCCCTCTGGATCGCCAGTTTCTCGTGTCGTGGCGACAAAATCTTTTTTTCGCGTGCGAGGGAAATATCTCGGTCGGGCGTGCAATTATTTAGCGATTTGCTAACTTTCGGTTTGTGCTTACTTAAGATAGTCGCGCATCTCTCTCTCTCTCTCTCTCTCTCTCTCTCTCGCCATCGTCAGCTCTTCAGATCTGCTCGGCTTTTTGGACAAAACTCGGTATTATTTTCCAATCCCACGCCTTTTCAACGTGGAGGACATGCGATGTCCTTGACGTGGCGTCTCGTCACGCGGGGCCGTGTCGGCAGGGTTGCTCGTATCCGGCCGAAGCGCTTGTGCCCGAAGCTTTTCGGCTCGAAACCTTAACCGAATCGACCCATCGATAACCCCCCGGAAGGAAACTTATCTTTCCTCCAAGCATCTATGTAAAATCGGGGCGAATTGCTGTTATGAAAGACGCTTTTATCAGCAGATTCTAGACTCGAATTATTATCAAGTCAGTTTATGTGATCCCAATAAAAGCATTTACTCAATATAATATATGATCACGCACACCCTCTCTTTGCTGATTGCATGTGAACTTTGACCGCGAGTATCGCGAGGCACGCCTCAAATATCAAATCGTAGAAAAAATGTGTTCCTCGGCTTGTCCATTGTGGCACCTTCTTATCGATCCCCACTTAGATTGATTAACCACGTATTGCGGAGATGATTTCACGCTTGTAAATATTAATATGATAAAACTTGAATATGCGTAGCTTAATATATGATTGATTTGGCAAAATTACCATGTCCAAGCATCAGATGCTGTCTCTACGAAATCATTCACATGGATTCATTCGGTCGGAACCCTATCTCGGGTCCTTTTCTTTAAATTTTTTTTTCATGTTTTCCTTTATATTTGCTTTTACCGCGTAAAATGCCAACCCGACATTTAACAAATTCGATGACCACATCAGAAAACTTCTTTCCGTCTAATCAAAGAAATGATTCCATTGAGTGAGAAACGATGGTTCAAAAGACCATGTCAAAACGGTCATTGAAAGACCATGTTGACATGATGGGCAAAACTTTAGGGGCAAATAGATGCCCACGCTCCAAAGAAAATTATTAATCATTTTCCATTTCTTTAGAGAGGAATGAATTCCGAACTTGATAATTAACTGCATGCATCAGCCGAACCATTAAATTCGGTAAACTTTCTGGGTTTCATCAAATTTGACGACTTATATGCAAACTAGTACGGACATGCACTGTATGTGTTTCCACGACACCACAATAGTTATTAACAAAATAAAACTTCCATAACTTTCATTGATTTAGGAAGTAGCGGATTTGTAGAGGTGAGCGAAAAACGACTCAAATTATCGAACCTAACCGTTTTTATGTGATTTGATTTGGTTTGATAGTTCCATTTCAAAATGAAAAATAATTCACAAATCGAAACCTCCATAGCTTTATTTGGTTTCGACAATTTTTTCAAACCAGATGAAATCGTGAAATTTAAATTTTTTATATATGTTTTGTCAATTTAGCGCTGAATTTCATTTTGGGTGTCGCTTTTGAATTGTGACGAACACAGAGATTGGTGTTCTATGCAATTTAACACTTTATCTAAGCTCACTAAAGCTCGTGAAATTACAAAAAGAGCTAGAAAGGAAAAAAAAGGAAAGGAAAAATGATAAACAAGTTACGAACTTTGGCTCAATATATAATTTGATCTTTAAATTTTTAATTTGTTCAATGTAGTCTTTGAAATTTTGATTAATGTTCAATTTGTCTCTTAAAATTTTGATTTATTTAATGTAATTTTTGAAATTTTAATATATATTTAATTTAGTCCCTGAAATTATAAGTTCATAGATTAAATTGTATGTTTAGTTAAAACTTCAGTGTCTGCCCGTGTCATTTTCAAGAAAAGAAAAAGAAACAAAAGAAGAAAGGACAGCTCGAAAAACAGTCCGAAGGAATAAAAGAACAAAATATCGTAAGTCTCGTCACGGAGGAGGTGGAAACGAGAAATCGACGATATCTCGGGGGGCAGCGCGCAGTACCACGTCCACACGTGAAAGTGCGGTCGAAAATTAAAGGCGGTTCGCACGTGCTTACTTACTTACCCGCGCCTTTAAGCTTTTTCTCTTTTTCTTTTTTTATTCTTTTCAATTCTCTCTTTTTTTTTTATGTCCCCCAATTTTTCACAGGGAATAAAATTATTTTAATTTATTACCGCCACGACATGGTGGCCAGGAGGTGCATCGGTTCGCTTAGCGGCACGTGAATTATCTAGTCAGCATATATAAATTAAGTTAAGCAAGCACTATCCTAAAAAAGAAAAGAGGGGGACAAAAAATAAAATAAGCAAGGAATTAAAAATAAATAAATCTACGAGACCCAACGTTATATCATTTTTATAATGCGTGTGTCTTTAATTGTGGGCACATTGAGGAAGGTGTACCCCAGACTCGTGATGAATAGTAGCCTCTGAATTTAATAAACCAGCCCTTAGAAAGCCCACTTGCTATTTTTCTTTTTAAATTTTCGTACGTTGGATTCGACTTCTGATCTGGACTACTTTCATCGACGCACGTAACCCTTCTTGTTAGCGCGCACATCGAATGAGACCCTCTACCTACGGAGCGGAGGGTGCTGGTGCCGGTGAGAATACGCCGAAAGACGGGACATGTCGTATTAAATATATTCAAGAAATCTTTCATACTTATCGTCGGAACGGGAGGCTGGCAATAATGATTGGAGAACGCCGGTCCTATCATTTCAATTTATTGTTGAACGTGGCAACTGACCCGTATCGACCAATATAATCGAGCGAAATATATAACGGGGAAGAAGGTGGGCGACACGTACGAAAAAAAATACGGTTATGTATGCAAAGTCATACGTATATATACCCATTATCTTATTGACAACCGCGTGCTGAGGATCACTTTAATATATCCGAATAAATTTATTTATTTATTTATTTATCAAGTGCCGGTAATCCATTCTATATTGCCTTTTCACGTATCTTTGCTTTGACCGTTGTGAATTGTTCGAGTATTATCCTCGCACCTTTCCTAGAATCGTCCATCGAACTTAGAATTTGTTCCCCTTTGGGAGATTTTCATGAATAGGAAATGAGGAATATTTCGTTCCGCGCGACTAGTATTGTGCTCTAGACAAGAACATTCCCAATGGTTCGGGCTGCTAGTCAGGAGATCGAGAAAAGAGAGAGAGAGAGAAAGTTGGCCATAGGAGACCACCGCCATCGAGGTGGTCACATGCAGTAGAGGCGAGGGCCATCCGTTGAGCAGCGACCACGATTATATAACGGCGACGGTGGGCGGTTGTCGCTCTCGAGCCACCACCTGAGATCTATATCCCTTTCTCTCTCTCTCTCCTGGAAATTCAAAATCTGAAGGCAGCAACAACCATAAAGTTGTCATCGCCCTCGCGGGGCTGTTGCTGATGATTCGTGCTAATCCAATTTCCAATAGATACTCTATTTTTAATCTACCAAACATCTAATCGAATAGTATGTATCTCTATTTGGTGTCTTGTCAATGTACCAAATTGGATTTTGGAATATTACAAATACTATCTTATCCTATCTAATCTAGTCAAATAATCTCGATTAGAATCGGATGCTTGCAGTTTCAAAACTCTACATGTACATTCAAATACTGGATATGTAATTATTTAGCACACTCTTAACGGAGGCGTAAAAAGCATTTAAGTTTAAGAGCGATGCTAGAGATATTAAGACTCCTCTATGGAACTTGATTTATCAAGTGATATGTACTTAAAAAACAAGGTTATTCAAGTTACGAGCGTCTCGTTTACGCACCCAACGAGAATCCATACACCACTTAATAAACAAATTTAGAAGACGAATCTTAGTGTGTGCAGAATTATTGAATGTTCAATCCCGAAGTATATACTGAGAACCAAAATCAAGTTAAATCGAGTTTTGGAGTTTACGGTAGAGCCATGGGAAGTTATAGCATTGGCTCTCGTACAAATTATGATTTCATTGTAATACACGATGTTGAGTTGAGGTATGATTTTGGGTCTGTACACGATTATGACGCCCTCATCCATCAAGAGTCATGTGCAACAATGTCTGTAACAAAGCGCATACAGAAACACGTGAATAGAGGTGCATACAATCTTCTGACGTCTCCAAGAGCCAGAGGATCTGGAACGGCGAAACGGGCAGCTGCAAATGGTCGAGGTAGAAGTTTTCGGGCTTGGGAGTCGGGACTATTGAAGGGGTTCGCTGATTTCGAGGAGTTCGTTCCGGAGTCCGGTGAAGACCACGGAATCGGTTTCAATCGGTCTGAACTTGATGAGAGCTGAAGGGACCAAATCCTCGTCATGGAGAGTCATCGCTCTTTGGCCAGGTTCGGGTGAATGTGGGATCACACGCCGTTTGATGACCACAGGGTGCATCAGCTCGAACTCCAGACAGGGATCCTTGAGCGATGAGCTTACAAACTGAGAAAAAGCAAAGCTATCCTCTTAGATTCAGCAAAATAAACCAGCTTCAATTTCTTGATTATTCATCCACAACATCAAGAGGTGATAAAGCCTAACATTCCCAGCCATGAAGAAACATCGGGTCAACATGACGATTTAGTCCTTTGTCGATCAACAGATAAACACATTGGGTCAAAGCAGGTGAAAGCTACACATTCGTCACCTAACTCTACCCTTTGGTCACTGTCTAGTGAATTTTGGCCATAAAATGGAGTAGAAATTGCATGCTAGAACTCAATTTGGGTACTCCACCGGATGTCTCCTATGGCACGGGCCTGTGCACAAGCATAGATATGGATGCACCCGCGAACATGCTTTGCCCAGGCAAAGAGGCACAGTAGCAAATGGAAACAACATGATCAAACCAATTTGCAAGACATTACCAGAATATAAATATTACTACTTAACAGGATTAAAATTGTTTTTATGAGACAATGTTTTCTTTAAGCATCCTCCACTTGCTCATCTTAAACTATGGTGTGGAAACCACATGATTGAACCAATTTGCAAGACAAAGTACCAGAATATAAATATTACTACTTAAAAAGGATTAAAATTGTTGTTATGAGACAATGTTTGCTTTAAGCATCCTCCACTTGTTCATCTTAAACTATGTTGTCCAAGTCAAACTCTCTATACCAGGACACGGTGTCCTGGTTTTTGCAGTGAAGCAGATAGTTAGAAAAAGATGCAGTTCCTTCTGATGGTGCCATGGAAGACGAAAGAAATTATTCAAGATTTGAGCAAAAGATGAGTAACACTATCGGCAGCAAGGCCGAACAACAAAGACGGTGATTAGTTTATAATTGAAAACGAGTCAAGAAAATTAAAAAAACTAGCATTGACTGGATCTATAGTGTGTTTACACATTCTCAAGGACCTAGGATAGGAAACTTGAATTTATTCATCAATTTCAACAGTCAACCATCCAGCTCCCACAGATGACACCTATGGCAGATCAACCAGAGGTCCAGAGTAACAGTAGAAACCCAGGTAACATCTGATTTAATCAATTAGAGCAGGGACCTAATGTCAAAGTAGCTGGCCAAAGGGAGGACAGCGAGGAAGAAGAAAGTGATGGAGGTTATTCAAGATCAAGAAATTAGGGGAGTGCATCAAAAGCACCTCATGATGTGCTGTAGCCGTTGTGAAACAATTTTTCCTCAAGGGGAACTAACAGTTAGACAATCTCATAGGCCTTTAAATGAAGTCATAAGGAAAGGAACTCACCCTACCAATCGGAAACAACATCCCAGATCTTAGATTGGTTAAGGTAGTATAACAATGATAGTCCCAAGGATTATACTTATAGGTGACAACAATCACAATACAGCAAGGCAAGTTCTCCAAATAGTGGATACTTACAAAGGTAATTTCTTTTAACAATATGGAATCAAATCATGTCCTCCCATAAAAAGTACGTTAAGGAAGTAGTCTCAGCTCTAAAAACGTAACTAGTTGACCACTATCGATCACTGATCATTACAAGAAAACCACAGGAACCCCACTCCAGTATGTGGTTTATCCATGGCAGTGAACTTTAGGTGGTGGTAAGCATAGTTCTTGATGGGTGCCAAAAGGTAAAGACTTGCACTGACACTCACATCTTTTATATGAACAAACTAGTTTAAAGTTAGAAGAGCTTAAAAAATAATGAAAGAAACATTAGGCGAAATCATACACAAGGTAAACCAAAGATATGGACTTGAGCAGGAGAAATTCGCATATTATAAGCGGAAAACACAAATTCAAGCAGCTAATCTCATTGGAAGACCAAAAGCCACTATCATTGTCCCCTCCCCCCCATATCAAGTGCTCTTAAGATCTGCCGTTTCATGGCTCACACCCCTTCACAATGCAATCACATGCATGAACTATAGTAAGAACATCTCACGCTCATTGGATCCACCAAAACATCCATCGTCTAAGAGGTGGCATCAATCTTTCCCTTTACAGTTGCCTAGTCAAGTCAATCATGCACAAACGAAAGGAAGCCGCACAACGATTATAAGCTCAAACAAGAGTGGCTTAGATGACAAACCTCATACAAAGAACCTGTTAGCTCCCAAGGAGCAAAGACACCTTGAAGAACCACTCCATCCGGAAACTGAAAACGGATGACGGTTCTGGTGTACCTCTTCCTTCCGGCCTTCAGCTGCTTTTCCCTGTATGACTTGGGGATCAAAAGCTGAGACTCTGCCATCTTCTTCTTCCTCATTTCTGTTTCTCGTCTCACCTCATCCATTGAAAGATTATAAAAAGAATCCGGTAGCTCAATTCTCGCTGCTATACTTTCAGGCACGGAAAAGAACACCCGAATCTAGATGGCATAGAAGAAAGCAAAGTCAGAGTAATAATTAAGGTGGGACACTAAACCAAAAGCTGAAATAACGGCCCTAATAAATAATACACCCAATTAAAGGCACCTGAATTATTGTCTATTGACAAGTTGCACAATCACATAGGGACATATCGCTAACACAAGGACATGTTAAGTCTACATTCATTTCGATGTAATATTTGAAATGGCATAGGGCAGGCGGCCAAGCACTAACATTAGGTAATTTAATAACATTCTACTAACAGAAGTTTTGCAAAATATTATCAGAAAAAAGATAAATTGAACATAGCAGATTGTATGTAGTGATTCTGCGTCCTAAACTGGCAAGAGCAGCAATATCAGACATTAAAAGCAAAGTTTGGCACATACTCCAATTCTTTTATTAACTACCATCAAGTCATTAGAAGCATTATTCAAATTTAAGCTTCACGTCCCTTATCTCATAGTAACTTTTAGAGTTAAATATTACCACCACAATCCAATACGTACGATAAAGATATCAAAGCACACAGATATTTAGCTTAATGTACTAACATCGTTAAGCAATAAGCAACTGCAATATAAATATTCCCAATATTTTCCAGTTCTAGTTAAATACTCAGATGAAGCTAATTCACACAGCAAAACCAATCATAACATAGATAAGAATAGTAAGTAATGTAGGTATATCCATTCCCAGACCTACAAGTGCAGCCAATAACCCTTTGCCTCACTTTCCAGTTTCAACATGACATGGGCTTAACAAACAGGCATGGAAACTATGACAGATGCAGCAACATTAGCAATATAATGCCATGGAGATTTTGAGCAACAAATAAAGTCATTATTGGAAAAGCTTCTTAGCGAGAGCTAACGCCAACAAATAAGGAGAACATTCAACACACCTGCCTATCGATCTTCTCCTTTTCCATTGGTTTGTCTACTACGGAAGGGACCACAGCAGGGGCATCATCAACGTTTTTAGTTTCTTCAAACTTCTTCGGTTCCAGTAAAACCGCAGCCTTATTAATCATTCGTACCTGCTCCTCGCCAGGTTGATCCATCACGGCCCACATCTCCCCGCCTTCTTCTTTTAACTCGAACCCAACAAATTCCAACAACTCAACCCCTCCTGCAACATCTCCAATAGCTTCCCTAATCTTAGGATTGCTCATTCTTATCCTCCTAAACTTTGCATTTTCTGGTTCCTTAGCTATATTCCTAAACAACTTAAGCACGACATCAACTGAACTCTCTGGCGGCTTCGCCGACACAAAAGTCCCAACACAGGACTCCAATTCACTCCTTCCCTCCGCTTCATCACTTGGCAACCCCGATGCACCGACATTATCATACTCAACCTGATTTTCAGCAATACAACTATCCACATGTTGGGAAACTTCCTCTTCGGACCGGAAAGATCTATTGCAAATGGGGCACTCAACTATATTCAACGAATACCCATTCTGAGATCTCTTTCCAGTAGTGATAAGAGAATCAAACGGATCGAACCCGTTAGCTGGTTTCCGATCCGGCTCCACATTACGCGCGATGCCGAGCTCGTTCTGATCCGAAACTGCGGTTTTAGGGGGCTGAGAAGGTCTAGGATTACTGATTTGAGCTGGTGCTGGAATTGGGTGACTACGGATAGATTGAGAAGGGCGTGCAGGGATCGGATTGGCGGGACCAGACGAAGACGAACCCAAAACTCTGCCTTGACCCTTGAATTTGCCAGTAGAGGAGGAGGCGGAGAAGGGGTTGTTGACTTTCTTCATGAACCCCTTGACTTTATCTTTCATGTCGTCCATGGTTGTGCAAATGGAGCTGGTCGTGCAAGAGAGATTTACCCAACAAGAGATCCCAAGAACAATGGAGCTGAATTTCAGAGGACAGAGAGAGAGAGAGAGCGGGGATTAGGAACGAATAAATACTCGGGAGTGGATTGTCGTGCTAATTAAGAAAAGGGGCATGAACGAGTAGAGGAGGAGGATCCATCCGTGCTAAAAAAATTGCGACTTTGAATGGATGACGTCGAGGACTTGCGGGCGAGACCGTGCGAGAGACGTCTTTACAACAACAGGGCATTCAGAGAGCGGAGGACGCGGCTTTGGAGACTCAGGAGGGAATCGTCAGCATCTGCAAAGAGAGGACTTTCCGAGGAAGACCCAGAAAAAAAAAAAAGAAAACAATAAAGACCAAAAGCAAGAATTTTTGCAAGAAAGGAAAAGGGTGCGCTCTTTTTTATCAGAACAAACGATGCTTTCCCTCGAAAGATGCATCAATCATCAGCTGGGCCAAAAGGAAAAGACAGCATCATTCGAGATCCGGGTGGCCTGCCTGAACCATCGTTACGCGATTTCAACGACTGTGTGTTAGAATCTGACAGCAAAAAGCAGAAAAAACATGTGGATTAGCACAAAGTTTGTGCTAATCCCACGTGAAAGTGTCTGTGTTTTGTCTCCTTCCCGTAGCCGGCCCAATTGGGTTGTGCCATGCCCGAGGCTGATGGTAGGGACAATCATCGGCTTGACGATGTGGTTGGGCTTGTCCAGATCTGAAGTGCAAATTAATGAATCTTTTGAAGCAGTCGTTTTGTTGGATCCAGTCCCTTCGTTTAAGCCCGTCCAGAACTAATAAATCGCAAGCTAATGCTCGTCTTTAGACTGCCATTGTGGCGGTTGAATAATGTCCTCTGCGACCACCCCGGTGGCGATCGCTGATCGCCTTCGTACGATAGTGATCAACCGATACCAGAGAGAGAGAGAGAGAGAGAGAGAGAGAGAGAGAGAGATCACTGGAGGTAGGGATTGAGGGGTGTCAACGCTTGAAACTTGGAAATCGCTCTCATCACGCCATTGATGTGGCTGACGAGACTGACTACTGAATTAGGACTCCTGGCATAATTCGGTAAATTTTTTTCTTTTCAAATGGACATTGTAACATGACCGGGCCTGGTCTTACATCTTTCCCCTCCTCAACGATTGTGAACGTGTATTTCCACACATAAAGAGAAATGTCCATTCGTCCTACACCTTCACTCACGTTTGCAGACATGGATCTGTGTATGAAGGAGAGTAAAACAGGATGACAGCAGGCCAATGTGGGAGAGACTTTTAGCCGTAGGCCCAACAGGTATTATCGCTGTCGCGACCTCCCCGAAACGGCCCCGCTGCCTAAAGGGTTTGGCTAATGGATTACTAAGTTAAACCTAGCTCGAGCTCTCCCAAGCCCATACCAATTCGCGACTTAAGTTTAAGTTGTTAACATGCAAACCGATTTCAAATAGGAGTCGCCACTAATCAGTTTCTGGTAGGTCGATTAGACACCTAAGCGAAGCGCGGGAGAAATGCTTCACTTCTACGAACCAGAGATTCAATGGGTACGGGGACTTGATTACACTAATAGACTAATTAGTGCCCTTTCGGTACCTAATCTTGTTCAATTCGCCACCTAATATGTTCTCGCTAATCGGGAGTCTCAAAATTCCGTTCCTAACTAAACTAACGGAAGCAACGATTAATATCTAAACCTAAACACGCATAATCAACTACATGCGAGGTTAGTTTAAATGCACAATTCAAAGTGTGTGAACCAGGTGACGTGCAATCAAATATGACATTAAACACACAATAGGGCAAGAAAACCCAATTCCGAGGCCCAAATGAAAATTCTGATTTTTTATTTTTTTTTGAATTTTTTAAAATTTTTTTTTTAAAAAAATTAATTTAGATTTTTTTAATTTTTTAAAAATTTATTTTTAATTTTTCGAAATTTTCTTGAAATTTTCTTGAAAATTTTTTTTGAAATTTTTTGAAGATTTTTTTTGAAAAAAAAAATTTCGAGAAAAAGAAAAAAAATAAAATAAAATGAAATTCGGGCTTTTCTCCTTTTTTTTTTAAAAAAAGAAAGCAAGAATACATGTATATATTTTTAAAAATTTTTTTTAAAAAAATATTAAAATAATACAATATTTAAAAAAAGGATAAATAAAATAAATAAAGAAACGGATCCGGGTCGGATCTCCATATCCGACCCGGATCGAAACTGACCCGGGCACGCCGGCCCGGGTCCGAAGACGTACCGGGCTCGCTTGTTGAGCCCGGCTAAAGTTTTTTTGAAATTTTTTGTTTTTTAAACGAAAAGCCCAGCCCGAATTTTTTTATAAAAAAAAAAAAGCCCAACCCACTATATAAAAAAACACTAATAAAACTTCAGCCCAAATCCCAAAATACCGGCCCAAACGCGAAAGGCCCAGGACCCGGTCAGACCCGCGGGTCCGACTCGCCGACCCGACTCTCCGACCCGACTCACTAGCCGCCGACCCGACTCGTCAGAACCCTACCCGGTCAGATCCGCGACCCGACCCGAATCTCCAGAAACCCTACCCGGATCGCCCGCGCCCGACCCGGTTCGTCTGACCCGGTTCACAGCCGCGCCGCGCCTGGGGACTCCGCCTTCCACGGCCGGCCGCCCGACTCCGTGTCGGCTGCTTCCCCCCACGCCGGCCGGCCGGAACGCCGGTCCCTCAGCGCCCCCAGCCTCTGTGGCTGGGGGTTTCCGGTCCCGGCGGCCGAGCCCTTGCTCGGCCGTCGGGCGACACACCCCGACCTCCGCGGTCGGGGCTTTGTCCAATGCGAACCAGCCAGATCCCGACCGGGGGCTGGCCGTTCGCTTCCCTCGTAGCCACGCCCGGACCGCCATGGCGACTGGTGGCACGCCGGGACCGACCGACGCCCCCAAAATGGCGATGAAACAAAACTAGATTCAAAGGTTGATTCGGACATATTAACAAACACATTGCGAGCATCGACGGAAATGGAGGATTTAAGCTCAACCGAGGCTCAAACACGCCCGAAATTCCCACGCAACCAAACCAGGCAAGCAGGATCGAGGCTGAGGGGTCACTGGCCGGAGCTCGCGGCCGTGGGGTCACTGGCCGGAGCTCGCGGCCGTCCGGCTTGCGCGAGGTCCGGCCGGTGACACCTCAGCCTCGATCCTGCTTGCCTGGTTTTGTTGCGTGGGAATTTCGGGCGTGTTTGAGCCGCGGTTGAGCTTAAATCCTCCATTTCCGTCGATGCTCGCAATGTGTTTGTTAATATGTCCGAATCAACCTTTGAATCTAGTTTTGTTTCATCGCCATTTTGGGGGCGTCGGTCGGTCCCGGCGTGCCACCAGTCGCCATGGCGGTCCGGGCATGGCTACGAGGGAAGCGAACGGCCAGCCCCCGGTCGGGATCTGGCTGGTTCGCATTGGACAAAGCCCCGACCGCGGAGGTCGGGGTGTGTCGCCCGACGGCCGAGCAAGGGCTCGGCCGCCGGGATCGGAAACCCCCAGCCACAGAGGCTGGGGGCGCTGAGGGACCGGCGTTCCGGCCGGCCGGCGTGGGGGGAAGCAGCCGACACGGAGTCGGGCGGCCGGCCGTGGAAGGCGGAGTCCCCAGGCGCGGCGCGGCTGTGAACCGGGTCAGACGAACCGGGTCGGGCGCGGGCGATCCGGGTAGGGTTTCTGGAGATTCGAGTCGGGTCGCGGATCTGACCGGGTAGGGTTCTGACGAGTCGGGTCGGCGGCTAGTGACCGGGTCGGCGAGTCGAGTCGGCGAGTCGGACCCGCGGGTCTGACCGGGTCCTGGGCCTTTCGCGTTTGGGCCGGTATTTTGGGATTTGGGCTGAAGTTTTATTAGTGTTTTTTTATATAGTGGGTTGGGCTTTTTTTTTTTTATAATAAAAAATTCGGGCTGGGCTTTTCGTTTAAAAAACAAAAAATTTCAAAAAAACTTTAGCCGGGCTCAACAAGCGAGCCCGGTCTGTCTTCGGACCCGGGCCGACGTGCCCGGGTCAGTTTCGATCCGGGTCGGATATGGAGATCCGACCCGGATCCGTTTCTTTATTTATTTTATTTATCCTTTTTTTAAATATTGTATTATTTTAATATTTTTTTAAAAAAAATTTTAAAAATATATACATGTATTCTTGCTTTCTTTTTTAAAAAAAAAGGAGAAAAGCCCGAATTTCATTTTATTTTATTTTATTTATTTTCTTTTTCTCGAAATTTTTTTTTTCAAAAAAAATCTTCAAAAAATTTCAAAAATTCCAAAAAAAATTTTCAAGAAAATTTCAAGAAAATTTCGAAAAATTAAAAAGAAAATTTTAAAAAAATTTAAAAAATCTAAATTAATTTTTTTTAAAAAAAATTTTAAAAAAAATTCAAAAAAAAATAAAAAATCAGAATTTTCATTTGGGTCTTGGAATTGGGTTTTCTTGCCCTATTGTGTGTTTAATGTCATATTTGATTGCACGTCACCTGGTTCACACACTTTGAATTGTGCATTTAAACTAACCTCGCATGTAGTTGATTATGCGTGTTTAGGTTTAGATATTAATCGTTGCTTCCGTTAGTTTAGTTAGGAACGGAATTTTGAGACTCCCGATTAGCGAGAACATATTAGGTGGCGAATTGAACAAGATTAGGTACCGAAAGGGCACTAATTAGTCGATTAGTGTAATCAAGTCCCCGTACCCATTGAATCTCTGGTTCGTAGAAGTGAAGCATTTCTCCCGCGCTTCGCTTAGGTGTCTAATCGACCTACTAGAAACTGATTAGTGGCGACTCCTATTTGAAATCGGTTTGCATGTTAACAACTTAAACTTAAGTCGCGAATTGATATGGGCTTGGGAGAGCTCGAGCTCGAGCTAGGTTTAACTTAGTAATCCATTAGCCAACCCCTTAGGCAGCGGGGCCGTTTCGGGGAGGTCGCGACAATCGCTTAACTTTCAGTTGGCATCTACTCGTGCTTAAACTGCGATTCCACCTGGAAGTAGAACACAAAAGCAGCTATCTCAATCATGCTCCATCACTTTCTTGATATCAGTCCCAGGGACCGTAGTTTCATTTCCTCTTCTTTTGCCCAGTAGGAAACTGCGAGGATCAGCATCTCGGGCTCTTTTCGTACCATCCATCCTGAGGACATAGGATAAGAAAGAATCCTAGGAAGCTTCTTCGTCAACCTTGTAACTTATTTTATGCAAAGCGTAAGAGCTATTTCGTCGTTTGCGACCCGGTGCCGTGTTAGAATGAGGGAGCCGAGAGATGATAATTTTCTTTATCTGCTCTGTCTCCCTCATGTCTTTCTTGTCAGCAATTCAGACAAATCTGTGAAAGGCACTGAAGTCAGATACCGTAAAATTGCTGTCCCAATCAAATGTGGTCATGTTCACAAAGCTTATAGACTTTGAGGACATATTAGTGGGATTAAAGAACTATCCAGAGGAAATCACCTGGCAGAGTTCCAGCTGCTGGATTTTATTTAATGGCATCGTCTAGGCAAAAGGTGAGATCATCACAGTGATACATAAGTTTTAGATTAGAAACATTAACACCAGATGTTACAATCAGAAGTTACATAAACAGTGCTCTTGAGATTATGACTTCCTGAGGGTGTTTAACTAGTGCCTCGGTGTCAGCCGCAGCTGATTTATCAAAAACAGTTCGTCATTAGTCAGCCATCATAGTTGTCTGCTCTCTGTTGGTTGAAATCAAAGGACTTCATGAATTGCGGTGTTTCCTGATCATGACAGATGAAAACTTGGAAATTGAAAAGTATCGTCTGTCCTGAGGAATTGGTGTGAAATTTCTTGGCAATTCATAGGTAATTCCAGGTTCAGTAGTGCGATTCGATCTACTTCTTTTGAGTACTTTTTGATCGACCAAGCAGATGTACTAATGTAGATCAGAAAATGCATAGTACATAATACCCGGCTTGGTCGATGATCAAAGTTGAACGGGACTTCTTAATATGAATCTGTGAATAACGTCTCTGGTACTAAGTATAGTAAAAACTTCACTATGTTGAATATGCACTATGTTGAATACGCTCTTATCATTTTTGTTCATGGATATTCTGCGGATTTGACTGAAACTTTAATTTGGATCTAACTATCCAGGAATCAGTTATTGAAGAATAACTTTCAGAAAAGAGAGGAGAACTAAATTCACTTGCAAGATGGCCTATTTTTTTTGAGACAGAAGAGACTGGCATCATCCTTTAATAAAGAGCCTTTCAAGAGCCTAATCCTTGAACCTCCAAAAGTGATTGTGAATGATGTTTCTTAAAGAACCAGAATACTTCTAACAATGGGCTTATGGTGAAGTGACTAGTCAGTCATCATTAGGAGGACTGCGTTGTTAAAAAAGCTCAAAGAGCTCTCTCTCCCTTTTACTGGTGAAGATTCTCCATTATGCAATGTACCATCCGCAATCTCTCTCTCTCTATCTTTAAGATTGCCCCGTGACTTAAATCTCATGCATGTATAATGTCACTCACTTTTGCTAATTCTCTTATGTCTCCTCTTTTGAAGGTCATGATATCTGGTCTTCTCTTTATCTTTATGAAGGGGAATATACAAAGCCTTTTTGCTCCGCATTATTAGTTTGATGTCTAGATTATAATAGCATACTTAGCGGCAAGCATGGCTCCTCCGGTACATCCTCAAAAATTCGAAATGCATGTCCCTTCCTGCTTAAAGAACGAATTTTTTTTCCTACGAAAAGACACTGTGAAAAGAAAAGTGGATTCAAAGGATCTGATTGGGATTGACCCACCAAAAAGAAAGACCCAAAGTAATGGCAGAGAAGGGATTCTACACAATTCTTGGCATCATGATCTTCCTAAAATAATATGGTCATCATCATTTGATGGCCCTTTGCCCCCCTTAATATACTTAAGAGGAAGCTGGTCTAAATTGATGCTAAGATGATTAAAGAATGATTTTCGATTCTGTAATGTCATCCTTTGACCAATGCCTGGTCCTTGAGCAGGATCGTGCACACAAAAGGTTACCTGCTAGAATTTGTTTTCAGAGTACTGCAATGATGTGCAAAATACTGCTGTAACACAGAAGTAGAGGTAAAATAATTGTTTACACTGACTATGACTGGTTTTCATGTTTTGCCTGCATCTTTCTGTCCCAAAAAGACCACACTAAATTCCTTGTGCAGCTAATTACCAGACATTGTCTTTCAAATTTAACGTAAACTTTTGGAAACATGGCTGAACTTCTACTAGTGTTACTCACAACACAATCATTGTATTTGGAGCATCTCTTGATAATAATCTAAAGGAGGACTTAGTTAACTTGACAAGTGATACTCGAGTTCAGTACCATGAAAAGTCTCAGTTACTGCCTTTTGAAGGAATTTTCTGAAGAGCGGGCTGATCGAAACAATGGAAAGGAGGATTTAGTTAACTTGGAGAAACATACTCGAGTTCAATATTATGAAAAGTCTCAGTTACTGCTTTTTCAAGGAATTTCTGAATTGTGGGCCAACTGACACAATTGAAATGCTCAGGCCAAAAATCTCAAAGGTAAAGTGACTAAAGCCAAGTGGCCCATATGGAGGTGACCGGAAAAAAGAAACTGAATGACTTTTTCTTGAATTGTACTCCAGTTCCTCATATAATTGATTCAGCAGGAGGTGGAAACAGTATCGCAGAAGAAGAAAATTGTTAATCTGCAGCAAGAAGCTCGAATCGAGAGAAGCAAGATATGCATATAATCTAAAGAAAGACATGAAAATGATTCAAGTTGATCACAACTGCAAAGCACTAAACTAAATTAAGCACAACAATACAAGAGCAGCCCTTTCCACAGAAATGTCTGCTTTTTGTACACAATCAGTGAAGAAAAAAGCCTAGTTAACTGTTAAAAAGAACTAAAAAAGGGGAAGATTGGAGAATGTGACTTCTCTCTTGTTGCAACTTTGCCTTTTCACTGGCTTCGAGGTACTACATATCTCAATGCTCAATCTTTTTTTTTTCTTTTATAAGTCTACCCTTTAACATCTTCTTTACAGGGAGTGAGAAAAAAGAAAAAGTTTCAAAAAAGGGCCAATGGATAGAAAGAAAAAGGATGAAACAAAGACAGAAAAAAGTCGAAGGCAACTGATCATTTCTTTGAATCGAATTGATACCACGGCGAGTAGTGCTCGGTGCTGCAGTTCTTTGATATGTCCACAACCAGCAAGTGCAGTTCATTTACCTTCTGCAAGAAGTAAAATGGAAAGCTTGTTAAACACATAATAAAGAAACAGATTATGAGGCAAGAACAGGGTCAGCTAGAGGAAAAATAGAGCCAAAACGAGCAGTACCCTTGGCTGTTTCGCAGACTTTCCCTAGGAAAGAGAGGAAGACGATGACCAGCGTGACCCCCGCGATGAGCCCGATCAATATCGCTAGCGTCTTCTCAATCTCGTCGTCATCATTAGTATCTGTTTTTCAAATATTTGCGCAAATGATCAGGGTCTTACTCAGCTCAGCTTCACTTCATGATGGAGCAATCGAATGACAACAGTCTGCCACTTTTTCCCATTAAGATGTTCTAAGTTGCCTCTGGAGAATGAACAGCTAAGCTAAACCAATTTGCTTGTTTCTTTTCTCAAGCATCAAACTCTTATTGCCAATCTTACTTTGCCCCTGTTATGACCAGTCTCCATTCCCACTTTGCATAAGTAAATTGTATCGGTGGTGGCATAATAATTTGAGGACATACAGCATAGAAATTTGTCAATCAATCCCCTCATCGTTCTTTTCCCACGATAAAAAGTGCTAGTTAGACAGCGTGAACATCATGAACCAAACGAAAATTAAGATAAACAGGGGTTATCAAACTATGTCTACGGACATCTCAAAAGCATTACCATAGCACAACCACAATTACAACCCACACCCTCACTCCAGAGCACAAACTGCTGACACTTCCACACTTTCACGTACACTTCTTAGACCCAGAAAATTTGAAGAAAGGAAGCTGAAAACTTAAATTATCAGAAGATGAAATTTTACAGAGGAGCATCTAATATCAGTTGACCATACCTTGGTAGTCACATTGCTGACTAATTAGCATAGACAACCTACTTAATAACGTACGCTAGGATGGTCATTGAGCTAACGGTAAAGCTCAAATTCATCCAAGATAGTCCATGTAAACACTATCCAAGCAATAACCAAATTAACCCGAAAACCATGCTAAACCATGAACCACCACCACCATAGACCCGATTCTTACCGTGGCTGCCATGCGAGTGGTCACCGCCCTCCGAGTACCGCACGTAGCACTTGGCCAAGAACATGTCCGCCCACCTGGCCGCACCGCAGTTGCTCTTCAGCTGCCCGATTGCCTCCCCGAGGCAGTCCTGGCACTCCTCGGGGCTCAGGTCCTGTACGCATTGCGCGACCGCCCGTACATCGCCGGACCACCCATCCCGATAAAACTTGTAGGCCTCACCGTCCCCGTTGCTTGCCCCGATGTATCCCAATACGGCATCGCGCCTCGTCAGCGCGTTGGTGTCGTAGCTGTCCGACCCGGGCCCGCACTTCTTGATCACGAGGGTCTTGTCCTCGACCCCGAGGAAGGTGCTGTTGTCGTACTTGACGAAGCAGCCCTCGAGCTGGAGGGCACCGCCGCAGGCGCCGGCGCAGAGGGTGCCGACCTGGCTGACTGCCCGGGCGACACAGCTGGAGCAGGTGCTCTGGTCGAGGTCGCCGCGGCATTGGAAGAGCCCGTAGATAATGTCGGCGGAGGTGGTGCCGGCGGGGACGGTGAAGTTGTTGTAGGCGGCGAACATGGCGCTGTTGACGAAGGAGGTGAGGACGGAGTTGACGCCGTTCTCGTACGGGGACCCGGGGAGGTACTTCAGCTGCGAGCAGCCGCCGAAGACGAAGGAGTCGGTGTCCGAAGTGGATGGAGATGCGAGGAGAGAGAGCGTGAGGAGGAAGATGGAGGAGAAGAGGAGCGGAGGAGACGGAGCATTTTCGGCGACGGACATGGTGGTCGTCGAGAGAGAGAGAGAGAGAGAGTGAAGGGTCTGTTTGGTTGAGAGATGCTGGCGATGGTGGGTTGGTCATATAGCGGAGTGCTCTGTTTTGTGCGTGCGTGAGAGGGAGAGAGAGAGAGAGACGTGGCTCCTTCGAAAGGAATTTACGTAAGGAAGGACGGAACTTGATGATAGTTTCAACTGTGGAGGTCCAAAAATTATTGTCCAAATATTAGTGACACTCACTTCAAGTAATAATAATACCGAAGGAATGAAACTTTTAGATCAAAATCATTTCATGATCAAGATAAACTATGCAGTAAGCGCATACACTTATAGTCGAATCTTTACTAGTGTCGTTTGGTCAGTGCCGACGTCGTGTCGAATTCTTCTTCTTCTTTTTATATATATATTTTTCCATCTATTGATCTAGCCAAAATCTCGGTAACGGAACACCTAAACTGATGACGCGTGCGGGGTTTAAGTCAATATGATCGTTTGGAAGGAAAGGAGAAAAAAGAGAGAAGGGTTTTGGCTCTACACTTTTAGACTTTCGAGTCTAGTCAGCTCTCAAAGTCGATAAAAATAGGTTTAAAAGAGACCGGCCATGGTTGACAATTACTCTTCATCAGCAACAAAGATAAAAAGAGGGTGGCGAGGCGAGGGACCTCAGAGCGTCACCTACCAAAGTGGCCTCAAAGGATCAAAAGCTAGCTGGTGGTTGCTGGTGTTTGTCTTTCCATCGATTTCATAGGGTTTGCTAATTCATGGCTGACAAAGCTTTGATCGTGCACGAGAGCAGGTGAAATGCGGAATTGGATTTTGGGTTTTGGGGCCAAATTGAAGAAGAAGAAGATGAGAGTTGTTTTTGGGTTATTGGGAGCAGTTAGATTGGGATTGGAAATATTGCCTGAAAGTGAGACTTTGAGAGTAGCTACGTCAAGAGATAAAGATTGTCAATGCTTGTTGAATGCAGACGTAACTCAGCCCCTATCAAGAGCTTCCATATTGGTTAAGATCATTCTGGAGCATTGTGCTCTTTTCCCCCTTTCTTTTTGGCCCTTAGAATTTCTTCTTTTCCGGACATAGTTTTTGTTGAGTGCTGTTGTATATAAACTGCTTATTCAATTAAAAGCCTGCTTGCAATTTGCTGCATCGCTTTGTAAGTCGATTTTAATAAGCGCGGTATCGCTCGTGGTTGTCTTGTTTGGGCCTAGCAAGTTCGTCGATGTGGTTGCTCGACTGTGAATTGGTTTTGTGTATTCATGCTACTACAGCAGCACGATGTAGGGGCAGTATTATTGCAATGAGATGTAAGACACTTGTAAATAGACGGCTCACACACTTTCTTTGCCAAGGGGACTTTATCTTGGATGTCCGGTCGTGGGTCCGAGGTTAGGGACCCCAATCCAGGGACGGCGGATCTCAGTTTGGGTTTGGGGATTTAGCTCTAAGGTTCAGGGACTCAGTTGGGGAAATTTCTTACGTTATTTTAAAGATAACAAAATAATGAAATGTTACTTATATGTATAGTGGTCAAGCGTGAGAGATGCACGAGCCATCATGCAGATGGTGTCCTAACGGGATTTGTCTAAAAGCTGGGAGTGCTATGCCTCTACTGAGGATGAGCAAGATATTGGGCGTCAATTTATCTAAAAACTGGATGAACCTAAGTAGTAGGTGAATAAGTTTGATAAAACTTTTTTGTGAAGACTTGGAAAGACCATGGAAAGGTGAACAGTTGGGTGAAGCCATGATCGCCAACATGCTTGGAAGGACCAGAAGATGGAAGATCAGGAGTTAGGTTCTAACGAGTAGCGTGGATAGACTTATCGGATTGCTCGCAGAAGCACCGCCTTCTATCAGACGAGAAGGAAAACTTGTGATGTGCTTCTAGCACGTGGAGAAGAGGACCCAGACCTCTTTTCATAATGATTCGTCCTTTCGGTTGGCCTACTACACTCTCCCAGCAAAAATAGAATTCATTGTGTAATCCTTGAGATTTTACAGCTTGTATAGAATCTGCTGCTTTTACTCGAAACTCCTGGAGTTATTTTTACAAACTTGAGCAGCTCTCACAACATTATATCACTCTTTTTAGATTACAAATGTTCACACCCTCTATAGAGATTTACCATTAAAAAATCACTCTATTTTGCATAAAGGAAAGCACAACAATTTAATGCAACCGAGAGAGTTTTAGTTGTAAGCTTCTTAATGCCACCAATCACTTTGATGTATTTTTAAAGACATTCAAGCTTCCGTATAAAGATTCCGGACCGAGCAGCATGATACTTCTTTTCAGAAATGGATGGCTATACCCAGGAGCTGCTTGAGGCTCGATCTTCCTTGGCTAACTAAAGTAACCATTGAAAGCTTTATCTAGTCAAAGTAGCGGTTGGTCTGACCATCGCAACATCTTTCTGTGGAGCATTAGAGGCCATTCCCAAAGTAGAAAACTCTGCTTCTACAGTCTGCCTAACATTTTGTCTACTTAACCAAAAATGCCAAAACCGGTTTGATTCACTCTAGGTTGCTTTTAGTGAATTCCAACACTTGAAGATGACTGTAAACGACTAACTTGAGTCCAATTCAATTAGATATAGAGATGAGTCTTCCCTCCAGGATCTCAGAGGCTCATATATAGAACCATCCACTTCGTCTGTAGCATGTAGTGTTTCTGCAAAACGGTCCTTCCAGACTTTTCATGAATTTTCATTATATGGTGTCACCTTCTGTAAACAGGTTTTTCCAAGCAAATTGACGTCCTCATGTTGCATGAATTGTTCGCCTTTTATGGGTCCATCCAAACTGTAACGAACTCTCAATTGACAACTTGCTCGCCTTCTGTAGAGGTCCTTCTAGACTTAAAACATATTTCTCATCCAATAGTTTGTTCTCTTTTTGTAGGGCCAAAGCCTTTCTATGCTTTAGACATTCTGTTGTTAAACACTATCTGCATATAACTTTTGTATACAAAAGTTGTTCATTCAACGCACCTATATATATATATTAGCAGCCTTTGATTGTTTCGTCATTTTCAAAAGATTGTAAAGATTTTCCCAACACCCTCTCTAGTCCTTGCATCTCAAGAAGCAACTCTAGCAAATGGGATTTTTAGTACCTGAGGTCCTTTTAACTGGATGCGTGCTTTTTTTCACAGTTTGCCTTATCTAAGCCAAGCACACAAGGACCAAACAAAGCTTTGCACCATTAACAAGTCCAACGAACAGTACATTAGACCGCTGACTAGAGCTCATGTAAGTCCGAGGAGAGTTAGAGCACAAAAAACAAAACGTATCAATTTACCATTGACCCGAAAATTGTAACCCAATTCAAACCTATTGTCAAGCGATGTGAGACAATATTTAAATACTCCAACAAGCTGAATTATGAGTGGCACATGAAATTTGACTGATGACGGTGGACGGAAATACATGAAAAGGATTCCACTAGCTGTGAACTGTTAGGTAGAAAAAATTCGCACGTATATAAAGTGCATTAAGATTCGTTATTTCCACGGAACCCAAAATCATGTTTGAAATCAACAACTTTCTTTGACTTGACTAGTGAAGAAACAAGACATTATTGCCACCTTAGGACGGTCCTTTTGAGTGAAGCAGATAATATAGAAATTGAATGGCAAGAGAATATAATTTGCTCTTTGCTCATGAGATGTCAATTTGCATGTTGTTGGTGGTGGTGAAGTATCGTAGCTGACATTGCAACCCTTGCCCTAGCTTGCCTCAGTGGGTGGACTTGGACGACGGAGACAAGGACATCACTAGAAGAGTCTTCAGCTCACGACCTAAGACGAAATTGAATATTGATGGTTACATTTCGTGTCTTCATCTTGACTTTGACCAGGGCCCTCCCACAAATGGCTTTGATGCTTTGGCCATAGGCAAAACAACCCATTAATAGAAAGTCTTTTTCTTAAAGGAACAACAAAGAAAACCAAAGTTCAAGTTAAATTCGTATCTATTTATTGCAAAACCAAACATTCTTTGGAGAGAATATGAACATACATGTTGATTTTAAACCTAAACATGTTAAATGTCGGACCTGAAAACTTAAAATGATATATGGAAAGATATCTATATGAATTTGTGCGGAATTGAGAACTGCACATAAAATCCGACGGACGGCGGGCCACGCTCACGAAATAAACTGGGATGAAAGCTAGCTGTGATACGGGAGGGGGAGAACACGTGTGTACGGACAGCATATAAATTCTATAGACAAGCGATGAGGGATACTTTAACAAAACATCCGAATGTCTTGCTGAGCTTTGCTTCGCCATCCCTTTCCAATTAACTGTATTGTCCTTTCTTTTGTGATGAACTATTACTAATTCATTCTGATCAGAGATTTTGATAATTTGGATATTCGATTATTCGTGAATGCCTTAGAAGGGAAAAAAAACAGGGTGTCTCCGCGGGCATTTTTGACGTCGCCCAAGGTGGTCTAGGGCACGAATGCCTAAAAGCATGGACATCAAAAGTCTCTTCCTTTAATTAGATTCTCATCTCATTGCCTTTAGGCAAAATAACATAAGAAAAAGAAGATGTACAGCAATTTGAGCTACTTGCGTTTCCTGCTTTTGGCATGAACCAAAGCATGGAATTACTTTTAGTGTTTGCGAAAATTTCAATTGGGAAAGAGATTAATGATCTTATTCAATTATAGCCTATTGCTGCTTGTGAAATGCTACGAATACAATGAAATTATACGATATACTTTAGTTAGAGATAGAACATCGTCATATGTTATGTCATGTGCATTGTGTAGCGAAAATATTTTTTCGATATTAATTTAGTATCTTTGGTGTTGGTTTGGTGCAATCGCGAAACCGTTCCCGGGCATAGAATGTCTTTGATCGAATTGTGACATACATGCACATGAACGTCATCGAAAAAAAAAAAAAAAAGGTCCTGGGTTCAAACTCGCCCATCGGTGATTTAAGTGGGGGGTCGTGGCGGTGGGATGCTGCGCTAACCCCCCTCGAGGACTAGTCGGGCATCACCGCTGGTTTGAGCCCTAGCTCGCCGGCCGCGCGGACACCTCGATTATCAAAAAAAAAAAAAAAAACGTCATCGAAAAAAACGTATATGTATCCATTCTTTTTTACTAGATATTATGGATTTGTGTCTATCCATCTATGTATACCGTCAAATTTAATTTGGCCTTCAACAAATATATCATCAAGAGGCAGGTCAACTTCAACATAGGATTCTGCTTGACGGGTCCACGCATTTTGGCCTTTACTACTTAACGTGAATCGACGACCAACCAAACTTGGGCAATTTTAATTTCCTTAAAAGAGAAGCTTTCGCTTAAATAGTACTAAGTGCCGCTCAATTCGTGGCTATTTTCTTGCCAAAAAGTTCAAGCAATCGCCAAATTTTAGAGCTAGAAGGTCCTAACTTTAGGGAACCTTTCACGGCTCGAAATTATCTCTCTAGACACCGGCTTTGTCCGCTAGAATCTTCAATAGGGTTAGGTGCCAAGCGACTTGACCCCTCGAACAAGTGTCCGACGACAAAAGCGAGCGAATCGTCTAGGACTCTCTCGAGACAAGGTCGGGGAAGATGACCATAGATCGGGTCGCCCTTTCCTACTCTTTGCACGAGGTGACTGACTGGTTAATGTCCTACGACGCAATCAAGGCTTTAGCATGTTAACCAATGTCATAGGACATAGCAGGCTTGGCCAAGAAGAAGGAAATCGTGGCTGGATCGAAGGCTCAATCTCTTAATTTAGTGGGCTTAGACGTTGGACTAGACTGGTTTTTGTGGCAACGAAGGACCACTGCATCTCTTACCAATCAACCCTCGAGACTATCAGAAAGATTGTTCCAGTTCACACATCAATCTTCGCAGTTACTTCAGCTCCTAGTTTAATGGCTGATAGTGTCTATTTAGTATACGAGTAGACCTGTCAAAATTGGTCATAAATCCATTTCTTAACCCATTTATTAGTAAATGGATCATAAATGGGTTAGTTATATTTAGTAAATGGGTCATAAATGGGTAGAAGTCTTATATTAGTGTTAAATGGGTCATAAATGGGTCGCAAATGGGTCATAAATGAGTTTACAACTGATTTAAACTCAACGCATTTCTCTCACTCTCACTCAATCTTGCACTCACTCATTCTGCACTCTCATTTCAGCTTGGGTATGAATTTTTCTATATTTAATTAAATATGGAAGTATTTTAGCAATATGGGTCTAATTGGGTATGGGTTGGGTATGGGTCGGGTCGGGTATGGGTCAACAAAATTGCATTGCGCATAAATGGGTCATAAACGGGTTAATAGGTCAATTTGGGTCGGACCATTTATGACCTGACCCAAACCCAACCCGACCCGCCCATTTGACAGGTCTATATACGAGAGGACTTTCTAAAGAGTTCTAGATCACTTGTGTAAGGGTCAGCAAAAAGAACTGCCCGGATCGGATCAGACCGGCTAGTCTTGAGCGGTTCTCGAGAGCACCAGTCTGGTTCCTGGTTCTATATGTGGAACTGCTCACCCGTACCGGACCGATCTTTTTTCTTTTTTATAATTTCTTACAAATATGTAAAAAGTAATAAGGCCCTAATTTATGTTGTCCAAAGGCAAGAAAAGAAAGAGACAGGAGTCCTGTGACAGCAATAACTATAAAAAAAAAATTAGTCAAGACAAATTGACATGCATATATAGAGAGCAAAAGAAAGAGAGTTAAAGGGGTGTGGCCATTTACGAGAAAAATAATTGGAAGTTTATGCTTGTAAGATAAAACGAGAGAATAAAATGACAAATAAAACAAAAAAATAGAACATGCCACCGGTTTCATTGGCCCACCTGAGAACCGGACTGAATCGGTCGTTCAGTTTCAGGGGCCACCGGTCGAGTACCCGATTTGAACCGGTTCTCAGATTCTGGGTTGAATGGATCACCCACGAACCGATCACCATTACTTACGAGGAGCAATAGCTCTGGTATTGCGTTGTGCAAAACTAACTTTTAAAGGAATCCAAAAGAGTCCCTAAGAACAAGATGGATTTCAATCCATTTGTGCCTGTTCAGCATTAGGAAGAGAAAATCCAGCGAAGGATCATAAGTCCCCCAATCAAATCCCATGAAACATGGAAGGTGGGTAAAAGCTGCATTGTCACAAACAATCTCGATTCGACAAGGCAGCTGCCGAATTAAGGCGCACGATCTTAAAATACTTACATTATAAACAGCATCGGTAAAAAACACACTCCAATCAAGAAGCCAAACCCCATGTTGGTTTCCGCTTCAGTTATTGTCTTTTGTAGTCAGTGCATGAATACTGATTCGAAATACAATCGGAATCTACAGTCAGCTAAAATGGGGACGTCGAGCGCGCGCCGTAGCGGTTTCGCCTAAAGTCAGTCGAATTAATCCTTCAGCTTGTCGGATGCTCGGTCCTTCTCCATGCGCTCGAACAAGCTCCCGTCGTACACGGCCCGGACCGTGTCCTTGCGAAGCAGGCCGTCCTTGTCCTTGCAAAGCATGTACAGGACCTTCCATTCCGTGTAGCTCGCCAACCTGCGAACGAAGCACGGAAAAATTCTTCATCATTCATTTCCCTTTCACTTTCCAACTATTTTCTGTATATTTCATTTGCTGCCTTTTGCTTTATGCCGTGATGTTAAAGAGGAGCGAAAGAACAAGCATCTCTTTGCAACTATTTGCTGTCATTGTTTGGCACTTTTGTTTCAAAGCTGCGATGCAAAGACAGAAACTAAAAGCAATAGAAACTAACCAGCCTTTGTAGTCCTTGGGTTGCCTGTTGGATTTGAGCATCTCCTGCAGTTCATCCGACGTCAAGGCGTCCTCGTGCGTCCGCGCGTGATTGCCAAAGATTTCTTCGAATTTTGACGGAACAAACCTATTCGACCCACAAATACTCAGTATGCGATCGACCCCGATTAGGACATTCACAGTCTCATTTCCAGAACTTCTATTCATGTCGATTCGATACGAGTTCCAGGACTCGATCGAAAATGGCACAAAAAGCTCTTCTTCTTTCGTATTTGAACCACGGTTAAGCCGCGTATAGAGAGAAAGGCAATGTATATGTACGTGTGATGAGTATAATTGTACCGATATTCTATACCTTCCTTCCGAGTCGTAGACGCCAGAATCACTTCCGTGCTTGGCCTTGTGGATGTTCTTGACTTCGATCGGAAACAGCAAGGAAGGGAATTTCCCCTGCTTTTTCAAACCCAAATCAAGCAAGCCCCGTTATATTAAGCATTCATTCTCAAACAAGTCAACACACACACACACACACACACACACACACACATATAAATATATTCTTGATTAAGGATGACGTTTGACGCGTGCCTTTCTTCCTAGTTCGGACCTTGTCATGGCATTCTTAACATTATGACTTCGAGTTTGTTAAAGAGAAAAGAGCAAAGCAACATCCGACTTCAAGCGGACAACATACGCAATATAAGCGTACGCGCGGGGGTTGCAAAAATGACGTCATATTTTGACGGGAAGGTGTATGGTTCATTTTGTTTTGCTCAGTAAAATGCACAAGCGGTGAAGCTGATGGAAGACAGGAGGAATATAAATCTATGAATTTTTTTATTTAATGTTCAATTTGTTCCCATCATTATTACCCTTGCTGACGTGGAAAAAAAAGGTTGGGGGATGATGATGACTTTGTGCGCACTCTATGTGGGAATAGGACACGGCAGCAGAGCAGGTGTCGCTTTGGATGATTCCACATCAATCACCCGGGCGCACATGAGAGGAGCCACCAATTGCGATTATTTTCCATACAGTGACGGTCCATTTTTCTTGTCTCCGACACGTCGCATTCTTATCTTTCTTACTTTAGTAATTTGGTTCATCCTAACTTTTTTTTTGGGCCGAAGGTCGATCCTAATTTGCAAAGCTTATCCCGAATATATAGGTGGCTTTGACATAATTGGCTTAGAGCCTAATTATCTAAAGATGGGTCCCTAGTCGGTGGTCCGAACCGCTGGGTTAGAAGGTCGTAATGTACATCGACCCATCCCAATCTTCTAATTTTAGGATAGGTTCCACCCTTCCGAATTATGTAAAGCGAAACTAAAATCGAACCTAACTTTTCCAATACGCATGTTTTAATACACAAATGTGTACCATCTTATATGCTTGTGTCCCACCATAATGACGCCCTATATTACAAATGGCAGTCTTTTTTTTTTTTGGTAAGGACAAATGGCAGTATGGAAAAACCAAAAAAAAAAATACATTTTTTTGGGGGAAGATATGGACATTCCAATAACTAATACTTATAATCGATAACCAAGCTATCGTGCCTCTTGTTCCCGACCCAAGAGGGTCGATTATAACTCCATCCGTATGAACGTGCACTCTAAGATTCGAGTTAACCTACTCCAACTTCCTCGTCTGATCTCATTCTAAAAGCAATAATCTGAGTCCGTGATGCCTCCATCACCGTGACTACTAATACACGCCTCGTCATCCGCTCAATCTCAGTACTCTTATTCGTGATGTTTTCACCGGGAAAATTTCTATTTAGACCCGCTACTTATTCACGACGCTTCGCCGGACAAATTACAATTTAGACCGCCGCCCGGTCGTCGGTTAACCCACGAGAAGGCCAGCATACATCAAACGGGATTCGTTCGCCCCCCGATCCACATGGACAGATTCGTGGAGGTGCGGCAGCAGCCTCGGTCCACGGCACGCGGCCGACCGACCTAGTCGGTTAGGATCTCGAGGCGAGACCCCGAGGGAGGTTGAGGGCGGTTTCGAATTTCCTGCCCTCCTCCTCCTCCTCAATTCGCCTCATGAACTGAGGCGAGCGAACCGGTGCCGGTCCGATCCCACGTCCAGGTGTTTTCAGCACGGATCGTAATATATACGTATTCAATCCGAATCTACCCGCGTCCGAGGCGGGGCTCCTCGTACCGCCCCCGTGAGAAGCTAGCTACCCCACAAACGACGCAAACAAGAACAGCGCAATTCGACTCATGGTCCTTAAATAAGAGAACAGGGACCACGTGTGATCCCCTGCTCGATGTCCCTTCCTGCGAAATTACCTCCGAAAACGACACCAACTCAAGCACGTACGACCACAAACATAGAGGCAGGGAGAGAGAGAGAGAATTACCGGGCGAGTTTTCTGGCTGAGCGCCATGTTGATGAAGGCGGCAGCGACGGCGGACAGGGGGAGGCCGGCCCCGATCGACCGGAAACCTTTCAAGAGCAGCAGAAAAAGTTAACCCTCGAACGAATCCCATCAAACGTTTGAAGAAGAATCGTGGGAAACGCGAGAGAGAGAGAGAGAGAGAGAGAGAGAGAGAGAGAGAGAGAGAGGGAGAGTGGGAGAGAGAGAGAGACCTCGGAATGTCTCCCATGGATACACGAGGCCGTCGTGGTTGCGGTCGAAGAAGGCGACGTGCTTCTGCAGGACGCTCTGGTCGTGCGGCATCCCGGGATCGCACTTCTCCACATTTCTACCTGCAGAAACGAGTCCCAAACCACTCCCCATGTTCACCAAAAGCACCAAGAACCCAAAAAACGGCGAACGGCACGCGTTAGCGATCCCGGCTTACCATCGTCGGAATCGCTGCTCGACGACGGAGAAGACGACGCCGCCGCCATGTGATCCTCGAGACTTGTATTCCCTCGCGGAGAGCGGGAGAGACGGAGAGACGGAGAGAGGAAAGCGACGAACAAAGGGCGGGGGCTGCGAAACCGAACGGGGCGAGTGCGCGCCCCTCGTGTTTTCTCGGCGCTTTTGAGGGGAATCTCTGCCCAGCTTCCCTCGGCTCACGTGATACGGACGATTTTGTGAGGAGAGCTGCGACGGCACAGCTGCGTTTTTATACGCGCGGAGCTACGGTCATTATCCGGGGGAATAGTAAATCTCTAGCCAAATCGTGTGCCGCTCGACAGGATCGTTCTCTATTGGGAAAGCAATCCCCGGTGTGCGGGAAATTGAGTTCACACCGGCCGTCCTGAAACGACAATGTCTTAGGGCGCGCATGGAATCCATTCTGGAATAAAAATTCTGTTCCAGAATGGATTCCGGAATAGAAATGCGTTTGTTAAAAAATTTCCGGAATGCATTCTGGAGCAATTTTTACATTCTGGAATAAAAATGCGTTTGTTAAAAATACTTGATTTCAGAATGCATTCTTGATTCCAGAATGAGTTTGTACACGTGCCGGCATCGTAACCGTTGTTCACGAAGATGATCTTTCCTTTTTTTTGACGCCGTCAATGTGCTGAAAACTCCTAGATTCATCGAACGGCAGCGGTTAGCTATGGCTTCGAAATTTTTAATTCGGCCGATTTTGTCCCGCACCTTTCGGTGATTTTTTAATACAATCCTTTCGGTTAATCTGGGTTGAAAGTTGCCGATGTGACGGTTCGGTTACCGCCGACCGTTTACGTGGCATGGTCGACGGTAAGATGGACGATTTTTGTAAATTTTTTTAAAAGGACGAAAAGAAAAGGAGGAAAAGGAAAAAAAGTTCAGAAAATTCCGGCCATGCACGTAAGCGCCGCCCATTAGCCGTGCCATGTAGGACGTTCGACGTCTACATTGGTGATTTCCAGCCAACATTGGATCGAAAGATTACACGGTTAAGAGTTAAATTGGGCAAATTGAAAAAATTATAACCGAATTGACTATCGTACCATATGTGTAGGACTTTTCTGACAATTTTCATAGTTCAAGAAGTGTTGACAACGAATAAAGACAAAAGTCGACGAGTGGTGATTCTAGACAATGGGAGCGAAATTTCGTCGAAACACAAGTCATCAATACAAACCAAAAAATATAAATAAAAAATAGTCAAAATCTTAAGAGGAATCCACAACTTGCCAGTGAAGTCACTAGTAGCACACGATACAGAAGCTATCGACAAGGAAATCCATCGATTGACATGGGACATTGGAAGTTAGTTATTGCAGATTTTGCTAAATGTTGGAACTCGAAAACAAAGAGGATGAAACAATGGTACGGCGAAAGTTTTACCAATCCCATAAAGATAAAAAGTTTCCACACATACATATTTATGCCGCGATCCATTGTTACGTGTTTACGAAAAGGTCTATTATTAAGTACTTTTTTGAGTAATGTCGAGAATATTAAGGTCGGTTTGAATAATTTGTCCCTTAGGTACTTTTGAATGACACGTCAAACTTAAAATATCAAATATAAGAATCTTTAACGTGGGGTGTTGTAAATTAATTCTATTAAAAAAATTGTTGCTGTATTCATCCTTTTTTTCACAAATAACGAAATTCCCTTTTCATCCATTTCTTTATTTCGGCGGGCCACGTGTCTGTCGGCTTTCTATACTATTAATATATATATTTATAAGAAAAGCTTGCACTGATTAAAATAATAATGATAATAATTAGTTAAGAAAGAAGAGTTTGTACTTTGCGTAGTTTGTTGTGTAGCCTTTTCGTACGGGGCAAGAATGACAATGACACAGCATTATATAAGTTTAAGATCTACCTAGGAAAATCCATCGTGCAATATATTGTTGCCAAACTTAAGTGGGCTCCAAATGAACTCTTTTGGAAATTACGACACGCCATGCTTTGCCAAAAATCCCTCATTGCAAACATAAAAAAAAAATCGAATCAAATCAAATCAAATCAAAAGGGTATTCGTGGAGGAACCGGGAACCGTCTCCGTATCTTTAGCTCCAAAATTAGGCGGTCACCTAACTTAAGGAAAGAGACCTCGGAGCCTATAACTCGGAGAATGTGGCATCCTCCCCGATCGAACTGACATCATCCGTAGAAAGTCAACAAATGGATGATCAACTCGTACGCTGGATGGCGGCATCGCCCATGAGATCTGTCTTCGGCGCGACCTGAACTCGTGATCTCGTGAAAGACATGCCGGGCACGCGATTTAGAGTGCTCCCGAGTGTGAACGCGGGGAGAGATTTTGAGCGTTTGCTTTACTCAAGCAAAAGCAGGGAAGGGGGGCGCACGAGGAACCCAACTTTATGCTTTAAGGTCACTTCCTCTACAGTGTGGGTGGGGGAGGAGTTTTCCTGAGTGGACGTCCTTATACGAACTCCCGTGCACGCGCCTCTCGCACGCTCCATCACGGTCGACATGGGCGGGGCCCGAGCCCGGTTACCGTCCAATTTGGTTATCGGAAATCTCCTTACGGTAAAAGGTAAACGATTCGACCGAAAAAAAAAAAGGGGTAAACGACAAGAGAGTCTCCTATCAGAGGAGACTGTTGGGGAGACAAAAGTCGGGCAGTGAAGGATGAAGGGTAACCCCATCAATCGAACCGGATTGGATGCGGCCCATCGATCTGGCTCGATCATGAGTCGAGTATCGAATTCGATGCCTCGGAAACCGTTGTTTTGATTGATCGGAACGAATAATTTAAGTACCTAATTAAGCTCGAACGAGTCTCGGAAATGACATTCGGCAACGGTACGGTTTGGGGTCATCGATTCCATTTGCTCCGGAGAAAAACCGGGGTTGAAGCAATCGTTTAACTTGACAAGAGAGGTTGTTTGTGAAGTTAGGACTATTTTTAAGGATCATCGTGCATGGCATTGTGCGACTTTCCACGGAAGGAAGTAGCTTTTCCCACCGCGAGCTCCCTCTTTCTGATACCAGCTCAAAAAGCCAACATGCACGTATGTGCTGATGGCATTGTTTATGTTATTTATTGCCACTTTACTTATTACGCGCTAACCTTGATTACGAAACGATACCCGGCCCGCCGTACAAAGCGCATGTGCTGCTTTTTGATTAACTAATGCCGAAGATGCCGAACCCGACTTATGAAAATTGATTCACGAAATGATGTAGCATGTTCCCGCTGGACGTATGGACATGACTTGCTTGTTTGAGCAGATTGATAAAGTTTGTATCGACCACTTAACAGAATCAGTCCCGTCAGAGGGTCTTAGTATTTCGTGACGCCACTGATTCTTTTTCAAGGGAAAATGTTCGAGGCGTCGACGACTATTTCGGAAAGCCTTTTGGGTGCCACATTTTGAAAATCTTTCATTGACGCGTGTTTCGTGCTAGTAATTGAAAAGAATGTCTTGTGAAGTTAATCACCAAAGATGGGTTGAACCCAACAAGATCAACGGGAGAAGAACACTAAAAGTGCCAAAACTTGTATACGGCGCTTACTTTAGTGTCAAAAGTTTTCGTTGGATCACTTAAATGTCAAATTGAAGAAAAAAATGATAACTTAAGTGTCAACGGTGAAAATTCTGGCTAAATTAATACGTAACTTTTATAATTAAAATTTTAATTTGAGTTGGGTTTTTTTTAATAAAAAAATTAGTATATGTGGCTTTTTTATGTGTATATTTCGATTTTTTAAATATTTTTTCCTTCTTTTCTTTCTTCTTCTTTTATCTTTGGCCGGTGACCGAACATCGGCCATTGCTGGCCACCTGACCTCACTCGAACGAGGCCGCTGTAGTCCACCACAGGCAAGGCCCAGCCGACCCTTACTTGGGCGGGCGAGGTCGACCCTTGCCCAGGCCACGATGGCCTCGCCGAGAGTCGCCCACCCCTTGCTCAGGCCATGGTGGCCTCATCGGGCGTCGCCCAGGGGAAGGCGAGACGACCGTCGCCCTGGGCGAGGCCGCCCTCAAATGCCACAGGCGAGGGCCGACCTCGCCTGGGCGACGGGTCTTGCCGGCCACCCATCACCCAGGCAAGGTCGGCCTCGTCGCCCCTGGCTTTCGAGGGCGGCCTCACCTAGGGCAAGGGTCGCCTTGCCGAGGCGAGACTGGCCTCGCCCAGAGCTGGCAAGGTCATCCCTCGTCGGCAGCTGGCAAAGCTAGCCTCTCCTAGATTTGGCGAGGGCTGGCCTCATCCATGCCGGCGAGGGGCAACCTCGCCTATTGTCGGTGAGGGTGGCCCTCGCTAGATCAAGCGAGGGCCACCCTTGCCTAGCCCTTCCCAGGTCGGCCATCGGCAAAACAAAGAGAAGATCAGAAAAGGAAAAAAAGAAAGAAAAGGAAAAAAAATAAAATTAAATCGAAATAGGGTGAATAAGCTAAACTACGTTGTTTTTAAGTGTATATGCTGACTAAATCTTCAGTGAGCTACGTCGGCTTAAGAAATTAATAAAAAAAATGCCACGTCCGATTTTCGGCCAAACTGACCGGAGTTAGCACTTAAGTGATTATTTTTCAAAAAATTAGGTACTTAAGTGATCTGACTAAAACTTTTGGCACTAAATTGAGCGTTGTACACAAATTTTGACACTTGAAGTGCTCTTATCCCCAAGATCAATTAATTCCGGAGCCCCCCCGTGTGAAAATCAAATACGAAACACGCAATGCACGAACGAAAACGCTGCGTCCGCCATGCAAGACTTCTGTACGCAATCTTCCCAGCTACGACCCAACACTAATTAGGGTCTTCGTCTCGTGGCCTATCCTTCGGGCACGAGGATCGAAAATATACAAATATACAAATCAAACATGGGAAGCTGCGGAAGCATCGGCTTGGTCCATCTCTGTCGGTTCCGTTATTTGGGACGATAGTCAAGCAATAAATGTAAAGAAAAATATCTTATGAATGGCCACCACAAAAGACCGCGAAAAGTCAAGGAAAAACCAAAGTTTGAAATGGCCCTGGACGGAGATGTCTCCGTTCATGAATGTTAGCTAGTTGCAGATGCTCATGCTGCTCAGATCTAATCAAGAAATTACTCCAGTGGTCCTCCTCAGTCTCTTATCTTAAATGGATAATGTGATATGACCTAAGTCTTAATATATTATAGGGCTATTTCCACGTGTGGGGTGAGGAAGTTGTTTGTGCAACTGCTGGTCTTGGGTCTCGGACCGAGTGGCGGTACTATCGGGTTTCGCATGAACATCGGTTGAGGACAATGTGCCTCGCGTGTCTGCCTCAGTCTGAATGAACCCTAGCCAATGTCAAATTTGTTCTTGATTCTTTGTATTCTTGCACGACTTTGGCGTACAAAATTGTTGGCATTGACAACTTTTTTTGTCAAGACTTTGAACTGGCAATGCACTTGAATATAATTTCAAGAAGCAAGTATAGAAATGTGCTTTCTAAACATGTGAATGGCGACGCCAATTTTATTCCCTTGAAAGGACCAAATTGGTTGAACATAGTACTAATGTGAAATAGTTTAGGATTTTAAATTGGTCAAATTATCAGTTTATGACTGAATTGGTATAAATACATTATGTTTATGATTTTTTTGGTACTTTTCCCTAAGGACTTGTGGCGGCCTTCTCTCTTATTTGATCGAACATAAGGACTTCACGGAATATTTAAGAATAGTGGAGAGAGCACAATGAACGAATTAAAAACTCAAGTGTAACATTGCAAAATTGGTCAAAACTTAGGGACTTTCGGTATCATTTTCCAAAATTTGCTCTCACGACTAAACTCGGTTCCATTTGGCATCGTTGGATCATTAGTGCAACGAGACACGAGTATTTTTCTGACTCTTTTCATCGACAATCACAAACCCTTTCTCTCATTTCTCTCTCACTTCCTTTCCCCTCGATAACCGCCGAGCCAACTCGCCGCATTCATGCAACCAAAAAGAAAAGATCGTCACATACTACCCGACTCACCTTAATCCGATATATGCATAGCACGCGTGACGTAAGGTAGGTAAGAATTACTTGAGTACCCACCTAAGCCATGTCGTCAATGACAACTAAAATTGAATAAATCATTAGCCTCATTTTCCCCTTTAATTAAGAGCGGAGGGGGCCGAGATGTCGATAAGAACATTAATGATAATCAATGACGCGTCTATAAATTTAACAGGGCTTCTTAAAGCTGACGGGATCGGAGCCGGGGGTTCGGGGAAAGACGGATGACGGTGGGCGCATCTTGGAAGAGGGAAAGATCGTTGGCGCACGCTGGGAAGCAATGAATGTGGGGGGGGAGTGGGAACCTGAATTATATGAACTTTTTCCAAATGGGTCACTCAATAATGGAGGGAGGCATCTAATGCTGGAGTTGCAAGTCACTAAAAGGGAGGAAAGCAAGAATCTCTCACGTTCTGGAAGATTGCTTGAAGCCATGGTTTTGCACGCGATGTTCGCATCGTTGGTCGGCCATATCCGATCAATCGAAGTCGAGGCGTACGAAACTAAATAGGGAAATTAATTGAAGTGAACGTCGCGCAAACAAGATGTATTTCACGCGTTGATTGTACAGTTGATAGGGGGGTATTGCTAGTGTTATATGCATTTCAGTCAACTCTAATACTCGAGTTTTAGAAAATTATCATGTACGGTTGAATCGATTATTTATATGTGTTATTGCTGTAGGATACATTCAATGCTCAAAATGCTTTTTGGAGATAAATTGAAAGTGAAAGTGACTCTTTACTAGTAGGGAAATGGTTAGCGAGCTCGAGCCAAAAGTATCGGTACCCGAACAAGCAATTGTTAGGGAATCGAATGAAATAGAACGCGTGGCCTTAAGGCAGAAGGAATCACTTCCTTTGCGTTATCTTCGTCTTCCTATGTTGCTTTCAGATTATAACAAGGTCGCTCATAAGATGTGACAGAGACAAAAGAACACGGAGATGAATAGTTTGAACTTCTCTTGGATTGTGTTTATCGATGAATTTGAACAGAGTAAGATGTGAGAGAATTCGAAAGATGATGAATTCAGATGGAATGGAGCCAAAGGTCCCTCCTCGTCGCCACTGCGACCTCCCCTCCCTGCGACTCCCTTCATGTATCCGCGTGATGTCGATCGCCTCTCTCTCGCCCCCATCAAGATGATGACCATAGGACGACTAGCCACGCTCATTCTGCCGTGCCGACGAGGCGATGAACAACGATCAATGCCCTCGTGAGAGAGAGCCTCGATGGGCTTTGCTCTAAGAGAAGTTGGACATGACTTTGAGTAGGATTGGTTGGAAGCGGGCTTTGGGGCTCTAAACTGAGCATCTTCTGATGTGTTGGGTCTAATTTGCTTCCGTACGTTATGCCGTAGCGAGATTTGCTAACCCAAAAAACCTTTTTAATTTAATTGGAAAAATTTTGGTAAGTCACTCAATAGTTACTGGCAATCTGTCAAAAAAAGGTTCGCTAATTTCATAAAATTGTTGGTAATTTACCGACAAATTATATGAAAATCAGAATCGATGATTTTTCTTTTGCGAACAGCTTAATTTTACACTTATCAGCTCTTTTAAAAATCTACTAGCATAAAAAAAAATCATTTTGGAAGTGGAATAGTAGAATCATCTTCATTGTCATTATTGCATTAGCTAATCATCGCTAAGGTTTGGGCGAGGGTCGCAGTGCTATCGCCGAGGCCCTAGTGACCCCCTCCGGCCCTTCTTGGCGCGGCAGGGCGGTAGTAGCGGTGAGGGCCCGTGGCCCTTGCCTTTTTTTTTGGGTTCTTTTAAAAAAAAATTAGTATTCATTATATTTTAATCTAATTTAATTGAGATTTTAGTTTTTTTAAAAAAAATTTACATCAATTAAGATTTTTTTTACATCAATTAAAAAATTAGGATTTAGACCAAAACATTGTCGTTTGAATCTTATGGTTCATGTTATAGTAAAGTCAATGCCACATAGGAGAGATAAAAAAAAAAAGTCACGTCGGCATTTTCTAGTTAATCTAATTGAACAGAAAAATAGAATGATTTGATTACAGGCAAGTTTTAGAATCTGATCGTACTTTGGTGACACATTTTAGAACTTTAAGTACATTTATCTCTTTTCTTTAACAATCTTCGTCATTCTTGCTCCATTTTTTTTAACAGCGAGATCGTCGTTTATTTTTTCCTGTCGCTACTATGGCCATTGAATCCATCAATTGCATTACACAACTCAATGACAACCACATTATCTAGGGAGCACAAATGATATACGAACTTCAACTGCGATTTTCGATTGACTCTATCCGTCGCATCCGTCGCGCGAAAAGTCCGTGAAAAAAACGTGTTCTTCTTTTATTCAGTACTTTCAAGAATTGTGTGGGGCAAAACAAAAAAGAATTAACAAAGACTGATATCTACAGAACGATAGCTTCTGGTTTTCTCTTGAGTTGGGGAATGGAGCCAAGTCTCTCGACCAATATGTCCAGGGCTTCCTTCATCCACCAATGTCTGCACACTTCTCTTGCTTCGGCTGCTGTCATCTGCAACACAATAGTTTGTACACTTCAGTATCTCGAATCGAAAGAAATTGTTACGACTAGTATGATTTCATGGATGATCAGAAGGCTGCGTACCCAGATTCTCTGGCGGAGCTTTTTCTCTGGCCACAGATCAAGTTCTTCCTTGACAAACAAAGGGAACATGTGCCCTTCATAGTACGTTCCATATCTCTTGCTCAAGAAGCTCCATCTTCCCAATTTACACTGAAATTCAAATGGTAACGCAAAATTCACATCAGTCCCTGAGCACGAGCATGAACACGAACATCTTATACTGATAAACAACATCGTCTCGGTGCAGGTATATGGTTAGATTAACATTCTCTTGAGGGAGTTCAACTCGAATGTGATTGAATTAGTCTGCTAAGTAGCTTCAGGGTACGCAATTTGTAAGTACCTCGACGTCACCGAGAACTCCAGCCTCCTCGACAGACTCTCTTGAAGCCGCTTCTTCCTCTGATTCATCAAGCTCCCATCCTCCCTGAAGAGACAAACATGTGGTTTAGTTTTCTTTTTCTTTTTTTTTGGGTCAAGATGTGGTTTAGTTAGGCGCAGATACGACTTATTATGACCACACGCTTTTAAAAAACTCAAACCCTCACGTTTTGACCCCGAAACAAGTGAATTAGTTAACTGGGAACAATTAGCATTACAACAGTCAGTGTACCTTAGGGAACATGAGCCCTTGACCTTTCGGCGAACTGATCACCAAGAATTCTAGTTCGTCGCCCTCCACTCCATCTCCATCCCTCTTGTATCGGTAAGGTATGCATCTGCAAGCGTTGATCATTCAAGAACTAAGCAAACTGAGCTCAATGAAGAGTAAAAGTAAAGGAGGAAACAAAGAAGCATCTGAGTTCGAAAAGGTAGAACGGCAACAATCATTACCGTTCATCACTTTGTATTGAAGAAAACTCCAGTGTTTTACATGTTAGGAAACCGATTGTTGTCAAATTAAATGAAGTGAATCTGTTCACATACCCTACGACTTGGCGACGGCCCATGTGGTATCTCTGGAGTTCTCTCCCACTGCGAGAAACCAAGCACACCATCTTCTCTTCTGTGTATGATTTAACTAAACCAGCAGAACACTTTGTAAAAGAACTCTCTCTGTTCGTTCTCTCTCTCTCTCTCTCTCTGTGAGATTGCTCAAAGCCCGAGACAAAGGACGACAAAGGTGCAGGTGGAACAAGCTAAGTGAAGCAAGAGGGACACGTCCAAGAGGAGGTTATAAAGAGAGGGGGATGCTCCAAAACGAGGACACGGAATTAAAGCGTTGAAAGGTGGAAGTTAAGAATAAAACGAAAGGACGTGTTTCGCGAGTCAGCAGTCGGCGCGACGATGAGAAGGCCAACAAGAGTGCGCGGAGAATCAGTTGAAGTCGACCGACCCACCCGTGTATGCGCGGATGCTGTGCGTATGCGCACGTAGGCATGTTCGTGCTTTGAATCAACGACAAGCGCGTGTGCGACCTCTTTCCTAGATCCATCTCCTCAGCTTCGGTTATGCTTCCTCGGTTCGGGGTCTCTCTTTGTCATCACCCGGATAATAATAAAACGAGGTTCTTTCTCTTTCGCGAGTGCGTCGTTTTCTCAACAACCGAGTGGCGATGCTTGTGGCTGGATTGGTTGAGGTGGTGGTGGAGGTGATGTGCGGTGGCCGAAAATTGACTTGTTGGAGACGTGCCCCACGTGCAAGGAAACGCTATCTAAGACAGACGCGGATTTATGACCTTTGGCCCTCACATATATATGCTCAAAAACGATTTCGCACCTGGAGATAAGCACGAGGACGACAGACAACTTGTTGTTGGAACAGTGACATGGCGATTATTACGGTTTGATCGGTTCCCGGGCGGTCCGATTCCTACTCAGGAATGGGGAATCGGACCAGAGGGACCGGTTCCCAGTTTATGGAATCGGGAAAGTAGACCGATGCGCCTTGGAACTGGACCGGATCGGACTGATCGGGTTCGGTCCTGTCCGATTCTCGGGTGGGCCAATGGAACCGGTGGCATATTCATTTTATTTTTAATTTGTCATTAATTTTCAAAATGAAATTGAAGATGTTCTTGATATTCAAGGAATTTCTACGATCGGTGAGTTACGTATAACATTGTAGGTTTCATAAAGATTTATCTAATTTGTGGCAAAATTTAGTTGGAATGAGCAACTACTATTGTGTTTTGATTTGTTAATGTCATCTTACTCACGTGCATAAGTAAATGTAGTCGCTCCAGCCTCGAAAGTTCTTTCTTTGTGAAATGGAAGATAGATTAGGATTTTTTTTTTCAGATTTTTAAGAAATTAAAAAAATTAAAAAAAAAATCGATCCGGTCCGGGTGATTCGAGTAGGCGATTCCGTACTTGGAATCAAGAACCAGACCAAAATTCATTGGAACCGGAAACTAGATCGATGTCCTCGAGAACTGCCCAAATCGATCGGTTCAGTCCGATCCAAGCGATTTCTTTTGCTTTAATCCTAGTGATTATTAAGGATTTTTCATTAGGGTACGACTCGTCACGAGAGGGTTGATCGTGGAGATAACAAGTTAGTGGAGGAATGGAATTTTCACGCATGTCGAGATGAGACAGGGGTTGTCTAGATTCTGGGTTCCCGTGGGCTTTTCTGCTGTTGACATTCGAGATGGACGGAACGATATCTGCTGGTGCAACAGTGTTCCTCCAATCACCACCACTTGCGTCAAACCCCTCCTTACCTGTTACGCGTACGCCTCTGTTTGAAAAAGATTGAGAGTCAGCTTCTGCACCTCCTTTCACAGTTTGCCTCCCTTTCTTGCGCTGTCATTTTTCTTCACCTCTGTAAACTTCGCAAAAACAGAACAATTGCGTGTAGTGACTGTGGTCAACTGATGTTGTCCCTATCCTTTTGATAACCTGGGATCGAAAAAGCTAGAAAAAGCAAGGGGCAGTGTCTTGGAGGTTGGGAATTGCACGTGGTGGTGTTACCTTATAGTTGTGGATAGGGGTGAGCAACTTGGATCGCCCAAACCGGGACCGAGCCGGACCGGACCGGACCGACGAGTTTGGTCTGGTTCTCGGGACTATCAGTCCGGTTCCCGGTTCCTAAAAGCGGAACCGATTTCCGGGCGGTCCGGTTCCCAGTTCCAAGGGGAAACCGGACCGGACCGGACCGACTATTTAATATAAATTTTTGTTATTTTTTTCTTTAAAAAAATAATAAAATGTGAACTAAACTCTAAGTGAACTTCATTATCATAAATTCATTGATAAAAATTAGTAAAATGTGAATTAAACCCTAAGTGAACTTCATTGATATAAATTTATTGAAAAAAATTAGTAAAATGTGAACCAAACTGTAAGTGTTTGATAAAAAAAATCTTAAACTCTAAGTAACCGATTCCATTGGACCGGACAGGTCCTAAAACCAACCGGTACAGTCCGTGGTTCCCAAAATTGGGAACCGGTTCTCTCGGTCCGGTTCCCGGTTCCACCTTGGAACCGGACCAGACCGGGAACCACTCACCCCTAGTTGTGGATATCGGGGTTCTGCATGTGATCGGTTGGATTCAGTGGACCGTAATATCTCAGGGTTGGAATACATTGGGCCTATGCCACATAAGTCCATGCAAAGTTTGCTCATGCATGAAGAGATCCAGAAAATGCAGAGAATGTTTGTAATGTTATGCCAGATAGTTCGTCCGGAGAAAAATATCATCACCGTCGTAAGTGTCTCGACTCCAATCATACTCAGAGAATCGTTAATAAGTTAACTCGAGTCTTCGATGCGAGCCAAAGGATCGGTCCGAACTTGGTCATGACAATTGTTTAGAGACTTAATAGGTAGAGTTGGAGGAATGGTCCTTTGTTGATTTTGGACCAAAAAAGTAAATGACAAGAAGTTTAAATGTACTGAGATTGGAGGTAATCACGGTCAGTTATGTAAATTGTAAGAAAATAAAGATACATCGGTAAAAGAACGTTGAGTTTTTTGGATCGATGGGGTGTTTGGGATTTACAAAGAGTATACATTGCCAATGGTCATATATCGACTCCACCACACACATGGCTAGTTGATGATTATATCGACTTCACTATTTTGACCAAAAAAAAAAATCCCCACTCCATTGATGGTTATATGATAGTTACATCGACTCCTCTTCCTTGACGGTTACCCCTTTAACGATTGCATCCAAGATTGTCGACTCTATTACTTTTTTTTTTTGGTCGATAGTCGACGACTCTACTACTTGACAATTATGTTGCCTCAACTTTTTTATCAGTTACCTCTTTGCCAGTTACATCTGAGATTGTCAAATGAACACTTGAATATTTTTTAATGGTAACAACTTCAAATTAGCAACGAATCAACGACTCTTCATCTCTTCTACTTCAATTAAGCACAAGTCTGTCTTACCATATCGAAAATCTACTATTTCTCTACAGAGGACAACTGATTTACATATCTACAGATAAGCACTAAATTAATATTAGTCATTGATCAACACGGAGCAAGTGATTTACTGGAGAGAGAACGAAATTTATTAATTCATTGAGATAACTCACATACAGTTGGTCTGTAAAATTTCACAATCACGAGTACAATTGAAGTGGAGGCCGGTAAATAGACTCGACATTGTTGGGTGCTTTCTAATGAATCTAATATTTATAGTGTCTCTAAAAGGAGATTGACAGTTTTTCATGACCCTAGTTAAGATTCAAGTGTACGATGAAATGCAATTAGTAACCTTTTCTTTTAATTATATGTAGTATATTGAGATTGGTAATACCGGTCAAATTTCATAAGGCGGTCGCTATTTCTACCTCTCCTTTGGCTCCGGACACCCGATTGAGAGTTGAAATGACAAAATAAACCAAGTTGTGGGTCTCAAAGTCCCGCTTCCTCTTTTTTCCGCTTTCTTCCTCGTTCTCCATTAATGGCCACTGGTGATCTCTCTCTCTCTCTCTGGGATCAATGGGTCTATTCAGTATTTCCTCTACTGGTTGGTTGGGATGCTTATGAGCGTTTTGATGGCAAAGATCAGCTCACGAAGGACGACATGAAGGCGTATGCTGCAATTCTGGAGAAGCTTGGAAGTTCGTTCCCTAATGCATGCAAGTGCTATGAGTGTATGTCCTCACATCACTCTTGCGCGGTTTGTTTTGCTCGTCAATTTGCTTATTCAAGACTTACTGCCCTGTTGTTTATTTAGGATGTTGCTCCATTTTGCTCGGTTTGGACTTTCTATTTTCACTGGAATCACTGCTAATTGTTTGTGTAGTGGTTGATTCGATGTTGGGAGTTTCATTAGATTGATGCCAGTTCTTTATCGCAGAGCTTGCCGGCGGCAGTGAATGGAGGAGGAGGAAAAGAGAAAAAAAGAAGCAGCGGAACTGGTGGACTCACAACTTGGGTTGTTTTGTCATCTTAACTCTCAAATGGTACATGGAGCCAAGGTTGGGGTGGAAATAAAAGTCGCTTTTCCTATTAGATACCGATAATTTTTATAATAACTAGTTAGTCTCATATAAAAGTTACTAAATATTAAACAATATAGTTCCTCTAAAAGGTCATTGGTTCATTTTTACAATCAAATCACCGACAAAATTTAAATGCAAAACTGTAATCTAATGCTGATGTAGATACCGATAAATATTAATGGGTTAACAAACTTTCTCAAAAACATTTATAGTGATAATCGCCGCGTTTTAATGCAAGTATTGGTAACTTATTGGTCAAGTAGCCCTTTGTAAAATAGGCTTGATTTGTTGGTTGGCTTGGGTTGGTTGAATCTAGTACTAGTCATGGCCACGGTTCAGGGGCCGCCGGTTCCGGTTCGTGGCCATGTATGAACCGTAACCCCAACCACAAGGGGCAGTTCCGGTTCCGGTTCGGAACCAGCGGTTCCAGGCCTGTTCCGGTTCCGGTTCGTAATTTAAAAATTAATAAAATAAATTATAAAATAAAAATTGCAGACCTGATCGCTGGTCCTCCGTCGGTCGTCGCTCAGGCTTCGCAGCCTTGGCCACGGTGGCGGAGGCGGGGTTCAAGGCGGCGAGGAGATGGAGCGAGAGACCGGGGCGGTGGCGAGGGGGAGAAGGAGGGGGCCGGGAGGGGGACGGGGAGGAGGAGCGGGGGATCCTCCTCCTCCGGGGGCTGGGCGGGGTCGTGGGGAGGGGAGGAGGAGGGGGCGTCGGCAGTTCCGGCCATGGGTGGCGGCGGCGGTCAGATCTGGGGAGACCGGGGGCGGGCGGAGGAGAAAAGGGAAGGAGGCACAGGGTAGCGAGGGGGGAAGAGAAGGGGGCGTCGGCGTTGGCGGCTGCGGCCATGGGCGGGGGCGACGGCGGCGGGGGTCAGATCTGGGAAGACGGGGGGCGGGCGGAGGAGAAAAGGGGAAGACTGGAGGCGGAGGAGGCGCAGAGGAGAGGGAGGGGGGCGGAGGGATCTGGAGGAGGAGGTGGGGCCTGGGGGTGGGAACGTGGGGGTGGGGCTGCTATGCTGTGCAGCAGAAGTTTTTTTTTGAACCGGAATCGGGCTCGTAGAACACGGGCCGATTCCGGTTCCGAACTGCGGGCTCGATCAACGGGCCGATCCTGGGTTTGACCCGGGCCGGTTCCGGGCCAAAATCGGCCCGTGGCCATTGACTATCCAGTACCATACCTAAAAGTTCTTGCTATGCTATCCATGGTTGAAAAATATTAATTTTTCTTATGTAAAATCGATTGGGCATAGGTGAAGGAAATTACTTGTCCGAGCTTACCTTACCCCACTTGGCCGATCGATCCTAGACGGGACATTAGGCCCATTATGAATCTCTATTCGTAGATTCAAATGGAAGTTGATAAAATGACAGATATATAACTTGGTAAGCACTTTACTGTCATCTAGTGAAGTTTGCACCGTCCTTCATTTGAACAGTGGAACCTTGCACGAGAAAGAGAAAGAGAAAGAGAAAGAGAAAGAGAAAGAGAAGATGATTCCTCAGCTGCTCACACGCTTAAAGTCTCGCGGGGGACCCCATGGTTATCCCCACGGGTGTTTTAAAATTAACTTTATAATTAAAAGGACCTTTTTTCTCTTTTTCGTTGAACTTTAAAATACTACACATCATCTTTTGAAAAGTTACGGAAGGAGTTACATGCGAATCGACGTGTTACTATTCGTACCTCACGAAAGTATCAATCATTCATTCGAGGTCGAAAAAAATATTCAAAGCGCGTCCGCAGCAAGACTTTTATTGAACAGAATAATAAAAGCTAAATACTATCGGGACACGTCACTGATTCAGCCCCGAAATAACTGGGGCCAATTTTTCCGCACCAGAGATTCGGATAAAATAAGGAATTAACTTAACCATTACTTCGGAAAATGACATCCCGCGGCACATATCCGGATTCTAATATTATTAGCTAAAATTATCGACTCGAAAATAAAATTAAAAAAAAAGAAGAAGAAGAAGAAGGAAGAGAAATGATTCGGTGAGGACTAAAACTCGATAGCTGAGCACTATTATTCTAACAAGATTCTAATTACCCTCGATTCTTTTTATCGAAGAAACTAATGAATCCGCATTTTCATTTAATTAAATGAAACTAGTGCCATTATGCCTGTTACCAAATAAATGAAGTTTAAACCACCTTTTCATTAGTCGTTTGTGGTTTTTGTCGTGACTCCGGACAAATCGTGTCCGCGGGGCGGGGGGGTCTCCTCCTCGTTGAAAAAAACAAACCACAAGCAAACAAATGGCAGTGCTGCTGCTGCCACCACCACCACCACCACCATCGCTACCGGACACGCCTCAGTAGTAACAGTAAACTTCCATCTCTCTTCCGAGCGCTCTTTCTCTCTCCTCCGTCCACTCGACAAGCACAGAGAGCGTTTCCTCCCCCCGAAGCAATCCCTCTCTCTCTCGCTCTCTCTCTCTCTCTCTCTAAGCTCGCCGTGTGTGTGTTGCTGCTCCGATGATGGACTCCAAGTCCTTCCGCTTCATCGCCCACCAGTCCTTCTTCTCCGCCGCCCGATCCGGCGACCTCCCCGCCCTCCGGGACCTCGTCGCCAAGCTCGCCGGGGGGGACGAGCCCCCCGCCGCCGCCGCCGCCTCCGCCGCCGTCGCCGACCTGTTGTCCCTGCAGAACGACGCCGGGGAGACCGCCCTGTACGTCGCCGCGGAGAACAACCTGCGGGAGGTGTTCGGCTACCTGCTCGGGTTCTGCGATGTCCGGGCGGTTCAGATCAGGTCCAAGGCCGACATGGACGCGTTCCATGTCGCCGCTAAGCGCGGCCACCTGGGTGCGCCCTCGATCTCGGCTCTCGCCCTCCCTCTGGCTTTGGATTTCCTCTCGAGTGGGGTTGATTTTGTTGCTTGATTCTGAGTCAGTTCTGAGAAGAAAATAAAGGAAAAAAACACAGCTTGATTGCATGCCTATAGACCCTTTTGTTCTTTTTTCGAATTCGGATCAATTAGAACAACCTGAGCTTTATATAGTGCACGCTGACACACTGGGGTGTAGAGTTCGCCGTTCCCTTCAGTTAGATGAACAGATGGCACAGTTTGGGATTTAGATTTGGTCTTAGGAATCCGGCGTTATGCTCTTTTGGAAAACTCTACCCTTGGATTTACCAGCTTGTGCGGATTCTCAAATCAACAACTGCCACTGAACAATCGACTCGACCCTTAATTTCTTGTCCGAGGATCGAAGTGGATTGCGTAGTTATTTGCTCTCGTCCAGCGATGTCGTTTCACGACTCTGCTCGGGTCTTGCTTTTGCAGTGGGAGAACCTTCTTGTGATTACATGATGATTGCAGTCACCTGATCATCTTATGTAGAAGAACTGGATGAAGAAAAATGTGTATTCTAGAGAATTTGATGGGGTATGGGAAATATTTATGCGCAGTTATATATACGTGGCAAAACAAGAAACTATACAGACAGCACGTCAGATTCTTTGGCAAAAAATTTTTCCTATGGGAGAAAGAGAGAGGCAATCGATTCAATAGTTCTTCAGGTTGCTATTTATTTCTTGTGTGCTAGCCGAAGAAGGCTAGAACAGATGGTCGTACTACAGTCTCTTATTTGTTGTTGTAATCTCCGATATGGTCAGTGTTAAGATCTTCAGTTGCCGTGTTACACACTGGTATAGCTATCTTATTTTGATTTGCCAATTATAAGTGCCTACATGAAAACTTACTTTGATGTTTGTTTTCTAAATTTGGAGGCTAGAGTTCAATAGTTACTAAATTTAGGGTCTACTAGTTTCATAGTAAGTCTTAGGTCATTAATATACTTTTTCTGTTTATGCTAAACCCTATCTTCATTGTCCAGGGATTGTGAAGGAGCTTCTGACCATTTGGCCCGAGCTTTGCCGCTCATGCGACTCCAAAAACACTACTCCACTCTATTCTGCAGCTGCAAATGGCCACTTGGATGTGGTGAATGCAATTTTGGAAGCTGATTTGGGCTCAATGAGGATAGTGAGGAAGAATGGAAAAACAGCCCTGCATTTTGTCGGCAGATATGGTTCTCTTTCAATGGTAAAAGCATTGATTGAGAGGGATCCTGGAATTGTCTGCATCAAAGATAAGAAGGGCCAAACTGCGCTCCATATGGCTGTAAAGGGTCAGAGTACTGTCATTGTGGAGGAGATTTTGCTTGCTGATTACTCAATACTGAATGAACGGGACAAGAAGGGCAATACAGCTGTGCACATGGCCACAAGAAAATGCCGTCCCGAGGTATCATCTCCTCTAGACGCATTCAATTGAAGCGACCCTATTTTGTGGTAGAGCTGAGGGCTGTTAATATTAATTTACAGTGGCATCTCTCCTTTTGGGAGGTTGTTCTGCATCATTGTTGGCTTAAGTTCATATTTATTTGTTTCTTACTTCCGGGACACTTAACTAAGCTACTCAAGCATAGGGGACAAGATGATCACTGCTTTTTTCCCATCTAGTCTGTTGCATTGCACTTGTGTGGGTAGGATAATGTTTGCAATATTTTGTCACTGATTTTCCTCCTTCGTGCTCAAGCTCAGACAACTTGGTTAAATTTTTTATGTTACCACCTGCCTTCCTTAGAGTCATGTGTCACGGCCCAGAGAAATGGATCGTTCACGAGGTTTTCAGGACGATGGACCGTGACCGACCCTTGGACGAAGAAGGTGGGCCCCGAGTGTTCTAGTACTAGGGTTTTCTTGATGTCTTCTAGAATACTCCTGGGGTGGGCAATACGGTAATTGTAACCCTCCGTAATAAATGCGGTAGGTGGGGTAGTTGGGAGAATACGATCTCGACCGTTGATCTAGGGGAGAGATCTACGGATACGGTCAGCCCGATACTTGTATATAATGGGGTCTCCTCCCCCTCATTTCATCACCTCTCATTTTCAAGAAGCAATACAAGTTCAGAGCTTCTCTCTCTAGAAGTTTCTCTCTCTAAAGTTCTTGTGAGTGTGAGCGTGGGAAGGCTGACTTGGGAAGAAATTCCTAAGGCCGCACGGGCGTGGGAACGCTAGATCGATCGGCCCGTGACAAGTGGTATCAGAGCTACGATGGCCAAAGGCGCGACGGAACCACGATCCGATGTATCGTCCCAAACTGAGAAGGGTGGAGGCGATGATCGTGGGAGGGCTCCCGAGAAGCAAGGTGCCAAGGCAAGGAAGGACCGTGCTAGTTCAAGTTCGAGGGATATGGTTGGTGACTTGGAGACCCGCATGGCGAAGGTGGAGATCGCCATGGCTGACGTCCAAGGTATGGTCGAGGATATGTCCATACGCATCGAAGGAGGCGAGACCGGAACGGGGGAGCTAGAGGCCGAAGTGCTGGAGCTCAAGTCCGGGCTCGGAGAACTCCGAGGGGAGATGCTGGGCAACCTGACCGACACCACCAACGAACTTCAACAACGGGACGATGCCTTGGAGGCCTTGGTGGAGGCCATGCGCGCGGAGATGGCCGAACTTAAGGCGAAAGTCGCCGAAATGGAAGGAGCACGCGTGAACGGGGTGATCACCGTGCAAGCCAGTCCACGAGTGGATGCCCCGAAGCCAAAGGAGTTCAAAGGCTCGCGGGTGGCCAAAGACGTGGACAACTTCCTATGGTACATGGAGCAATATTTCCTAGCGATGGGGATCACCGACGGGGCAATTCGGGTAAGTACTGCGGCTATGTACTTTTCCGATAATGCACTCTTATGGTGGCGTCGTAGGAGTGACGATCGGAGTGGTGAACCGATCACTACATGGGAATTGTTCGTCGAGGAATTTCGACGTCAATACTATCCCGCTTATGCGGAAGAAGAAGCTCGAGATGAACTCCGTCGCCTTGAGCAAAAAGGAGGTGTCCGTGATTATGTCCGGAAGTTCTCGGAGTTGCTACTCCAAATTCCGTCCATGAATGATACGGAGGCCTACCATCAATTCATGGGTGGCTTGAAACTATGGGTTAAGCAAGAGTTGAAGCGATGCAACGCGAAGGACCTTTCGGCGGCCATGTCCGTGGCCGAGGCCTTGGTGGAGTACAAATCGACTCCCGTGAGCAAGCCGGACACCCGACCGAGGGACAAAGGCGTTGGTGGGGGAGATCGCAACAAATTCCACCGTCCAGGTGGAAACAAACTACCAATGGCCCCTCCAAGGGCGAGGCCGGAGTCGAGCGGAGGAGAACACAAGAAGGGACGTACCTTCAAGTGTTTCTTGTGCGACGGTGCGCACATGGCTCGTGATTGCCCAACTCGAGGCAAGCTAGCGGCGCTTGTCAAGGCACACGACGAGGAACGAGAGGGGACGCGACTCGGTTCGTTGCGAATCCTAAGTTCCATAAAGTCCAAGAAGGCAAATAAGCCTAAGGGCTTGATGTTCGCGGACGTGACGATCGGAAGAACCACGATGAGTGCACTCGTCGATACGGGAGCATCCGATCTATTTATCTCGGAAGAAGCCGCGAAGAAACTCAATCTTCGGGTTGAGAAGGGGGCCGGTTGGCTCAAAACGGTGAACTCCAAGGAAATCCCTACCAACGGCTTGGCTAAGGATGTGGAGTTTCAACTCGGACAATGGAAGAGCAAAGAGACGATCGAGGTAATTCCGCTTGACGATTATGACTTTGTCATTGGCTTGGGATTCCTTGATAGAATAGATGCTCTTATTGTCCCATTTGCCGATTGTATTTGTATCTTGGACGCACGTTGTCAATGTGTGATCCCGGTCACCCGAGAGTCGGGTCGTGACCAAAAGATAATATCGGCAATGCAAGTTACTAAGGGAGTAAGGAAAGGGGAAGCTACTTTCTTGGCAACCTTGAAGGTTGAAGACCCGAAGGATGAAGGGAGTGATGTCCCGACGGAAGTAACTCGAGTCCTCGACTCTTTCAAGGACGTGATGCCCCCCGAACTCCCGAAGAAGCTTCCGCCTCAAAGGGAGGTGGATCATAAAATCGAGCTCGTGCCCGACGCTCGACCACCCGCCATGGCACCCTATCGCATGGCGCCTCCCGAGTTGGAGGAACTAAGAAGACAACTCAAGGATTTGCTTGATGCGGGGTATGTTCGACCATCAAAGTCTCCGTTTGGTGCTCCGGTGTTATTCCAAAAGAAGCACGATGGGTCACTCCGGATGTGCATCGACTATCGGGCACTAAACAAGCTGACAATCAAGAACAAGTACCCGATCCCTCTCATTGCGGACTTGTTCGATCAACTTGGAGGAGCACGGTGGTTCACCAAGCTTGATCTTCGATCGGGATACTATCAAGTGCGGATTGCAAAAGGAGACGAGTCAAAGACCGCTTGCGTAACCCGGTATGGATCGTACGAGTTCCTCGTCATGCCATTCGGCTTGACAAATGCCCCGGCCACATTTTGCACACTCATGAACAAGGTACTCCACCCGTTCCTAGATCAATTTGTAGTGGTTTATCTTGATGATATCGTGGTGTATAGCCGGACGCTCGAGGAACACATCGAGCATCTCAAACGAGTCTTCCAAGTTCTACGGGAGAATGACTTATACGTCAAGCGGGAGAAATGTGCCTTCGCACAGCGGGAAGTTCCATTCCTGGGACACATCGTCGGGGGTGGACGAGTGCGGATGGATGTGGCCAAGATCAAGGCCATTGTAGATTGGGAGCCGCCGACCAAGGTGACCGATCTAAGGTCATTCCTTGGCCTTACCAACTATTATCGTCGGTTCGTCCGAGGATATTCGAGCATCACCGTGCCACTCACGGATATGTTGAAGAAGGAGAAACCGTGGGAGTGGACGGCCCGATGTCAAAGGGCGTTTGATCGGTTGAAGCAAGCCATGACCGAGGAACCGGTGCTCGTGCTACCCGATCATGCCAAACCTTACGAGGTAGAAACCGACGCTTCCGATTTTGCTATTGGTGGTGTTCTTATGCAGGATGGACACCCGGTAGCATTCGAGTCAAGAAAGTTGAACGATACCGAACGACGATACACGGTCCAAGAGAAGGAGATGACCGCGGTGGTGCATTGCCTTCGTACCTGGAGGCATTATCTCTTGGGATCCCGGTTCGTCGTAAGGACGGACAACGTGGCCACGAGCTACTTCCAAACTCAAAAGAAGTTAAGCCCGAAGCAAGCTCGTTGGCAAGATTTCCTGGCGGAGTTCGATTATGTGCTCGAGTACAAGCCAGGGAAGGCGAACTCCGTGGCCGACGCTCTTAGTCGAAAGACAAGTATGGCGTCGACCCTAACTCGTCCCGAGAATCCATGGAACGAGCGGATCAAGGAAGGGCTCAAACATGATCCAACCGCCAAGGCACTCCTCGACCATGCTCGGGAAGGCAAGACCCGGCAATTTTGGTGTGAAGGCGACTTGCTTTACACCAAAGGGCGACGATTGTACGTGCCCCTTCATGGGAAGCTAAGGAAGGAAATCCTACAAGAGTGTCATGATTCCAAGTGGGCGGGTCATCCGGGGATCCACCGCACTATGGCGCTTGTGGAGGATCGATACTTTTGGCCTCACTTGCGCGACGACGTTGAGGCATATGTCCGGACTTGCCTTGTATGCCAACAAGACAAGCTTGAACAAAGGTCGTCGGCGGGGCTCTTGGAGCCACTTCCCATCCCGGAGCGTCCATGGGAGAGTGTCTCCATGGACTTCATTGTCAACTTGCCAAAGTCCGAAGGGTGTCGGACTCTCATGGTCGTGGTGGATCGATTTTCCAAGTACGCGACGTTCGTGCCCGCGTCGAAGGATTGTCCGGCCGAGGAAGCGGCCAAGCTATTCTTGAAGCACGTCGTCAAATATTGGGGAGTGCCACAAACGATCGTGAGCGATCGCGATCCTCGATTCACGGGTAGGTTCTGGACTGAACTCTTTAAATTATTAGGGTCGAACCTTAACTTCTCCACGAGCTTGCATCCTCAAACCGACGGACAAACGGAGCGAGTCAATGCACTCTTGGAGTTGTACCTTCGACACTATGTGAGTACGACGCAAGTGAATTGGGCGAAGTTGATCGATGTAGCCCAATTCTCCTACAATCTTCAAAAGAGCGAGTCCACGAACCAAAGTCCGTTCGAGATCGTGACGGGACAACAACCACTCACTCCGAGTACGGTTGCAACGGGCTATAAGGGGAGTAGCCCATCCGCTTTCAAGTTCGCCAAGGAGTGGCATGAGCAGGCGGACTTGGCGCGAACGTGTCTACATAAAGCCTCAAAGCGCATGAAGAAGTGGGCCGACAAGAAGCGACGGCACGTGGAATTCCAAGTCGGGGACTTGGTGTTGGCCAAGCTACACCTTGTGCTCCGATACAAAGACGTGCATAAAGGGCTTATACGTCGCTACGAGGGGCCATTCCGAGTGTTGCATCGAGTTGGGAAGGTCGCATACAAACTGGAACTTCCACCAAAGCTTAAGGTACATCCGGTGTTCCATGTTAGTATGCTTAAACCTTTCCGTGTAGACAAGGAGGACCCGGATCGAGGGGAGTCGCAACGGGCACCGCTTGGGGCAAAGACCTCCTATGATCGAGACGTCGACTTCATCATGGCGGATCGAGTCATACGGAAGAGATATCGTGCGCCGAAGCGAGAATACTTGATCCGATGGAAGGGTCTTCTGGAGAGTGAAGCAAGTTGGGAGCCCGAGGAAGCTCTTTGGCAATTCAAGAAACATATTGATGCTTTCCATGCCGAAGACGCGACGAGGGCGTCGCCCGAATAGGTGGGGGAGAATGTCACGGCCCAGAGAAATGGATCGTTCACGAGGTTTTCAGGACGATGGACCGTGACCGACCCTTGGACGAAGAAGGTGGGCCCCGAGTGTTCTAGTACTAGGGTTTTCTTGATGTCTTCTAGAATACTCCTGGGGTGGGCAATACGGTAATTGTAACCCTCCGTAATAAATGCGGTAGGTGGGGTAGTTGGGAGAATACGATCTCGACCGTTGATCTAGGGGAGAGATCTACGGATACGGTCAGCCCGATACTTGTATATAATGGGGTCTCCTCCCCCTCATTTCATCACCTCTCATTTTCAAGAAGCAATACAAGTTCAGAGCTTCTCTCTCTAGAAGTTTCTCTCTCTAAAGTTCTTGTGAGTGTGAGCGTGGGAAGGCTGACTTGGGAAGAAATTCCTAAGGCCGCACGGGCGTGGGAACGCTAGATCGATCGGCCCGTGACACATGACTATAAATCTTTCTGGTCCTAGTTGATGTGTTTTATCTTTTTCATAACCCTAGGGACAATTTATGCCCACCTTGCGAGATTAATCGTGTATATCAGCAATTAAATTCCCATCTCTTGTGGTAAACAGTAGCTTTTCTGGAACAAACTGCCACCATTGGGAGTCTAATCTCTCGTTGCTAGCATCTATAAACTCCCACATGGCTTGTCCTCAACTCCACACATTGTAATTTTAGAATCTTCGAGGAGTTCAATTCAAGTTGCAAATCTATGCCCCAAACTTCAGCACCACATGCCTTCTGCATTCTTCCTCTATTTTGCTATACTCCAGCAAAGGCAACATCATTGCATCGCTATCTCATCGACCATCCAACATTATGGGATCTAAGCATGATTGATCGCGAGGGATCAGAATAGAGGATGCAGCCATCGTGGCTCTACATTTTCCCTCCTATGAATTCATTGAGCTGTGTTGGTGGAAATTGGTGGAACGTTTGGTTGACTTGAAAGCAGCTGGTGGTTGAATAAGTGAGCATGATACTGCTGTGAGTTGTCACAATTGTGTCAAACCATTTTGTGCGGAAACTTAGTTAGATTGATTGTGCAACTGATTCCATTTTATGGCTTTTTTACACTCTTCTTGTATTGTCCATCCTGATGTTCATACAGTTCTCAGCCTCAGGTTTGGCTGGTCACAGTAGGGCTTCACCACCACTTGCACTCCAATCCCTTCTGTAATTCGAAGTAATGAATAACTCTGAAGAAAATGAATGGAGAATATTTATAGTTGCTGTTAAGCAGAGAGATGTGGAGGAGAAAAGAGTTCATTGGATTAGATGCATTGTATTCATAATCACGAGAATGTAAAGTTTTAATTTTTCAGAAACTCATGGTATTATATATAAAATAATGCCTATCATTGACAAATTAACATTAGAAGTTCCCCATTTTCTTTTTCTTCATCATTTCTCGTGGTGCTTCTGACCTGATTATATCGTTTTTCTTTGCAGATTGTACGTTTTCTTCTAAGCTGTTCGTCTACCGACGTCAATGCTATCAATAATCAACAAGAAACAGCAATGGATCTGGCAGATAAATTGTCGTACGGAGAATCTTCGTTGGACATTAAGGAAGCTCTAAGGGAAGCTGGTGCTAAGCATGCCAGGGATCTTGGGCAGGTGGATGAGGCAATGGAACTCAAAAGGACCGTCAGTGATATTAAGCATGAGGTGCACTCGCAACTTATACAAAATGAGAAAACAAACCGAAGAGTGTCTGGTATTGCCAAGGAACTGAGGAAACTTCACAGAGAAGCTGTCCAGAACACTACAAACTCTATCACTGTTGTTGCAGTTCTCTTTGCCTCCATAGCTTTTCTGGCTATTTTTAGTCTTCCCGGTCAGTATGTACGAACCGGACCAGACGCTGGGGAGGCCAACATAGCTAATGAAGTCGGTTTTCGGGTGTTTTGTCTTCTGAATGCTACATCACTTTTCATTTCACTAGCTGTGGTGGTGGTTCAGATCACCTTAGTGGCTTGGGACACCAGAGCTCAGCAACAGGTCGTCTCTGTAGTAAACAAGTTGATGTGGGCCGCGTGCGCATGCACCTGTGGATCTTTTCTGTCAATAGCATTTGTGGTGGTGGGAGATGATAGTTCATGGATGGCAATTACGATAACAGTAATGGGGGCACCTATTCTCATAGGGACGCTCGCAAGCATGTGCTACTTTGTTTTCCGGCAGCACTTTGGGTTTTTCAACGGCGACTCCCAAAGACGCATTAGGAGGGCTAGTGGAAGCAAATCTTTCTCTTGGTCCTACTCGGCAAACGTTTCAGATGTTGACGACTACTCTGACCACGAGAAGATCTATGCTCTGTGATGTTGTAAGAAAACTGTCAAACTATGTAAATAGAATGGCTTAGCTGCTTAAGGTATGAGTTGTGGGGTGCGTCCGTCATGGCTTCTTGGGTTCATGCATGCAGAATCCCTCCTGAGCTTGTGTTAGCCATCATGATAGTCTGCCGTCGTGTACTATATTTTTACATCGCCAGATGTGTAGTTTTTGCGATCGAAGAATGTTCAGCTTAATACTTTTGACCGTCTGAGCATATGTAGATATATCCACCATCGATTTTGCATTCAGATCATTAGATATGGACGCTTCCTTGTACACTGCTATGGAGATCTGTGATATTCTGTCTGCGGCCCGGTACTGTCACCTCCGACAACGGCTCTCTTTGCAATGCAATCAGGTCATGGTGTGACGTTATGGACCAAAAACGTCCTTCACTTTACGACATTGTGCCTGTAAATTTTTCATTTCTATTATTCCACTCTGTACCACTCGATGTGGTTTCGATTTCTCAGGGGCAAAATTCTTCTCAAAACATCATCATGAGCGGGAACCTAACTGACTACCGACGGTTTTCACCTGAAATCAACGTGAGCATCGCGTGGCTCACCATTGAGGGTGCAGTTTTGGACATGGCGGTCTCTACCTGAATCCTAGTCCAACTAATTGACCCTGCACCAGAACTGTACTTATTCCAATAAGCACTACACGTGAAGACGAATTTTAAGTGCCAAAAAAGTGAAACAATTCATGTGGCGGTTCCACAAGATGCGTAGAGAAATGGACGTTATTATTTAATAAACTTGCATGTATAACAGATGAATGAGAGGACTGCACCTTCCTAAATAAAATATATCCCCCCAGCCCATGTGATTTTTAAAAACAACAGAACCACATGGGTCTATCCTGTTTTTAAAGGGAAAAGGCCAAAAAGAGGTGCTGCAACTTGAGGATTATCGTAAATTGAAACCCAATTTTTCCATCCCGACCTCCACAATTCAACAGAAAAAGAGGCTACTGAATATACAATTTTACAAGTTATGCCAGACCTCACCAATGGCTGACACCTACTGAGACAAGTAAATAAGTAGCTCCGGCCAGTGGTAGCAGCAACCAGCAATCTAATTATAGCTGTAGCTGCCCTGGTCCTCTCCTTGATGATGATCTTGAAGACGGCCTGTTAGAGTCCGACATAGATCGCGAGGGTTCTTCTGGTTTTTGCATCTCCTGCACAAAAACCACGGCAGAACTATGATTGACATTCGACTATTTGGCCAGGCCGAGCATCCAGCACTGGTAGAGAACATTTGACGCAACAACTTTAGGAAACTTCACGACACGAAATCAGAAACGGTCCTTGATTGGCAGGAACAGTCCAACCAAAACAGAACTCTCTCTTATTGACCAATTATTCACCGTCCACTCTGACATATAGTCTCATTTAATGATGAGCATTAAAATTTATCAAGCAGCTCTCATCTCAGAAGCCTCTATAATCCACTTGCAAGAATCCTATTATTCTGTTAATGTTGAGGCATAGCGCCTCTGGAGGGCCAAACTTGGAGCATACTACCTTAGGTTAAGTTCAAACATGCATAAAACCACTGCGATTAGATTTACTTGATCCAAATATCTCAAACACAACCCTTCTAGGGGGCTGACACAACTGACTGTAGAGCGTTGCATATGAGTCCAACAAACCTTTGATGAAGTGGGATTATTACGGAACTGTGACTGTAACTGTGATTTTGCATGCGTGCGATGTTGCCGCTGCATTTCCTCAAATTGTTGAAGCCTTGCAGCAAAGTTGATACCATTAGGTACACTCTCCATATCTCGGCTTATGTCACCGTCTTCCATGATTTGTGATCCACTCGGCATATGATGCAAAATTTGAGAGTATGGGCTCCCCGAAGATGTTCGCTTGATCTGCTCACTACTGAGAGAGTATGAAGGCACTGTCTTCAATCGCGTTCGAAGTATCTTAAAGGCGGCACTTTGCTGCAATCAAGCACGATCGGATGAAATGGAGATTGAACACAGACCAGGAATCATGAACAAATATTAAAGAACGACGAAAATTTGAATACTCCATTGCACAACCCGCTTTACATATCTGCCTATAGACCTATCATCTACACCAAAATGCTAGTAACATTTTGATAAATGCAGTGCCCCACCCTGAAATGTCAGCAAAGGCTCAAGTCGACTACATCAAGGAGCAAAATGGTCACAGAAACACAACAGAAACTTTAGGGTACTAAACTACTGTAAAAGCAAGTGAAAAAAAATATCTTTAGTATACAAACATTGCAGACCTAGCTTTGATTTACAAACTCAACCAAAAGAAATGCAAAACTTCATTCTAGTCACAATGCATATCAAATGTCCCAGCAAATTAAATGTTACTTCTCAAAAAATGCAGGCATGAATTGACAGTAGCGTCGTCGATAATCCTTCATTTGGAAATGGTATCTAAACCTCTATTCAAAATTCAAAAACAGAAATAACCAAGCACCTCTGTGAAATTAAAGGAGCACTTAGCAAGACACGGGGAATTCTTGACATCCATATCTATCAAAAGCTTTGAGATTTTCGACCAGACCACATTCCATCTCAAATTCGTCCTAAATGTTATGGTTTGGCTGCATTTACATGAAAGAATAAATTGCCCCTCCCTCCCACCACTTCAAGAGGGGGAAAAGAAGAAAAGAATCACCAAAATCTTAGAGGGCAGGGAAAAAAGATCTACAAACCGAAAAGAAGGAAACAAAATCAGCATACCTGTGGAAGCAACATTAGGAGTCCATAGAGAGCTTTTAACAACCACGTGTATCTTCCTGGATCAAGTAACTGGAAAGAGGAGTAAAGGTATATTGAACAGTCTAGTGTGACAGTGTGACAAACAAAAGGAAAAAAAACTAAACAAACATCAAGTATGAGACAGCGTAACATAAGCACAAGACCGTATAACATCAATAACAATGACAGAAACCAGAGGACCGTGAGCCTAAAATAAATGAGCACACAGGGTTTCCTATAACCCTAAAAATTGCAATCCAGGTACACTTTACTTACAATGTTTCAAATCGGAAAATTGGAAACTGAAATGCCCTCTCCATGTGCTCATATCATCCTAGAACAAAACCTCGTAACTTGCTCAACTAACTTTTGCCTTAGTAGAATCACACATAATAACTAGCATGCACAAACTAGAAAAAAATACACTTTAGATGACGACACGTCTTGAAGTTATAGAGGGCAGCCTTTAAACCTATCAACCACCAATAGCATATACACTTGGCAGTTGTCCTCTAATTCCACAAGTCTTAAGAGGAGGGATCTACAGAAAGGCTACTGTATTACATATTTGGATGATCTTGCTGGCCATGCAATAAAAATTTACTTTAAGTAAAACGGTGGAAAAAGAAGAATGTCATTAGTATGCTAAAATCTACTTAAGGTAACCAGGACACACTATCCACCAGGAAAACCTAATAAACAGGCACTTATGCATCAAAACTGATCAACATAATCAATTATAGCCACCAGCTTAAACAGTAGGTTTTCTTTAGTGTTTCAACCATATTGCGGGCATTTCTGGATCTTCTTATCAACATCTACCCTCAACTTTCAAGCTAATAGCGTGATTTCTAACACATAAGCTGTTCATTTGCAAAGTTAATCTACCAAAATATGGCATTTACAAGAAAGCAACGGGTTGTGTCAAGACATTAGTGTCTCTACCATTTATAAACAAATGACAATACCAGCATCTTACTATTCTATAGTTAAAAAGCATAAAGCATGCAAAACTCGACATTCAAAACAAAGCAATTAGGATCTAAGCCACACCAACCTGTAACCTAAGATAAGCGAAAATTGGAGTCTCTAGAAGCCGAATCAATTTATCCAGCTGAACTAAGAATTTGACATTGATATCTTCCTCAACAAGAGACTGAATCACAGCACTTGCGTGTTGATATGTCTGTCAAATCACATAAGAGAAGTTAAACGTACAACTTTGGCAGAGTTAAGACATATCTAAAAATCCCCTTTCAGGTAAAACTATCTTGATACACAAACTAATATGCAGAGTTCACAAAATCCCATAAAAAATTTAAAGCAAAATAAAAAAGCTGAAGAGATGGAAATCTAAAAACTGGGAGAACTATTTGTATTATAGATATGTCCTGTCTTCCTTGATGTGTATTTTATATAGGATTATTGCTTAATTAGATAATGAAAAGTAAAACACTGTACCCAAAATCCAACTATAATTGAATTAAAGTGCATGGAAGAGATTCTCACAAAGACTTATTCAGATAAATCTCTATATTCCTACCTGAGCTAGTACGCAAAGACTTATTATTGCCATTGGTGAATGACACCATGAAGCATACAAAGACACAAATAGGTCCTTCCCAGCAGCATTAACTAGGGATTGTTTCAAAAGATCTCTGAGTCCAGACAATTCGGAAGAAGTGAGCAAAATGAGATTCAAAGCCTGAAACAGAAAAAACAAAGTTATTAACAGAACAACTAATCCTCCCTCATAAGGTTCTGGAACTGACCGCAGCTATTTAAGTTTTGAGTTTGGGAGGGATAGAATTAATTTTGCCTCGAGTATATGACAGAACCTGAACCATAGTTGATGCAAAATCCAAGTCGCCTTCTCCCTCTAGTATTGTAGAAAGTTCCCGATAGACTCTTTCAGCATCTAAAAGCACACAGAGTCTGCGGATTATCAAAGCACCGCGCCTAGAGGAAATAAAGTACACATATAAGGTGACACGCAGAAAAAAATTGATAAGCAAACAAAATCAAAATCTGAGAAGAGAAAAGAAGCAGTAGCATACTATTTTCCAACTTAAGGTAACAGAAGTAAAATGAAAAAACTCTTAAAGTAACAAATAAGATATAAAATCAGAAGGAAACCCACTTCTCGAGAAGATTCTTATCGACCCGAAAATTGTGCACTAAGAAAACAACAAGCTGGCGGAAGTGCTGAGGATCTTTTGCTATACATGCATGAACCTCAAGAACAAGCAGCACTACCTGTTGACAACAAATCCAGAATCGGCTATATAAGTCCACTGCCTTACATGACAAATGCCAAAGTAATACAGAACTAGGGGAGGGAGAAAGGAATAAAAAAGGTTTGGTTGACCAAATGTAAAAAGGAAGGCAAAGGATGATCAATAACACCAACAGAAAAATAAACTTGAGGATAATAACTTTTAAACGGAAGAAAATTAATCAGGCTTATTGTTTGTTTTTGCCTACCGATTATGTACTTTTTAAACTTCCCCAATGTTGTGCACTGACTATGGAATCTAGTATGCTTTGTGGACTTTGAAATGAAAAGCCATTCTTGAACATAGTGAGCATTAGTGGACTAGGGCAACAGCAAAATCAACAATGAAATTTTAAGGCTGTTTCATAACTGGTCTTTAAACATTGTTACGAGAAATCTCTTATCTGATTATTTACTACTGCTATTCAGGTTTCCATGGGAGATAAATCTAAGAAGCTGTTCCTGGTCTTCCAACGTCAGCCCAAGACAATAAATTGGCATTGACCTCCACTAAGAATCTGTCAAACCACCATGGCAATTCACATCACTTACAGACTCTCCGACCATAATAAGTTCTCAAATTCTTTTCATTAGCATTACATCCAAGAAATGACTTCAGGTATCGGAGTGTAGTAAACTCAAACTAAATACCCAGTATTCCGCACGACAACAAGCTTGTATTAAAACTGGTAAGATCTGTAAGGCATACATACTGTCACAAAAATTCTGACTACGAAAGCTGGAAAAATAACTACAATAATAGAAATGATGACCGTATGAAGATCCTGAAGTAGAGTTTAACACATAATAACCAAGCGAGGAGGATTACCTCGTCTACAGGATCTGATAAGCCCTTTAGAAGCGTGTCAAAAATATCATTCAGAACAGACAAAACCTACAAAGAAAAAAGAAAACAAGTTAGGGATAACCAACAAAAGGAAAGAAATGTCCACAAAACGAAAAGACAAGAGGGTGATTCCACTGGGCAAGAGTATCACCCGTTGTCTAATCAATTAGAAATTTCTATATCATGTTTGGATATTTACTTAAACAATGGCATACCCTACCTATGTAGCCCCAGCAAATCTTAAACCCCGCAGATTAATTAATGAAGCATCATTATCCATTCATCCTGATTAATGACTACAGAAAAATTAACATTACCAGCACAGATCCTGTCCTAGCAATCTATTACTCAAGTGAACCTGTAAGTATCCTAAAATCAACTCCATGATAGTTTCATTAAGAAGATCCCAAAACACTTGAACCGGGACAACAGAGTATTATATGGTATACATTCTTCTCGTGGGTAATAAAATGAAGTAAGTGATGTCAATCACAGCTAAAAACATGACTTGCTTACCAATGTAGATTGCAACGAAGAATAAAGGTCAAACGAAAAACATTTTGCAGGGAGAGAGTTTTTAAAATTAGGCACTTTTATGAAATATAGTGAGAATAGTGAGAAAAGATCAGATGAGAGCTGGATAACTTTCTAAAAGTCAAATTGGCAAGGGCCAAAATAAAGAATAACCAATGGTTTTGTTAAATGTTGTGATTAATAACTTTAGCCATTGGCTTCATGTGGAGTGCATATTAAAAATGAGGTACCTCTGGACGATGCCTCTCTAGGAGAGCTGATATCCAATGTAATGCTTCAATTCTAGTCGCCTCCCATTCACTTGATAGTTGCCTAAAATAATAAAAGATCAGAAGTCATAACTATGCACAAATCAGCTTCCTATATAAGAATCACAACCAAATAACAGAAAACCCCTCCTAAGAATGATCACCTGAACACAGATGTAGAGGCAGTGATTCTTAACAAGTTATTGTGCATTCTGATAAAAAATATTCCAATTTTCATTTCACCGAAAATATTTTGGTGTTTGATTTACAATTACACACATTTTCACAAAAAAAAGTGCTTGGTACATTGGGTTCAATTTGTATGGCTCACGTTTTCTTTCGGATAATTTTTGCTCTAATTTTGGTTTGAACTCTTTTTGACCTGAAAACTACTTCAAAAAATCTAAAACCCTGTCAAGTTTGACTTTTACCTTTTACTTTTTGCTTAATTTAAATTTTGAGGCTCACGCATTTTAACTTTTTTCAAATCGAAAACTCTTGAAACTTCCACAACACTGGAATGTTGACATGTAGAATCACATATAATTTTTCATAATTTGTAAAATTTGAATAATATTTGAACTTTTGGTGGGAAAATGAAAAAGTACTTCTTACTTAGCTTAAGCGTAAACAAACAGGCCCTAACCTTTCTAGACATTTTAGTAAAATATTGTATCTCCCAATTGTTGTTCTGCTTTTTTAATATGCAACATCATGCCAACATAAAACAAAAGCGCTTTGGGCAGTTCCTCAAAACCTGAACCAGGCAAGGCAACAGCCAGTATCAAGAAGTTAGCTTTATCAACTATAGGACATAAAGTGGACCTCTTTGCGATGGATAGTATTGCTCCAACATCAAAACCTTCTGCAGGATCTGCCTTGATTGCACGAAGCTCTTCATTTGTTTCCCGAGCAACCTTACATCAAAGATTAAAAATTACGACAAAAAACACATGAAAAACACAGAAGAAGCAAGAGCTATGGCAAAGAAAACAAGCAACAATAGCAAAATGCAAGTAACTTACTGCTCTAATTTTCTCTTCTTTGTCAGATATGCATGGTAGTATAGCTCCTAGAATGTCGGCATAATAAGGAACAAGCTGGTCTCCACCGAGTTTTACAAACTCATTGATCTGCAAAATGATAGTAAAAATCAACTAGAATTGTTGGGATGGCATTAAATCCACAGATAAATCTTCTTGTCATTGTCTAATATACCATGCTCGATAGACAAAGTGAGAGGCTAATAAATCCAAATAATAGACTTGGGATAATCATAATTTAGCCGTTGAGAATGCTTATAATGCATTTGAAACTTACCCACGTTACCGCTGTTAACCTCGTAAACTCATCTAAAGAACCTGCCCTCTGCACCAATATCTCGGCCATGCGGCCATAATCTACAGACTTTCAATAGGAGCACTGCTTGAGTCAGGAGATCATATTCAACAGAAAGACTTTTTGAATCAAAATTTCAGGTAGAAATAGAAATCCAGAGAAAGGGAGGCCAACGCAAGAAAATGCAATAAATTTTATCACTAAAATAAGATGCATTAAGCAGTGTCTGTAGGAAACAGGATTTCATCAAATGTAAGAAAACATACTGGGGAGTTCTTGATCTCTTGGAGAAACTCTGACAAAGCTGCATCAGCCTGTTGTCGAATTTCATGGCTTGAATCACTTAACATGTTGAACAAACCTAAAGATGATAGAATTTATGTAAGTTACCATTTATAAGGGTAATATAACCACAGACAAAGGTAAAATATCTATTTGCATGAGCAGCAATTACCATCTAGGAAATCGGGAAGAAAACCCAGCATATCAATGTCCGGAACACTGTCCAACACAGTAATCCATCCAACTAAAAACTGGCGAACGTATGGATTTAAGACATTCATACGCTCTCTCAGCAAGGGTATAAATTCTTCAATGCTGATAACAAGAAAGAAAACAATCAGGATAAACATGTAATGGACAGAAAATAGCATTTGACAAATCCAAAGATGCTTTTCAAAATTTCAAATCTGACAATTGGGATCAATATTTAACGTACCTGAATTGATCACTCTCGGTTACAATGTCCTGTTATGATAGTAGACACATGGGGAATGGGTTCAAACAAATAGAAGAAAAATGGTAAATAGATTGTATTATGTAACTTGAAAATAAACCTACTTACCTTTACAAGCCGATCCAATAGGTGAGCAGCGCTTTGTACATTGGCGTCTGAATCCGCAGACAGCTTGCATAAGGCATCAAATATTTGGTTAAAAAAGATGATGAAATCCCCTCTTACAACCTGCGCACAATCCAAAAGTGGCAAAACAAGTAAAAAGCAACACTCAAAGAAAAGAATGCAAAATGGAAGCACTCCAATCAATCCTCACCTTCGCGATATTATACAGCGCTTCACAAGCATAATAACGAACTCTGCCATCTTGATCAGAAAATGAACTGAGTACAGGTGGCACAATTTGCTGGCGGAAGCAAATAAAGACGAGATAGAGCAGCATTAACATGACAGGGAAGCACAAGATTGTAAGAAATATTCATCCGAACAAAGATTGTAAGCAAAATGCAGTTTGATACATAGGAAATAAGGCCCCTATGTGTGCTCAACTCCAAGGCACATGAACTTAGAAGTACATAACAACAATTTTCTGAGTTATGAGAACAGTTCTTTTGTTAACCTTGCGATATCCTCCAAGAATCCCTGTCAGTCAGTTAAAAAAGTAAAATCCCCTTCCCCCTTCATTCTCTATTGATGATACAGCATTAACGCTGGTCATTGCCCCAAAACTTAACATCAACAAATCAACTAGATGTCTTCCCTACGATCAGAATCGTTCATTTCCACTATAGTGTGGCCACGGGAGAAGAAATCTTAAAATCTAGAACATCTCCAGCGAACATGCAACACCATTCAAAAGAGTTAGCCGCAATCACTTAGCCCGCGCTCGGTATCCTGCTGGAGATTGTGAAAAGAAAGGTGACACACCATCACTAAACACAACACATTGGAATGACAACCTTGAAAACCTCAGTGTATTCTAAGGAACAAAATGAAATCGATTTTTTTCGGGTGGGCTGCATCTCTGGGATTCTGGGGTCGCCGTATCTCATCCAAGTAAATTTGCCTATGCAGAAGTAAAAGAAATACCTCAAGATGCTGAGCTGCCTCGTTACTCAACCCCACAGTCGCAGCAGCTAACCCAATCAGTCCTCCCTACCAGATAACAGACATAAAGAGACTCCACACTCCACCAACCAAAAAATCAATAGTAAAACCCACGGTATCAAGAAAATCAAAAACCCTCAGAGCCCTAGCTCAGAAACCTGTCAATCGCGTACCTTCCGGTGATTTGCTTGCGCAGAATACGTGAATTCAATAGTCAGCAAGTAGATCACCGCCGCAATCTTATCGTGATCCCCTGCCGCAGCGAGCTGCTTCACTATTCCCTCAATCTACACACAATTCACATCGCGCATACACACCAATCAACATCACACACTCCGGCAACTAAAAAATTTCGAGAGGGAGCGACGTTCAGACCTCAAGCGCGGCGTTCTTCCGCTTCTCGTAGAGCTTGTCGGACAGATTGCGGAGCACGGAGGCAGGAATCGCGGACTGAGCATCCGCCATGGCAGAGAACCAAAGAAAACCCTAGAGAACCCCTCCCCTCCTCCCCCCCGCGCGGAACTTCACCCCCACCACCCCACCCAAAATCAAATCCGCCGGCCGTCAGAGCCGCTTCCTGATCTTCTCCCCCTCCAATCGGAACATCTCCGGCACGCGCGCAGCCCTAGGGTTCGCCGCATTCCACCGAGATTCCACCGGCAAACCCAGAACCAGAGTCCCCGTCGCCGTCGCCGACGCCGAAGCGGGTTCGATCTCCGAGGCGGGGAGAGCGGGGAAAGCGAAGCAGATCCCGCCGCCCGATTCGCGGATTCTAGGGAAGGCAAATGGGCGCCGGCGATTCCCCGATTCCCCGCTTGACCTAATTTCCGGGGGGGGACGAATTCGAGCTCCCGCAATTACAAGATTGGATCGGCGCTCGACAGGAACGAACAGGAAGGAAGGCGGTTTCGGGTTTGGGGGGCTTCTTCGATGGATGGATGGATGGATGGACCGCCGACGATGACGACGACGATCACGAGCAGCGATGGAGACCGTCTTCCACCTCCTCCTCCTCCTCCTCCTCCTCGTCGCTGAATTGTCCGAAAGTTTTTTCGTTTTTCCAAAGGTTTATGTACTTTTTTTTGTCTTAGCGCTAATTGTATTTATGTACTTAAAAAGATATCTTGTGCTTTTTGACCGGTATTTTTTAGGAATTTCATACATCGAATTCAAATCATTATATATTGTGCCTTTTCCATTTCTTCTCGAATTACCCCCGAGTATTGAATAGTAAAATATAATAACTGACGGTGATTTTAATGCGTCTCCAATAACTTCTGATTGCATCTGTTACTCGATGGAACTATCTATTTTCTTCCCGAGGAAAAAGGCAACAAAAGAAACCTCAAACCGTGATCCCGTTTACCCCTGAACTCTTCGTTGTGATACCAAAAATCACAAATCATGCCGATTACGATACGTATATCCTAAACTTTTTCTTGTACTTATCGAACTCATTTGTCTTCCGTCAAAATTTCATTAGACGATTTTAAAGTCAAAACAACATCGTTTTTATTTCACTTAAGTCACATGCAATATGGGAGCCATGCTAATACTATTTGCTTTCTAGCGTCAATGTAGGTAGATTTTTAACAGTTCTCATTGGGTAAAATTTTTTGTGTCATAGAAAAAATTTTAGGATAAATGCGTTACGGTGATTTTAATACATCTTTTCATGTCTTCTCAAATTACCGAGTACTGAATAATAAAACATTACAACTGACATGATTCTAATACATCTCCAATAACTTCTAATCCCTTCAGGGAAGAAGTCCCAAAAAAACCTCAAATTACTTACCAACTTTTATTTGACTGTTTCAAAAAATATCAATGTTTGAGATAATTTACAACACACTTGTCTGGGGAGCTTTCCAATGCAATTGAAGTTACAATCAAGTAAACATTTCCCAGTGGACTCAAAACAAGAGAGGACCCAACAGTTTTGACATGCTGATAATATTTGCAAATAAATGTTGATGACTTGCGTAAGATAGGGAAGGCATATCCGAAAGTCCCCCGTCTCGCTCGAGAACGAGGCCCCTCTTTCCAAAGCAATTCTCTTTTGTGCTTGGATATCTTGACTTTCGAGGCCATCTTATTATACGACGCATGCCTCCTCTTACTCCTAGCTAGATTCTCTGCATCCTCGCCTTTCTAGTCCTCCTCCTATCCCTTCCTCCTTATAATAACAGGTAGCGATTGGTTTATCGAAAATGATTAATCAAATTAACTTAAAACACTTTTCGATCAGGAAAAAAATTCATGTATCAAATTAGAAAAGTGAATTTCCTAATCTAAGAAGGTGAAAATACTTTCCAGAATTGCTGCTCTTTACTTTTTTTAATTTTTATTCTTTTCTTTCTTTTTTCCTTTTTATTTTTTATTTTTAAAAATAAAAGTATTTAAAAATTCGAATTTTTTTTTGCCTGAGATAAAATCATGGGATTGAAATAATTTTTCAAATGAGATCCAAATATTAGAAAATGTCTTCAATCACATATCACCAAACAAACGAAAACTAATTATTTTCCTAAAAAATGATTTTCCGTAAAACAAACACACCCTTAACCCTTAAAGTAGATTGTGATTCTGAAACAGCTAAATAAGCCTTGATAACTCCATCAAATAAGAGTTAATAACTCCATCAAATTAGATGGTAACTAAAATCTGTGAAAAGTTGGTAAACTCCTAATATTAACATTGGTAAATTTGCCATAAGAATTAATGATTTTAATACGATGGTAACTTTGATAAGTTACTGGAACAAGTGGTAATTTTGAAACAATCAATCAAAGTTGGTAAGTGGACTAAAATAAGAGTTGCTAATTTTCTGTAAAAATTAATAACTTCAATAAGTTTGTAAAGCTAGCAAATTTACATGATAATTGGTAATTTAAAACAATCACATAACCATTGATACTCTCACAAAACTGTTAAGAATTTATTAACAAGTACGAGCAAAATAAGTGGTACTTCCATAAAACTCTTGGAGACAAATTACAAGTTGAATAAGTTGCCGGTCAAAATATACAGGTTTTGAAATTTATCAACAGTTTTGAGGAATCGCCAGCACAAGATAGTGTTCCATATTTTCACGCACAACATGCTAAATATCTGCTGCAATTTATTCAATTTCCTATAACTGATTTGATCGCATTTTTCACCCTCAAAAAGCATCGATTTTTACCATCTTTGATAATAAATTACGATTTACGATTGTATCCAAGAATAAATTTTGAGGCTGAAGTTGCTATGAAGCTTGCTTTATTAGAAGTAGGGTGTTGTTGCTCAAGAATTGTTCAAACTGGATCCTGAGATAAGGATGAAATATGTACTTCTGAAGGATACTGGCAATCCGCACGATCCAATTTATACAAATATAAAATTGACCCTCTTTCTTTTGGCTAAAATCCACATACTGTACATGAAAGTATGACATCTTCACATGTCCAAATGACTACAGATAGCCTTCCATCGTTTTCTAGAACAAGCTCGAAAGTCAAAATTCATAAACCTAACAACACGTTCAGGATAAGGAACGGTCTCATGCGATAACAGAGTAGGCACCAAGTACGTTCTCAACGTGGAAAGCCAGAGTCTCAATGCATTGAACTCCACGTATCGGGATTGTCTGAATCAGAGTCCCTCACATCGCCACTCCTCACAGATCACGTCTCATGCTGTACATGAGTTCATGTGAAAAGTGAGCGATCGAGTCGGCTACAACTGGCCATAAAAGGAGAAAGATCGGAAACTCCATTCACAGGTCCATCGTGTAATTACGATGCCATCTCCCTGGGACAAGGGGGCACTTTGAATGAATTCTTTTTGCTGATCAAATTGGAAGAAAGCCATACAGAATCATTCCGTACATGCTCCAGAAGTATGCTCTCTAGCCCTCAGAAAAAGCTAACTGATGGTAAGGATTTTATTGGGATCGTTGGCTTGCAACAATAAGATTACAACTACATCTAGACACAAGCAGAAAACTAATTGTTACAAGACGGATGACAAAACAATCAAAGTCGATCAAAGGAAAAGGGTCTCATGAGAGATTCTTCAAGTTCTCGAAAACCTTGGTAAACCGGCTCCGTTTGGCTCTGTGGAAGGGCTAGCCTCCGAACCTCAGTCATGTACCTGTTTTTATGACATTACAAGTAAAAAACAACAGAACAATTCTTGTAACTGCGAAATCACAAGAACGAAAAAAAGAGAGATTGCAGGATAAGGAAAAACATTGGAAGATGAACTTCTTGGGTTGATATAAAGTATTTCAGTAAGTGTCAGAAGACAAATCTCATCGCTTCAGATGGGCTCTGTCACTGTCGCATCCGAATATATTCACACGAGCCATCAAGCATTTTTCTTTCTTTTTCCGGCGTGTTGTTGTGTTTTCTGGGGTGGAGAGGTCGGTTTCAACTCAACTATTTCAAAAATCCCAGGCAACCTCCAATTCCAAACGCCATATTTGATTTGAATTTAAAATTCATTTGCGCTCATTGCTCTCTATTCCATGAACCCCCTCAGGCAACATCTTCCAATCTTTAAACTTCCCCAATATCACAAGAAAAAAAAAATCCCCAACCCCCTCATCTGCCTTCTCTTCGCTTCAAGTACCTAAAATCAACCACCAAGCACAACTGACAACTGCTTCACCTCATTTCACTCCAAACACAGCTCTTTCTTAGGCCCAAGTAGAACAGGCAAAGGGAATGAAGTAAAAAAATCTCCTTATTGCACTATAACAGAAAAAGGTGAATCATAGTCTATGCAATAGACAAATTACTTTTTGCTCCTTTGTTTTGCTGAACTACATTTTCCCCTCAAAAGTGCAGGTGGAAGCAAAAGTTTCAGTTTAACATTCATTTCACGGAATTAAATAGCTTAAGTTCAGAAAGAATCTATCTAACCCTTCAACATTCGATCAAATTCTTCAGCTTCAACTACACACCCAAAAACCCAAACCCAAACCCTACCCTCCCCCCCCCCCAAAAAAAAAAAAAAAAAAACTACACACCCAAAACATTAGTTACAATTAGATAGCTTAAGTTTGAAAAGTGCAATGCCCATTCAAGGACAATGCACGGGGAGGGAAAAAGAAAGACAAAGTTAAACCTCAAGCATTATATTGAATGTTCCATTTACAAAACCATTTGAATCTTGGAACTTATCTAACACATGAAGGACTAAATTGCCAGTTCACCAATAATCAACTCACCTGGCTATTGCGCCTCTATCTCTATAATTTATAAAGATTTCTTTTCACTAAAATAAGTTCGACAAAATGTGTTAAGGTATGTTAACATGACAGTTTCTCTCTTATTTTTATCTTTCTTATGATATTACAAACTGAAATTTAATCACCTCCTAGACTGGCATTACAAGTACTACCATAATAAATTTCATTTAAAAAATTTTAAGCCATGGTAGTAGAAGTTAAAAAACAAAAGCTAACCTGTTAGCAGCATTTGCAATCCTATCTCGAGCCCCCTGGTTTATTGCCGCTGTTTGCTCAAATGAGTAAGAGCCCATAATTAATGAAGCTCCCGTGACGCTTGTATTCATTCTTTGTGCAAATGTAGACATTGCCCATTCACGAAGCACTGCCAACACTGATCTTAGAAGCCTTAACCTGAGGCTAGGTGATGGTAAAATGGCTCCACTTGAGAGCAATTGATCATATGTGTTTATAACAGGCTCAGTGGAACCCTTGCAAGCAGCAAGAAGAGCCCTTGCAACATCTTCATCCCCGACAGATTCAACTCCTGAATTCAATCTCTCCTGTACAAAGGAGTACAATCACAAAAAGGGAGTAAAACAAGATCAATTCCATCAACCCTCCTAAAAGAGTCCAAATATAGGTGGTTCTGTAAAGAGGTAAAACATGAAACGCATATGTGACTAAATTCAAGCTGTACAAGTAATCAAGTACACTAACCAACGCAGCCTTCTCAAGGTGGATACAGAGAGTGTCCAAAGGTAAAACAGCTCCATCTCCAGGGTACATGTGAGAACCTACCCTCTTCAGCACTGAACAAGCTTCAGCAATTCCACCACATGATATAGCTTGATCAATTAATCTGGCCCAGGTTTCTCTTACAATGCTGCTATCAGAATCGCCAGAATAGTTTGCAAAGTACAACATCTCCAGACAAACCTGTGAACCAGACAAGTCATTAGCCTGAAGCATTCTAGGGTTGGTTGTAAACCAATGTCTCTGATTCTCTATTCATCTAATGAGCAAATGAATTTTCACACAAACAAGTTTGCATAGGAGGTGCCAAGAAAGCGTACCTATTCTAAAGCAATTCCAAGATTCATCTGACAAAAGCAGTTAGATAACTTCATCAACTTACTCTTCTACAGTCAATCAAATTTCAGTTGGTTCAACAGTTTGGCTCTTCGGAGTGACTTAAGAGCTAGTGGAATGAAGTCTTGCCAATTCAGAAAACTATGATCAACAAAGCTGCTTAGGCAATTTTCTGATTATTCATTAACAATTAACACCCAAGGGTGATTTATTCATGAGAATTTGAGAAATTAATTTTATGCGCCCTCCTTTTCTGCAGCTCATGCACGCAGGGAGAGAGATCATTTGCCAAATTTTGCTATACCCTCTTGGGCTAAAAATTTACAGGGTCAATCTGATCATCCTACCAAGGGAATGGTTCCCCCAATTCTTTCATGGAAAGAAAACAAAACCTTTAATCTCAATACAGCTCTCTTGCCAGCCTCAAGTGAGTCAGTCACTCTCCTAAACCCATATATTTAACTAATAAACTTGCAAAATTGTATAAAACAGCCCAAATAGTAAACCCAGTTTAGCCTCTTCACACCTGCATCCAATAGCTTAATGTTACCAGGCAGATTTGGCGCTCAATAAAACTATGTCCCAGGACCCACCCTCTATCCGTCTCAAAACATAAATAACTGAATCAATCAGTGAGAAACAGAGGAGCTTCTGAACATAAACTGCTGATCATGGGGGAACAGAGGAGATTCTCACTAATTCTAGTCTAAGAGAAACAGAGTTTGTCAAAGCATTGATCATGGGTTAAGAAGATTCACAGGTTAACTAATAGAAATGGCGAGAGCTGCAGTGAACTGAGACAGAGGACTTAATTTCCTCATGATTGATGCATACTCAAATTGAGACACTATATCACCTACCGCCATAAAGGGCAAGCAAATAAAGCACTCAACGCAGCCAACTCAATATTGTGCACCATGAAATATTTAAATCATGTAAAAAATTCATCCACTCAAAATTGACACGAAAGAGATAGGAGCTCTACACTAGTTTAAAACCTGCATTCAGCACAAGTGCCCACCTCTAAATCAATTGCATGAGTAATGTATGCATGCTCAGTGATGATAGAGCTGGTAGATCATCTTCATTGACTATATTGCAACTGTTTCTACTGAGATTGGATCAACAAGAAAATATATTAAGAAAAGTGTACCTCCCAAAGCTCAAATGGAACTGCATATTCATTGTAAAGCTCTGTTATGCTCTTCAAATCTAATGATAACTCTCTGGCCTTCTCTCGTGCAGCTTTAGCATAAGTAGTGTCCTCAGTCATGCCATCATCATCTGGGGTAGAATCAGACATGCCTTGTGAACATTCTAACCGGGAAGCTATAGCCTCAAGTTCCTCCTTAATCTTTATTTGAAATCGGAGAACCGCGAGTTTCCCCTCAAGCAAATCTAGCAGTCCACTGTCAAAGGTCTGGTTAGAACCTGGCAGGCCATCATTTGCACTTGCATTCTTCGCCTGTAAAACTGCATTGCTGAGGTACTGAAACCTGAGTGGACAAATCAGGAGAAAAAATTAGTAAAGAATACGATGCAAGCCTGCTAATAGTAACAATCAATAAAATCTCTAATTCAATGCTGAAATGCAGATGGCAAGAAAAACAAAAAGCTAAATGAAGGCTGCTTAAGGTGAACTGCCCAGGTAAATCACAAATACAAAAATATCAAATGTACTAAAAATTGGAGAGCATCTGAGCTTGAGCAATCTACAGTGCTTGAAACCAAGAGGTCCCAGCTTCTATTGTAGATAACTATAGACAGAATTGCAGATTGCCTCCTGAACTTTTTCTTTAGTTTCATTCCACCTGCCTCAAGTTTGACTTGTGTCAGATCCCACAAAGTTCTTTTTTTTTTATGCAGGGATCACCGGCAGCCTTCCATGGAGATTCTAAATGTTCACATTTATTACTATTATCCATGAATATTAATATGCTCGGTGCAAGTTTACAAGCAAAAACTATGCCATTTTGACTGTATTACAATGGGTCACAGGCAAGGGGTAACCCCATAGGAACTGTTTAAGTTCTACTCTGAGTGACAAGTCCAATGCCACTTTCTTGAATTGGTTGGACAGAGAAAAAATGCACATCTCATTAATTATTTTGGAAAGTGACAATCTACACCTCTAATATGAGCATAACTTCACTTTGTATCCCAGCTTTCCACGTGACCCATTTTACATTCGTAAGCATTGGACTTTGAACACCCTCAAAATCGCATATAAAGTACCATTAGGAGAATCATCTTATTTACATATGTGCCAAGCTGAAACCATACTATGTTTGCACTACGGAATTGCTGAGCAGTGTTCTACTTACAAGCAATAATATCCTTGAAAAGGAATGTTACTTAGGCTCCATTTGTTTCACAGAAAATGAATAACTTCAAAGAATTTTTCCTAAAAATGATCGCTTGTATTGCTTAAAATAATTAGTCAATAAAAAATGTTCTCATTATTGACAACAATATATGTCTAAACATTTTCATGAACAACATAATCATTTTTCGTTCATTCCTTTTTTAAGTGGAACAAGCAATCATTTGAGGAAAATGTTTTCCAAATCTTTTATTTTCCTCGAAACAAATGCACCCTTAGCATACATTCATCTCATTATCTGCTTGCTTAAAGCTTGAAAGAACCAAACAGAGGAATTCACAATAAAAGTAACCTTTGCTCTAGAGTCAGAGCATCCCCTGCATTGTTTGATCGCCTCTCAGCCAGTCTAAGCAAGACATGAGCTGCAAGCACGTGCTGCCTCTTTGAGACATAATACCGTGCGAGGAGATCAAAATGCTTTGACTGATTACTTTGGATAGCTCCACCAAGTTGACCTGATTGAGAAGTAGCTGACAATACCCCAGAAACAGCTCGAACCTTCCAAGTAGACAGTAGTGAGCATAAATTATGAAAAATAAAAGAAAAGAGAACCAAAAAATTATAGGCACTATAAGCAGATTTCATTCAGAAGGAAAAATGCACTCGATTGTTGTTTAAATGATCCAGGAAAAAAAGAGATCAAGGAAAAGGATTACCTCCTGAATAGTTTGCCGGCCTGCACTCTGAAGAAAAGGTACCAAATCTGGGCCTCCATATTCCAACAATTCATCTTCCAGGCTCAAATTGATCATAGCACGGTAGAGGTACTCATGAAATAATCGATCAGGTGACTGAACTCCAAGTTGAACAATTTGGCATATATATCTCTTCCGAGAAGCCTGATCAAGGATTGACCGTGCAGCAACAGGCTTAACAGGGGAACCGAATTCTCTGTGCGAAGCCTCACCTTTCAGAGAACGCAAGGCACTGATGATAATTTCATAGCATTGCTCCCGCTTAGCAAGTGCATGTTCACGAACTGCTGGATCAACTTGGTCATTCATAGCATCACCAGTGGGGTCGAGTGCTTGTGCCTTCTCTAAAGGCAAACGTACCACAGCTTCATAAAATCTGTATTGCTTTCTCATGTTATGTTTGTATATTTGATGGTTTAACGACAACTACAAAAAATAAAAAACTGTTGTAAGGTTACAAAGTTAACCTTAAGTCCTCAAATCTTTTGCAGACGGTTTGCAAATTGGCAGATTCTGGAACTTTACTCAAGAAATTGAAGGCCTCCCTTGCAAGATTCACCCTCTCCTCAATGTCTGAAGTTACAGCAGCTCTCTCGAGACATTCCACAGCCAAGAAAAACTTGTAATCAGACTCTTTGAAGTAACTTGGACAACCCTCACGCAATCTGGCACTTATGTCATCCACTGTTCCCCTACCATCAGGGCCAGTATAATTCTGGATACACGAGTTACATTCAATTCAGGGCAGAGTCTAACATGCAGGGCCATCGCAATAACAAATTGAAAAATGTTAAAGATTGCCCCTAGGGCACTTGTTGAGCGTTACATGATGTAACTTTCTTAAAGTGTGACAACCCAATTTTCAAGGCCCCTTGAAATGTGTTATTTCCACCTTCAGTTAACTTAACCAGTGCCCTAGGGGCACTTATAAATAAGACCCTAACAAAATGAAGAAAGACAATTCAAAGAAAAATGTGCAAAAGAAGAAAAAATCTTCATTTTAAGCAATATAATCACCCATTACCTCCATTAAAACAGATATAAGCCTTGTGGCAATGCGGTCACCCTCCTCAGTGCAAACCAGTTGATGGAAGGTTAGCTGAACCAAGGATTGCTGAAAACTAGCATCAAATCCCTGAATCAAGCGTGTTAAATGATGCTGTGAAAGAAGCTGAAGCAAAAATAACGCTTCACTAGATCTGAGAAGCAACTGTCTGATGCATTCCATTGCTCGCACCTGCGTTATCGTACAACGAAAATGAAAAGGCGATAAACTAAACAAGCATTGCAATAGGAAAAGCTGATCTAACTATTACAGTTTTCTTGGGCAAATTCAACCAACCTCCATAGCAGCCAACTCTGCAGGACTATATGGTAGCCGTTGCCTTTTAGTGGCTGTCCCACTACCATTAGAATCAACATTCCGAGAGTAAGAACCAAATAAATTTCTCATAAGACTCCTATCACCGACCCCTGATTCTGAATGTGTCCCATACAAGATAGAGCCTGTCCAGTCTCCTAGACCAGCCACACACCCGTAAAGTCCCCTCCTCTGGTCCCTTCTGGACCTCAAAAACTTCTCCAATGAACGCAGCTTGTTTTCAAGAACTTGCATAGCCCCAAAGGAGAGTCTGCAGACAATTATACCACTTTCCGACAGCACATCAGCAGAGGAACCTAAGCCTCCTTTCTTCATCATGACAGGGAGCTCCCACACCGGATACAACAACCTTGATGAGCACAAACACAGCCCTTCATGGGCACCAGAAAATACAGGCTCAGCCTCTTGTACAACCTGCCCCATGCTAAATCCCCCACTGGCAGTTCTTGTATTGGATAATCCACTAGAACCTTCAAGCTGTGGTACTCCCACAAGTCTTGGATCCTCAAAAGACTCGGCAGCCTTCTCAGCAACAGCATTGCTAGTAATATTTTCAGAATCAACTATTCTGCTGGCTAGCATCAGACACATTGCAGCTGCCTCACCAGCGCCAAATCGGTTGAAGAAGTCTTCCAAAACAGATCTCGGAGAGCTGGACTCAAACAACCTTCTCAATATGTCCACAGGCCTGTTAAAAACAACTTCCATCAATCCCATTGTGCTGAATACAACAACTTTTCTCCTAGGCAATATGTGTTGTATTGCAAGGTCACTTCTTGCCCAAAGTTTCCCAGATATCTTTTCTGAGGACTCCCCCGAATTTTCAATCCTACAAAATTCAAGTTCTGAATACAGTGACTGAACAGTGGCTGCAGTATCTGGTGGAGGTAGAACATCTGCCACAGAAAGCATTCGACCTTCAATGGGTAGGGAAGAAACAGATTCCCGTAATGCACGAGAACTTCTTACACTTGTTCCTAATGCACCTGATGAAGATGATTGCGTGCTTGAATCTTTGCTCACAATAAGAAGAGAAGAGACAGTGGGTGATGATGAATCAGAAAGGACAAGAGTTCCTGTGGAATAGTAGGCAGATTCAACCTTCAGTGAGAGATCCTCACTTGGAGATCTAGCTGAGAGAGATATGTTACCAAAGGAAAGGCCACCACTGACCCCCAAAGGAGGAGAAGGTCTAGATGTTACTACTTTTAAGCAGCTTGGCTTATAATGGCTTGCTTCAAATCCGCCCAGCCCACCGACACTACCTGTGTTTCCATTTGATGACGAAGTTGAAAGGTACATTCTTCTTCCATCTGATAATACTGCAACGAGGTGTAGCCACTTTGATTCAACTGTCGATAAAGGTGAAATGCAAACTATTGAGGGCTTTCCTGGTCGAGTTGAGGCTCTCTGAGTTGTTGATTGTCTAGCTCCATAATGTGCATCCCTCTGATTAATAAGATTTCTTTCTTCTGTTACTTTCTTCAATGGCCCATCTCCATTTGATAATAGAACAAAAACCTGTACTTTCATTTCTTCCGTCCGCGCATACAGAATTTGTCTTTCATTATCGAAAACCATCTCTACAATAGGGTCAACTGCTGCAAACTTAAATACATTTGGAACAACCCACCTGAAAAGGAGAAACCGGTTCTCAAATCTACGGACAAGCAAAAGAATCACAAAAACACTAGAGAATTTCAAATTGACAGGCAAAATTATTTCTAACTAACATTAAAGATTATCATTATCGCACAAATGGGCAGTAATACCTTGAAATAACGGTACCTAAACCAGCAGTAACGCAAACCTTTCGACAACGTTTGTGCCAGCCAGAACCAGTGGTGTATAAAAGTTCGTAAATGTGTCCATCACGGCCAGCCAGGAAAATACGACCTTTCTCAGTACAGGTGATCCACGTCATGGTGACTCCATCAGATGGAATTGTATATTCTGGCAGAAGCTGTAGCGAGACCTCAGAATATGGATCGGTGCCATCAGCTCCTCCAGAGCTACATACTCCAACAAGAATCAACTGACAGAAAATTGAACCTGATAAGAGATTATAAATTTGCACACTAAAAGAATAATCCATAATTATGGCGAGAAAACACGTAAGAAATCCTAATAAATGAGACACCTGTAAAAGTTATTAAGTTTGAGTTCAAGATAGGGCACAGAAAATTACACATATTTCTTTCCTTTCATGGAAAATTACACCGGAAAAAAAAATGCCATCTCTAGTATCAGGAGCCATAAGTATAAATTTGAATTACCTCGAGAGGCGTCGCTAAAATCAATAGATACTGGATGGCCTCGATAAAGATGCCAGGTTTGGATTTACAGAGGCCAACAGCACATATAGCTTGTTCCTCAACATTGAATTCAGGACATTGACCATCCCTAAACATGAGAGAAGGAGAACAGACTGAAAATTATAAAACAACAATTACAACAATAAGCCTTATGAAAAGCCTTTCAAAATCTCTTAAGGACCACAACTCTAATTTGAATCACAAGCCACTAACATTATATTCCAGTGCCATCCCTTGCATGCAAGGCCATTTACCAGATGAGAATTTTGCATGTCGAAGGGATCACTTAGTTAAAGCAATTCTATTCATCGTGCCATCAAAGGCGAATGATGCGTCATTTAAATAGCAAAAGTATCAATAAAAAAAAAGGGAACAAAACACGAGTACAGCTTCACATATTTGGAGGTTTGCAGAAACACAAACAGCTATATAGTTTTTGTGATGCAATGATTAGCACAAGGACTTTGATTGCTCTGCAAAATATAGCGCAATCAATTTTCCTCAACTTTGTCTTAGCATGCAGAAAAACATTCGTTGAATTTATGCTTTGTGTAATTAGTTCATCAATTAAGCTATGAAATACCTAAACATGCCAGTCACCACCTGCCTGTACTCGTATCAGGTAGGCTGCCTAGAGGCTAATAACTTATGTAACCAAACTACTGACATCGCTTAATGGCCAAAAATAAAAATAATTACTGCCCGTGCTTACCACATTATCAATCAGATGGCAATGGATTTGCATTCTCTACATCCATGTAAACGTATTCATCACTCATTACATTCACAGTAGCCTCAGTTCAGCTTGTGCCTTACCTTTAGAAATTCTTTCACTCTTTTTGCCTCATCTGCATAATTCATAGAAGGTTTTGTTTTATTACAACTTAACAGAACTAATTCATTCTCTCATCTGAATGATTATTCTATTTAAATTAGCTAATTTTCACACCTCAACACGGTGAAATATTAATGAGTACTATTCTCTCCCCATAGTTTTATGAAATAAGGAAAGCAGCCAATCTTTTTTCCCCGAAGTATGTAGCTTTTCTGCACTTCTTTCGAGGATTTCACGGTCACTGCTCAGTTGCCCTTGTAGGCCAAGGTCAGATGTTTTAAACCTAATTAAAAGACATGGTTAAATTAAAACATAGTGTTCGTGTACGAAGGACCAGAAATAAAATAGCCATATATTCTCCCTTCATAAGTTGCACATGGTCTCGGCCGATTTTCCAGAATCAATAAAATCGAGTATGTTCCTATGAATATATTTGGGCCTATCTACTACAATATCTAAAGAAACACCATTTATGATTACCCAATCCTTCATACATGACATCGGCCAAGTCAATACATCAAAAAGATGCAAGATTCACGGCCTACAATTGACATCCTTGTACGTGGTTAAAACTCGTAATTAGCTGATTGAGTGGAGATACAAAAAAAGAAAAACTAACGAAAAGAAGAATATTTCAAAGGAACGAAAAGCTTGCACATGTTAAAGTGAAGGAGATTGTGTACCCACCACCGATCAAACCGCCAAAGAAATAAAGAATTATCGACGGATGCCCATGCCCTGCGTATTTCCGGAAATATTCCACATAAAGCCGTTCCTTCCCCACCAGCAGCATTATATCTTTCAATGAGCACAGGAGGTAACTCCCAGGTCTCCGATATCTCTACCAAAGGAGGCCACTGCAATTAAAAAAAAAAAAAAAGAGCAAAAACATCATCCATGCCTAGGCAAAAAGAAAGTGCATGTCGAAACGCATCTAAGAGGAAACCCGCAATTCCTCCGTACTTAATTATTTATCCAATAAAATTTGGCCCTTTAAAGTACAACATATTTCGAGAGGCAAATTATAACCGCCGAAAAAGAGAATAGTGCAACTAATAACCAACACAACGACCCGTGGCCATCCAATTGCATAAGATAAAATCTGCCAGCCATTCCAAAGCACCTCGGAGTCGACAATATTCATTTGCGAGAGCACAATCACACAGAGAACCTCCTTAGGAGAAGGAACACGATACTTGTGGCCAAAATTGACCTACTTTTCAAGGAGTGTGGGCTAACTTCGAATCACTGCCCCTAATCCCCTGCCAAAGTCGGCACCTTCGCGAGAGCTACTACCCCGTTTAGCTTTCTCTACACCAGTTCAAGCAACCCGCGACTCCTTTTTCCTACGCAAAAAAAAAATTTCGAGACCGGCGGAAGGGCACGTACCTCCCTGGGGTGGGTCGCGTATGGATGGCTGACGTATCTGGACGCCTCGAGGGCCTCCTCGAGGTCGGTGTGCGACGCGGCCTCGCGGCCGATGCGGTCGCCCAGGGCGATCCCCGCGTTGGCGACGTCCCGCATCACGATCTCTTCCTCCCACGACATCCCTGCAAGCTCAAGCTCCTGCGGCTGCGGCGGCGGCGGCGGCGGCGGCGGCGGCGGAGAGAACGGAGATCGAGGCGCAACCGCCGGGCGGACCCGGTAAACTCCCGGTCTCCGAGAGGACCGTCCGAAGAGAGAGGGAGTTTGAGAGAGAGAGAGAGAGAGAGAGAGAGAGGGAGAGTTTGAATAGGGTTTTTGGGAGGGTTTTGATTTTGGGGGGGGTTTAGCGGGTGGCGGGCAAAATATTTTAGTAGTTAAAGCTTCTCTTTTTTTCGAAAATAGGGGCGGATTTTTTTTTTTTTGGGTAATTTTTTTAGAGGGGGCGGTGTGATGGGAATCGAGATAATCGAAATTTTTTTTCTTATCGATTTGTTCGTGGGGACTTGATTGTTTTGTCGAGCCCATCAGTTTGGACAGAATTCCGACTCGATGCTCCCGTGCAATTTGCACGTGAATTTTTAGAGCTTGATTACATTTTCTTTTTTGGGTACGAGGCGTAGTCCTCGTTCGTTCATTAAGATAAAAGGATGAGCACCCGTAGATGCTGATTGATTCAGGTTGGAGCCCAAAAGGCTTGAGGGGGATATAAGGTCTAAGCCATTTCTCCTGCAGGTCGCCGGCAATGGCTATGGCCGGCGACCGGCCGGAGGCGAGCTCGAGCATCGCCCCAGGTCGGTGAGGCTCGAGCTCGCCAGATTCCGGCGAGGTCGAACCTCGCCGGCTTGTGGCGACGCTCCGCCTCGCTTGATCGGGCGAGGCCGGTGAGCCCGACCTCGCCAGATTCGGCAACCTGGGCGAGGCTCAAGCCTCGCCTGAGGTCGCCGGATCTAGCAAGGCCCAAGTTGCCGTTAGCGATCAAGCAGCCCGAGGAGCCTTGCCCACGAACAGCAACACCAGAATACGAAGAAGAAGAAGAAGCCACGATTCCCCTCCCTCTCTCTTTCTCTCCTCCACGAACAGCAACACCAGAAAACAAAAGAATTAAAGCATCAGCAAATCCGCGCGACCTTGAGCCTCGCCCGAGGTCGCCGGAGCCTTGCAGACGTTTGGCGACCTCGAGCGAGGCTCGAGCCTCACCCAGGTCGCCGGATCTGGCGAGGTTGGAGCTGGCCGACCTCGGGCGAGCTCGGCCTCGCCGGATCTACCGACCTAGGCAAGGCTCGAGACTCGCCCGACGTCGCGGCAACGAGGCCGAGGTCGCCTGAGGCCGGCGAGCTCGGGCCTCGCCACTGGTCGGTCGCCGGCCACAGCGCTGAGTAAAGAGAAGAACGAAAAAAATGAAAAAAAAAATAGTGAAGAAGAAGAAGAAGAAGCTCCGGAAAATGACTTCCGCCTTTTGAGAAGGGAAAATCATTTTCCACAGACTTAGGCTATTTTGTGAGGGGGGAGGCCGCCCTCGAACATCGGAAAATCCGGAAAATATTTTCTGAAAGAATATTTTTCCGGAAACGAACACGGCCTTAAGTCTTGGGTTGAATTTCCCAAAAATGAAGAATTTCTGTACTTAACTGAATACCTTACTTTGAATATCTTTCTGGTATGCTTGCTAGAACTGTCCATTCAAACCATCAGGCCCTAGTGCTTTAATGGCTCCCCATTGATGAACGCCGCTGTAATCTCCGCTAGTGTGACTTCCCCGGTTAGGCATGTGTTTATTCCATCCCCCACTAGACACAGATAATCCTCCGGAATGAGCTGAAAATTGCGATACCCAACGGACCGATATAAATCTCTGAAGCAGTCCATATTCATCGGTTTCAACTAGTCAGGATTTCTACTCCATTCCTCTTCATTATCTAATCTTGTTCCTTTGTCGTCTCTAAATAATAGTGGCATGAAATTGCTTCGTGTTTCTATTCCCCCGTTCCAACTAGTCGATTCTAGAGCGTATCTCCCAATACATCTCCTCCTACCGCCGTAACCATTCAATTTCACCATTTAGGCATCGCAGTCTAATCGTGTCATACTTCCGACTCGTGCCGCTCACGATATCATGAAGCTCCTTCATTAGGCTGAACTTTCTCAGCGCGTGAGAGAACTTGTTCTTGCTCTACTCGGTTAGGACTATAGAAACACTGCCCAATTTACTTAACAAGCCAGCATTTCACTCTTTTCCTTGATAGCCAAGTGTTCCTCGCTACTTTACCCACGCTCTTCATCCTCAAGCCAAAAACCAAGGGCCAGAATTTACAACCCTCTCTCTTGCCAGCCTCGACATCAAAGGTGAAAGAGAATAACCCCGATTCACGCTGCATAAACGTGACATGCGCAGTTTTCCAAGCCCTCTTCATAGGATTCTAGAACGCTAGGAAATTTGCATTAGGCTTAGTGCGAACCCCGCCAAATAATGTGATATGGCATTCCCCTTAACTGTTTCTCCGACCCCATTACATTCATTACATTTACAGCTACTTTGGACCTTGGGTTCCTCGCCACATTCGCCCCAACTTTCTACATAGTGCAGCCATACGCCTCTCGGACTCATTCTTGCCTTCCATATTTTGCACAACTTGAAGTCAAAAACCAAAATTTAAACTCCTACTCACCTGCCATTTTGCTCATCTCCAAACAGGCTTCAGAGCAATCAGGAAAACAACAAGACATCTGCCGAACCACCCGACATGAATCTAGCAGCAGCGCCCGGTATCCTACACTATGGCAAATGTCCTCCAATTGAGCAAACAACGTCAGCGAAAGCCGCTCACGACAACTCCTTCTCGGTGGGGGGCATCTTGAAATCCTGCCTACGCCGACTCTTTGCTTAAAATAACAGAAACGAAGGCAGTCACGAGGAATACATAGAAAATGAGGTGACTAGAGGTGGCACGTGCATTTTTTTACTTACATCCATTGATAGATTGACACAAATCCGCCGATGTGGAATTGAATAAACAAAACTAAAATATGCTCACTGGAGCATAACCCCGGTTCAATTGTCTCTCACAATTTGATTTTTATTTAACAGAAAATATGTAGAACCTTTTAAAAGGTACAAATATCGACAACATAAAATCACAGGTAACTTTTTCACACTTTCTCTAAACTTGAAATATATTTTTTCATTCTCAAATTCTGGAGCAAGTCCCCAATTAAAGCAATAAAGTAGTTTCTTTGTCCTCCCAGACCTCCTTTTTCCCCCTTCTGAGGCATCAATCTATGCTAAGACAAGGTCAAAAATTGTCAATTCATGAACTTCCATTTCACTGGCTTCTCAGTCCTGTAGTCTTATATGCTCTAGATCCCCTGCCAAATGCACTAGCGATGACTGAAAGCTCAAGCAGGAAAAACAGAGTGTGTTATCAACCAATCTGAGCAGTACAGCACTACACAATTTCCTCTTCAACTAATTTACAAAGGATGCAATCCGAGCACGAGCAAGCGAAGCATCAATCAAATTCTGTGTGCAGGAGCTTCACAATACAACCAATACAAACAACAAGAAGCTCTGACAGGCTGGGAGATCACACGCAAAAACGAAGCTCAATCAACAGATTGCTATGACTTATTTTAAAATAAATGTTAGAACGAAATCTCTGGTTCCGATGTTCTCTATCTATACATAAGGACCATCCGAGAGGGGTGAACATGAGCACTTCTGTGATTTTTCTTTGTTTCCCTAACTTTATATCTGTTCGTTTCCTTTGAGAATGTTGTACTTGCAGAGAGGACAGGTCGCGTTCATCTTGAGCCATTTCACGATGCATGTTGAATGGAAATGGTGGTTGCAGGGGAGAGCATGGAGCTCCGCTCCGTCCTCATATGAGGTGAGACATATACAGCACTCCTGTGGAAAATTGGAGGAGAGATTCATCTTAAACGCAAGATATGAGCCAAAATGCTAATAATACAAGACAAGTGCCATACTCTCGGGAGGTGTTACTTTAGAAACTCCTAGCTCCGGTATTCACAAACATCAAACCTCTCAAGTGTTTTTTCACATACTGCTAACCAGATCCTGAACCTTACTAGGAATGATGGACGACAGGGCAATATCCGGCATTAACCATTATCCCAATGTAACCAAATATAAATAGAGCAGAGATAACTATATAGGCACATGGACAGCATAGCATGAGACCCACAACATCCAATTTCTACGTTCGGGCACACTTCAAGTTGGTAGAGTGCACCATGGCACCTTCAAAGACAATTGGAGGAGGTTAAGACATGATTAAGGGGAAAAACAGAGTTTGCTGCCCACTTTTTGTCAGGAGCTTATGATTTAGATTTTGATGGAGCAAATACGGGGAAAAAAATTTTAATTGTGGTAGTCAAAATAAACCAGCTGATTTAGTAGCACCGGCTGCAATAAGGGAGTGGCATGTTCTTAATTGGACCACTACAGAAGCAAGACCTTATTTAGCTGGAATTGCAATATCCGCAAGATTGGGGTCACTATTTATATTAATTTAACAAATTCTTGGAAGCATTCTAAAAGAGCCATACACTCTTTAAGTTGATCAACATCATGTAAACGAGGGCAAGATCTGGCTAGACAAACTAAAAATGAGGCTGAATCTTTTCTACTTTCATCATTGTCCCTATGGATCTATCTGAAGGGCAGTCTTTAAACATCTCAGTTCGATCGCAGCAAGGCACCAGAAAGCAGTGTAGAATAAACTGTTAGAAGAGCAAAGCTGTCATCATAGAACAATAACTCACCGCATCCTCAGGCAGAAGCAATCTTTCATTTGCAAGATATCCGCTAGTTGTTTCAACAGGAACCAACTTTCCAGCTCCAACAACAGTTTTTTCATCATTGCTCAATATATGAAACTTGTATTTAGGAAGGATACTGAGATCGGCCTCTGATGCACCCTCCTGTTCAGTTGTGAAAACAGAAAAGACAATAAAGAATGGCCCCGCAAAAAAAGTTGTGGCCAAAAAACAGAGCCCTTTATTATAAGATAGCCTCGTACCTGTCCAGCAACAGCATAAAGAATCGCAATAATGCATGGCAGACAGCAACAAAGAGCAATCCCAATCAGACATGCCAAAACAACACAAAAGATGGCAAAGAATACGTCAAATGCCAGAAATACCACAGCCAACCTGCACAAACTCAGAATTAGATAGTCCAGCAGTAGCAATTCTTGTTTTCTGTTTTTCAATTTCATTTAATAGTCGCTCTTCTCTATGCCAAAAAAATCACTGCATAAATGATGTGTGTGTGTGAGAGAGAGAGAGAGGACAAGACCAACAATCAGTGATATGGAACATCCCAAACTGCCCCCCCCCCCCCACCCCTCGCACCAACACAAAGAAATATTGGCTCATCTGGAAGATCAAGATACTGGGTCATAATTGAAAACGCAAGGCAGTACACAAAAGATGTAACCAATGATCGAAGTACCTAAGTGACGTGTAGTCCAAGATTAACCTCCCCCCAATTCCCCATGTTCATACAACAACAGTGACGAAGTTGGCTGTGTGTGTTGTATACTTAATGCCTCAAACTAGCAAAAACATAAAACTGAAGTTCTTTTAAAGTGAGAAATTGAGAAGGTCAGCATCATACCAGTAGAGACGAGGCGCTTCAGCTAAAAGAATATCTCCGCCAGAAACTACCCAATAAAAGCCAACTATCCACCACAGAAATGAGGCCATGGTATTCACTGATTCACAGCGTTTGGTGACACTACAGAAGACATCGTCAATAAACAATTAACAGCCAATAATAAGTGAAACTTTACAACTCCAGCTAAGCAACTAAACACATATTCAATTTGAGAGCAAAGGTTGAACATCTATGCCCAATATCATAAAATGCCCCTGCATAGACTTTACAACGGCAAAAGCATGACCAAACAGTTTGCTAACTTCAGTCATTAACAAGATGGATCTTCGTAGAATTAGCCCATCGAATTGAATTTGATATATTCAGAAAATATAAGTTATTTTTTAGGGTAATCATTGTTAACTGCAAATTATATCCAGAACTCCTGAATACTTTATATTGGCTTCTCAAAAAGGAGCATCAAGGATTCTCTCTTTAAAATGAGCTTTCTATTTAGAAATTCTGCATTCAATAGAACCCCTGTCAAATTAATGCTCTATGGAAAACACTAAAATAGGCTCTTTTTATACATACTGCAAGAGAAGAATGTGAAGAAGATGGTGGTACCTTGATATATTCGTGATGATACATAAGTATTTAGGCTTTGTTTGGAGTAACTTAACTTTTAAGTATTCTATATGACTTGTTACGTTTTGTTTTGAGGAGAAGTGCCTGAACTAGACGAGTATTTTATGCATAAATTTTTGCCAACAATTCTTCTCTGTCATCTCCCCTGACATTACCCACTGCCTCGCTTCTTTCTATGTGTCACTACTCTTAGTGTAAGTGCCCAAGAAAATGTCTTCACAACCAATATCAACAAAGACTGCGTCACGTGCAACCTTTAGCAGTGTGTCAACAAGAAATGAATAAGATATCAAAATATCAAAGATGGGCCATGGAGGGATCACTCATAAGGAACATGAAATGGTAAACGAAGGGAAGAGTTCTCATCTCTGATTTGGTCATTCATGCAAGGGGAAGGAAGAAAAGGTGCAACGTGGGTCCATCTCTGTCATATTCAAAGTCGCCACTTCAAGCAGCTATATTGGGTTTGTGAAATGTGGAAAGAAGAGAAGGGGGGTCGCCCAGGAGGAAATCTCCTTCATGGACCACTTGACAAACGGGAGGAATGGCAGGAAATTAGGATGTCTCAAATCATATTTTCTTTCTAGAAACGAGAATGTGGGAGGAAATGTAGAATTACCGGAGCACAAAATGCTGACTTCTAAAACATGACATACACATCCATCTCCATCCGTCACTTCCTTTTTCCGCCTACATACAACTACGAAACACGAGATGGAAATTTCTGGTCTTTGTCTCTCCCTTTTTTCTACATTTTTACAGTAATCCTTTGTTCTACTTCGCGTTGCAACCCTTAGTATGATCTTTCTATTGCTCTCCATTTCCTCTTAACTTCGAAGAAGGAAATTTCTTGCATACTGACACTACATCACACGCAAAATCTGCGAGTGCCAGATATCAAGAATCGATGTCCAATCAAATCTAATCCCACTACCAAAACTAGAAGTCAACCATTGCAATCAACTCAAAACCAACAATCCAGAGAAACAAAAAGAAACTCACTTCGACCGAGCCGAGCCGCCCGAAGCCGCGTCCGCGCCGGCGGCCTCCTCGTCCTCGCTGTCATTCACGTAATTGTAGTTCTGCTGCCGCTCCTCGTCCCTGACCCTCCGCGAGTTGCGCCGCCGGTACTCAATCCACACGAGGACCACGTGGACCAGGCACTGCGCGGCGTACCCGCAGATCCAGAGCCGGATCGGGGTGTTTGGGTTCTCGCCCGCGGTGCAGAGGAGCATGACCACGGACACCACCACGAACGCCGCGTTCCACATGATGTCCAGCGCGACCACGGGCTTGGAGTAGCCCCAGTCGGCGCGCCGCTGCTCGAGCTCCCGCGCGGCCGTCTCCCGGACCAGCATGGAGGGGCCGCCCCGCCCCGCGGCCCGGCCGAGGAGGACCGCGAGGGTGGGCGGGCGGGGCACGGAGTCGGAGCCGTCGTCGGCGCCGCCCTGGCGGGGGGCGAGCAACGGGGCCTGGGCGTCGGAGCCGGCCGCGGCGGCCGCGGAGGCGGACGAGCCGGGGGAACTGGAGGAGGAGGAGGACATGGTGGTGGGGTGGCGGGGACTTACTGGGTTCGGGGACAAGGGGTTTGCATACCTGAAAGTTCCTTCCTTTTCAGCTGGGTTTTTGCACAGTAGAGAGAGAGAGAGAGAGAGAGAGAGAGAGAGAGACTGGGTCGAGGGTGATGGGGAGGAAGGAGAAAATGGAGGAATGGGGAGATGGGTCTGATGGGTCTGTTGGGTCCTCGTTTCTTGTCGATGTTGTTGTTGTTGTTGGGGTTGAACGGTAGCTGCGATGCGAGTGCGTGTTCCTGTCGTTGAGTGAGCTCCAAACTCTCTTCCTCTTCTAGGTAAGCAGAACGAGGAGGAGGCGGCGGCTTCGCGGGTTATGTTACATGTGTTTTTCGCCGGTGGTCGGAGTGGGCTCGGCAAGCGTGCGCCTCACTTTCTCCGCTCGTGGGGTTCGGTTCTGTGCGCATTTCTCACTCTGTTTTTAACACCGCAACGACACGGGCGACATTGGCGAGGTAGCTGAGTTTTCTGGTCGTTCAATCGAACAGCCTACCTTATTTTCTCCTGTCACTGCTCCTTGGGAAAGACACGCGTTTATCCGCTGTTCTGACGTTCCTTTTGGTGGGGGCCGTAACTTGTACACGTCCGTGGATCTCGTCAAGTCAGTTTCGGACATTGATAATGAATGGTTGTACCTCTTGGTCAAAAGACTCGATCATAGTCTTTAGATTTGAGTCACCCTCCTTAATAAGGATGTCCATATGACAGGATTGCATCATAAAAATAATAGGATAAATAGACATGAATAATCCTTAAACTTTGACCTAATGTGTAATGTAGTCCATGAACTTTTAATTTATTCAATAGAGTCCCTGTAGCTTGATGTTTAATATGATCCCTAAACTTTTTAATTTGTTCAATGTGATCCCTGAATTTTTTATGCATGTTCAATATAGTTCATAAACTATATGAAAATCAAATTAAAGTTTGAGGACAACATTAAACATGTACCAAAATCCAGGGACTACATTAGATATTGGGTCAAAGTTCAGGAACCATATTAAATAAACTAAAAGTTCAGAAACCATATTACACATTGGGTCAAAATTCAGAAACTGCTTATATCATTTTTCCATGATCATTCAATCCCTTGCTTGCGTAGGATTGATAATGTCGCTTTTGTCCTCCCAAGTTTTGTTAAAGCTCATTTTGCTCCCGTTTTGCAATCGTTTTATCTCGCTTCATCCTTCGTAATTCATACGATTTTATGGCAATTTAATGGTAAACCGCATAAACTTGTGGATTGGTTGACTCGGATTGTTGAAGTCGGATTGGGCCCTTCTATGGTACCATATTGTATGCACAACATGACAATGGTTGGTAGAGTATTAAAACAGTCGATAATTATTGATTGAGAAGGTCCAAAATTGAGACCCCAATAATATTCATTCACGCTCTGTTATAAGGTAAACACGTCGCTTCTGGTAATATTGAATTAAGTAGAAGTTCATTCAGGAGGAAGCTGGTCAAGAGCTTTCTTGTCAGATTGCTACATCTTGGATCAAGATTTCGTCACTGCCACCAACTTTCGGTTTTCAAAAGAATTGTGATCATAACTCATACTGACGTGCCTGCGTAATCAAACAGAGTAAAGCCGATTGACCATATACTAAACAGAGCACCGGTCACATCTCCACGAAGGTGGCCACACCAAAAGATGTTCCCAAATCACCTGATGTGATTAAATAGGCAAACTCAAATCAAGAGTTCGTATGATAGAGATCATTTTCCAGGCAAGTTGCTCATCTCCTGCTAACCACCTGCAGCATAAAAACACAGATCCGCATCCATCAAGAGGGTGACCACCAACTCTATAAGGGCACCGTTCTGCCAAGCAGACAGCGACATGAAGTGACTCCACCTTGATGTATTCCCCAAAATCTTGGATTTCCTCTTGACGAAATTCTTTTGAGAGTTCAGAGAGTAAAGCCTGAAGTAAAGAACATTTTCTTGGAGGGCATCGTGAGCTGTCTGTGCAAATGTTACCCAACTCCTCATTTTTCTTGCTCAACCGTGCGGGGAAACAGTAAGCAAACTTTACTTCATGCCTTTCTGTTCTTAGAACATGCAGAAGCTCATCTTGGTGGATAACTTTAGCCTTTTTATTGCCTTCCATAACAACTATTCCTCCAGCTACCCTTTCATCCCTCACTTGCAAAAATGGCACGGCTTCTGTGTCTCCTGAATGTGAACATTCATATTCCCTGTTCCTTCTGGAGAACTTGAAGTTTGGGCTCAAGGAACTCCGCACAAATGCATCCGATGCACATGCTTTGACAAAGTGAGTTGATGGGACACTCACATTCTCGTCATTCGCAGGGTCATAACATGGAATTCCTAATTCAGACTCAATTTTCCCCTTCAGAGAAGCCATTTTAGGCTTCTCCCCATGCACAAGTATTACATGCTTCGGTGAAAGAAATTTAACAAGATCCATTATCCCTTTTGCATCTGTGTGGGGACTGAAGGATAATTGATGAATCTGGACATGAAGCACATAAAGTTAGCATATACAGCATGGACGAATTGCATCACCTTGCAGGTTCTTCTACTAAATAATTGTACTGTTCTTCTAGAGCAAGCTTTGTTTGGTAAGTGCGCATTCATATATGAAGAAGGGGGAGTGTATGATTTGACATCAAAACAGTGATGCCATCAAAGTATAGACCAGAGCTTGATGATAAATATTTTCATCCAGTGACTCTAAAATTGGTATTATGGATAAATAACCAACAAAAGCTATAGATAAAGGCTTTGGGTAGAGTTGCCAAAGTGAGTCAATTATGCAAACCAAAACTTGGAGACCAAGAGGGGAAACTGACATTTCAAGTTCTCATCCATTTTTCAGTAGCTGACTTTGCCTAGGTACATTGTTCAACAGTCCTGGTTCATTTACACTGCAAAAGCATTCTTTAGATACAGATTGACAGTACTTACTGGGTATAATTTACAAATAAACCCGGGTGGGGTAAAGTGGAGAGAGGTGAAATAAAGAAAAAGGAAGATATACCTTCTCATTCAGTTATACGAAGGATTTTAGGACCACCTTAAATAAGAATGACAGGTTTAACTATAGTATAAAGAAGATTGCTCTAGTGGACGGTACACTGACAACAATTATGATACAAACATAATATCCAAGAGATGACATGAACCTGACATCGAACATCAATCCGCGTGTCCTTATCCAAGTCAATTTTTGTGGGTTTCCCGGACATCAATTTATGTCCTATGGTTCCAGCCACGCAATACCTGGAAGATAAGTAGTGAAGGAGGAAACTGAGACATGATTGCCATGGGATGATAGATATGCATGTGTTTTGCTTTCATGCTCGTATTCCCCCAAGCCCCAAATACAGGTAGGGCAGTAAGTATAACTCATGAAAGTTGTTTATAATTCTCAATATGCAGGTAGTCTTATAAAAGGAGGTCATGGTGACTTGAATTCATACTTTGGATTACCATCTATTAGGAGGTTCCACAAGTTTGAAGGGGAAGAACCTCATTAATTTACCAGTTTGGGACCTTCCCAACAATAACAATTGAAGTTACCACTAGAACTTACGGAATTTACCCAATGAAATATGATAGAGTTTGATATTTACATGTTTCCCTCTTCATCCCTAATACCACCCACAAAGACATTAATATTGAACTATCATATGGATGAAGAAAAGGGAGTCACCCAGGTAGCGTAACAAGGTTGTTTTCAGAAGGTGCCCAGTTCTTGAAAACTTCAAGTGAAAATCCACCACTGATCATTCCAGGTGTTGCGAAAAGCACACAGGGTCCAGGAGTATTAATCATGGAACGGTCAAAATTGCGAACTGCAACATCAGAAACTAAATGATATTATGTTGAAACTCCAAGCTATCTAAATTACTTAATCATATGAACTATTTGATCAATATGCTAGATGTACCAAGAGGAAACTCCAACTAACTCTATCATGTAAATGCTATTCTGCACATTTTTGTGGACATTCTCAATACTACTCAGCATTGACAACTACAATGCAAATGAAATTTCAGCGAGACAAAAAAAAGAAAAAAACAAGCCATACTAACAATACAAAAGTGATGCCGAGTTTCATCCAATTAATCAATTACAAGTCTTTACAATAAACTCTATGGCAGGAAAATGAAACTAAAAGCGAATCTTGCTATTGCATTAGTCATATCATTAACTTCAATGGCATATTATGGTGGGAGAATTAATCCACCAAAAGGTAGCTAATCACTGAAAAGTTTATGTTTTCGGCAACTTGTCTTATGAAATTTTTTAAGCAAATGGCGAATGTAAGATGGCCAGGGACTGTCTCTCAGCTGATCATCAACAGAAAAATCAAGCTAGATAGTTCAAAAACCATACTCGCTCTAACATTTACACCAGCTCTGCCTGAACTAACCACCATATAATGAATGCTCGGACTTGCTTCTTGCCCAGCATCCATAGTGACTGAGGACAGACGGTAATAATAACGACTAGTGGTCCTTTTAAATCTGATGCTGAGAGAATGGTAAAATTGGATGCCCACATAAACCCTGCGATATTTTCTTTCAATTTCTTGCATCCTGATATGAAACCCACTTCAATTGATGAGTGACCAAAAAAAACTCAATGGAAATCTATTGTATTATGCTATCATATCTTCATTTGTTGTTGCTGCAATCGATATTGCAAATTGTCTCATATTACAACCTGATTGCCTGAAGGAATAGGTTCAGCTGCAATTTCATTGCCAAGCATTGTCCTAATAGGAAAGCTGCAATTCTATCACGAAAGGTTTCTTTAATGTGCCTACAAGCTACAGCAATGCATCTCAATTGTTTATCTTATTAGGTTAGAAACTAAAGCATTGTAACAAGATTCTCATACAGACTTTAAAATGCAATGCATGCCAATAGGAATTGACACAAAAAGAAATGTGAATTCAAAATGCTATGCAGGAATTATCCTGACTACAACCCTGAAGTATTCTAGTTTTGCACAACAATTGCCAGAAACGAAAATACCATTTTTGAAGTCGAACGGATTGTGCGTTACATATGTCTCTTTGACCTTTTGGCTGGTCCAATTGATAAGCATTTTATAGTACATGTTCGCTTGAATTGTCAAACCTACAAGAAAGGTACCTAAATCTTCAGTCCAGATTCAGAACACAACCAATCTTACAACTCCAGCATCAAGGAAGAAGATAGAGCATCACCACAAGGGAAGAAGACATCAGAACTTTTATCAAGCAATTTCATCAGGATTTACAAATATGCACGTAAGTCATGATTTTTTAAGAGCAATAATAACAGAAATATTATAGTTCAGAAGACGAGTAAGTTGACGTAAAAAATCTGAATGCATTTCGCAGAATAGGATAGTTAATATAGCAAAACTTTCTGCTCAGGTATGCAGCATAAATATTAAACAGTTACCAATTCACTGAACACTATAATTGTCCACAATGTCCAAAAGCAATGTAAAGATTGAAGCTAAGAATACAATATTCAGCTAAAATGATCACAACTACTAGGCAAACAGAACAGGAATTACATGAAGAACAACTTATGCTTCTTATTTAACTCCTCAGTTTTGTAAAGTAATCTTAGTCTAGACTCTACAAAAGAAGCACCTTCGGTAAAGAGGCTATTGGAGAGACTCCATATGTAGGGAAGATTGTAGAACACCTGATTCTCCTAAAAGCTTAGCTTTTGGAAACATGTCCGCAACTTATAGCAAACGTACATCTTAGTACTCCCCCTTTTTGTTTAAATCTGACCTTGAATGTGACACGAAGTGCGGAACATGGACACAATGACATTACTGGAGATACGAACCTAATTCAATCAAGCATATAATGAGGAACGCCAGTATTCAAACTCTTAAATGTGTTAAACAAACTGTTTTTTCTAAAAAAATCAACCAATAAGGAGATGGAAGCACTATGTTTTTTATGACAATAAAATTTAAAAACATATTGTTGAGTAGAAAGCCGTACTGCATGTAAAGCCTCCTGGAAAGAAACCACGTTCAAAGAAAGGTAACATTGATGCAGCTGATGCCACCAACATACAGAAAGGATGGCTCACAAGAAAGAATTTGTCGGAATGCTATTCTTGCCTGTTCAATAGCCATATGATGCTTACACTGTATAACTTGGTTCTATTAAACTTCCATTCCTACAAGAAGCTCAGTCATTCTACTCAAACGAGGCACAAGATGCAAAATAATCCCTTGTCTGAGTCACATTTGAAAGAAGAATCTGATCTGCCATTACTTAAAACCACAGAATAATCTATACAATTTTCCCTCGTTGAATGTGCACACAATGTGCCACCTTTAACTTCAAGTGGGGTAGTGTTGCCATATCAATCTTAAGCTTTGTAGGTTATACATGCCTCGGATAGCCATCTTTACTAAAAGCTCCAATAAGCAGATTTCCTGAACCACTCTAAAGCAAATTTCCCAAATGAATTAAACTTAGCTCTCAATTTTGATCTAACCCAAGGGATTACTAAATCCTCATAAGCCTCCACTTATTATAGATGGAAAAGTAAGCATACAGTCAGATACATACACAAACCAGTGAAAACTTTGGCCAATGTAGTGTTACCACTGAAGCAGGATACAATGACAGAGTGCTCTGTGGATATTTGATAAAGGTATAACTCGTGTCAAGTGCAGGCATTGCTAACTTTCACATACCTTTTCCTATATATGTTCTGCCCACATACTAGCCACAAAGCTGACCCAACAAGATAACAGAAACAAAACAAAATCTAGTCTTACCGCTGATTGATGCTAAATGTCAAAGTACACAATACATTAATTTAAGAGGAAAGAGAGCACTATTAAACCTGCCGAAAAGTATATAGGAACATTCAGATTCATACGCTCCCAGTAGTCATCCAGCAACATACAGAGTTCCTTCATGTTGGAGCAACAATGTCAGGGAAGGAAACTGCACAGCTACAATGAATCATGGAAAGTAAACATTTCCTGGAATGCGAATGGAACCTCTACCAGTTTACAACAGTCAATAATGTGTGTGTGTGTGTGTGTGTGTGTGTGTGTGATGTTAACACCAACAAAAGTGTAATCAAGTTCACCAAAAAATCGAATAATCCATGAGTCAAAAAGGTCATCTTCCCATTTTTCTGTTGTTCAAGGGAAAGGTGCCTTGCTTCTGACTCTGAATGGTGACAAAGCTATAGGACCTACATTAACTTTGAAACTTTTGGTAAATTCACTTAGTCAGGTTATAAAGTCTAAGAGATCGAGTCAGGTGGGTGTTGAAGATAAGCAAGGAATGCATTGTCAAGTGTACAGGCTTTTCGCAAAAAGAGTATCAAATCCACAAGCAGGTCAATTTCCACTGGATGATTGGCGGAAGCCTCCGTTAGCACAGACCTAGCCATCTTTCTCTTTGCTATGGATGAGAAAATCCTATGCTGAAATGTGAAGAACAGAAGTTCTTTGGAAAAAGAGAAGTAGGAAACAAACAAGGAATTTCAGAGGGAAAATTACTGCCCAGCAGACCAAGCCTTCAATTAAATAAGCCACTAAATTTGAGTATGCAATTAAATAAGCCACTAAATTTGAGCCTGCTAAGAAAATTACTTAGTATTCACAAAGTTTTGAGTATGCAATTAAATAAGCCACTAAATTTGAGCCTGCTAGGAACAAGCAAATTTCCGATACATGGATATTCAAGCACACAAAGACAAGTAATGAAGAAAATTTGAAGCTTGTAAATAGATTTATAATAGATATAAATGCAGATATACATGTATGTCTGTCTTTTGCGCATGGGCACAAAAATGTGTGTGTGTGTGTGTGTGTGAGAGAGAGAGAGAGAGAGAGAGTAAAAAAAGATAGTATGAACTTCAACCAAGATAGCCCAAGATAATCATGATTAGGATTGAGGTACCTGAGCTCTTCCAAGGGCAAATGTTGGAATGAGCACCTTTCCTCCTCCAGCAACACATTTATGGACCTGTAGGAAACTGATTTTAAATCTGAAGGCAGAGAAGATTTTGAGCAATCCAAAGCTATGAGTTAACAAGCTAATAAAGAAGATCGAGCATTCCTTAGTACTCCTCTTCACTTGTAGGAAACCATACTTTCAGACTCCATGCAGATCTACTAGTGAAACTCCATAAATAACCACACAGAAAAAAGAGAAAAAGACAATAAGCAGTAATCAGAATGAATGGAATGAGAACATTGGAACTTGAAACACGGAAAGCGAGTATCAAACTGAATCAAGCAATTATCCAACAGCTTAATAGCAAAGAAATTCTGCCAGGTAACAATTCATCAAAGAGTTAATTCATAAGAAGTAGGCAAACAGGTATATCGGATAATTAACAGCTTCATAGAAATACTAGGTCAATTACTTAATATTTTAACACAGAACGACATGCTAATAGGATCCAATCTAAGGAAGCATAACAATTAGTCAGTCCCTAGAATCAGATAGCAAGTTCCCTTTTCAAATCATCAGTTGCTCGAGACCTACTTTATCGTAAAGTCAAAAGTTACACATTACTGATTATTAGACAAACATTTTTCTCAGAAGATGTTGGTAAATGGCCGCATATAATCCTTGTGAAGCTTGTAATAATCTCCACTATCTTTCTATCTGGATTATATGGTCTCAAATGTTTCTTGATCGCCATACAATCAAAGCAGGCAAATTAAAAGCCAAGCACGAGAACAAATCAAGTTTAGATAGTGACAGAAGTAGCAAAAGCAGTGAAACTCTAAAACTGTGAAATTCACATACAGCTATGAGGAACTCCCTTTCACGAGTATATTTGGAATCCCGCACCGTCGTAGCATATGTCGACCTATGAGAGAAAAGTATTAGAAATAAACTTCAAATATGTCGAGAGGTATGAGCAACATATCAGTGTAATCAACAATTCCAGATGATCCACAAAAAATCAGTGCCTAAAGAACAAAAGAACTTTGTATTAGGGAAATTCAGGATACGGGAATGATGGATGCTAGGAAAAGGAGTCTTTGTAGAAGACTTGAGACATCCTAGAAAAGGAATTAGGAAAAAGCAGCAGTTTCAACTAAAAATATGGGTTAACAGCCAAATTCACTACTACAGGTCAGAGCATAAATTCCCCATGTAGTATATATGGTCAAACAGAAAAAAAAATCTCACTTCACTAGTTATTTTTCCGGAAGCATGTGTACACATTAATCTCAAGAGTCCACTTCAACCAATGGTCCTTCATTTCAATTAAGTCAGAGGAGCTTCTCAAGTGGTCTGATCTCAGATTACGGGTGATATCAGAAAGAAAATAAAATGAATTGAGTAATCTTCACGAATTAACTTGCAGTAATAGATTCAATGTTTCCCCAGATTTAGCTCATAAAGATACCTAAAATTCAATAACTCTGTCTACAAGTTACACGGCAATTGAAGGAAATTACCAAAACCTACTCAACACAAAAAACACATGGTAAATAACGGAATGTCAGGGACAAAAAGATTTCTCTTTCGAGTGTATCTTTGGACTAATTTGAGGAGGACAAATTTACGACCGCATCAGCAAACAAGAACACTTTGCTGCTATGGTGAAGTCTAATAGGAATAAGAACCATGAAATTTACTGTTCCACTTCATTGGCATGTAGCCACAAGTAAATATCCACAATATTTTTCTCTCTTTTGAATGTTGGCAGACACACATACAGGTGTCAAGCAGAGAAAATGTTTGTGTAGACTAGGCGTACAGCACAGGTTTGATTCCCCATGCCACAAGTGCAAATGATCCTAAGTTTAGGCCACCTATCCAAGCTTTAGCTTGCTTCATTTCCTTGAGGTCGGTCGTTTATTACATGGACCGCGGTCAACCTACCAAAGGTGCGCTTCATTGCCATGGAAAGAAGAAAGGTTTTCATACTTGGTCATATACTCGTGTCAAATTGAATTTACGTACTCTGTGATTAAAAGGTCCAGATGCAGTCGGTCGATTTGAGCAGCTCCAAGATGTCTATCGGGTGTCATATTATAGTCTCCTGTGTAAACCAAAGCAGAATCTCCCACCTTTGCATAGAACATGGCAGCTCCTATGACCTTACAATCATATTAAAAGAAGACAAAATAGAAACAAGAAAAAGATTGAGATCTTAGAATGTTAGCTTGAAAGTACATAGCTGAGTGAAATCCTAACCTTAATTTTGAACTTTTCACAACAGTTATACAGAATAAAGCAATATATCATATCATATATAACAAGCATATGATTGACTCATGATGGTGTAAAAGTCAGGTTATTTGTTCAGAATAAAGTCATGTTGACTTGGCATTTGTTAAAGTTAACTCCCTCCAAATTTTGTTAATTCATTTTCATTGTTGTCAAACAAACCTTGTCAGACACAACCTAATCTACAAGAAACTTCCCACAATTCACCTTGTTTGAGCTTTTTACTGTTTCTATTCAAATACTCTTACCAGGATGAGCACAAGTCAAGCAACTAAGCATGTGCCAAAGAAATGAAACATAAAAACCTACATGCCCAGCATAGTACGCACGGATTTGGAGCTCGCTGTCAACCTGCACAGTTTGCTTGAGGTCCACGGCTATCACTACAGGAACAAAGATTTAACAAAATTATTTAATAAATGACTGTGTGCTCATGAAATAAAAAAGAAAAACATAGTTTCAAGCATCAACGTGTATGACATGTTTTGTCCAAACAACAAACTCGATGCATAAAAATGCAAGATTGTTCTCCATTTCGATGCTATACTGAAAATGAGCCCATTTCAGAATCAATCTTATACCTCAGCTTCCAGCTAACATATATAGAAGACTTAATACCAAGCTTAAGCCCTCATATTCCATGCTCAAGCAAAACTTTTGCGGGAAGAGCAGATGACTTTTTGCAGTAGATTACTTAAGCTTTTATTTCCAAGTATAAAGAAGCATCATTTGTCGAATGAATGAGATAAATTCACACCATTTAGATGATGCAATCCTCATATGACCTACAGGTCTGCTTCCTTCTCATCAGCCATGATCCTAACCACATCTAATGATTTAAAAAATAAATAAACCACTAGAAATCCCAGTATTTCAGTTATTTAACTCCTGCTACGAAGGAATGTGTTAAGATAAAATATTTCTATGTAATCCAACCATACAAATGTAGTACATCATGATGATTATCAACCAGACTGTGGCTAATTATCAGACATGCTGCACACAAACATGGCAGGAGGACATGCTCAGTCAACCTCATGACAATTGACAGTTGGATCATCCCACGATCTTGTTAGTGTTGTCTTGATATCACAGGGAGGCCGGTAGAGTAAGCAGGGCTCACAAAGCAAACAAAATATACTACACAAGAAGAAAGTACCTTTCTTCATGCAGTCCACAATATGCTCTGAAGTAAACTGTTCTTCTTCACCTCTCCTTTCCACCATCACTTTGCGATAATCTTCCAGCATCAAAGGAGCCAATGCCTTGGTAGGATACTGCAGCAATTTTCAAATGAAGAACTTTATCTAGTCCTCTAAGAGAAGTCACGGTCAAAGGGCATACGAAGAGCGCTAATTGCTTCTGCATCACTTTGTAGACATCATGATCGCAGTTTCACTTTCAGTTACGTAAAAGCGGAAGGTGGGACTCAAGCTAAGACAATTACAAACCATCTAATCCGCGACAGGAAGACAAACTCGATTTAATTACTTATACACCGTTTGACCCATAGATTAGGACAACAACCACGCGTAATTCGATCATAGAAAAAGAAAGACACAGAATGATATTTCCACTAAACATGATCACATAAGAGGAACTCAACTTGATAGCAGAACAACAATCAACCACCAGAAAAGACACCGCCGCATTTTATCAAACACGTAGGACTTACCGTCATGTAGATGGGTCCGCGATAGCCACAGACTTCCGTGAAGTAAGGGAGAGCCCCGACATGATCCAGATGACTACAGAGCACGCCCAAACAGACCGCATTCAATAATACGCACGAAAGTGTCGAGCGAAACTTATCACATCGGTAGCGCATTCGTGCGGATGTCGCTTACAAGTGAGTGATGACGATGCAATCGAGAGCACCGCCGAAGTCGCCGTCCGGAGCGACGCGCGAGAAGTCGGGGTAGCGGCGGTGGTCGAGGTACCCCATGTGCATGCCGCAGTCGAACATGATCCGCTTGCCGTTGATCGTCACCACCGCGCAGCTCTTCCCGACCTCTTGACCCGCACCTGCAAGGAACCCACCACGAGAAACTGCGTGACTCTGCAGTTCCACACACAAAGAAAGAGAGAGAGAGAGGGTGTTACCGAGGACGAGACACTCGATCGCCATGGGAAGCGAGCTGCGAGCTGCGAGTTCTGGTGGGGTGTATTTGGCGCGCCCCTTCGAAGTGGTTTTGCCTGGAAAAAGTTCTTTCTTCTTTCAAAATCGGTCCCCCAAGCTTTGGAAATTATGTTTGTGACACCAAATTTTACTTCCAATTGCAAATTTGCCAAACCTTTCACATAGTGGGTGACCCGTGATTCCGAAAAGTTGAAACCGGGAACCGGCACATTTTATATTTTGGCCAAAACATCAAGTTGCGCCATTTCATTAAAAAAACTTACTGATCAAGTGATTATATTGTTATTTGTTCATGTTGAAAACCATAGTTTCAATTTTTTATGGATGCAAAAGTATCGGTTGAACTCGGTCTTCGAGTAGAATTGGCAGTTCCATCCTTAGAACTAGGGATCGAACTGGAAGGTCAGTTTAGGCCAGTTTGGTTTGGTTCTCATGTTGAACTGGACCTGATGTCACCCCTACTCTAAGCCCGTTTGGGTGCATTGAAGAATTATTAACAAAGTTCCAACGTAATAGTTATTACTTCTAGTAAGATAGAGTAGTAATATCTCTAATGGGGTTTGGTTTATGCAATATGCATTATTTTATTTAGTTTCACGAATGATATACATAATAACAAAATATCTAAGTATCCAAACTTGTCGATGGTCGCTAATTGCTATATCTTTAGTTTACTTGCATTTGGGTCACTAAATCTTTAATCGTTACCACCTAATTTCCCTTACTTGTGATTTATGCACTTCCGTTTTCCTAGTATTGAGGGAACATCCTACGTAGTGGCAAAATTTATAATTTGTCATGTCAACGTCGTTATTAGAGGTGAGCAAAAGGAACTACCATATTAGACCAAACTGGCCGATTCTAGACAGATTTTGGAGGCGCTAGTTTGGCTTTCGATTCGAAAAAATTGAAACCAGTAATTTTCGGTCCGGATGCATGAGTGACAACATGACTACCAAGGCCTTAATGGCTGGCTCCACCTTGGTAAATATTAATCTGAGAACCGATCAAATGGGCGGTTTTGGAAACTGAGAACTGGCCCATCTGAAAACCGATCACTACTACTCGTTATTGAAAATATTAATCGAAGGATCGTCAAAATTCCATCAACTGCCGAAGAAGCAAAGGTCAATGCATTAGGTCTGTTAAAATATTTGAATATTAAATGACTTATTCATCTAACGTTTAGGCTTGGTAGTGGCTTTATTAAATTTTTACATAGTATCAAAGCAGGATATGCGAATTTAAATATTTTCAAATATATAAAATAAAAACATGCATGTTTTTTAATAGCTTAAATTTTCAGAACGGTTGGAAAATGCCCAAAAAAATACCAACGAAAGCGGTGGCAAGATTCAAATGACCTTGAAATGTAGGGCGACAGTAAAGGGAGTTTTGTTCAAAGTGTAATTAGCCCTAGCGAGGACAAAGCAATCAAATTTCATTCACTAACCATGAAATGCTTATTTCAAGTAGGTCAACGAGCAATTTCAGCACTTAAAAAGTTTGATTGCTGACAATATACCCACCTTGTAATATCCAACATGCCCACCTTCAATGACAACAACCTCTCATCTCTCATGCCCATCCTTTTCTCGTGTGTTGTGAAGAACTAAGCCTACTCTATATCAAGTGTACTTAAAAATACCTTCGAACAGCCCCCTATATGACCTTGTCAATTGATTATTTAATTTAAAACATACTTCTTCGCTCTCATTTTTGTTCTTTTAGCGTCCACAGTTAGGTGTATATAATCCATCCATAGCAATCAAGAAGCCATAAGTTAAATCGATCCCCTATAATACAAGTCGATGACATATTGCATACTTCGACTTATTTAGAGACCCTTGGTTTTATTTCTTGACATGTGCTCATTGTCGGGAACGCGCAGTGAAAGCCCAATACATTCACCAAAAGGAATCTCAAGTCGGAGCCCATCAACATATGCAGTTGAACCATGCGAAGAGTTTATAAACCGAACCATAAATATTGTCATCGGAATCACGTTGTTACATCACAACGCCCACCTATACATTAGATTTCTTTCGTCAGACCAAACTATGAAGGCTGCCTAGAAATTGCGTTAGCCACGAGATTCCTTAGGAGATTGCCAAGAGGGAGCTTATGTTCAAGCCCGTCAACATATTCAATTAAACCTATTTTTTCTCAAAAACTTAAATAAATGGATTATAGACCAATTAGGATATATTACAATTCCACATCACACCAACTCTTTGATACGAGGCTTTCACACGTTACATGTGCATCTCAACACTCTTACTTTATCTCAATCCATGTGTCCAATTCTTTTAATTCTATCTTTTTCAATGTCGAAAATGAGTGGTTGACAGTGGCGCTCCGTTAACTATTGAGGTTTACTCCAGTGGCCACCCTTTTTACTTGGAAAGAGAGAGATGGGGAGTTCGATTCCCCACCTTCTCAGGAGGATTAGGAGTGGGGACGTGTAATTTCAGAGATGGATTTTAACTCCCATGCACTGCAAAAGGCAGGACAAAAATCTGAGAGTGAGTTGAGAGTTATAGCAAAACGGATCAAAAAAAAAAACAGCGGCGCTACGTTGGTATGAGTCATGAATATTGTTCATTTTAGCGGGTCCTTTAATGTCACATCACCTAATGCTAAGTTGCATTTAATGCCTAAATAGTCCTATTTAAAATCATATGGACATTCATTTGGTTTGGCTTTTCGCATCTGTCGCCGCCGTGAAACGAGATGCTTTGGCTTTTCGAGACATTTTGTAAAAATTCGACTGACTGTAACACCCTTGCAACTGGACAAAACGCTACAACTACGTTATAGGTCTTTTAGCCATTTTTATAACCGCAACGATCTTGCAGCAGTTTTTTTACCAAACACGTTAATTATTTACAGCCACGTCACAACAGCATGCGTCGCTGAATGCAAGTATTTCGGGACAACACAACACAGCACAGTCGCAACATAACATAGACTCAAACTGTCAGTCTTGTCGGGGAAAACCGGTCTGTGGGCACGGCAGATGAGACGCCGGCGAAAATCGACATGCACCAAGGCGATCCGGTTTCAAACGATTGGAGAGTAATCGCGATCGCTCCACGGTTCCCTATTCGTGCACAGAGCGTGCAAGTGGAGTTAGCACGCAGCGCGAATTCTACTAAACCGAGCGCGATGAAATTGAAATTACACGGGGACTAAAATGCTTGAAAGTCAGAAGGCATTGGATGAAACGAGAATACAAGAAAAAGTTAAAAGGATGAACTCTCGGCGGAGCGTTTGGAGTTTGATCGTGTGTCCTTGTCTACTTCCGAACCCTTCTTAATATTTATAGGCCCCGGGGAGGGCCGCGCGTGGCCGTCTTGTCAAATTATAACTTCCAAGTTCATGCCACGTTTTCATTTTCGTATTTGGCTACATTAAAACTCCGCCAACTCCGCGAAAATTGAATACTTTAAAAAAATATATTTTCCTAAAAAGAGCTCTTATAGAAATGAATGAAAAAAATATCTTCACTGTTCTAAAAAATATTTAGGTATAAATTATTATCGATGATAAAAATATTTTTTATTATTTAATTATTTCAAGCAATACAAACGATTATTTTTCGGAAAACATTATTTAAATCATTGATATTTCGTGAAATAGATAGGAAAAAGCTCTTAAAACAACTTCAGTAAAAATAGGTACCAAAATAAAATGTGTACAAGCGGTAAAAATAACGACAATAGTTCTTTCCTTTTGCTACCCGAAGTGAGAAAATATGTGAAATTACTCTAAAATATGCCCACAATTATTTTCATCCATAAAAGGGGATATATGCTTTATTCTTGGTAGAAATTTTGCTATTTAAGGCCTTGTTTGTTTCGCAAAAAATATTTTCCTCATTTTCCAGTGTTCGGATTGCTTAGGAAAATCAGTCAAAGGAAAATATGTTCATAATCAATGGAAAATTTATGCTTAAATTCAGGAAAATGATTTCCTCTTTAAAAAATGAAAAATCATTTTTCAAAATATAATTAAAATCGGCGTTTAGATCAGGAACTCTATGTTTGGCCACAAGAACCCCAACGCTTGTTCCTAGGCCTTTGACAGTTGCCTCGAGCTGGGGCAAGGTCCGCCGGGTCCATTGAGGCCAAGCCTCGATCCACAGAGGTTGGGCTTGGGACACCAGTGTCTATGGTCGAGCCTAGGACTCCGGTATTGTTGCCTAACTCCTTGGCACCCTGGCCCGGATCCACAAAGGCGGGCTTGAGATGCCGGTGCTTGTGCTCGAATCTCTAACGCCCAAGCCCTGGTCCATTAAGCCCGGGCTCAGGTCCATAGAGCTTAGGCTCGAGACCCTGCACTCGGAGTCGAGTCCATCAAGGCCTAGACTGTGACCCCTGCGCCAATGCTTGAGTCCCCGGCGCTAGGGCTTATGTCCATCGAGGTCGGGCTAGGAACCTCGGTGCCTCGGGTCGAGTCTATTGAGGCTAGGCCTAGGTCCCGATGCCCATGTTTATTAAGGCTAGGCCCGGGATGGTGTCCCTTCCTCGATCCCTAGCACTCATGCTCTGGTTCCCGCCGCTTAGGCACAGGTCCCGGGTCCATTGAGGTTGGGTTTGGGACGCTAGCGCCTGCCCAGGTCAATTAATGGCAAGCTCGAAACCTGGTGCCCGCGCCTATGTCCATCAAGGCAGGGCCTATGTTCATCGAGGTCGAGTCCGAGTCCTCAATACTCGTGCCCGGGTCCATCGAGGCCGGGATCGGGACCCCGGAGCCTAAACAAGGCGACACAATTTTCGTTCAGCGAGCAAGTGCGTTATCAATTGTGCTTAGCTTTCGCTCGAGTAAGCGAGCCACGCCAGCTAAATCGCTTGACATAGCCGCTTAGCTATAGGAGGAGGAGGAGGCTTCTCGCATCGAGTTAAATTTAAAAAGTCGAGGTGCTTACGTGTAAAATAAGTAAAAATTCAGGTGCTTGCGGCGTTATTATCCCGAAAAAGAAATAAATTTGGCACGAGAAAAAAAAACAAAAAAAAGGTGGTCAAAGGTTCAAAATAACACAAGCTAGTCGAGGCTCACGCTCGCGCACTATTGACATTAAAATATTCATGCAGATCTAATGTCGTGACATATTGGCGGTTTTTCCGTTGCTTCTCTGTTCTCTCTCTCTCTCCATTTCTTTCTTTTTTTTTGTTGTTGTTTCGTTGACGTTGGTTCGCTCTCTCTGCATCGATCGGCCGCCTTTCCTCTTCGATCGACCCGTTTCCGATCCTCCGGATCTGACATTCTCGTCGCTCGTTCCGTTCCGATCTCACCTCGCGCTCGTCTCCGAACGACGGCGGCGATCCGTGGTGCCGATTTGGTCCCCGCATTGCGCTCGGTGATCCTCGGAGATGGCGACGATGGAGAGCCTGATCGGCCTCGTGAACAAAATCCAGAGGGCGTGCACCGTCTTGGGCGACCACGGCGGCGAGGGGATGTCCCTCTGGGAGGCGCTCCCGTCCGTCGCGGTGGTCGGCGGCCAGGTAACGGCGATCCCCCGTCTTCTAGCCGCGTTCCCGCTCGTTGATCTCCGCTGCGGATGCTTCGGTGAATCGGATGCTGAGCCCCTTTTTTTTTTTTGTTGTTTGTTTGTTGGGATTTTTAGAGTTCCGGAAAATCTTCGGTGCTTGAGAGCGTGGTGGGGAGGGATTTCCTGCCTCGTGGATCTGGTGAGTTTGACTTCTTTTAGCAATGCTAGATTGCTAGTTCCTTTTAGTGTTTGTCGTGGTGATCTCTTGAATGTGCTGCTTTCGCGCTTTCGTTTTCCCCGAACGTGGTGTTGCAGCTTCGGGCGAGTACGTATTGCGAGCCGGGTGTTCTGTTTCTGAAACCGGGTTTGTCGCTTTCAGGTATAGTCACACGGAGGCCGTTGGTATTGCAGCTTCACAAGACAGATCGAGGGCAATCAGAATACGCGGAGTTTCTTCATGCCCCTAAGAGGAAGCTTACCGATTTTGGTATGTACGTTTGACAAGACCTGCATTCTTGTACTCAGTCAGTGTTGTGCAGCAAGAAAATGTATTCCCAAGCCCCCACTTCCTAAAGCTAGCACTTTTAATGTTTCAGAGTTCGATCATTATAAATAGAACTTTGGTGGGTAAGCCACAAGTTTCGTCACCCGTTAAAAAATAGCACGAGTCTAGTCGAACTGCTAGATTAATCTTCCATCATCCTATGTTGACCACTGAGTTGCTTTACAATACCAAAGAATTTTCGAGACAGTGCAGTAGTGGAAGGAGCTGAAGAAGTGGATTAGTGGCACTTAAATGGTTTATGTATATCTGATAGAAAAAAAAACGGTGTGTATATGAGCTCAAAGGTAACATATCGTGTCTGACTTTTCCTTCTTTCTGACTGTATTGATCCAAGAGGAGTTGTTACAAGTATATTTAACTGTATGGCATACAAAAAAAGCAAACATCGAACTGGTCACCAGCAAAAGATAAAGGTCAATCTATATATATATATATATATATATATATATATAGATGATGATGATGATAAAAATAATGATAATATTTATGGTTGGAAAGAAGGGTGCAACTACAGGAATATGTAGTAGTCTCATGTCACAGGTTTTGCGAGAGAGGTTTGTTGGATGTAATTGCATATTTTTGGAAGCTATAGCAATCAGACAGCAGCAAAATGTACCAAGAGTTGTTTGAGGAGTGAAGGGCCTAAATTTTTATCGAGATCCATGCTTTCCTAAGATTTTAGGTGAGTTGAGGATTCTCGTGAAATGGTCAAAACCACCTTCTTGGATCATGGGCTAGATATTAAGATACATGGACGGAAGCTATGTTAAACAAGGGAAAAAAATTGACAAAATACTTCTTCTGATGAGATTATTAGTGGAAAAATTTGAGAAGGAATATGAGAGAGAAGAAAAAGGAGTTTCGTACAATATCATTAACATGGTCAGAATCCTTAAAAGTGGCCCAATCTGAGTTAGCTAATGGTGCTGAGGAATAAACATTGCTGCAGTGGCTTGAAAATCTTTTACATTATGATCCTGCCTGAACAAGAAGAGGAAAAAGCGGGGCTAATGGTGATCCATGCGATGAAGGACCGGAAGAAAGAAGGCCAGTAGAAGTTTTGTGCTAGCTGTTACCAGAAATCATCTTTGCTAACACCTTACGACTCAAATTCCAGTAAAATAAACCTGCTTCTGTTCTATTTAGGTGGTGGGAGTACTAGTAGCTCTGTGTTTCTCGACATGGTGAAACCAACTAACTAAAATGTAGCTTGAAACCTAGAACTTTCTCAAGCGTCACAGTAGTTAATGATCGACCTTTACTATAGAAATCTTACATTACTTTTGTAGATGACATTAAGAGTCATGTTTTACCTGCTTTGTTGCACAAAGTACTGCCAGCGGAATTGTATGCGATTGCATTTTGAATGTTATGCACTTTCTGAATTAGATGTCAGACCTATTTATTGGTTTTATCATGCAATTATCACGCACCTGGACATTTCTGAAGATGGGCTAGCCTAAAGGTTGCTTCTGAGTGCACCTTCCCAGCTGGCTGAGATATGTCATACTGTCCTTTGTCATGTTGTATTATACTGTCATGCGAGTAGATTCTTCTGGTTTGTAGGAGAAAAATTCCTCTCTGCATACCTTTCGCTTGTAGTCTTTCTTAGAAATATAGATCACAGAAAGTCACAATAGCTTTACACATTAGCATCATTTGTTCTGAATTTTCTTCATATAAGAACTCAATATTCATTTTATATGATCGAAAAGCTGTCCGGCGCAATAAGTTCTTGTCAGAATAAGTTAAGCAATTTTGCCTGGACTCTGATGCAGTGATAATTCTTCTTTTGTGCAGCTGCTGTTCGGAAGGAAATTCAAGATGAAACAGATCGTATAACAGGGAAATCAAAGCAAATATCAAATATTCCAATTCATCTGAGTATCTATTCTCCAAATGGTATGTGCTTTCTTTCTTAAGACAATGCTAACTAAAGATTTTAATATCCTAGTAGCTAGAAGAAAGATTTGATTTAATATTGGTAGCTATATATATGTACTTATGATTACATGGATTTCTAGCAAAACATCATGAAAATAAAAAAGGTTGTGCATTTGGGCATGAAGCTAGTCTGATCTTGTTTGCCTTTGTTTAGTAAGGGCATCACACACGTCTCTCTCTGTCTTGCCCTTATACAAGTAAGTTAGCCTGCGTGGGTTTGTATATCTTTCTGTTATCTATATGGTTACACTCTTTTGATGAATTTTCCACCTAAGTTTTTCAGTAGATGTGGAGCTATATTATCAGGGGCAGATTTTGTACTTTGTAGTATGATTTGTTCTTCTTAATATGTGAGTCTTGATACATGATTAAGGCTTTGATTTTGAGTCATTTAATAACTTTCACTTGATACAGAATTGAGTGCAATGGCGCAAAAAGATTAATATAGCTGACAGTGGGATAAAGGCTTACTTTTGTCATCATTAATGTTCAAGACATGCATGGCGCTTTCATCTATGCTGCTAGTTTTTTCAAATTAATTAAGATATATGTTGACTTCCAGACTAGAATGTCATCTTGGTCCAATCTTTTCTTAACCTGGCCATTTCTGTCAATTGACAAAAGGTAGAACGTTTTAATGCTGATTAGGGTTTGGATAGACGTATGAAAAACCCTTGTCATATTTAAATGTTGGTATAAAATATGAATGGACCATTACTAGTGAGAATTGTGTGCAGCCAAAAGAAAAGCCATTGCCTGAACCAGCTAACTAGTGCTCATTGGTTAGACTGCAACAGTTGCAATCAGAGCTATCACTGTGTCCAGAGTCCAAATTTTTAAATGATTTGTGAGGGCTGAAAAATAAATTGTGTGAAAAAAGGCATGGCAGAAACTTGGCTTTTTAGTTGCCAGCAGCTAATATCTTGTGATTGAACGCTTAATTCTTTAAAAAGGAATGCATTTTGTTTCAAGTCAAAATTTTTGGGTATGTTGATGTTTTGAGCTATGAGAAGTTAAACTTTATCCTTTATTCAAGAAAAAGTTTTCTTCGATAGATGTTCAATTTATTGGAAATTATCAAATTAGTTTTCTTCTGACATTAGATGAGATCTCTTAATTATTTCTGAGCTCTTTTCCTTACCTATTGAAAATGTTGATGAACATTGTTTTGCATGACAGTTGTAAACTTGACACTCATAGATCTTCCTGGGTTGACAAAGGTTGCTGTAGGTAATCTTTTGAGAGGACATATTTCTTGCTGAGCTTTTTGTCTCTTTGTTTGTGTCTGTATCAATGATTTTCTTTTCTGAGGTATGCAGAAGGACAGCCCGAAACTATTGTTGAAGACATTGAAAACATGGTGCGTTCCTATGTTGAAAAGGTGAGGGAAATTATTTACTAATTTAAATTGACTTACATCTTGTCAAAGAATAGTTCTTAATGGGTGCAAACAAATGGGTGCAGACTGAACTTAATGAAGTTCCGCATGGGAAAAAGGAAGTTGACTTTTAACAATTGCACCAATTTTTACAAAGAGAGACGGCTAGATGGTGACATTTTAATCCTCCAAACTGATCTAGAAGCTATTATTCATCCTTTTCTTTATGAGGTTATGTCTTGCATTGAGTCATTAGTTTGATCTAGAGTCTAGTCTTGATTTTCATTATAAGAAAAACATTACTTTATAGATCATCGCATCAAATATTAGTTACTATTTCCCCTTTACATTTGGAGAAAAAAGAAATTACTCCAGGCATTACTTCTCATGTGGAACCAACTTTTATTCTCCTCTGGGGATGAATAGTAAAAGAAATCTATATTAATTCTACTTCCACCCCCTCCTTTTTAATTAAGTTTATTCAAATAGATACTGTTTTTAGATTTGGATACCTACATTGTTACACAACTGAAAGATAATTACTATTATCCAGCCCAACTGCATCATATTGGCAATATCACCTGCTAACCAAGATATTGCTACTTCGGATGCCATCAAACTCGCAAGAGAAGTTGATCCTTCAGGTTAACAGTTATAATGCTGAAATTTCAAATTTGTTTGGTAGTGAATATACTGACTGTTTTACCATCTTGGGTCTATTTAGGGGATAGAACATTTGGAGTACTGACGAAACTTGACCTGATGGACAAAGGAACTAATGCTCTTGAGGTAATGGCAGTTTTTCACTTACTGTGTTTCCTCAGGTTCTGTGTTGATATAATGGATGAGCTATGCATGAACATTGAAGGTTCTCGAAGGAAGGTCGTACAGATTACAGCATCCTTGGGTTGGAATAGTAAACCGTTCACAAGCTGAAATTAACAGGAACGTTGACATGATTGCTGCACGTGGAAAAGAGCGTGAATATTTTGAAACAAGCCCCGAGTATGGACACTTGGCAAGCAAAATGGGTTCAGAGTATCTTGCCAAGCTCTTATCTCAGGTTTATTTGTTCTTCTGTTTTAAAAGTTAGCTAAGACTTTACCTCATACTTTCTACCTGTCCAAGTTTTGCATATTTCATCAATACAAGAAACTTATTAGAAAATTTATTTGTCAGCATTTGGAGACTGTTATCCGACAGCGGATTCCTAGTATTATTGCCTTGATAAACAAGACAATAGATGAACTTAATGCAGAGTTGGACCGTATTGGCAGACCCATTGCAGTGGATTCAGGGGTAGCAGTCTGCTTACTCTATTCATACTCGATCAATTTTCTTCCCTGACAAATGTACCTGAAGTATGTTCTTTCCGTGTATAGGCCCAGCTTTACACTATTCTGGAACTTTGCCGTGCATTTGATCGTGTATTTAAGGAGCACCTGGATGGAGGGTAATTTCTTCATATATATTCTTTGGGAATTGGTGCAGTTTTAATCTCTGGATCCTTTATTGATTCTTTATCTTCATTTAAACTGATCATTGTTGTATGAGCCCTGTTAACTAATCCACATAAAGTTCTGGTTATGATGGCTGATGAATAAGATCCTCAATCCATGCTTCTACAACAGTACACATTGCAGAAATAAATAGCTAGGTTACAGCACTTAGCTCTCCTTTGGTCCTCACCTGGTAATGGATTGAAACATGAAAGCTTTGAAGAAGAAAACACACTTTCAGATTTAAGAACGATGCAACATTGCTTGAGAAACAGATAATGGAATGCTGGCACTTAGTTGTGGTCAAAATTAGTCGTTTTTTCTAGGAGTTTGAACATAGGGGATGGGTTGGATAAGAGAAGTAGTAAAACTAAGAAGCAATATTATTTCTTCTTCAGGTATATTGCATTCAAACGAAGTCAATAGGGAATCAACTGGATTAGTTGAGTTCCATTCTTGGATTTGGAGTTGATATTTGCTCTTCTGATTCAATTGTTCATGGATTTAATAAAAAAATTTCAGTAATATTGACATTGATGGATACTGGTGACAGTAGTGTGGTTGGTTCGTTCTCAAAGAATAGGGGCCATCGGCTCAGCTATTGGGCCTATTGGCTTAGCTTTTTCAGAGGAATGCCTTCATTACGAAATATGGTTGTCTAATATTGTGCAAATTTGTTAACGAGAGGACTTACAATGATTGATATATCTTTATTGTTGTTGCTGATGCAATTGCTGCAAAAGATAGTATGCTATCAACTGAAAGTTTAAAATGACAACAATTTTTATATGTATTTAAATTGGTTTGCGGTCAGAGAGAAGGCATGCGTAGTAACACTGTCTAAATTGTCGGTAGAAGTACAGATAGATAAGATACGACGAGTAACCAAAACATTTAGTGTCTCAATATGTCACCGTGGATCTACAGTCTGACTTTTAGATGGATTTCTAGTGGGTCCACGACCACCATGGGTTTAATATGTATCAGAGTAAGAGGCTCCATGGTTGAATCTGTATGACTCTTGTTCCACAGTTTTGGCTTGATCCAATATGCTAGTCATACATAAGGGGGAGTGCTTTAAATGAATAAGCTTTTAGATGTTCTTGCAATTTTGAAATTGTGTTTAGGTTCATTAAGACATTTGCCAAAAACTCATTGAATACTCCGGATGGACAAGTTTTTCTCCGGTGAGAATATGATGTTGTATGATTTAGAGGCAACTAAATCTACGATCTTGCCCTGTGAGAGCCAAAGATAGCTGACTGACAAGTTGCTGTCCAGGCGACCTGGTGGTGATCGGATATATGGGGTTTTCGACCATCAATTACCAGCTGCTTTAAAGAAGCTCCCTTTTGATCGCCATCTTTCTTTGAAGAATGTGCAAAAAGTTGTATCTGAGGCTGATGGTTATCAGCCCCACTTGATTGCTCCAGAACAAGGGTACCGAAGACTCATTGATGGATCCATTAACTACTTCAAAGGCCCAGCTGAAGCCTCAGTAGATGCTGTAATTCCTTCATTTTACTAATGCTCTAGTGGGTGGAAAATGCCGTCTTGTTTGTTACGAGAAATGAGTTCTCTTAGGTTGCAGCTTCTTATTGCTTTGCCAGATTATATGTGGTAGTTTTGAAAGACCAACTTTTGGTACATGCACAGCAGACATGGTTGAAGACCTTTTTGTTTTATGTCCCCCGGATCTTCCTGTTCAACACGTAAATGGATTTGTAGCGGTAACATTTAAACAATCGTGCGATATTTGACACATGCTTGCATGTGCGGCCACACACACACACAAATGCCCCTGCACGCACATGCTCATGATAGATGGCAAGACTGAACTTCAACAATAGTGAATTTGTTTACATCCTTGCTATCATATAATCATAAATCAGAGCTTTCTTGAAGATAAGAATTGTAAGAGGATGATCATGTAGCTTTTACATAGTTATGCTGGTCATAACTGTTACATTTTCTTTATCATGTGGACATGATGACTGTTCTTTTGTTTCCAACTGGTATGGCGCAAGATTCTCTATTAGTTTCTTGAATGAACAAACTATCTTTCTCCTCCTCAGGTGCACTTGGTTTTGAAAGAACTTGTACGCAAATCGATTGCTGCGACAGAGGTAAGCAACTTATGTTTTGGAAAACACAAACTGTTATCATGGTTGCGGCAATATCAATATCTTGAAATTTGCTGGTGGTTATACTTTTTACCGGTCCAACTAAGGCAGACACAACTGAAATAATCAACTCAAACTTTTTCGATTGTGGTTAGAGTAACAGATAATTGAGCTGAAAAAATCAAAATAAACTAATTCTTGAAATTGTTGAACCGTGTCAACTTTGGAAGGCTTTACTTTCTCTCCCAGCAAAGGAACGATTGAAGAATGTCCAATATTTGCATGACATAGAATATTCTGTTCAGGTGTCTCTCAGGACATGTTTTAAATTATCTGGCATTCCTTACTGCTTTTCGTATACGCATGTTGTAATGGTAATTATAGTTGCAATGGTGCGGTCTTGCTTTGTCAGATTCCACGACATGCAATGGCAATTCACACATCAAAAACTAGAACTGTATAATTCAAAAAATCCCATGTTTCAGCAAACTAAATTTCTGGCAACTCACATATGCTCCTGCCATTATAGAGTGCAGATTTATATTTGAGAATGAAATCCCTTTGAATGGCTGTGAGCTTTTGAGACCGAATATTACGCAGGTACAAAATAAGTGCAGCGACATAAGAAATATAAGTAACTATTAGTAATCATAAGCACCTGTTGTTCTCCATTGGTGGAACTACCATTGACTTTCATATTGTAGTTATTATCTTGTTCATCAAATTAGAGATGCTGGTAGATAGCATCCTTTGCTTGTTTGATGAAACTCTCAATAAAGAGATGATCACTGATTTTTTTGACTGGAACTTGCGTGTTCATTGGTAATTCTAGGAGTTGAAGCGGTTTCCATCACTTCAAGCAGACATTGCTAATGCTGCAAACGAAGCACTGGAAAGATTCCGTGAAGAAAGCCGTAGAACAGTTATCCGTCTTGTTGACATGGAATCTAGCTACCTAACAGTGGAATTTTTCCGGAAGCTTCATCTTGAACCGGAAAAGAGTCCAAATTCCAACCCCAATGTCCCTAATGCGGATCGCTACTCAGATAATCATTTTAGGAGGATAGGTATGTGGTCTTATAGTATCATCATAGAAGAGTGAAATTACAGTGTATCTATGCATGGAAGATTTAGCAAACACATTCTATTCTTGCTTCAGAGTTATGTCAGAGTTTGCCTTTTAGCCTTTCAAGTTCTCTATTAATGGATAGATGCTCTATGGTTTCCCCTTATGTAATGCTAGAATCACATCAGTTATAATCCCATACTCAGATTAAAGTTGTAAGTTTTAACTGGAAAATAAATGGAGTCGCTATTGATTGAGAAGTATTCATGCTGTTTGCTGTCCAGGGTCCAATGTAAGTGCTTATATTGGTATGGTTTGTGATACCTTAAAAAATACAATTCCCAAGGCTGTTGTCTATTGTCAAGTACGAGAGGCTAAGAGAGCACTGCTGAACAACTTCTATGCTCAAGTTGGGAGGAGGGAGGTAATTTTCAGGACTCTACTGTTACTTTACTGATTCTCATTCTGGTTACTGCACTTCTTATTTGTCAAATGACAACAAACATCAAGTCGGCAAATTCTCCCGAGCATGAACCTAAAGCAAAATTAAATTAAAAGTGGTGAAGCATTAGTCCATTGAAACTTTTTAACTTGATTGTCATGATTATAACCTATGTCTCTCCGTGTGGACATTCACAGCTGCTCCCAAAAGATGTTTGATTCTATTACTTGGGATATTATTTTTAAGGTTGGATGACCTCTTTATCCAGTGCAGATTCAAGAGCATGAGTTATAACTTGCTTAAATGGTAGAAACTCATCTCAATTTAGTAATGTTTGATGTTCATGATATGATAAGTTTTAAATCCTAAAAGTCGAGGAAACTGGTCACTATCATTCCTACATGCAAATTTGGCAGAGTTTTTTTATCACTTTAGGGCCCATTTGGTTAGTAAGAATGACAAATGAGACATTTGAATGATGCGAAGTAAAGAATCTACCTGGGAAGTAATGTCCAGATCACCACGGTTGGTAACACCTTGGAATAAGAATATTACCTTTCTTTTGTTACTATTTATGGATGCCAACAACTATAATATAAACAACTCTTAGAACTTTATTTCCTTACCAGATATTTCTCCTTACAAAAGTTACCAAAGCCAAGCCACCATTTTAAACTCGCCTTTTCAGTTGGGTCCTCTTATTCTTGTTCATTTCTCTTAATTCCAAGTTAGGAGATGGCCTTAGGAAAGCGAATGATTGCTCTTAGAGCTTTTCTCTTACCATTACATATTTGGTGGAGTATAATTACAACAGAAGAAGAGGTGCACAAGTTTTATATACGTAGATTGATGGGTAGCAAAAGGACAGGTTGAGTAGCAAAAGGACAGGTTGAGTGATCCAAAAGATGTATGGCCAATGTAGAAAAGAGACTAAGCATGCAGAGTACATGGAGTTAAATTCAAGCTGAACAAGGGATAATTGTTGGCAAATGAGAAAATTATCTGGAATTCAATAACTTATGTAATAGGATAAATAATGTTTGACAGGAGACTTGAAATGATTTCATTGATAGGTTCATCAAGATTGATGTGGTGGATCGAATATAGCAGTAACAATGGTGACTTGTTGCCTGATTTCGGGTGGAATCTCAGTACTCTTTGTAGAGTGATAAGGAGAGATGTAGAGAAGACAGAGCACCAGCTTCTGCAATTTATTTAGGAGTCAAGTTCTTTCTTATGACCAATCTTTCATTCATATGTCATGAAGCAACCTTTGTTTTCGACTCATTCTTTAAATGTCTGTAATCCATGATGTCTTGCACTTAGACATACAAATAGATAAGTCGTAAGCACAAGGCTTGACTGTTGTGTAGTTGCTTAGTCATACATTCGGTCAATGACCCTACTATATGACCAATTAAAGCTAATCATATCATGATTCGTAAAGCCATTACACCAGATGACAAATGAAATATGGTAAAGATATGCCTGGTCTCTTTACAGGAACTTTAACTTTTAATTTGATGGAAAATCTAGTTTTTCCTTATGTGCAGCAATGCTGGATCTATCGAGTTAGTAGTGCTGTATAACTACATGAAGTGACAGCATAACCCTCGACGAAAAGAAATGGCAATATAAACTTTGTTAGAAGTTGCTTTGATTATTCTTGTTATTCTTTCTACCATTTCAAAATGAGGTTTTATTTGTTCATGAACTACATTAGCACTGATTTGGCAAATATGCAGAGGGAACAACTTGGTGCAATGTTAGATGAGGACCCAGCTCTCATGGAGAAGAGAACAGCCATCGCAAAAAGGCTAGAATTGTACAAATCAGCTAGGGATGAGATTGATGCAGTGGCGTGGAAATGAGGGAAGCATCGCATTGCAATATTGTCCAGCTTTTGATAATCAATTTTCCCATTTGAATCAGCAGCTGATGCATGGATCTGAGACAATTCATTGATATTCTTTATCTATTGATATCGAGAAAAGCGCGTTACTTGAGTTCTCTTATTTCCTTTCTGAACGCGTCATCGGTTTAGTTTTGCTTCCTATTGTGTAATATAGTTCCTGCCGATTTGTGATATACACTGTCCATCAATTTCACGATGAGTTTGCTTTTAAAGGGAAAATGCATTTTCTTGAGATATGGTGGTGATTGATACCTTAGCTGTATTGTATCCATATTGATGAAGTTTTTCAAACTTTTGGTATTGAATTTATACAGTGCACCTAAGAGAAAAGTGTTACCTTTTCATATTTTATGATAGGAATAATATTGATGAAACATTTTGACAAAGAGCTGATAGCCTTTAAGTTGGGACATCATGTCTGTAATAGCTGTAGCATTGCAGAATGGTTTAGCAAATGGCTTGTTATCATGTTTGAGGATTTTGCTAGCCTTTGCAGTTTTGGCATCATGTAATTCATTCGAAGGAGATCTACAATGAATTACATGATACAAAGGCTTTGTTACAGACGTAAGCAGTGATACGATGATTATGATCAGGAAGAGGAACTTTAGTTTTATCACTTAGATGCACGTCATCCAAATTTAATACAAATAGAGAGCGATAGAGGTTTGCTTAGTAAATGGTTCCTTCGAATGCGTACCTGAAAAGCTCGTTTGAACATAAACGTGGTGATTGCCCCTGATATCTATCATTAGTGTTTGGATAATCCTAATTATTGCTTGAAAGTAAGATATCCTCCAAGACCGCTTGAAATGCAATACACTACAAATTCCCAAGAATCCAAAGTGCGTCATTGCCGCAAAACTAAATTCATCATCCACGGTATGCAGATGAGTATTTGAAGGAATAGGCCCGATAGATTGCTGAATGAGAGATTGAGACGACTTAGAAAGTCCAAACTGGATATGCTAGCTAGGGACTCTTCCAGAAATCTTCTTGTGTGATAGGTCAAGTGATTCTAAATTTTGGGGGTTTCAATGTTTGAAGGGGTTTTCCCTCTCAAATCGTTTGGAGAGAGGTTCAAACTCTGAAGTTCGTTGAGCCAAGTCAATTCTCCTGGTATTCCTCCATTTACGTTGTTTGCGGAAAGGTCAATGGAATTGAAAAATTGGAGTGTCTTGCTAAATGTTTGGCTGGTCCCTTTGCATGAACCATGATGTAAATTGATGCCATAACTGGCCAATAGGACTGCTAATTGATATCTCCAACCATACAAGAATCCATCCAAACATAGCGGAATGGTTCCAGAGAATACCGTTCTGTGCTAGGCTTAAGAACTGGAAATGATTAAGTTGGCTGAGTTGCGTGGGAATGCCTCCGGTGAAACTATTCTTCTGGAGATCGAACATGCTTAGAATGTTGTCCAAATGAGGTATTTTAACGGTGAAGTTAGTATCATTTAGATCAAGGAGCAGCAGCTCAGTTTGGTTTGACACACATTTGGGAAGCTCTTCATCGAAGGCATTTTTACGTAGGATCAGAACTTTTAATTGCTGAAAATGGGCAGAAAGAGTTTAACTTGTCTCCCAGCAAAATCCATTCGAGTGCTCGCAACTTTTTCAGACATAAGGGTAGTCTCCCAGATAGTTGGTTATTTCACATATAATTGGACAGTTAGCTTTGTGAATGAGTTGCTTTTAATGAGCACTACAAACAAGATGTCTCTCAGCTTACAATGTGAGAGTTTAGCATGTGAAGAACTGCGGTGAGAGTGGAATATGCTTTTGCCTTCCAAGTCCTTTGAACATAAAAAGATTAGTAGGACTGAAAATAATAATGCTGCATTTTCCTCTTAATGATAGAATTAGGTAAAGATTACCCAATAACACTGAAGTATGCAACAATAAGACATATGCAAGGTAAGATTAATGTTGGATAATCTTGGGAAAGAAAAAAGGTGGATATAACGTATTTGACCACTTACATCGAAGCTATTCATTATGCGAATGAAATCAAAAAATGTCTATAAGCATTTATGTGGGATGTGTCGTACTCATTCTAATTCATAGTGAGTGTTTTAGTGAGTCCATAGTAAATCTCTCTATAAGTATAAGAAATCACTCAAGCAATGGAAATGGTGAGTTTTTGCCTAGACTCGGTCTATGATAGAACGAGCAATCTCATGTGTTCAACTTGCGACCTACCCAATTTTGTTGTTCATGAAGTGGTGACACGGGTCGGCAAATCTGGACATTAGAGCGGTGACTAGCCGGGTGACTCTTCAATATTATTCTGTCAAAGCCAACAAAAGGAATTGTTGGTGTAACTATCTTGTTCCTAAATTCGATCTCGAATGGAATAATGACACAAACAGTATCTAAACTTTGGGGTCATGAATTTTTAATTTATTTAATATGGTCTATGAATTTTTGGTACATGTTTAATGTAGTCCTTAAACTATATAAAAATGTTCAATGTAATCCCAGTTAATAAAAAGACTACATTACATTAAACATTTTTATATAATTCATGGACTAAATTACATATGTACCAAAAGTTCATGGACGACATTAAACAAATTAAAAGTTTAGGATCACATTGCACATTTGACCAAAGTTCATGAACGGTTTGTGCCATTTCCCCATTATGAATTAATTCTTTGAGATGGACACTTAAAGTGTGCATCTGAAAGTCATTAAAATCAGGCCATGCTTCTTGTAATCATTAAAATAGGATTAGTTGCCTCATTTTCATCAACACAGCTAAACTAGTCAGTTTCTTTTCTTTGCTGGAATTTCAAGTGCGCAGCATTACTCTGATAGATAGTTACTACTGCACGGAGAAACTTCCTGTAAGGAATCGCCTTCATTTAATAGCAGTGTTGGTAATTGATTGTTTGCCTTAGAACATGCTCACAGCCTAGCATGGTTATGATTGTTGTCACGCTGTATTTGAGGGAACTCAGTCGGAACTAGAGTACCAACAAAATTTCATGGCGGCGTTGGCTGCGAAACGGATGTTTCTACGCTTCTTGAGACGGCAAGTTCTGCTGCCTAGCAAGCGTTTGGGTATATTGATGTACTAGTAGAATGCATTGTACAAAACCGATGGACACTCCATATAACTTGATACTGAAATGAAGATACAATCAAAGGGAAAAAAAAGACCCTACAGGGGCTTTTACGTTCATATTTCCAGAGCATTTAAGCCGAGTTGAGGTGATATTATCAATCTCTACTTCATCATGCCTGCAGGAGGAACTGGAGCCATTTGGATTCCTCTGTTCCGCCTTTCCATATTCCCATACCATCCTAAACATAATCACAGAAAATGAAGTTCAGGAACGAAATCGTCGGTCCGTTTTTTCAAATAATCTCCATAATCAGAAGAACCCCATTTTAGATGCATCATGTTCTAAGGAAACGTCGTTATGTGCATCTTGATTATAAGGAGGAGAGCCGCACGTACCAATGGACATGTCGAATCCGTGCCTTTCGAGCTCACGGTACTCCTGCGTTAAGGCACAGGATTCGCAGCAAAAATGGACTAAGCAATCGGCGCAAGGAGCCTCTTGCAGCTGGTATTGCTGTCTTATCTTGGAACGGTAGAAGCAGGAGTAGCACCAGCCGCACCCGGTCAACAAAGTGATCGCTGTGTAAATAGCTCCATTCACAGGGCATGCTGCAACAACAACGATTTGAGTAAGCGAGTCTAATGTTACTCCTTTTTCAATTTGCGCGAACGCTGTTGTATTCTACTTACAAACTGATCCGCGATCGACAATCTCCGCGATTCGCCCGAATGTGATGCATGGGCACCAAAATGACAAGCAACCTGTGAGATTAACAAGATATCAACCTGCATAAGCTATAAATAACGCCATTGCTTCTCTGGATTCACTCAAACTCAACATATTGCCATAGTCGTCTAAGATCATTCTATCGCTAAATTCTTATAACACGTCATCACCCGCGCGATTAGGCTATTGCAGTTAGAAAGTTCGCGTGCATTGACCGTCTGACTTTTCCTCATCGATGTCGCCTAGTGGATGTACACATGGGCGTAATGGTTTCATCAAGTGTTAATCCACCTCTAAATCGCATCTGAGTGTGAGGAAAATTTTCCGGAGGACTTACAAGTTGGAACGTCATCGAAGCAACTGAAGAACCCGGCGGACCAAGGCACGTTGTTCACGGGATGAGCATGGGGACCCGCGTTATTCCCATAATCTGGGTTCATGGGTTGCACCGGGATGCCATCTACCAGCTGCGGCGGCGGAGTGGAGGCACCCGGCTTTTGTGGGTAACCATCAAATGCGTTTGAGGAGTACATAATGTTGAACTGCTACTATAGATATCAATTCCAAAATCGGGTGAGGTTAAAGAGGATTGAACAATGAGATGTTGTGATGCACACATGATATATATATATATATATATACACACACACACATACCCATCTCTATGCATCTGCGTTTGTATATGTTGCGTAAAAGAGGAGTTCTATTAATAAATGTTGACACCAGAAGCCGCCGTGACTATGTCGTTACTCCGCGTTTGAGTTTGTGTCTTCAATTTCTCTTAAAATAGAGTTTGGTTGCCGCAATGACAGAGAGCCAACGTTGAAAGTTGATAATTTGTTGAAAAGTGATGCTTTATTTAAGCTCAAAGCTAATGTTATTTGATTTAAATAATCACAGTCGGCACTATCAATCGCCCCCGGCTTTGCCCTACCCTAGGTCGAGGTTTGCCCTTTTGATTCGCGAGTACAAGTTACGTACGAATTTACTGCGGTGGGAAACGTTGACTATAGAATAAATTAAGAGAAGTTTAGGCATTTTGGATGTGGATTAACATGCTAAGGATCTTTCTTATGTGCAATTTTATTAATCTATCGTATGTTCTTTTAGACCGAGATCAGCTTCTAAAGTTGGACACGATTTTGCTATTATGACTTGACCGTTGCGCTTTCACGTGGATAACTTGTTTTCTAACGAGAAAATGACACAAATAGTTTTTATACTTTGGTTGAATGCGCATTATCATTTCTAAACTTTTAATTCGTTTAATATGGTCATTAAATTAAAATTGTTCGTGAACGTCCAATCAAGTCCCTCAACTTTACATAAAAAAAATAAAAGCTTTCGTAATTATATCATTGTCCAGATTTTTAAATATCTTTCCATTTCAATCCATTTTCCAAATCAACGAAAAACATGTTTAATTGTTATTGCTTTTTTACCTTTTTGATCTCTATGGATAGTTCTATTTAAGTATATTTTAGCTTATGATATCTATAATAGTAAAAGTAAAACATCATTTAGGCTGCACATAGCAACCATTCTGTGTCCGGGAACAGATTCTACTAAAAAATGATTATTTTTTATTTTGTGCCCGAAAATAATTTCTTAACATTTGAAAGCATTTGATAACTACCCAAAATTTCTATTCTTAGAATAGAAAAAGAACAAAAATGTGTTTGGTAACTACATAAAATTTCTTTTTATTAAAAATATTTTGAATTTTTTTAATATTTCTTTCTTTTTTTCCTTTTTATTTCTTTTTTTTTCCTTGGCCATGGCAGGCGAGGGCGTTGTGGCTCTTGCCATCGCCACCCCCAGCGACGGTGAGGTTAGCCTCGTCAGATCACGGCGAGGTTGAGCCTCACCAGACCAAGACGAGGTCGACCTCGCCGTCGCCTCCTTGGGGGGGGGCGATGGCGACGGCGAGGTCGGCCTCGCCAAATCACGGCGAGGTCGAGCCTCTCCCAGCCAAGGCGAGGCCAACTTGGCCGTCGTCGCCCCCCCCCTCTCGACGGCGAGGTCGGCCTCGCCATGGCCGGGCGAGGCTCGACCTCACCCAGATTTGGTGAGACCGACTTCGCCGTCGCCACCCTCGGCGACGGCGAGGTCGACCTCGCCAATTTGGGCAAGGCCGACCTAGCCGGCCCTGGTTGGTCACTAGTGGCCGGTCGCCGGCGGCGAGTCGGCTGTGGGCCGGGAAGAAGATGAAGAACAAATAAAAAAGAAAGAAGAAAACCAAGAAGAATCAAAAATGAAAAATTGTTCCAAAATCAAGAAGCTTTGTTCCAAAACTGATTTTGGAAATAATTTTTTTGCAAATATATACTCGGGCACAAAAATTTTAACAAATAGATTTCTGTTCCCAAACTAATTCTGGGAACAAAAGAACATAAATTTTGCTATTTGACAAGTTGCCAAACGACTCCTTAAATTCATATCGGGTTGATATACCTAATAGAATATTATCATCTACTGTTACATTTCCTAATTGGAGTAGGTTTTCTAAAAGGGGTTTTATGTTTTGGATAAGAATATTATGTATATAATAAATGGTCGTCTTCCACCTCAGCTAGAGATCAGGCGATTGGGCAACTAAGTCGGACATGGTGGGGCCACGAAGTTGCTTACTCAGCAGCTTCGCATTGTGGCCAAATCTGGACTGGGTTTTAGCTGCTGGTTTGAGTGCTTTAATCCATCAATTTTGCTGGAGTTTTTGATTAATTGGCAAGTTCATGTATAGTACTTTAAGCCTCTCACCAGAATTTGCAATTTTCTCCACCCAATTTTGCAAGAAAGCCCCTCAAAGTTGGTCATTTTTTTGCCCAAGAATGACCAATTTGATTCAATTTGGTCCTTTTGGCTCTGTTTGATCAACTCAACCTAGCCCAAGCTCAATTTCAACCTTAATCAGGAGTCAAAATAATATAAATGATGATTTAATGACTTGGGCAAATTTTGTAAAATTTGCAAATTGGTCCCTCAACTTTTGGAAATTGTATTTTGGCCCCAACTTCTTGTTTCAATTTCAATCTGATTCCCAAGGCTTGGCTAGTCGCTAGCCCCAAATTTTCTTCTTCTATTTTAGATTTCAAGAAAAAATAATCCATTTAAAATCTATACTAAATGCCTAGGTAATATATATGCAAGAATTTGATATGAAATATTTTTGTGGAAACACAAGTTCCAATATTTTCGGAAATATGTAAATATGACCTTTGGGAAAAAATTTAGGTGTCAACATCATTCTCTTCTTCACTTTCGAAATTGGCCACAAGACAGAGATTTGCTTTGTCGTCGTCACTGCTGGATTCACATTCGGTGTTACTCCTCATTTAAGCTATTAGTGCCCATTTCTTCTTTTTGAATTTGCACTTTTTTTTCTTGACCAGTGGGTAATCCGACTTTATGTGATCTGGTTTTCTGCATTCATTACAAACAATATATTTACCTTTGCTTTTTTCTTTGTTCTTAAATGGCTTCTTGTCCTCTGAGAATTTGATGTGTCTTCTTCCCCTGTAGTTTCCTCCTTTTCTCATGAAGTTTTTAACTTTTTGGTAAACAGCGTCATATCCTCATTATCTTCATCTTCTCATGATGTTTTTGTAGTCGGTTATGTTCGTATATTAGAAACTGAAATTAAATATCAAGAAAACAAACCTGAAAGCAGCAGTATAAATAAATAAGCAGAATGTTGATCCGAGCCCAACGAAATAACGTCGCGTCCTTAAGACGAATTTGACCCCTCAATCAGTATCCGAGGATATTGGACAATCGTCTTCCAGGATAGAACGGATCTCGTTCCTCCGAAACGGTACGTATTCGGAGGACTCCTACGAACGCAATTTTTGCAGAACAATCGCATAAAATGACAATGATGAAGTGAATATGCGTAAGTGCGTCGGGAAAATGTCTTGCGAGAATGCTAATGTCACGAAGTGTCACTATCCCGAACTAACTGTTCAGTCTTATTGAAGTGGCGAAAATAATGAAGAGTTACGAGGGTTCGTGAACAGTAGCGGAAATTCACTTGAACCGGTTCGGTTCGTGAACAGTCGCGAAGGGTTTCGGTTTTCCGTTCGGGCGAACCGAACCTAACGAACAGACATGTTTGTTTATCCAAAAAATAAATAAATAAATTCTAAACAACGTGTCTGTTCGGAAAAAATAAAAAAAAAACCGATAGAAAGTAGACCCGACCCGAACCGGACGGACAGACGGCGGCGCGCGCGCAGTGGGTGGACCGACCTAGCTTGATGTAGGTCCTCTCTCTTCCACAAAAGTGAGGTACTCCTTGGAGCCCAAACCCATTTGTGAGGCTCAACTATTTGAACCCATCTCCCATCTCTCTTCTACCCTATGTGGGATACTTTCACCCACCCACTTCTCATTCAATTTTTTGGGATTTTGGTGCCAAAATCCCAATAGTTTTTTCGCAAGCAATGTAATTGTTAGCTTTTAAATGCCGTAATTTTCTTACTTTTGGAGTTGCTTTCCTCATTTAGGTGCTCTGCTTCGTATGACATTAGTATGCCTATCAATTCATTTATGGTGATGGGTTGAACTCTCATGGTTTCTTGTGCTGAGGTCTTTATGTAGCTCTATTCTTTTAGAGGTGCTCTCAGCAACTTGTTCACTTTTTCTCTGTCAGTGAAGATCTTTCCTTAGTTTGCCAAACCAATCACTATCTCAGTGAACCTTGTGAACATCTGTGTTATTGTTTCGTCAGATTTCATCTTGAACAGCTCGTAGCTTCCAAGGAGTATGTTCATCTCTATCTCTTCCACTCTATCGGTTCATTCGAATGTCACTAGAATTTGATCCTGAATTTCCTTAGCTATAACACGAGGAAATTTTGTTAAATTCAAATGGCGACAAAGCACAGTACAGAAGATGTTTAGTTTTAGTATTGTGTGCAGCTCTTCTTTGAGCTAGTATTGCTAATCCATTTTCAATCACATCCCATATAATGGGGAGAAGTACAGTAGAAGTGCCAAAAGTTGTGTATGGCGCTTAATTTAGTGTCAAAAGTTTCTTTCGGCTTACTTAAGTGTCACTTTTTTACAAAAACTATCACTTAAGTGCTAACTCCGATTTCAGTCGTCGGAAATCCGACGTGGCTATATTTTATTAATTTCTTAGTTATACATAGCTTGCTGGTGGCCTAGTTAGCATATAACCCCTAAAAATGATGTTGTGTAGATGGTTTACCCCAAAATAAGAACCCTAAATTGCGAAATTGATCCAAATTCTCAAATTGAAACCTTAATCACCATTCCACTGAGAATCGAAACCTTAATTCGAGTTTACCCCAAATTATCAGCTGAATCTTGCAAATGTAGAGTAGGAGCTTCACGAGCAGCTCAAATCTGTTCCAACAAAGTGAAGAAGAAGTTGAACATTGCTGTTTTTTTTCCTTCTAAAATGCAGGAATGACGAAATACGAAGGCTTCCAAGCTCAAACCTGAACTACTCATCCATGGCGTCGTTACAAAACTTCCACATCAAAAACACTAATTTGAGTTTCGATGACTCCATCAAGCCATTAACACAGCGAGCGAGCCTTTAGTTACTAAATTTGGGCGAAGGAGACAAGGAGGTTAATGAGGAAGAAGGTGTTGTGTTCTTCCTAGATTTGGAAGAGGAGTTGAAGGTAGAGGAAAGAAGGAGTTGAAACCCAGATCTGAAATATTTTAGTGATTTTCAAAGTTCGGAGCTTCACGAGCAGGAGCTTCATGAGTGGCTCGCAATGACGGTGACTGAGCGAGCGACGATGACCAGTGATGGTGAGTGAACGATGAGGAGTTCCCTGAACGACAAAGAGCAAATCCTTCCTGTGCTACGTCGTGTTACCTAGACTTGGTACGATGTTGTTTTGCTTGAGGGAGCCATGTAGGATTGTGCGACGTCGTTTTGGATGTCCACATGGATTGGAATCTTTAAAAAATATGACAAGTCAAATAAAAGTTTTATTTATAAAGGCCACATAATTAATTTGATTGGAATTTCTCGCCGGGGGCACTTAAGTGATCGTTTTTTCTTCAATTTGGTACTTGAGTGAGCTGACGGAAACTTTTGGCACTACACTGAGCGCCGTACATAATTTTTGGCACTTCTATTGTACTTCTCCCCATATAACGAGATTTGTTGCTTCAACGTAGGCTTGCATTCTTTGTTTCTAGCCATAGTTGTTGGCATCGAAGTATTGAGGCTTGCTAGGAGCTTGAGAGTCGCTTGTATATAAACCACCAATGTTAGCCATAGACGAAGATCTTTATGCTCAAAAGTAATACCCTTCAAATAATAAGCAACAAAGCTCTGACACTAATTGTTGAGGCTAATCAAGCATTCTAGGGAGAAGGGGTAAATAAGTTGTTTTGAAGATTTTGTGAAAATCAACAAACAAATACTTGGAAATCAAGAGAAGCAGATATTAGGAATATCTAGAGATGCTTGTGTGCAAATATCATATAAGAGCAAAAGTAAAGGAGAATACATCAATATATAGTGGTTCGGCTTATTTGGAAAGTCTACATTTACTCTCCATATTAATAGCCAAAAGTTTGGTTGGAATGCACTAATAATCGCCAAAATAAGTTACAATCAGCAAGTACTATGTAATAGATTACATTATTATGACTCAGATGTTGCTATCAAGCTTGTACACTTAATCTTCTCACAATGACAAGGCAACAAGAACACCACTCTGGAAATCTCAAAGAATGAAATGCAATTTCCTCAAAATTTGATGAAGAACACTTTTAGTTTGTACTAGATAATTTTCGTCTCTTGCTGGTTTGACTTCAATGAACTTCTCTTAAATAGATATCTCCAATCTTCCCATTAGAGATTGTCCTAAGAGGTAAGTGGCCTTTGGAGTTATTGCTAGCTGCTGTTTTATGGCTAAACTGTCCACGTCGTGTTTTCCTTCAAACATTATCAAGTTTCCCTGAATTAGGTACTTCCACTGCTGTCACATCTGTGATGGTTCTGAAAAAAGATGTTTCCGGTTCTCTGACGATTATTGGTTCTTTTTCTGTGCTATTTTAACAGCCAACGGGCTATAATAAAAACGTTAATGAACATACTCAGATGGTCATATCCCAGCATCACCTGCGATATGATTTTCACGTAAGCGACATTGAAATCATCACTATCCGATTATGATAGTCAGTTGATGCTGTTTACAAATAACTCGTACAAGGACATCTTCCGATATTCTTCCAATAAATGCATCATAGATATCACGTAGTCCTTAATGATCATCGCGAATATCTATATTTATCATATAGATATTATACCAAAGACAGTTTGGAAATCATCAAAATGTCTAGGGATGTTTCTCTAATAGTTCCCACTCAAATTATTATAAAAGAGGGCCAACTTTCTAAGAGATGATAGTTGACCCACAGTAACAGGAATAGGACCTGAAATTGAGCTCCGTGAAAGATCAAGTAATTCGAGATATTTGAAATTCCCAAATTGATTGAGTAGTTGACCACTGAAATTGTTGTTGGAAACATCAATAGTCTTCAGGTCACTTTGTCTACAAATCAAAGAAGCATCCTTGGTGTCGAAAATCCTCCCACTAAATTGGTTATAACTCAAGCTTAGTACTTGCAGATTGCATAAAATGCTCAAGGTTTTCAAAAGTTCACCTTCCGGCCTGTTTGCAAGGACATCAAGGAATCTAAGCCACCAACTATTTTCAAGGATGACAATGGGGAATATGCCTTGGAGATCATTATAACTCAAATCAAGATGTTCGAGTTTGCTAAAGTTTTGATACCAAGGTGGAATAGATGAATTCATGGAGTTAAAACTCAGATCAAGTAATCTAAGAGAAGTGAAATTGACTTGTAGGGAGGTTGAAATATCTCCCAAATCACATTCCCTTAATATTAAAAACTCCAGGGAGGAAAGCATGTTGATAGGACTGGACCGTTCTTTGGGGTTGAGAACGTGGACATAAGATAGGTCTAAGTATTCCAAGCTAGAAAATGTCATAGACATCGGAGGTTCTTTGTTTCTAAAGAGAGCCACGACTAGGTTCACGCACTAGGAAGATTTAGGTATCGTAAGCTGGAAAGGTTACAAAGTTGATGACAAAAATCTCCATAGAAGCCTACATGTGAGACGTTGAGATACTCTAGTTTCTGAAGAGAAGCTAAGAACTCCGGGATTTTTTGGGCTAAAAAATTATTGAAACTAAGGTCGAGATACTTCATATTCTTCAGTTCTTTTAGAGCTGGATGTATCTTACCCCCAGATTGCACTTCTCTAAGCCATCACAGGGATTACGAAGATCGAGCTTTGAGATGTGACCAGTCTTCTCACTACATTAGACTCCTTCCCACTCGCAACCACGACTACAGACGTCCTGAAGATCCTTCTTGAACTGGAGAAGACCTTCAATGTCACGCCCCGTACCCCACGAAGCCTGAACATCCGCGCATAGGTCGAAGTGAGGTGCGACGCTCCCAGGATTGCATCACCGACCCGAAAGCCCAAATCAGAGAAAATGCATCACATGCGGAAACAACGTATATATATATATATATATATATATATATATATATACACCCTGACAATTTCAAAAACGTAACCACAAGTAGCAAGAGCAATTATTTTACAATAGACTGAATCAAATGTACATTCTTTACAACTTATATATATATATATACACACACTATCCATTTACAATCAAAAGATACATCAAGGGGCCACGACACAAAAAGGGATCGGTGGCCTAGGGGTACAAACTATCTATTGGGGAGAGGCTATGGTCAAAAAGGGGTTAGCCTCTACTGCTCACATAAAGACCTAGTCTAGGGCTCCCCGTCTAGATCGAATGGCACTATTGACTCCTCAAAAGAGTCCTCCTCAGATCTTATTTCCTCGTCCGATCCAACTTCCGCCACTTCTCCGGCTGCCTCGGCATTCTCACCTATTACTTCCAGATTTAATTCTTCGTCTTCCTCCGGGTTTACATCGACAGCTATAACTTGCTGTTCTCCTTGCTCCTCGTCCATGGCCATTGGTCCATCCACGGTCTCGCCTACACTACTCACGCTAAGGGAGGCTGGAGGATCCGAGATTTCACCACTCACCATCTGTGGGATCATAACGCCGTTAACGTCCACTGGAACATCAAAAGTCCGGATCGGGGGTCTAGTCACACCATCCGCTCCCCTATAACACCAGGCTACGTACTCCTAAGTGTCGCTATAATCCTCTCCCACATTTACAATCACACCAGAATGGTATCTAATGTACGCTGATCCATCTCCACGGGGATGTACACTCGACGATCGCTGAATCCGCTGTGGAAATCCAAAAAGAGGGGCTTTCCTCGGCATGTTATGGACGGGGGTCTGAAAATCGGTTTTACCACAACCGTGAGATAAACTCAGCAAGTAAAAATTCCTATTCCTAAACTAGGTTAACGTGCACCTCCAGAAGATAATTAAAAATGCATGAATCACTGAACCAGTAAATAAATCATTATATAGTCATTCGGGCCCTCAGCCCTAATTTTGCTACTCCAGCCCTGCAGGTTAGGCTTTCAATATCATTATAACTCATAAACAGTTAAATCGACCCGAAGGCCATGACCCAATGGTCATCAACAGTTAAATCGACCCGAAGGCCATGACCCAATGGTCATCACAATTAAATCGACCCGAAGGCCATGACCCAATGGTCATCACAATTAAATCGATCCGAAGGCCATGACCCAATGGTCATCACAATTAAATCGACCCGAAGGCCATGACGCAGAGGTCATCTTCCAATCTCAATCATATCAAAACCAAACATGGAAATTCACATGCCATGGGGTTCACACCAATTGCCATGCCTCGATGTACCAAGCACACTGAATCACAATTTCAACTCATACAAATCATTATTGGCACATCTAACCCATTTCATTATAGTCCATTTACATTCTGCAATTAACACACAACTCAACATTACAGAGTTCCAGTCCACTTGGGATTCGACATGCCCAACCAGTCTCAATAATTAAACCCACAGACATGGCATCATCCCTCAAAGTCCTAACAAGTTCCATTTGGCCTCCACAATGCCTAATTTCAATTCATTACTCATTGATCCATTTAATGATCACATTAGGCAATTTAATGCAAATTCGGTTCTATGGTGAACCACACCCAAACAGCCATCAATTTGTCTCCAAATCACCCTTATATTATGCCATTAAGTCCCAATTAAGTCCCCTAATCATCCCACACACAATTACACTTAACTAGGCCCTAAATTAGCCTAAATAATCCAAATTTAACCCCTAAACTTGCACAATTAGACTAATTCATGGATTATGGATTTTACTCGCCTAAAATTGACGCGAGGCGACGGGAGCGAGCGGTCGATTACCGACGAGCGGTACAAATCGACGGCGGCGCTCCGGCGGCAAGCTGGCGGCTCACGGCGGCTTCGGCGACTCACGGCCAAGCTCGGCCAAAACAGGGGAGGCTGGTCGGTGGCTGAGGGTGACGGAAAGAGAGACGGTGAGGGTTAGGCTGGTCGGCGGGGGACGGCGGCGCGGCACCGGCGAGGCAAGACCGGCGGCGACGTCCTTCACGTCCCGGCTGGAACAGCTGCTGTGGACGGCGGAAAAGGGGAAAAAGGGGGTCGACGGAGCTGGGACGGTGCCAGGGGATGGCACACGGTGGCTCAGCGCCAGCAGCTCCGGCGGCCAGCTGTTCTGGCGTGAACAGTAGCCGACGCGGCTGAAACGGCGAGGAAAGGAAGCGGCCGAGAGAGTGATCGGGAGAGAGAGAGACGTGAGCAGAGAGAGAGAGTTCTGAGGAGAGAGAGAATGGTCAAGGGGTAGTCAACACAATCCTTAGTGGGGTCCACATGTCAAAAATCTAAGCCTTTGGACTAAAATACCCCTCATCCAAGGGACCAAAATGCTCCTTATCCAATAATTCAAGGGCAAAATGGTCAAAATCCCTTAACCATGGTTAACCAAGTCTAGTTAGCCTTAACCAACCCTAGTTAAATTCCAAAATTGCCCAAAAATTCGGAATTAAATAAAAATAGGCTAGGGGCATTTCCGTCATTTTTCGATCCCGAACCGAAATTCCAATTTTTGCTCATACCGGTCCTAAATATTCATAGGAGACATCCGGAGTCGGAATCGCGAAATTCACTTTCTAAGCCCTTGAAAATCGTCCGCAAAGTTTCCGGGAATAAAATAATATTATTTTCCAATTTTCGTCGAAAATCCACTTTTTGTCCAAAACCACTTTAAATATGCGTGGCTGTCCCAAAATGACCTTGGCCGCGAAAAATAACATCAAACGGCCTCCGAATTCGGCCTCGGTGTCCCTAGGGGCAAAACCGTCCTTTTTCTTAATTTCTATCAAATTTTCAGTTTCCAACCCTGTTAATCCCAAACATGAGTAGTCACTCCAAAATGACGTCCGTCTTGCAAAATAGTCGTAATTACCCTTGAAATTTTGATATCGAAGTTCGGGTCCAATATCGCGATCTAATTTACTCGTTTTGCAGTTTTAGGGTCTCTCACTAACAGGCGGCTGTTTAGGCGTTACGCGTATCGACCTAAGATTGTCCGAGTCGTGAGGGTCTCAATTTCGAGAGAACGAGAGGAATTATCACTAGCACCTGAGGTCACGATCGTTTGGATTAAAATCGGGTTTCCTTTGTCAGGCGCACTTTCGGTCATGCGAAATCACTCGCGATCCGATCGTGCGTTACTGACAATATCAACCTGTCATTTTCCTAAGATCGGCCTATATTGGTTCAAAATACTTCCTCGACGTTCGTCGAATTTGGCGCTCCATCACGATTGGGTTCTCGGTCCACGTACCTTATCCTACTTAGCCTTTTCCATTTGGTTAGTATCCCGTGACTGATCAATTCCGGGCGAGACTTACTAAAATTACACGAGAATCAATATACACTTTATTGGTCCCGGTAACGGGTCAAAATTCAGGATGTTACAATTCTTCCCCTCTTACAAAAATTTCGTCCTCGAAATTTGTACTTCAAACTTGCTCCTCGAACAACTGGGGGTGTTGACGTCGCATGGCTTCTTCGCTTTCCCAAGTAGCGCCTTCTGTCCCGTGGTGCTCCCAAACTACCTTAACCATCGGGATTGTCTTATTCCGAAGTACTCGATCCTTCCGATCTTCAATTCTGACTGGTCTCTCCACGTACGACACCCTATCGTCCACATCTATTTCCTCGTATCTTAGAACGTGTGTCGGGTCTGGTTCATACTTTCTCAACATCGACACGTGGAAGACATTATGTACCTGGGATAAGTTAGGTGGCAGGGCCAGTCTATACGCCATATCGCCAATCTTCTCTAAAATCTCAAATGGTCCGACAAACCTCGAACTCAGCTTTCCTTTCTTGCCAAATCGGGATAACCCTTTCATAGGCGACACCTTTAAAAATACATGGTCCCCAACTTGAAATTCCAAACGTCGTCGTCTCCGATCGGTATAACTTTTCTGTCGACTCTGTGCTGTCTTTAACCTCTCTCGAATAATCTCAACAGCTTCCACTGTTTGTTGTACCAACTCTGGGCCCGTAATGCTTCGTTCTCCCACTTCATCCCAACACACGGGAGTCCTACACGCTCTGCCATATAAAGCTTCAAATGGGGCCATCTGGATACTCTGCTGATAACTGTTATTATATGCAAATTCTACCAAATGCAGCTGTTCTTCCCATTTACCTTGAAAATCCAGTACACAAGCCCTCAACATATCTTCGAGGGTCTGTATCGTTCTTTCTGATTGACCGTCAGTCTTTGGATGATAAGCTGTACTGAACTGCACCTTTGTCCCTAAGGCCGTCTGCAGACTTTTCCAGAAATTTGCCGTAAACCTTGGGTCACGATCTGATGTAATCGTTACCGGCACTCCATGCAGTCTAACAATCTGCCTTACATACAGTTCTGCATACCTTTCTAACTCAAAATCATTTCGTACAGCTAAGAAATGAGCCGATTTTGTGAGTCGATCCACGATCACCCAAATGGAATCATGCCCTCTCTGGCTTCTCGGTAAACCGATTATAAAGTCCATGGTGATGTGTTCCCATTTCCACTCGGGAATTTCCAACGGTCGCAGCAGTCCTCCAGGTTTACAGTGTTGTGCCTTTACCTGCTGACACGTCAAACACTTAGCCACATACCTGGCCACATCCGTTTTCATTCCGTTCCACCAATAATGTTGCCGTAGATTCTGATACATTTTCGTGCTGCCAGGGTGGATACTGTAATTGCTGCGATGAGCTTCTTTTAATATTTCTTCCTTAAGCTCAGTATCATCAGGTACACACCATCGTCCTCTAAATTTCAGGATTCCATCCTCTGATACTTGGAAATCTGGCTTTCTTGTAGTGGCATCCATTCCCACAATCTTCTGAATTTCCTGATCCATGGACTGCAAAGCCTTAATCTTGGTTTGAATCTCCGGCTCGATTCTTAAAGTAGCAGCAGATTCGACACATGACTCAATTCCAATTTAAATTCCGAGTCTCGGAGCTTTTCCAATAATGCCCACTCCTTGATCATCATGTGCGCCATACTTGATTTACGACTTAGCGCATCTGCTACTCGATTTGCCTTCCCAGGGTGGTACATGATGTCGCAATCATAATCTTTTAGAAGTTCCATCCACCTACGCTGCCTCATATTCAACTCTTTCTGTGAGAACAGGTATTTGAGGCTCTGATGATCCGTATAAATCTGAAACTTTTCCCCACATAAATAATGTCTCCAGATTTTGAGTGCAAAAACAATGGCAGCCAACTCGAGGTCATGCGTCGGATAGTTCAACTCGTGGGGCGTCAACTGACGTGACGCATATGCAACTACTTTCCCATGTTGCATTAACACACAACCAAGTCCTTTGAACGAAGCATCACTGTATACCTCGAATCCACCAGGTCCAGATGGAATAGTCAAGACTGGAGCTGTTGTCAGTCTATGCTTAAACTCCTGAAAACTTCGTTCGCACTTGTCGTCCCATTCAAACTTAGCCTCCTTTTTCAGTAATCACGTTAATGGCATGGCTATCGATGAGAATCCTTCCACAAAACGTCGATAATAGCCAGCCAATCCTAAGAAACTCCTGATTTCCGTCACTGATGTCGGCCTGGGCCACTTAAGCACTGCTTCAATCTTAGTCGGATCCACAGATATCCCTTCTCCCGATACAATATGTCCAAGGAATGCTACCTTGCTAAGCCAGAACTCGCATTTACTGAACTTCGCATAAAGCGCATGCTCCCTTAATGTCCGTAGTACTTCAGTCAAATGCACTGCATGTTCTTCCTGACTCTTCGAGTATACCAAAATGTCGTCAATAAACACGATAACGAACTAATCCAGAAATTCTTTAAAAACTCTGTTCATCAGATCCATGAAAGCTGCAGGGGCGTTCGTCAAACCAAAGGGCATGACTGTAAACTCATAATGCCCGTACCTTGTCCTAAATGCAGTCTTGGGTATATCCTCTTTTCGAATTCTTAACTGATGATACCTGTGACATTCCGGATTTTGGCCATTTTTGGGATTTCGCTAGAATCGCACTCGATCGAATTTGGTCGTTATTTAGACCCCGAACTTGACAGTCGATTTTCGGAAGTTTCGGGACGAAATACATTGGACGGTGTCGATATTATTGTGGCCAACATCGAGATTGTCAGGAATAGTAGAAAAGTGGATTTTTGGACCGGGTGCGGATTTGGACTAGTAGACCTCCCTCGTAGTGTGTTTTGAGTTATTTTATTTTGGCCTATTGCCCTATGTTATTATCGGGTTTTGTTGTGGACTGTTAGGCCTTTTTCCGAATTTAAATCGGGACCGATAGGTCGATTTTTAGTTTGGACCGTGTCCGTTGGATCGCGATTGAAGTTAAAATTTAAACTCCTTTTTCTCTCTCTTTCTCTCTCCTCTCTCTCTGCCGACTCCCCCCCCATGCGCACGTTCCCTCTCTCTCTTCCTTTTCTCTCTCTCTCTCTCTCTCTCTTTCCCCTCCCCCTTCTGCCGTGCACGCTATCGCCCCCCATACGCGCACGTACCCTCCCTCTGCATGCCTACCCACCCCCCTGTCACCTCTCTCTTCTCTCTCCTCCTTTCCTTCCTTCTTTTTCCTCTTCTTTTCTTCTCTTCTTCATTTCTTCGGCCGGTTCGTCTCTCCCCCGCGTCTGCCCTGCTCGTCCGTCTGCCAGCCGACCGTCGCCCGAGCTCGCCAGACGTCGCGCGCCGCCGTCGCCAGCCCGACCGCCGCGCCGCGCCACCTGACCTGCTCCGCCCCGTCGCCGCCGGTCCCCACCTCACCGGCTGCTCTCTCTCTCTCTCTCTCACTGTCCTCCGCGCATGAGCAACAGCTCGTCGCTGCGACCACGACGATCCGGTGCCGCCCAGCCGCGCCTGGCCGCTCCGCCGTCGTCCCAGTCGCCGCCGTCAGTCAGCCGCCGCCCCTGACCGGCCGTCCTCTCCCCTTCCCCTGTTCGCCGAGCCGTGAGCTCGCCCCACCCCCGTGACCGCGACGGGCCCAGCCAGCCCCGCCGCCGTGCCGTGCTGCGCCGCCCCGCCGCCGGTTCGCCGCCTCCCCCTCAGTCTCTCTCTCTCTCTCTCTCTCTCTCTCTCTCTCTCTCTCTCTCTCTCTCTCTCTCTCTCTCTCTCACCCGGCTGATCTCTCCTCCCAGCACGTCGCCGCCGCGCCTGGCCGACGCCGTCGCGTCGTTACCGCCGCCGGTCGCTGCCGGCCAACCCAGCCGGCAAGCCCAACCGGCCAGCCAAGCCCGTGGCCCGCGCGCGCAAGCCGCGCGCCCGTGCCCGCGCCCGTGCCCGTTGCCCGCGCCCTTGCCCGCGCTTGTGCCCGTGGCCGAGGGCTGTGCCCATGGCCGAGTGCCATGGCCGAGCCGCGCGCCCGTGTGGCCCTCGCCCGCGCCTAGTCCGAACTTCTCACCCGGGCCATTTTGGGCCCGAGCCGACTTTTCCCGGGCCAAAATCTTGTAAGTGACTCCCTAAACCTTACTTAGTACATTGGGTACTATTAGACTTGTCTAGGGGACAATTAGTACCGGTTTAGGGGCTTAATGTGGATTGTGGGCAATTTTAGTACGTGCGTTATTAATAGATTAAATTGGGAGAATTGTTGGGCTAATTGATATTGTTGTTGTGGCATTCGTGGGTGGGCTTGATGTTCGTATGTAGTAGGCGTGAATGACGGAATTGTGGGCAAGTGTGAGGGGCTGTGATGTGAATTGGATTTGCACGTAGGTATTTCATTGACTTGTCTCGGGTTTAGAACGGCTAGGACGCGCTGAATTTAATTATATTATTTTTATAATTTGTGCTACTTGAATTTGATTAAATAATATGCTTGATTGGATAATCGTGCGTGGCCGACTTGAACGTCGGGTTTGTGGATTGAGGTGGCGAAGTGTGAATTGAACTGAGTTAAATTGAGTGTGGTGGCATGTCATTGTGACATTGGTGGAATATAATGTGGTGAGCATGATTGATGTGGATTTGTACGATGTGTTGATTGGCGAATTGTGTTGTGGTGCATGTGCATGAGAAAAGCCCGGATTGATCGGAGGGCTGCCAACCTGAGGCGTAGGTTATGCGGGTGTGGCAAGAAAGGCATGACTAGACCTGAGGCGTAGGTTACGCGGGTCATTGGAAGGGGAAAATGTCCTGAGGCGTGGTTACGCGGGACGGGGCCCGGCTTGATCTGAGGGCTGAGCCTGAGGCGCAGTGGCGCGGGCTGTGAGATTGGGCCTGAGGCGCAGTGGCGCGGGCCGTGAGAATGGACCTGAAGCGCAGTGGCGCGGGTCGTGAGAAAGATGCTCGATCACGTATGCGGAATGTGTGATTGGAATTGGCTGGTTGAGCGTGTGACTGAATTGGCTGGTCGAGCGTGTGACTGAATTGGCTGGTTGAGCGTATGACTGATTTGGCTGATTGAGCGTGTGATTGAATTGACTGGTTGAATTGGTTGGATTGATTGAGTGCGAGTGTGGATGGTACTTGAATGATTGTGTTATATTACTGGGATATTATTTCATTATCCTGATTAACTAATGTGTAGAGTGGACAGGTGATTGGATGGCGAGGTAAGTCCATTGATGTGAATTATTTATATGTTATCGGTTAGATTGTTTGTGCGACTTGTCTGGGTACGCATTGGCCTATGTGGGGTATAGGAGGTTGCTTATTGAGACTCGTTCTCACGGTTATTATATAACCATTTCAGATCCGCGACGATGAGTGATTGAAGACGCTGCAAGAGTATCTCGGAGATCGAGGACGGGTCAAGTACTCGGTATTTGAGTCCCCCTTTGTAGAGGAGTTAAGTTTGCGAACATTTGCCCCTTTTGAGGAGTCTAGTTCCGTTGTTGTGGCCTAACTTAGGGATTGTCTTTTGTGGACGTCATTCGTATCTGCTAGTGTAAGAATTACAGTTATTATTTTGTGCTATTGCTATCCCTTGTCATTGTTAATCGTCCGGGTTGTTTCTATTTGTTTCCGCGCGTGTTTAATCTCTGATGTTTGGGTTGGGTCGGCGACGTATCTGGGACGTCGCATTTAATGTTCGACCATCGAGGGATGATCGCGCGCTCGTAGGGTGCGGGGCGTGACAATACCCGGTCCGTAGATCAATCTTGGAGAACACTGACGCCCCTTGCAATTGATCGAACAAGTCGTCGATCATCGGCAGTGGATACTTATTCTTTATAGTCACCTGATTCAACTGCCGATAGTCTATACATAATCTCAATGTCCCGTCCTTTTTCCTCACAAACAGGACTGGCGCTCCCCATGGAGACGCACTGGGACGAATAAACCCTTTGTCTAACAATTCCTGCATCTGGACTTTCAGTTCCTTCAATTCCGATAAAGACATCCGATACGGGGCCTTAGCAATTGGCTCGGTTCCTGGGGCCAATTCTATTACGAATTCCACTTTCCGTTCTGGTGGCAAGCCCGGCAACTCTTGAGGAAAAACCTCGGGGAAATTGCATACTACAGGGATTTCTTCCAACTTAGGTTCTACCAATGTCGGGTCTTTAACATTAACCAAATATCCCTCACAACCTTCTTCAAGCATCTCAGTTCCCTCTACTGAGGAAATCCAAGGGATCGAGGTTCCTCCTCGATTTCCCTGAAATTCAAACCTAGGACGTCCAATTGGATTGAATTGGATCGTCCTACTGCCGCAATCCATAACGGCTTTCTGTTTAGTAAGCCAATCCATACCAATGATCACATCGAAGTCATACATGGCTAACACAGCTAAATCAATCCTTTCCTCAACATTTCCAATCACAATTTTACAGTCCAAGCACCCCAATGATACTAACACCCTATCATGCAGTGGGGTCGTCACACATAACATGATTTCAAGTAAAACAGGCTCCAGACCAACCAATCTAACAAACTGTTCTGAAATAAACGAATGGGTTGCCCCGGGATCAAATAACGCATAAGCAGCATGATCACAGAGAGAAATGGTACCTGTGACCACGCCCGGCGCGTCCTCAGCATCCTTTCGCGCCATAGCTTATACTTGTCCTTGCGCAGGTGGTCTGCCCTGAATAGCCGGTGGGGGAATCCCGACCTGATTTCCCGCTCTGGGTTGCTGCTGTTGTCCTGGGGGTCCCGAAAGTCATTGCTGGGGGCAATTCTTTATCTGGTGTCCCAAACTCCCGCAACGAAAACAAGCTCCAATTCTGTTTGGCGTCTGACTGGGTTTCCCTATACTCCTTCTCGGGGGTGGAACAAACCGTCTATTACTGGCCATTGGTCTCTTTCCAAAGCGACGATTGTCCCGATTCGGAATAAACCTCGAGCCCGATGCTGCTGTTCTTTCTATCTGATCTTGCTCCATGGTTTGGGCTCGCTCATACAGTTCTCTATAATCTCTGATATTCAGCAAAAGCATCTGGGTGCGAAGATCCGGTTTCAGTCCATCCCGGAATCTCCGAGCCTTGTCCAGGGGATTCTCATGGATGGCAGCAACTGCTGCAGCCTCCGCAGCCTGAGCGGTCGCATTCTCTCTTTCCTGTGCTTGCCTATCCATCACATTACCAATCCTTTCTAACGCTCTGAGAACTCCTTCCATACGCGGATCTTCCGCATGTCTAACATCAGCTCTGGGGTCCACTGCAGCCCCAACACCAACTCTAGGGTTCTCTCCCTCTCTAGCACCCGCACCAAGATCCTCTATCGCTCTAGCTCTAGCACGACCTCCACCTCGAACTTCTCTTCCGGTGCCCCTCCTTGGGACTCTTCCCACACTTCCTCTCTCACTGCTCATCTTTTAACTCTGAGTGCTCACTACCTGATATAATTCCATCCAGGAATTAGAGACCTAAACCAACTAACCGGTCTAAGTCTTAGGTAGGTATCAACATAAAAACAATTAAACACTCAGCATGCGGCTAGCACAACAGCACATAGTTTTCACCCAAGGATTCGCACACTTACCTTGGGTCCTGCCGCACCTGCATAATACTGGTTCAAATAATCACCACAACATTCAAACACAAACAATCTGGAGGCACACTTAGCACACTAAGTCACCCTATGGCTACCCATGGTTACTCCTCCTTATTACTTCAGGGCTCAACTAGATTAAACAAAGCTGTCCTTGCTCTGATACCAATTCGAACGGGGATGTCACGCCCCGTACCCCACGAAGCCTGAACATCCGCGCATAGGTCGAAGTGAGGTGCGACGCTCCCAGGATTGCATCACCGACCCGAAAGCCCAAATCAGAGAAAATGCATCACATGCGGAAACAACGTATATATATAGATATATATATATACACCCTGACAATTTAAAAAACGTAACCACGAGTAGCAAGAGCAATTATTTTACAATAGACTGAATCAAATGTACATTCTTTACAACTTATATATATATATATATATATATATATATATATATATATACACACACACTATCCATTTACAATCAAAAGATACATCAAGGGGCCACGACACAAAAAGGGATCGGTGGCCTAGGGGTACAAACTATCTATTGGGGAGAGGCTATGGTCAAAAAGGGGTTAGCCTCTACTGCTCACATAAGGACCTAGTCTAGGGCTCCCCGTCTGGATCGGATGGCACTACTGACTCCTCAGATCTTATTTCCTCGTCCGATCCAACTTCTGCCACTTCTCCGGCTGCCTCGGCATTCTCACCTATTACTTCCAGATTTAATTCTTCATCTTCCTCCGGGTTTACATCGACAACTATAACTTGCTGTTCTCCTTGCTCCTCGTCCATGGCCATTGGTCCATCCACGGTCTCGCCTACACTACTCACGCTAAGGGAGGCTGGAGGATTCGAGATTTCACCACTCACCATCTGTGGGATCATAACGCCGTTAACGTCCACTGGAATATCAAAAGTCCGGATCGGGGGTCCAGTCACACCATCCGCTCCCCTATAACACCAGGCTACGTACTCCTGAGTGTCGCTATAATCCTCTCCCACATTTACAATCACAACAGAATGGTATCTAATGTACGCTGATCCATCTCCACGAGGATGTACACTCGACGATCGCTGAATCCACTGTGGAAATCCAAAAAGAGGGGCTTTCCTCGGCATGTTATGGACGGGGGTCTGAAAATTGGTTTTACCACAACCGTGAGATAAACTCAGCAAGTAAAAATTCCTATTCCTAAACTAGGCTAACGTGCACCTCCAGAAGATAATTAAAAATGCATGAATCACTGAACCAGTAAATAAATCATTATATAGTCATTCGGGCCCTCAGCCCTAATTTTGCTACTCCAGCCCTGCAGGTTAGGCTTTCAATATCATTATAACTCATAAACAGTTAAATCGACCCGAATGTCATGACCCAATGGTCATCAACAGTTAAATCGACCCGAAGGCCATGACCCAATGGTCATCACAATTAAATCGACCCGAAGACCATGGCCCAATGGTCATCACAATTAAATCGACCCGAAGGCCATGACCCAATGGTCATCACAATTAAATTGACCCGAAGGCCATGACCCAATGGTCATCACAATTAAATCGACCCGAAGGCCATGACGCAGAGGTCATCTTCCAATCTCAACCATATCAAAACCAAACATGGAAATTCACATGCCATGGGGTTCACACCAATTGCCATGCCCCGATGTACCAAGCACACTGAATCACAATTTCAACTCATACAAAGCATTATTGGCACATCTAACCCATTTCATTATAGTTCATTTACATTCTGCAATTAACACACAACTCAACATTACAGAGTTCCAGTCCACTTGGGATTCGTCATGCCCAACCAGTCTCAATAATTAAACCCACAGACATGGCATCATCCCTCAAAGTCCTAACAAGTTCCATTTGGCCTCCACAATGCCTAATTTCAATTCATTACTCATTGATCCATTTAATGATCACATTAGGCAATTTAATGCAAATTCGGTTCTATGGTGAACCACACCCAAACAGCCATCAATTTGTCTCCAAATCACCCTTATATTATGCCATTAAGTCCCAATTAAGTCCCCTAATCATCCCACACACAATTACACTTAACTAGGCCCTAAATTAGCCTAAATAATCCAAATTTAACCCCTAAACTTGCACAATTAGACTAATTCATGGATTATGGATTTTACTCGCCTAAAATCGACGCGAGGCTACGGGAGCGAGCGGTCGATTACCGACGAGCGGTACAAATCGACGGCGGCGCTCCGGCGGCAAGCCGGCGGCTCAAGGCGGCTTCGGCGACTCACGGCCAAGCTCGGCCAAAACAGGGGAGGCTGGTCGGTGGCTGAGGGTGACGGAAAGAGAGACGGCGAGGGTTAGGCTGGTCGGCGGGGGACGGCGAACGACGGAGGACGGCGGCGCGGCACCGGCTAGGCAAGACCGGCGGCGACGTCCTTCACGTCCCGGCTGGAACAGCTGCTGTGGACGGCGGAAAAGGGGAAAAAGGGGGTCGACGGAGCTGGGACGGTGCCAGGGGACGGCACACGGTGGCTCAATGCCAGCAGCTCCGGCGGCCAGCTGTTCCGGCGTGAACAGTAGCCGACGCGGCTGAAACGGCGAGGAAAGGAAGCGGCCGAGAGAGTGATCGGGAGAGAGAGAGACGTGAGCAAAGAGAGAGAGTTCTGAGGAGAGAGAGAATGGTCAAGGGGTAGTCAACACAATCCTTAGTGGGGTCCACATGTCAAAAATCTAAGCCTTTGGACCAAAATACCCCTCATCCAAGGGTCCAAAATGCTCCTTATCCAATATTCAAGGGCAAAATGGTCAAAATCCCTTAACCATGGTTAACCAAGTCTAGTTAGCCTTAACCAACCCTAGTTAAATTCCAAAATTGCCCAAAAATTCGGAATTAAACAAAAATAGGCTAGGGGCATTTCCGTCATTTTTCGATCCCGAACCGAAATTTCAATTTTTGCTCATACCGGTCCTAAATATTCATAGGAGACATAATCAGGAGTCGGAATCGCGAAATTCACTTTCTAAGCCCTCGAAAATCGTCCGCAAAGTTTCCGGGAATAAAATAATATTATTTTCCAATTTTCGTCGAAAATCCACTTTTTGTCCAAAACCACTTTAAGTATGCGTGGCTGTCCCAAAATGACCTTAGCCGCAAAAAATAACCTCAAACGGCCTCCGAATTCGGCCTCGGTGTCCCCAGGGGCAAAACCGTCCTTTTTCTTAATTTCTGTCAAATTTTCAGTTTCCAACCCTGTTAATCCCAAACATGAGTGGTCACTCCAAAATGACGTCCGTCTTGCAAAATAGTCGTAATTACCCTTGAAATTTTGATATCGAAGTTCGGGTCTAATATCGCGATCTAATTTACTCGTTTTGCAGTTTTAGGGTCTCTCACTAACAGGCGGCTGTTTAGGCGTTACGCGTATCGACCTAAGATTGTCCGAGTCGTGAGGGTCTCAATTTCGAGAGAACGAGAGGAATTATCACTAGCACCTGAGGTCACGATCGTTTGGATTAAAATCGGGTTTCCTTTGTCAAGCGCACTTTCGGTCATGCGAAATCACTCGCGATCCGATCGTGCGTTACTGACAATATCAACCTGTCATTTTCCTAAGATCGGCCTATATTGGTTCAAAATACTTCCTCGACGTTCGTCGAATTTGGCGCTCCATCACGATTGGGTTCTCGGTCCACGTACCTTATCCTACTTAGCCTTTCCCATTTGGTTAGTATCCCGTGACTGATCAATTCCGGGCGAGACTTACTAAAATTATACGAGAATCAATATACACTTTATTGGTCCCGGTAACGGGTCAAAATTCAGGATGTTACATTCAATCTCAACGGCAATGCAGCTTACATTTGTTAAGGCTATAGAATGACTGAATTCCAAGGCTTGAATGACAAAGAGTGCACATAGGAGTGTAGGCATGAAGCTAGGGTAGAAGTACGACGACAGTGTTGCTGACCTGAGAACTTCTGTTCATATATTGGCAAAAAAAAAAACTCTTCGCTTAAGGAAGATACACTTTTCTTTCTTTTATTTATACGGATCTTGGTCTTGATTTAAAAAAAGATAAAATAACAAAAAAGAGGACGCTAACATCTGTTCAAAGTCCTTTGCTCTAACCGCTGGCCACCTAAAGCAACTAAAACATTTCAAGTCATGCCTTGCAAGACCCGCGATCAAATGGTCAAGACATCAATTGCAACCAATAACAATTGTGTCCATCACGTTGGGGGCACGAAGGCAGTGTAAAAGCAAATGTTTTTCCATGGTTTGACAGTGAGATGGATGCTCTTTTCCATGGTCCCCCCTCTTACAGCTCCAAGTAAGAACTTCTGAAGTAGTCTTCTTTTTTGTTTTCTATATTGCAGTCAACTTGTCATTGTCACCATTTTGCAGGAGATCAAGAGTTACCTGAAAGTTCAAAACAAAACCATCAAAATCACAATTTGCAAGTATGCTCTTTCCTTGCCATCTTGACATATACTTCATTATTTTTCGTATTTTTTTGTTGGGAATAAATTTGTTATTTAGTTGTCTTTTATAACCCTTTTTTCTTCCTTCAAGTTAGTTCATTTAGAAAGGAAATGCTATGAAAAGAAAATCTTCTACCAATTCTTTTATTTACTTTTATAATGAAAATTGTTCAATAAATAATAGGAAAGACTAACTATATTATGTTTAATATAGAACATATAGCATTCAATAAGTTAATGAAGTTAGACGTGAAGCACACATATGTTCCCTCGCTCTAACTAAAAAATTTAATCACGCACTTCTTCAAACAAATGAGAAGTAAATAAACCCAAACAAATTTGAATATTGCTAAAGATGATGACCTTAAAAAATTTAAACAGTATCGCAAACCTTATGTATAACAATACAATACCAACAAAAGGGTTAATGAAAATAACCAAAAATCGTAAGCAATCATCGAGAATTATACTATACAGTCTTTGTAGGAGTAAAGACATTAAAGAATTCCCACCTAACTAATTTTATGGAAAATGAAATTATGCATTCCTAATTCATAAAGCTATTGAACTTCCAGACCCAACTTGAAGTTGCTTCTTATTATAAATATAAAATAAAAAACATTGAAGCTGCTTCTGATCAGTCCCCTTTCCAGGAAATTAACTAATGCATACTCTCAGGCGTCTTGCTTTTCCTGTCAATTCCACAAACTCAAACTACGTTTTCTGATTGCTAATATCTATCAAACTAAGCATCTTATACCGCCCGTTTTCATCATAAAATATAATTTATCTAACTTATAATTACGAGGGCTATTTACTATAAATTATTAGAGCTATTAATCATTTACTTTTCTTCTTGCGACTCACAAATGTGAGAACAAATGCTAGACACAATTAGTAACATCTACCAACAAAATAAATGAGTACGCGGAAAAGAAATTATGGGGAGAGAGAGAGAGAGAGAAGAGAGAGAGAGAGAGAGAGAGAGAGAGAGAGAGAGAGATTTTATTTACAAAATAACCTCTTTTTTGCGTAGTTCGAATTGAAAAGCTCTCTTAAATCAAGGTATGATAATTATCCTCATGATCAGCAATTTTTTCGATAACCCTATCCACCGCTCGATAATAGGTGATCCTCCAAGGTTTCTTGAAATATAATATGCCACAGAATCCCAAGAATGCCACCACGAAACCCGCTCCTAGTCCTGAGTAAAACCGAACAACAATGGAATAGCTTTCATTAGACTCGTCTTCACTCGATTCATGACCATCTTGTTTGTCCATATCGTTATGCTCATCTTCAAGACCAATTTTCAAATGAGGAGCTCCACAAAGTCCATCGTTGCCCTGATAAGCGAATTGATCGTCTAGAGTGCCCAGATGATTGCCCGATGGAACAAGACCAGATAAATTGTTGAAGGAAAGATTCAAATGACTTAGAAAGTCTAGATTGGCTATGCTAGGAGGGATTTCACCCAATAGCTTGTTATTGGATAAATCCAGTGATTCTAAATCTCTCAAGTTACCGATATCTGAAAGGATTTTTCCGATTAGCTTATTTTGAGAGAGGTTCAGATTCCGAAGTTGAGCAAGCCAAGTCAGCCCTTCCGGTATTTGTCCGTCTAATGAGTTGCGTGAAAGATCAATGGAAAATAAATATGGGAGGGTGGTGGTGAATTCTTGGCTTGTTCCTTTAATATTAACCATAATGGAAAACCCTGCCATGAATCCCCCATTCGGAGAAAAAGTGGAATTGGCCCACATCTGTGAGAAGTGTTTGAAACAATGAGGAATGCTTCCGAAAAGATTGTTGTGCGCTAGGCTTAAATATTGGAGATTAGTAAGATGACATAGCTGCAAAGGAATGTCCCCGGTGAAGTAATTTCTCTCCAAATTGATTATGGTAAATAATCGAGTGTGTCGTCCAAAATGAGGTACTCTACCTGTGAATTGATTGTCACTGAGGTCGAGGTTTACCAAATCTAGCTTTAGTAAACATTTTGGAAGCACTCCGTTTAAGACATTTTCACGTAGGCTTAGAGCTCTTAATTGCTTCAAATGGCATAAAGAGTATGGAATCTGACCATTTAACTTGTTGTCTCCCAACAAAATCCATTCCAAATTTGCTTGCGATTTCCTCCAACACTGTGGAAGTCTCCCAGATAGTTGGTTCTTAGAGAGATCGACAAAATACAGTCCATCTAACATGCATAATGAATTTGGAATGACACCACTGAGGTTATTTCCAGAAAGTAACACTTGCCTTAAAGGTGACATATTTTTTCCAATAATTCGGGATATTTTGCCTCTGAGCATATTGCGCGATAGATCCAACTCTTCAATGTTAGATAAAACGTCAGGCAACCAATGGGGAACTTCATCTGAGATGCTAGCATTTGACATGTACAACATCGAAATGTTCTTCTGAGTTCGAAGCCAGTTTGGGAATTTTGGTCCCACTTTGCAACCGGACATGAAAATTGCTTGAATTTGGAAAGGAGGAACCCAAGATGCGCTCACATTTATAACAAGCTCATTCGACCAAAAGTACAACTCGGTCAAGCTGGTGAGATTTGCTAAGTGAAGTTCGCTGACTACTCCATCTAATTGATTATCCCCAATGTCCATAATCTCTAGGTTGGATAGTTGCCCAATACTTTCGGGAATGTTCCCGCTCAAATTGTTAGAAAAGAGGGCCAACTTTCTTAGAGATGATAGTTGGCCCACAGTAGCGGGAATAGAACCTGAAATTGAGCTCCGTGAAAGGTCAAGTAATTCGAGATCTTTGAAATTCACAAATTGATTGGGTAATTGACCACTGAAATTGTTGTTGGAAACATTAATGGTCTTCAGGTTACTTTGTCTACAAATCAAAGGACCGTCCTTGGTGTCGGAAATCCTCCCACTAAATTGGTTGTAACTCAAGCTTAGTACTTGCAGATTGCAGAAAATGCTCAAGTTTTTCAAAAGTTCACCTTCCAGCCTGTTTGCGGAGACATCAAGGAATCTAAGCCACCAACTATTTTTAAGGATGACAATGGGGAATATGCCTTGGAGATCATTATAACTTAAATCAAGATGTTTGAGTTTGCTGAAGTTTTGATACCAAGGAGGAATAGATGAATTCATGGAGTTAAAACTCAGATCAAGGAATCTAAGAGAAGTGAAATTGACATGTAGGGAGGTTGAAAAATCTCCCAAATCACATTCCCTCAGTATTAAGAACTCCAGGGAGGAAAGTAAATTGATGGGACTGAACCATTCTTTGGGGTTGAGAACGTGGACATAAGACAGGTCTGAGTGTTTCAAGTTAGAAAATGTCGATAGCCATATGAGGTTCTTTGTTTCTAAAGAAAGCCAGGACCATTTCCACTCACTATTAAGATCCAAGTATCGTAAGCTGGAAAGGTTACAAAGTTGATGAGAAATATCTCCATAGAAGCCTACACGTGAGAGGTTGAGATACTCTAGTTTCTGAAGAGAAGCTAAGAATTCCGGGATTTTTTGGTTTGAAAAATTGTTGAAACTAAGGTCTAGATACTTCAAATTCTTCAATTCTTTTAGAGCTGGATGTATCTTACCTCCCAGACTGCACTCCTCTAAGCCATCACAGGGATTACGAAGATCTAGCTTCGAGATGTGACCAGTCTTCTCGCTGCATTTGACTCCTTCCCACCCGCAACAACCCTTGCCAGTCCACGACCGCAGGCGTCTCAAAGGATCAATAAGATCTTGCTTGAACTGGAGAAGAGCTTCCCTCTCAGCGACAATGCAGCTTACATTTGTTAAGGCTTTGGAATGACTGAATTTGAAGGCTTGAATTACAAAGAGTGCACATAGGAGTGTGGGCACGAAGCTAGCGTAGAAGTAGGACGCGATTGTTGTTAAAAATGACCTGAGAACTTCTGTTTATATATTGGCCAAAAAAACACTTCGCTTTAGGAATATACAATTTTCTTTCTTTTATATATACGGATATTGGTCTTGATTCAAATAAAAAGAACAAAAAAAGAGGACACCAACATCTGTTCAGAGTCCTTTTCTCTGATCGCTGGCCACCTAAAGCAACTAAAAAAATTTCAAGTCATGCCTTTGCAAGACCCGTGATCAAATGGTCAAGACATCGACTGCAACCAATAACAATTGTGTCCATTGTGGTGGGAGCACAAAGGCAGTGTAAATGCAAATATTCTTCCATGGTTTGACAGTAAGATGGATGCTCTTTTCTACGGTCCTTCCTTTTACAACTCCAAGTAAGAAGTTCTAAAATAGTCTTCTTCTTTGTTTTCTATATTGCAACTTGTCGTTGTCACCATTTTGCTGGAGATCCAGAGTTACCTGAAAGTTCAAAACAAAACCATCAAAATCACAATTTGCAAGTATGTTATTTCCTTACCATCATGATATATACTTCATCATTTTTTTATTTTTTTGTTGTGAATAAATTCTTTATTTAGTTGTCTTTTATAACCCTTTATTTTTCCCTTCAACTTAGTTCATTTAGAGAGGAAACGCCATGAAAAGCAAATCTTCTGCCAATTCTTTTATTTACTTTTATAATGAAAATTCTTCAATAAATAAAAGGAAAGATTTACTATATTCTTAGGCTATTTACTCTAAACTATTAGAGCTATTAACCATTTACTTTTCTTCTTGCAGAGACGACCGAGGAATTGAGAGTGACTCAAGTTGATTTTAAGAAAAAAAATTACCGAAAAAGTCAATTTACCACAGCCTCTGTATGACTACCCTCGAAGATGGCAAGTATAGTGCTTTTTGACAAATCAAACGTCGTAATGACGATTATGCAATCATCCACACGCGAGAGAAATCAGCAGCTCAAGAAGCGGCTGAACAAGGTGTTGAACAGCTGAAATGGCAGTACGTATTGACAATTATGATGTCAATAATAATGAAATGCAGCTGCACCGAGACAATGTTCATCGCCTTACTCCTGACTACAACAGACTCCAAGCTATGTATGATGAACTTCAGAGAAACCAGGCCATCAAAGTCAGTTCGTCGGAGGATGAGAATTTGGAAGACTAAACATGTCAATTTAGCTGTGGTGTTTCTTGAGGGAGGCCATGAGATGTAAACATGCACTTTTGGCAACCGTGGGTGATGTTGGGAATGAGGTGGATGATCTTCATGAAATGTAATGAAACACGACACCCTGTAATGTTCATATGACACGTACTATAGTACGATCAATATGTTCTACTTGCAACTATGATGTCTTTGTTTATCATCTATGATGCGTAACTTCATAAAAATTTTAAATCAGAAACTGTTCATTCATTGTAACTCAAAAGAAAGGGAAGAAAATAATCTAACCAATATATTCCACTAAGTCAAGCTTTGATCTTATCTCTTAGGTAAGTTCATTGTCTTGGTCAAGAAAAAAGACCTACATTCGCTCGGGAAGAACCGAGAAAATTTCCATCTTCCCAGACCCAGCTTGTTTGGACCGAGGAAATTTCTATCTTCCCAGTCCCAGCTTGTTTGGAATTACCATCAACTCCAAGTCTGAAAAGTTGGTCATATACCAGCAAGAGTAAACAACGACTGATTACTCTTAAGAAAATGAAATCCTGGTCATTGAAGTAAGCAAATCATTATTTAATTAAATGGTTAGGAGCGTCATAAGAATTGATTAGGGAGACTTACTTTTAGACTCAAAATATTTTAACCTCGATGGTGACTGGATAATTTAGCTAATACATTGGATATTTATTCTAACAACTGAATTTATGTTGTTTTTTGGGATGAGGAGGTCCAAGTGGAACGGATATTGGCGATGGCGATGAGTTGGCTTCGGAATATGTAAATTGCATATGGCAGTTGATTCGATATGACAAGTTCCACCTCCGGACGGAGATGGCACCCTCGTCGAGAGTGTCTAGAAACCTAAATGGTCTTTGTTTCGTAAGAAGAAGAACATCCCCACGGCCTTTTGCAAGGATCCTCGTCTTCATCCACCAATGAGTTGGAGGGGTACTTGGGAACAGACTATCCCAAATACATTGATAGAGTTGAGGAAAGTAATGTTGCTCTCCTGACATGATGGAAGAGGAGAGCCATTAGTTTTCTGATTCTTTCCACCATGGCTGCTGACTTATGACCCAACCGGCGTTTATGGTACCATCGGAATCCACGTTCCATACTAGCAAACGGATCTTGGAAGACAATAGCCCAGTTTGTCCGCGGAAATTTTTTGAAATTGATTCCGCAGGACTTGATTGGTTTTTTGTGAAAATTGACTCCAGAGGAATATGCCTGACATGAACAAAAGGACAACGACATGTGGATTTCTATCCCCCCCGATTCTCTTTTTCTTAAATGATTCATAAGTTGGAAGCGAGGGTCTCCAACTAGAAATATAAAGCTGATGCGAAATCTAGGATCGCCCAACACTATGATAGTTCAGAATGAGGATGTTGATATCTGTAAAATTATCCATTTGAGGGTTTCACTCGTGAACCCGAATCAAATCATATGTACTGTGAATTCTCAACTTATAAGTAGGTTCTTAGTTGTACATTGTACAGGCGTTATTCTATTTTTAATGAAAGAGAGCCGTGAGCTTCACGGGGGAAGTGCGGTATGTACTGTGTCATGGACATGAGTTCAGAATCGGAGATATTATCGTGATGATCGAGCAAACCATTGATTAATTAAATGGTTAGGAACATAATAACAATTGGTTAGGGAGACTTAACTTTAGACTTCAAAATATATTAACCTCAATGGTGACAGCTTAATTAAGCTAAATACATCGGATACGTACGTTTGACATTGTTTCCATGGTATAAACCCAAGAAAGAAAGCTCTTGGAAGTGGATAGGCCTCAGAAATTTCCCTAAGTCACGCACCAAGTTAAAATCATTTTACCATAACAATGAAAGGGAGCCGTGAACCTCACGATGAAAGTGCGATACACAGTAAACAGCAGGAAATATTAACGTGATGATCAAGCTGACTGCTTATTAATTAAATGGTTAGGAACGTCGTAAGAATTGATTAGGGAGACTTAACTTTAGACTTCAAAATATATTAACCTCGACGGTGACACGACAATTTAGCTGAAACATAAGATATTCTTTCCAACAACAAGCGTGTGTTACATTGTTTCCTGGTATAAACCCAAGAAAGAAAGCTCATGGATGTGGATATGCCTCGGAAATTTCCCTATATCAAACTCAAACTACCTTGTCTGAATTGCTAATGTGTATTAATCTTAGCGCCTTGTACCGCCCGTTTTCCTCATAAAATGCAATTTATCTCACTTATCAATTACGAGGGCTATTATACTATAAACTATTAGAGGTATTAACGGTTTATTTTACTTTCTTGCAGAGATGACCAAGGAAGTGAAAGTGATTTAAGTTGAATTTAGAGAAAATGACACAAACGGTCTCTGAACTTTATCCCAACGTGCAATGTGGTCTATGAACTTTAGCTTAATGTGCAATATTGTCTATGAACTTTTAAATTATTCGATGTGATTTTTGAACTTTTGGTACATGTTCAATTTAGTCAATGGACTATATGAAGATGTTCAGTGTTGTCTCTGAACTTGAATTAATGAAAGGACAACTTAAACATATTCATATGGTTAGAGAAAAAATTAAACATGTATAAAAAATTCAGAGACCACGTTAAATAAATTAAAACGAGCAACAATAAGGGATCCTTAGGTGTAACCTCTAGGCCAAAATTGCAAAAAGAGGTGCCCTGGCTGATTATTTCTAAAATAGTAGTACTAGAAGATAAAATCACTTGTCACATTAAAAGCTACAATGCAAATAAAGTCCATTGTGGCTGTTTTGTTTTGCTCCTTTTTGAAGTAGATTTCAGATGATGCGAGGTAAAATATGATAACTCTACAAAAATAGAGTTATTTTATCTACTTTAGGCAATAAATAATGCAATATTTGTTAGAATATATTTGGATTTCCTTTTATTTACTTAATTTTTCCTTGTTTATGCAGAATATTGAGATATGGAGAAAATAAGGAAAATATGGCAAAAAGAAGGAAAGAAATATGCGACCTAGAGAAGAGTTAGAAGGTGGATATCACATTGAGAATTCTGCGATTTATTCCCTAATTTTATACGAAAAAGAAGCAACTGCCTTGTGAGAAGAGTCTTGGATGTTATCATATAAATAGGATAACTTGGGGGAACATGGAGTCTTTCAGAGAGATTGTTTTTGTTTTCAGTGTTTTGAGAATTTTTCAAGTATTTTGAAGAGAAGACAAGAGTGGTGATAGAATTCTTGTTATTTGATTCAAGATGTTTGGTTTAATTTCTATTTTCGTTTCTTCTTCTATTATGTTCTAATTTTCTTTGTTAGAGCTACGATGTAGCCTAACCATGATGATATGAATTTCATGTTTTTTATGCTTTGCAAGTAATTTCATTCATGTGAGTTATATATTATTGTGCTTAATGCGTTTAGGTGACTGGCCACCACTTGAATGATCTGATGTGCATGTTTGAGACTGAGAAGTGACAATATGTAATTGCTCCTTATAATATATAACCATGAATTAAATATGGATAGAAATATACCATGTTATTTGTGTAGCTTTCGGTGATAAGGCGGTCCAAAAGATTCATTGTAAACCGGAAATATTCACAGATTTTAAAGCGCTTATGTTTATTTAAATTCACATAGAAATATAGTGAATTGATAAACTGAGTAGGTTTGCTATACCTAGAGATAGGATAATAAATAGATTAGGAAATTCCGCTATCACATGCTTGATATTGTTCTTGTATGCATAATGATCCGAAATTCATATCTAGTGATTATGGTGAAATCGGATGCTCTAACATATTTTACCTGATTAATTATTTGCCTTTAGTTTATAAAATTTCGTTTTTAAAAATTGTCAGTTTTTATTTGTTCTCAATTATATTTTGATATGTTAGATAAATTTTAGAATTAATCTATTTTTAATATTTAATTGATTTATTATCATCAATCTTTGTGGGACGATACTCTTCTCATCATTGTATTACTTGTTCAACACGTTCGTTGACACGTGCAGAATTTTACGAACAAAATAAAAGGTAGATTAGGTTTTTATGTCTCAGATTATAAGAATTTACTCTGGTAACCATACTATTTGACGGACTAAGGATGTTCTACTATATATTATGTCGGGTTCAGCTTTCTAGTTTCCGGACAAAGATATCCCTAAACCGTCTCAAATCCTATGGGATTTTTGAAACCTATTCCCAAACCCATCCGGTCACCCCAAAGCCAATTCTCCTTTACAACCCTATAGATTGCGTTTGGTCGTTCAAACTTCTAAATAGGATAGGACCGGATAGGATAGGATAATAAATCTTGAGATATCTTCATATTCTGTCCACTGTTTGGTGGACTACGGATTTAAAGTAGAATAGGATAATTTTTATTTTTATTTTTTTTGCTATTCACGGGTCCGAAGGAGTCGGTGAAGGAAAAAAAGCCGAGAAATTTTTTTGGTGAAAGTGCACAAAGTGTGGGGATGAAGATGACGGCGAGTGGAACGTAGGGTTTTTGGAAAAATAGGCATTAGAAATCCTATGCGGGTCTATCCCACCCCTCTCCTTGGATTTTTTTATCTGGGTAATATCCGGTCTATATCCGACCTTATCCTATCCTGGACCATCACCAAACACAGGATATGATAAAATATACCCTATCCTGGCTTTTATCCAATCGACCAAACGCAGCCATAAAGTTTAAGCATCAAGCGTGATGATAAATAGGGGTTTGCAAAATGAATCTTCCAGACCGAAAACCGCTCCGATCGGACCGGACCGGCTAGTTTGATCTGGTTCCTCGGAGTGTCGGTTTGGTTCCCGGTTCTAAGAGGGAACCAAGAGGGAACCGGACCGGACCGGACCAACTACATCTACTTTTTATTATTTTTTATTTCTTTAAAATAATTAGTCAAATGTGAATTAAATCCACGTACAATGATTTCCCCTTATCATTTCCCCTTATCATCGCACCACGATGACTCTTTACTTATTGTCGCTTCCGTCAATATATTGGGATTCGTTACTCTCTCTCATTGTGGTGGGAAAAAAATAAACAAGTGACCGGTTTCATTGAATCGGACCGGTCCCTTGTTCTCAAAATTAGGAACCGTGAACCGATCACCCTAATGATAAACATACCACGTGAGCAACATGATTGGCCGTCGAATCATGCCAGCCTTGCCCTCTAAAGCGAGACTGATTCTTGTCCTGTTGAAGGGGGCCAAACTCAAGGGCAGAACAGAATTTCCCTTCGAAAACCGATGGGCCAAGGAAAACCGGACCGAACAGACAAGAAAAATGTTTGGAGCAAGTGGCTTCATTTGGGTCATGGCACCAGCATTTGGAAATCCTGACCTTATTACATGGAGAGGTCGTCAATGTTCATCTCTCCGGTCACCTCAAAATTTAGACGAGTCAATTTTCCAAGATGGTACTTAATTTTAATCGATGCAAGTTAGTTTTGTTCGACGAAGAGATGTTTAATGATCCTCATCAATCTCTTAGCATCAAAAGCGGGATCCATCCTTAGCTTTTAGCAGGCCTTCGGTTCAAACCTGTGCAATTCCAGATGAACGGATTACTCACTCATGTCAATGGGGTTTAGCTTAGCAAACCTCGTAGCTCCGATCATATTATTTGTTGATAATCAGACGCGACGAAGATAGGGGTAGCAATAGCAAGCCTAGTGTTAACCCGAAGACAACTCCAATATATCCCCAAAGCAAAGAGCGAAGAACTCGGAGCAATCTTCAAGATCGCCTTATACATGTGCCAATCGACCACTACAAGATGCACTGCTTCGCAGATCAAACAGGAAAAGTTGCCGACAATTGGACATAGATCCGGACCAGGTCTTCAGGGGACTAACTGCAAATCGTCCCAAATTTTTGTTGATGATTAGGCATGAGGGCTCACACGGAGTCCCTTAAAAGAACCACCAAATCTACTCAATTGTAACTTTTTCCATGATGCATATGTCCCCAATTACAACATCACCAGTAATAGATAATTCTGTATCCGTGACTAGACAAGACAGAATGGAGAAGTAACATGCAGACGAACAAGAAATGAGCTCTGTCAAACAAAGCAATAGCATGTTCACCATCTATCAGAATCATGTACAAAGAGTCACCAAGTGAACAAGGCTAATTTTACACAAACGTGTCGGGGAAAAAGATGACAGAAACTTAGGATAAAGACACCAATTTACATCACCAGGAAAAGTAACTGGCAAGGGATGAAAGGGAGAGAGGAAAGCAGCACGCTCAAAAACTCTCTTGCAGGACTCAGCGCAAACCAAAGAAACTCAAGCGTCTTGTCAGAAATCACACAACTTAAGCAGCATCCATATCTTGCCTGCTTGCCAAGCACAGTTCATGCAATTCATTCAGGATCCATTCTTCCCCAGTATGACCGCCTAACACCAGAACTCGCGTTCCGCCAACAACACAGGTACTGTGTCCCCATGCGTATTTCGGTGGTTGACCTGGAGCATTGAGAATCCTCCAAGATGGTTTCTCTTCGGAAGGATCCAATAGGAAGACTTGAGATGGTGAGTGCAAGCCCGCTATAGAACCACCAAAGATCAAAATCCTACCACAAGGCATGCTGACCGCCACATGGTCCAGTCTAGGAGGTGGGACCACAGCGCTTTGACTGCCGATACCGTTCAATGCACTGCACTCCAACTGTCTCCACTGCGGCTCCTCATCATCCAAGTCAATGGTGTAGGCCTCGCCCGATCTAAGCCTCAAGTGCCCACTTTTTGCCAGCCCGCCAAACATGAGGAGTTTTGTCCTACCATAAACCGAGAGAGAATGTCCCAATCTTGACGGTGGAGCCCAAGAAGTCGGGATCTCCTTCCATGTAGGCTTGTCTGTGGTGAGATCCAATAAATAAGTGTCGCTGAGGAGTACTCCAGCATCAGTGCAACCACCGGAGACAACCAGCTTAGAACCCTCCACCGTGCAAGAGCTGTGCCAAGATCTAGGAAGAGGCGGGGTCCCACCCAAGACTTCTTTCCATGTCGGATGTTTTGCATCCAAATCCAGCACAAACACATCGTTGAGCAATCCTTGCCTCCCACAACCTCCAAACACCACCAACCACGATCCATTGAGGCACGAAAGTGTGTGGCCCCACCGGCCTGGGGGAGACGATTCCACACTCACACGTCTCCACTCTGGATTTGCAGCATCAAGGTTGAGCACAAATGTATCATCCATCGGCTGCATGTTAACCCCTTCACCTCCAAACAGCACAAGTCGATTCCCTGCAGCACAAGCACTGAAGTTGCACCTTGAAGGTTCCACCGCTCCTCCAACCGTCAATTTCCTCCAGCAAACGGCTTCCAGAGTCGTTAATTCCCTAGCCAAACGTCCCCAGCCTAATTTCTCGGTCATCCTTTCCAAAGCGCCCGTGACGTCTCTTCCCCATGCGTTTTGACAAACCATCTTCCTTAGATGCTCATTCTTTGTAAGGTGGCGAATCCTTCTACAGACAGATCCAATTGATGCCACGTCCCTTGGTGTTAGCCGTGACAAAATATTGTGTGCTAGAACTTCATCAGAAAGTTGAAGTATCCCACACATTTCTTGATGCTGTACAAAAGACAATGGCCCATCTGTTGGAGTGTATACAGTTGTCTGCTCACACTCGTTTTCGTAGGCCTCCTTGAAAACCGGATAAGATATGCAGTTCAGATCAATTTTTGCTTCAGAAAATATTTGAATGCCTATTACATGTGTGACTATTCCATCATCATCGTGTATTGGAGCTAGCTTTAACCTATTCACCAAAGGAGTGCCATCCTTCCTAAAATTGAGAAGCTCGCCTTGAAATTCAAGACCTTGCTCGAGACATCGTCTGATTTCAGAAACGACCACTGGATCAACCAAAGGATGCCGTCTCTGAGCACGAGGATCTCTGTATTGCAAGAATCGGCTGAAATGAAGAAGTATCACAAGAGTCAAAAGAGAAGCTAATAAACTCCCAAAAGCAACGCGAACACAATACTCCAAACATAGCATGATTAATGATGTGTGTACCTATACGATGGACATGAAAGACAAGACAGTGCAAAAGACTCAAGGTGTCAATCAAGAAAATCAAAAACTCATATAGTCTGGCCTGCCTGGGTTTCCCAATTTTACAACACACTATGGCACATAGTATAAGCAGTAGCGTGCTCAATCATTTCTCTCTTTGACAACGAGCCTTAACATTCATAAGACCGGTACGGCATCAATGACAATCTTGGGTGATCATAGCCCCATATAGTTCTCAAATTGGAACACTTGAACAGCTTAAGCGAAAGCTGAGAAGATCATATCTATATCATCTTGGGGAAATCAATGAAGATATAAACATTATGTCCACCTTAAGTGTAAATCAATGGTCATATAAACTCCAGGTGAAAGATCCATAATTACTTTCCAGGTGTTAGCTGTCTTCAGTGACTTCCATCAGGGCAACAGAAGAAAAATCAGCCAGTCAAAAGGATGTGATTAAAACCCCCGAACCAAAATGCTGATAACCATATTACCCAAACAAACAGAAAAACTTCAATCCACCGTACTTGCTTTGACATGTAAAGCAAATTCTCGTTATTTCCTCTTTGGCACTTGGACAAAATGTTTAAACCAATCCTCTTTTTGTTGTTAATACTGCTGGATCAACAAATTAGGTATTGCCACATATACTCATGTCTTAGAACAAGGCAATACATATAGTCAAGGAAAAAGCACATGGAAAGACACAATACGTGCACTTCTTCTTAGTTAAAACTTGTCTACGGTACCCTAATATGCCCCGTCAGCACCAAGTCTCGGACATAAGGCTAAAGATCATAACTCGATGTATCATTATGCATTTATTCTACTATCCACAAGTTTGTTTTGCGCAATTACATTGAAGAAAATGCCCCAATTCTTGCTTCACAAGCCCTCTGTCCCAAGCAAATACAGGTCCATATCTTACAAGGTTCGCATTCTAAAACAAGTCACAAACTTGTCAACTCAAATTTCTAACCAAGTTTATGAAACTTCCAAGGAAAAGTATATGGAATAGAGACCGGTTCCCCAGATTGGTTTAACAATTGATGCATCAAACTGCAAGCAGGCATTTCAACCAAGTGGGCCATATTAAACACCCCATACAAATTTGCCACATCATTCAATGTACCGACATTGGAAAATCTTTTCACCATACCCAGAACTATTTCTTTGGATATTTGGACAATCTTCCTCAAGGTAGGCAAGAAGGACCTAAGCTACGTGAAAGAAAAATGTCTATGTTGGGCTTCTTTACCTCGCACAACTTGATCTTCTCTTTTTAGTCCATACATACGGGTTAAAACAGAATACAGGATTGCTTAAGCCTGTCGTGTATTCTGATTGGTCTGCATATTAAGTACACTATATCTATATTACAAGACCACACAACCCAAATTGAAATGATCGCTCCTGTAAAAAAACCTGCGGTATCGTAGGATGGTGCACCAATAAAACCTCCCCATTTTCACGCTCTCTTGTACACCAATTAACATCTCTCCCCTCCATATTCCTTCTTTCCTTCAAATTCTCTCACATACCAAACAAGTAAACGCAAACCTCCAAGAAAAATCGCTCCTTTAAAACAAATTTCAGACATCAAGACAACAAGCTCTCCTTCATTCTCCAGATGAAACCCAGGAATTCCTTCCCCAACCAGGGAAAAAAGGAAAGAAAGAAAAGAACAGAGCCCGGAAATTCTCTCCATTTTCACTGCCCACCAGAACAACCAAGACATCGACAGGTCAAAGAGTCCACAGATCAAATCAACACGAGAGACCAACTCACCAATTCCGACCCAGGACCTCGTCGGCCCTGTACCCGGTGAAGCTCTCGAAGACGCTGTTCACGTAAATGATGGGGAAATCGGGCTCGAGGGCGTCGGACACGACGAAGGACGTGGGCGTCAGCGGGTAGAAGAAGAGCCCGGGCTTCAGCGGCAGCTCGGTGTCCTCCTCCAGCAGCTCATCGCCGACATCGTCGCCGTCGCCGTCTCCCTCGAATGGGACGACGTCCTCCTCCGCGACGACCCTGTACCGGCCGGCCTTGGAGCATTTGAGCCTCTTGCCGGACCCCTTCAGATGCTCCTCCTCTTCCTTGCTTGCCGCCATGGGGGGCGAAGAAGATTCTCCTGGTTTCTTCGCTGCGAGAGCGAGCGACGAAGAGAGAGGAAAAGAGAGAGGTGGTGTGGGGGGGCACTTGGTTGAGGAACGAAGTGGTGGAGTCATCGTGGGCACATCGGCGGGCGTTTGACGGAAATGGTCCTGCTCGGATGTCTTAATTACGAGTTTGCCATCTCGCGCGGAAACCATGGTCAAACGAGTTCTACCACCCCTTTTGAGTTACGACGAGCCCATTTTCAATTTTTCGATCTCTTCACGTATCTACGTAGTAATAATCCGATTACTTACTAAAGGGTTGCGGTCCGACACCATACATCGTATTGAAACAGTTTTCTCGCCACATACTTAGTCTTCCTAGTCTGATCAAAAGGTGGATCATTTTTCAAGAGAAATGAGATGGGTCTTTTTTTTTTTAATTGGATCGAACTAGAATTGGAAGCGTAATCTCGCGTTATTTTGATGTTCACATTTTTAGCCATATTGCCTGCTTGACGGAATTCTCGAGGTTCTCAAAGGCGGACTAAAGGGGGCTACTGACAAAACAATTTTAATGAGCTAGGATTGTTGTTATATAAAAAAGATGAAATATCTTATGCGCGGATCCGACGTATGGCTGTTAATTTATAGCCGCCTCTGTCACTTTTATCACGAGGATCAAATGTTAAAACCAAAATAAATAAATAAAAGAGTCGACCGTCGGACGTTTAGTGTTTAAGATTTTATTCAGTCCTAGGCGCGGTGCTCGCGGTGTCGTGGGGAGAGTGGCAGTTCGGTAGTTATCGGGGGAAGGGGGAGGGCAAGGGCGGGAGGGAGGAGTCCACGCCGGTGCTGGGTGAGGACCGCGTGGCAGGGCGGGATATTTCGGGAGGAAAATATCTTCTCGGGAGGGGAAGGGTTGGGGGAGGAACCGGCCACCACCGGGCTTCCACGTCACCATCGTCTGTGGTCAGACGTCCCCACCACGCCACCCACGCCCCCCGCCCTCCGAGATATTTTTCCCTTTCGGCTTTCTCGCTCCTCTTTCGGCTCTCCCCAAAAAATCCCCCACCCAATGGGCAGTTGCTCGCCGTTTGTTTTAGCCGCTGCTGCTGCCGCCGGTGGGCGGCGTTAGCACTCGCCCTTTGGCTGTAGTTTCTGGTTCTTCCACCAGAAACCGGAGGCAGGCCAGAGCCCACGGCGGAGGAATATGCTGTCCCCCCCCCCTCCCTCCCCCCGGGCTTTGGCTCGACTCCGCCCGCTCCAAGATATGATGAAAAATATCTTTCGATTCGGTTGAAGCCAAACTTCCATACAAAAATCAACCGTTAATGTTTATGATTTAGTACTAGCTTGTTTCACGAAAAATGTGATATTTTCAGGAAAAAAATTTCCGTCGTTTGGCTAATACCCGAAAATGGACTGGATTTTTTTTTTTTTTTTTGCGTTTAGCAAGTCGTTGAAAATTATTGGCGGGCGTCCTGCGTGGCATGACCGCGATGACGTGAACAATTTTCTGTAATCGAAAGAAATCGATTTTTTTAAATAATTTTCTTATTCTTTTCTTTCCCTTTTTCTTCTTTTATATATTCTTTTTTTTTTTATCTTTTTCCTTCTTTCTTTGTCGGTCTCTAGGCCTCGGTGACAGCCATCTACAGGCCATAAGTGAGGTCGAGCATCGCCGGGATCTAGCAAGGTCAAACATCACCGGGAGCTTGCCGGAGATTGGCAAGGTGGAGCCTCACTTGAGACCAGCGAGCTCAATCTCACCTGAGGTCGGCAAGCTCGATCGCGCCGGGGTCTAGTGAGGTCAGGCCTCACCCGAGGTCGGCCCGTGCCCGTGGCCGGTTGCCAACCGTCGACGACGACGAGGCCCAACAAGCTCAGTCTTGATATTACTGGTCACTGATGTCCCAGGCTTGACTTCAATGGTATCGGGCACAGCCTAGATGGACCTAAGCCAGGACACCGAGGACTCAACTCTGCTGCCAAGAGCTCAAGAACAAGTGTTGGGGTTTCCATGCTCAAGCATTGAGTTTTCAGTTCAGGCGCTGATATCTAGTTGTATTTTGGAAAATAATTTTCGATTTTTTAAAGAAAAAATCATTTTTTTGAATTTAAGTTTTGATAGAAAAACCTTTTCTGTTGACTAAGAAAACCTTTTCTGTTGACTTATTTTCCTAAACAATCCAAATGGCGGAAAAATTAGGAAAATGTTTTCTCAGAAGATAATTTCATGAAACAAAAGGACTTAAACGAAAAAAAATTAGAGTCATGTTATGAGGTAAACTTGATTATTTGAAAAGTTTATATGTTGCACGAATAAGCACTTGACCCCATCGGGGATAGACTCTATCGGAAATGAAAGCTCTTCCTTTAAGAATAAATTGATGGCCTAAGCTTGCGTTCTAAACTTGTGTGAATTTTCTCGATATTAAATGTACCTGCATTTTCGTACAGATTTGCAACTTTGCGCATTGCGATAAGTAGAAAAAGATCGATCTATCAGCTTTGAGAAAATAAATTGTAGACAAAATTTCTTGTTTGTCCAATAATGTTCACTTCTAATTGTTTTACATTCCTCTGATCCGAAGTCCAAATGATTCCGATATGAAGCTTTTTGAGTACGATCCAAATATATCATATTATTGTAGGAAGAGCATAACGTCGAAGTCAACCAAACAAACCACTCTTCTTGTCTAAGCATAGTACATGATTTTCTTTTGCTTAGCCCTGTAACAGTACTCCAGTTAGTCCGACGAAGCCTGCTATGATTATCGTAGGTTTAGAGCTTCAAAACATCTTTTTTTTTTGGTCAAGCTTCAAAACATCTTACTTATACTTGTGTCCATCGTAAAGTTGCTGGCCCTAGTTTTTTTTTTTGGTCGAACGTTGATGGCCATAGTTCATTTTAGGAAAAATGACATAATGGTCTTTGAACTTTGATTTAATGTACAACTTGGCCCCTGAACTTTTAATTTGTTCAATATAATCCCAAACCTTTAGCCCAATGTGTAATATCGTCCATAAATTTTCAATTTGTTCAATGTGATCCCTGAACCTTTAATACATATTCAATCTAATTCATAGATTATATAAAATTGTTTAATGTTGTCCATGAACTTGAATTAGTGAAAGGATGATATTGAACATTTTCATATAATCTAGGAACTAACTTGAACATGTACTAAAAGTTGGGAGACCATATTAAATAAATTAAAAGTTCAAGGATCACATTATATATTGAGCTAAAGTTCAGGGACCAACCCACCCATCGGTGGCCGCGTTGGTTTGCGCTTAGTTCCTTTCACGAGAAGTCCTGGGTTCAAACTCGCCCATCGGTGATTTAAGTGGGGGGTCGTGGCGGTGGGATGCTGCGCTAGCCCCCCTCGAGGACTAGTCGGGCATCACCGCTGGTTTGAACCCTAGCTCGCCGGCCGCGCGGACACCTCGGTTATAAAAAAAAAAAATTTCAGGGACCACATTGCACATTGGATCAAAGTTTAGGGACTATTTTTGTCATTATCCCTTCATTCTAAAATAAATAATTTATAATTCTAAGAAAGCTTAGCTTCAATTATGCTAATGTTTGATTTTGTGAGCTTTACAACTTTTAAATTACAAAATGTATTTATAATTGTATCCATTTTGATTCTAAAAGATCTTCGCAAAGTTTGAAGTGAAGTCGAGGGTCATAATCTTTTGAATTAGGCATCAATCATATTCGTGCAGTAAATGAGTCATACAATCACAAAACTCTATTCCCACTATTTTAAAATAAGTTACAGTAAAAACGATAAGGAAATACTTATTAATTGCTCGTCAACTCTAACATAATATGTAGTCAAGATGATCGATTGGGAAAATTGTCCAAAAAGTTCTAAACCTATTGCACTTTTGTCAATTTAGTCTTAAATCCTTTAACTTTGCAAATTGAGTCCTCAACCTTTTCATTTCTTACCAATTAAGTCCATCCGGTCAATTTTGGCTGGAAATCACTGACGTGAACGCCGAACAGTCATATGGTGTCGACGTAGATATTTTAAAATAATATTTTAATAATTTTATGATTTTTTATGATTTTTTTCCTTTTCTCTATTTTTTTCTATGTTTTGAAGTTAGGGCCAACAAGATTGGCCAGCCAACCCTCACCGGCTCTGGGCAAGAAAAAAAAAGAAAAATGTCCACGGCAGCACCACATGACTGTCTGGCATACATGTTATCGATTTCCGGTCAAAATTGGTCATATAGACTCAATTGACAAAAAATGAAAAGGTTTAGGACTTAATTGACAAAGTTGAAAAGTTTAAGACTGAATTAATAAAAGTGCAATAGGTTTAAGACTTTTTGGACAATTTTCCCCAGTTTAATAGCTACCCCTATACCAAATGTTTTTATCACATGAAAATGTCTTGCGGAATAGGATCATACAATGGACCACAATCGTCAAATTAATGGAGAAACAAAGAGAACAATACATTAAAATTTACATGGTTTGCTCGAGTTGAGACCTACATGCATAGGAAGAGTAGCAGCAATAAAGTCACAGTGAACAAGAAGATCACAAGCTTAGAACCAAGTCTCTCAGTCTCAAGCCCACCCCCGACGCCCATTGTTTCACACCATCTCTCACAATGCTATCCTCGCAGAACTTATCAAAGAGCAATCCTAGAAACTCTCAAGAGGCTCTTGAGTGTAATGTATGTAAAACCCTCGAGAAATAGGCTTTTGAACGAGTCCTAGTGCACTTGGGCTTATGAAAGCACTCGGCCGACAGCCCAGGCCCTTGTGCTCATATGACTGGCCGTCCTTGCCTCCTTTAGAATGCTCGCCGACCCTCCTCAGGCGTATCCACACATTCGAGCTTCAATCATCCCTCGAGGCTCGAATCATCGGCCAAAACTCAAGACAAACTCAACAAATCCTCTCCTTGACTCGAGTTTACAGCCAAGTCCTAGTCTTGATTCGTCACTCCGTATTACTAGTCACCGGGTCAAGTTGCTGGCTAGCCTTGAGGCTGCCTAGCCAACCCTGCGAGTGCACTATTCATAAACCGTAGGCGGTGCAGAAAAGAGGGCGCTCTACCAGGAGCTCAAGAGATGTCGTAAACTCGACAGAGACTCGTTTTGAAGCCCATTTTTAGAGCGTTTTACATATATTACACATCAGAGCATCTTGGAAGTGTGTTTCGGATTTCTTTCTGTGAGTTTTGAGAAGAAGACATTGTAAGAGATTATGTAAAACATTTAATCCATTAAGAATCTCATTTTTTTTTAAAAGAGAATTAATGTAGCTCAAGAGGGCCAAGTGCCTCGTCAAGATGAATAATTAGAAACTCCATTCAATCCTCTCAGATTTATTAGTGAGCCTACACGCTATTGTCATGCTAAATGTGATACATATACAAACTCTTCCTCTTTGAATTTCCAACTAGTTTCTAGTATCTTTAACACTGGAAACCACACTAACCCACCTCGTATCTCAAGTGAATACTCCGTGCTCTTAAATTACGTTTTCCTTCGTAGGATATGATAATTAATGTGACGTAATATATAATAAATTTCTAGAATAGCAGGGAAAAAAGAGAGAAAATCTTGAAAAATGCAAAACAAGAAAACAAGAAAACATAAAGAAGTTCAATTGCATTCTCTCTAAAGAGGGAGGAATTGATATTGCAAGAGTATTTTCATTTGGGTGTGAGAACTTGCTTGAAATTTTCCCATGTCAATCCTTTCTCAATGTACTCGACGTTGGAAGGGTCGAAAGGTCCTTTGATTCTGTCGATCGACTTGATTCGTGCCTTCGCCGGAAGAATGCTTCTCGACGGATCCGGTGATGTTCCATAGCTCAAGCTTGAAGAAAATCCCTGAAAATTAGTTTTACACTATTAATTTTACAAATAGCAACCAAGCATACATGATTTAGTACGTAATTTTCCCCCCTCCATGTCTCCTAGAAATTGAGCCAACTGTACTGCTCTTCTGCGCTTATTATTTTCATAGATAAGAAGTACGATTTCCCAGTCAAAGTGTCGCCAATGTTAAAATCTAAACGTTCCTCAGAAAGATCAATAACGATTCAGTTCGTTTCATTTAAAGATCGTTTCGTCTCCATCCAACATAAACATTCGATGGACTGACCTTGTAGATGAGGACTTCTACTTCCTCTCCGTCCACAACGGCATGCACCACAAGAGCTTCCCCTCTTGCGGACTGGCTGTACAATTCCAATATCGCAATCTCCTCATTGTGGCTGTACTCTTCCCCATCGCCTCCGTCTTCCTCGGCCTCCTCCTCCTCCTTGCTGCCGCCGCCGTACCGCACCAACCTCCGCCTCGCGGCACACCGGATGGTCTTGTCATGTGGGCGGCTCTTGCATGGCTTTCGAGCTCCGAGGGTGAGCTTCGTCCTCGTGGACGAGCAAGGCTGTTCGTGAGTGACTGGGATAATTGGGAGCTTGAGCTGTGAAGGAAGAAGGGTCGCCCATTTGCCTAAGTTGTGAAGCATTTCTGTGTGTGTCTGAGTGTATGGTCAAACGTTGTAGTTCTGAGGATAAGGTCATGTCGTGACCCATTAGTTGAAGTTGGGGAAGAACCACAACCTACTCTAATTTGACTTTTTCTTATGCTTTTCTTTTTTTATGTTTTCTCCGAAAATTTATAATGTGCAACAATCTCACGACTTTTAGAGAAATGTGAGACAAGCTGATATGATTTGATATATCAATGCTTATATATTTTGAGGGCGTATTACCTTAAAACATGGAAGGATACAACCGTTTATATGATTTAGGTGAGCTTTCCCTACTAATGCGATGTGTCTACACAAGATGTGATTGATATCTCGTGCCTCACGTGAGATCTTAGCATTACGACCGACTTGAATTAGTCATCGCCCTCATCCAGAAAGTGGCATTAGCATAGAATCAAGCTTTGACTCAAGATTTGCAGAAAGACAATAGTGACATCTATATAAATTCCTAACACACACACACAGGACGCCATTTTCATGAATTGAGTTTTATCTTTATTTTGTTCACACTTTACCCTGATGCCTAAAGCCCCGCTTTTAAGCAGATTCAGTTAAGACAAGAATTTAGATCATGACAAATTGGAGTGATGACAGAAAATAAATTGTGGTGAATTTTCTGGACTTGGCTAAGAGTGTTGTTGTAGTAAAAAAAAAAATTCGCCCTTTGGATTGGCCTTGGGCCTGTCCGATCATGCCTAGGCCATCAGAGGACTCGGGGGTGGATAACCCATTTCTTGTGCTAGGCCCAGCTTCATACCTCGATCCAAGCGCAAGCATCGGATTCGGCCCATGGGGTCCTACCTGGAGCAATTCGCCCCAAAGGGTGACTTGCCCTATTTAGGGAGCAACTCCTCGGCATCAAACAGGTGGGTGGATCGGGTCAAAAATGATACGATCCAAATTGACTCAATTCCATTCGTTTTGACCAATTTTTCATGAAATGCAAATCTAGTGACCTATACTCCCGATTAGACTGGTAATTCTAAAACATTCCATGTTTAATACAATCTAAAAAAACTCATATCCAAATTGATGTGAGAGCACGGAATGAGCGAGCATGAGAAAGAACGATGGAGGTGGGTTGGATCTAAATAAGTTGCGAATCCATTTAACATCTATATTATTTTGGATTTTACCTTTTTAAATCCATCTATGACCCATTTATTGAATACAACTAATTCGTATAACAATACAGCCTATCGAATATCAGTAAGCCCTATGGTGGAGGTATGCCACCCTAATCCCGACACACTCCGTTCTCTTTTTTTCATTTCATGGTACGTGCACCTTTCGAAAGGTCCTCCTAAACCCAAATCGGAGAAGACTTCTCGATGTGATGCGCGAGTTCGACCGTCGACTCCGACGTCGCTCTAAACATATCAGAAAAAAAAAATGATGCTTTTGACATGTATCCCTTGGGACCTAGGCTGTATCCACATATTGGTGCCTGCCGCTTGCTTGCCGCTACTACTAGGATACCAGCTCCCCTCCGAAAACGGCGACGTAGCATGACGGGGAATGGGACTCGAAGCTGAGAAAGCGCTCGAAGACGAACGGAGATTACACCGCACGCGAAGGGGGATCGCGCGTGGGGACTGGAAGTGGAGGTGGGGGCCCACAAGATCCCATCGACTGCCGCGCCGCAATTATTGGCGCTTTCCTCTCCTCTCCCCGCGTCAACTCTCCTAATCAACAAACCTTAACAATCCCAATTAAAATCATTAAGAAAAAAAAATTCCCAGCGGCAGAAAAAATAAAATAATGAAAAAAAATCTTATCCACGCCGAAATGATTGGTTATTGGTGACGTCATAAATCGCGGCGGCGCGTGAGGTGCGCGCGGGAGGCCCCCCGCACGACGCCGGGGGCTTTCGTTTTCGCTTTAAGAAGGAACTAATCAACGAAATTAAGAAAATTAAATAAAAATGAAAATAAATAAATAAAAAAAAAGGGGGCGCTACCGTTGGGAAGGCCAGAAGAGTCGGTAGCAGTGAGTTTTATCGAGACGACTTCAATGGCGTCCCCCCTCCTCCTCCTCGTCATGACCTCATCATCACCGTCATCATCTCCTCCTTCCACCGCTCGTCAACCACCGCGCCGTTCCTGAGTCCCTCCCCTACCGACCTCTCCGATTCCGGCGACCGCCGGAGGTTCCCGTCCCGTTCGCCTCGCTCTTGCTGCTCGCAATCCTAGGGTTCGTTCCCGCCTCCAGATCCGTCGATGCTCAGGCTCGGCGTCGGCGTCGTCGTCGTCGTCGTCGTCGTCGGCTCGGTCTCCCTTCTGCGACGATCGGGGAATGGCGCTTCCTAGTTTCGCGGATACCGGTACGCGCTAGGGGCTCGGGCGTTCTTTTTTTCGGGTTTCGAGGGGAGGGGGGTGGTTCGGTTCGGGCGATGGATGCCTTGCGGAGAGGAGCGGTTCAGCCGGCGGCGGCGGGGGGATACGGCCAGCACGCCTCGGGCAGGGGCGGCGGCGATTTGGCCGTGCCTGATCAGTTCCCGGCCGGTCTGAGGGTCCTCGTGGTGGATGACGACCTCATTTGCTTGAAAGTGATGGAGCAGATGCTTCGCCGCTGCGCGTATAACGGTAGATTGCTTGATTGCTTACCCCGATTTCGTTTATTTCGTCCGCTCTCGTTTTCGGTTCGTGTGTGAATTTTTCAAGTTTGCAGTCGTCTTGGTGAGTCGGAAAGGTTTTCTGTGAGGTTAATTGCTCTTAGTTCTCAAGTAACCATTTCGTGCTTGACTGTGGAGCAGGGACCGTGGTTCGACCGAGGTCCAACTTCCAAGTGCTTAAGTAGGGATCGATAGGGTAATTGATGTCCATGGAAGTGGGTTGTTGGGAAAGTTGGCATGCTCTTTCATTTCAAAGCAATTGGTCAGCTATATTTCTAAGTATGTTTGCTAGTTGTAATAGATTGACAGAGCGAGAACAGATGACAGATTGCTCAATCTTAGGTGCGCGGCTTCTCTTGATGGATCAAGGCTGAAACTATGTCGGGAATCTGAGGTAGTGGAGTTAAGCATAACCTGGAATATTTAGGTTTTGAGTGGCGATGGCATTTTGTTGGTAACTGCATTTGTTACTACTTATTGTCGGGATTTAGGAATGATATCATCTCCATTTCATATGCTGTGAAGTGCTAGGGCATTTTTTCTGTAGTGAAGGTGGAATAAATGACCAAGAACCATACAATAAAGAAAATGAAACTGTTTGAGGAAAGGGACTAATCTGAAGCTGTTCTGTGGGTCGCGGGGATCAACTTTCTTACCTCTAACTGATCAATACCAACTATCTCAGCAAATGTGAGAGTTAAAATTTTTTAATTGTTATTGCTAGACTTCTGTAGTTCCATGTATATGTGAAGTGTACTGCCTTCATCTATTAGAGTAAAATGATAACTAAAATAGTGTGTACAGTTATTGTCCCTCATGTTCTGCATAGGTACAAAGAGGAATCATACTACTATGACAACTGTGGAATAGCAACAGAGTTTGCAATAAAACAAATGGATTTGAAATTGTGATTGAGAAGAAAGGGCTACTGTCAAGATAGGAAGCGGGCATTTTGCCAAGACCTTTTGTTTTTTAGGCCTTTTGAAAATCGTGTACATGCAATTAGCCTTATAGATGAATTCCAGCCTTTACAACTCAACAGTTAGAGTCACCTTTTTCATTTGGCAGATTGTGAAAACTTGAAGAAAACGTGAGGTTGGATGACAAATGAATGATTAAAATAATATTATAACTGAAAGTATCTTTGGTTTGGGAGACTTGGTGGGAAGAGAGGAGATTTGAGGGAGGGACTTGTAGAGTGCATTGTTTGGTTGATTTAACTGGGAGGAGTTGAATCAATATGGAGAGATACTTCTTTGTTCTTTTGTTAGTTTTAAGTAACTTCTGAATTCCTCCAGGTCTCTCCAAAAGTTGGATGATTGGGATGGATTTGATTGCTACTTATCATTTAGGTCGCTTTTGTTTGATCTATGTTTATTTCCTTTGTTGCCGTTTCATTCTCTTGATCTCATCCAAACTACTAGAAACTTAAATTCATTCTTTTCTGTTCCCGTCTTTTCTCTAGCGATTATTTCAATGCTTTCTCTTGTTTCCAAATCATGCCATCCAAACATAGTGTAAGAATCCATAAGTGGTTGATGGAAAATGTTTGAAAGCGTCCAGGAATGGAAACAAGTCATGTAGCAAAATATGAGGAGCATGTTTGGTCATGGTCTGGATGGTGGCATATAGCATTTAATCATCCATAGAATCTGGTTCTCTGAAAGGCGAAGTGCCAAAAAAAAATGTCACTACCTGAAAGCTGCATTGTGTTGGTTGACCTTTTTGTTACAAATATTTCTTTTAAGGAAGCATTTGAAACGGAAGCTGGAAAACTTGTTTGAGGCAATTCACACCTTGAATGTTAATTTTATTAAAAAAAAGATGGAGGTAATTGGTTCCAGACAAGCAAAGGAAGAAAAGCTGCATAAGCAGGGATATGGTCCTCTCTTGTTCTTTTACTCGGTAGTGAAATGAGAAAGAGGAAAAGAAATAATGGAAGAATGCACGGTCTTAAACAATGATGTCTTGATGGTAGATATACAAGGTATGCATGTAGACAAAGCTCCTCAAAATTGAGGTTATGATTTTGAGGTGCTTCTCTGGTTGCAGCCTATTTATACTTTGTACGTGTACAGTACTATGAGGTCATTAAATTTTCAATGGAATAAATTTTTACCTTATTTTGTGGAAACCAATTCGTATCCTAAAGATCATGTAAAGAATGGGAGAATTGCTATTTCATAATCTCTACACCACCTATATCACATCGTGGAAGTACTCACTAGGGCATGTTACACATTTTTTTCCTAATAGTGTAGTTAGATGCCCTTTTAACAAACATTGCTTGGAAAAAACTATTGTAAAAAAAATGATGTTTGGTGCCCAATCTGCTGTTTGTTCCTTTTTTCTCCTCCTCTTTGGTTTAGCAAAGCCACAGTCTTCTGGCTGACAATCTATATGATAAATATGCAACTAGTTCACAATTAAGAGGTAGCTGAAATTTGGATGCATAAACTCTGGTGAACTCTTTTGATGACTTTTTGTTTGATGCAGTTACAACTTGCTCCCAGGCAACTGTGGCATTGAATCTCCTCCGAGAGAAGAAAGGCTGTTTTGACATCGTTTTAAGTGATGTTCACATGCCTGATATGGATGGTTTTAAACTCCTCGAACATGTTGGGCTCGAGATGGACCTTCCTGTTATTAGTAAGTATTATTTTGTTGCTTGAGAAATGGATTTCCCTTTTGTTATGAAAACCGAATTTGACAAAATCCTACTGCAGTGATGTCTGCTGATGGAAGCACGAATGCTGTTATGAAAGGAATCAGACACGGAGCATGTGATTATCTTATTAAACCTATTCGCCCTGAAGAGCTTCAGAATATATGGCAACATGTTGTTAGGAAAAAATGGAATGGAAATAAGGAGATTGAACATTCAGGAAGCCTAGAAGATAATGATCGGCATAAGCGAGGAAGTGATGATGCTGATGGTTCTGCTGTTAATGAAGGGGTGGAAGGCTTGCTGAAAACCCAGAAAAAGCGCAGCATTGCTAAAGAAGAAGATGATCCTGAATTGGATAGTGACGATCCTGCTACATCAAAGAAACCACGTGTAGTGTGGTCGGTGGAGCTCCATCAACAATTTGTCAGTGCTGTAAACCAACTTGGAATTGACAGTATGGTCTTAGACCGTGATTTTGTGCTTTGTTTTCTTTGTGTGCTGGTTTTATCATGATATGAAGAAACTTAAAGTAGAAATAGTGAAGGAGGTATCCTCATTCTAGTTTTCAGGACATAAGCATCATCAAAGTTGTAGCCACTGTTTGCTACCTCTGAATTGGTTCCTTTGGTTTCTTTTTCAGAGGCTGTGCCAAAACGAATCCTGGAATTGATGAATGTTCCTGGCTTAACTAGGGAGAATGTTGCAAGTCATTTGCAGGTTTGTTTACTTCTCCTTCCCCGCATGCCAGTCAGTTTTCATTGGCCGTATATCGTTTCTTCTGTGTTGATGGCTCTATCAGGGAATGGTGACCAATATCCTCTTATGAGAAACATCTAGGCCTTGTGTCAAAAATTTAGAGGCCCGAGCAGTCAATGTGTATTACCAAGTTATTTTTCTTCTTTTGTGTCAAAAGAAATTCTTATACTTTGGCACTTTAAGACAGATACTAGACTAAACTGCTAGCAATAAGGCAGGCTTGGGGGGATTCCAGATAAGTGTTGCATAGGGATGAAGGTGAACTTTGTCTAATCAGTAGGATTTTTGGCAGTTGTAGCTGAAAATCCTTGATGGCAGAGCTGTTTTCCTGTTGTTCTTAGTAGTATAAATGAAATGTTAGAGCATTTTTTTGACATACCAGTTGAATATTTCTAGCTGCTTGTAATTCCTTTTTTGATATATTGCTGAAATGCTTGTAAATTAGAGATAGGCAGCTTTTGAATTTTTGATGCTGAAGAACTTGATTTTATGGATTTTCGGTCAGTGTTGGTTTCACTTGGATGAGACTTTAATTTCTTTGGATATGTTTGACAACTGAAAAGGAACCTATTGCTGAGTTGCATTGCTGCATCAGATCATAATGTTAGGTTAGCTTTGATTTGCTTGCTGAAGTCTAAATCGGCTGGAGATATCTGGGACAGTTCCTTTTTTCTGAATAAAGTAGCTGAAGGGCAGATGTGAGGATTCTATATAGTTCAGAATTTTTTTCAATGCAGAGGCTATTTAATAGCTCAAATCATTTTATTTTCTGAAAAAGAACCATTAAATCACATGTTACCTCTTAGCTGTATCTTGGGTTTATAAGAATTGTTATCAAGCCATTTGGTTATTGGTTGAGTAATAGAGGTTGGATCTTGATGAGAAGTTACCATCAGATCAACTTTGGCTTTTTTGATCATTTTATAGTGATTATTCAGTTAAGAACAAAAAGAGGTGGCGTAAAGGCAAGTAAGAATGGTTGTGAACTTGTGAAAGGGGATGGTGTCGTTGCAATGACGTGCAACTTACATTATTGGTCAATCACCGAAAAAACTTTGAATTAATTAACTCGTTATTATGCTTGCAATTATTTCTATTTACTTCCTTTCATGCTGATGTAGCATGAACAAATTGTTGTTTGTAGAATTCAACGGTTTTGCAGAAACTGGTTACTGTTGTAACCATTTGAACTGAACATGATATTATTTTTTGTCACTTGCACAGAATGTCTAGTTGATCTAGTTTGCGTATTATCATCTTGTCTGGTTACTGAGTTTTGCTTGCTGTGTCAAACAATTTCAGAAATTTAGGTTGTATTTGAAGAGATTAAGTGGAGTAGCTCAGCAGCAAGGAGGGATATCTAGTTCATTCTGTGGACCTGGAGAACCAAATGTCAAGTTGGGTCCCCTGGGAAGATTTGATATCCAAGCTTTGGCAGCCTCTGGTCAGATTCCTCCACATCCACAGACATTAGCAGCACTGCAATCTGAGCTTTTGGGTCGACCAACGAGCAACCTAGTGTTACCGTCATTTGATCAGCCAACTCTCTTGCAAGCTTCCCTGCAGGGATCCAAGTGTCTTCCTGTTGAACATGGAGTGGCATTTGGTCAGCCTCTGATTAAATGCCCATCTAATGTCTCCAAGCAGTATCAACAGTCCATTCTATCAACTCAGGATGCTCCTTCGGGATTTGGACCATGGCAGGCTACTAGCCTTAGTATGGTTGGAAACAATAGCATTGTTGCAGGGTCAAGTATTCAGAGTAATAACACTTTGATGGATATATTTCAAAGACAGCAGCATCAGTATCAGCAAAAGCAGCAATTACAGCAACAGCAGCAGCAACAACAACAACTACCACAACAGCCTCTCCCAGAGCCTAGCCGTTTAATTAATGTGCAACCGTCTTGTCTCGTTGTTCCCCAGTCATCAGCTGGTTTTCAAGCAGCAGGTAGTCCTGCTTCTGTAAACCAGAGTTCCACCTTCAATAGAAGTACTGTCATTGACTACGGTGTTCCATCATACCAAGGCAACACTGCTTTAAACACTGGTCTGTCCTCGGATAAAGATCTCAAAACCTCTGGTGTACTTAGTGGTTACTCTGTACAAGGTTCCATATCACCAACTTTGTCATCTAGTTCAGCAAATGCTGACAGTAGCAATAGCTGCCAACTTCGGAATCCATCTGCAAAATATAACATCATTGGACAAGCACCAGGTGCTGTTTCTAATTTCTGCAATATCCAGGGTTCTTACGATGCTAAGTCAGGTGAAGCCATTGATCAAGGACCGCTAAAGAATCTAGGATTTGTTGGTAAGGGATCAGGCACCCCAAGTTTCTTCACAGTTGATGAATATGGACCACCGTTGAAACACATATACAGTGGAAAGGTCCATCTGGAGAATGGTGCGAGTAGAGTCAAACAAGAACCGAGCTTTGACTTTGTGGATGCAAAAGTGTCTATCCCAGTATTGGAGCAACTTTCTTCGAATGATCTTATGAGCGTTTTCACGGACTAGGTAAAGTTTGTTTCTGTTTTGTTATTCTTCTGTCCAGTTTCCTATACACATCGTATTGTCAGAAATCATGTCTTTACCTATTATATTATGTTCTTTAGTCACGTCTTTCCTATTGTTCTGGAATCTTCACTTTCCCCCTTGGCGTAGGACCTTGATCAATTTTGTTGCTATATTATAGACAGCCTTCTGAGAATGTAAGCCATCTCAGTGGGTGTTCCTGCATCCCTCTGTATTAATATCCACTTTTTCCCTGGACATAGGACCATGTCACCTTGATGGATTTTTGTTAACAAATCGTGGTTGATAACTTTGTCAAATATGGTCAGTGGTGAACTTGTTATGAGGTGGTGGTAAAATTGAATGAGTGTGCAAAATCATTGACCTTTTCAACTACTCCCCCTTTCTTTTTGGGTCAGATTTCAACAACTCCCTTAAAACCATGTTTTTCCAGCACAATATTTATGAGAAACTGCAAGGGTCGTTCTTTGCTTCTCTGCAGGCACTTGTTAAATTATGACTACTGAATTGCCGCCTGTCCAGGGAATCTCACACAGCAGTAGTTTTCTTCATTGTGCTCCCACTTTAACACAATTGGCATTATGTCCACTATATGCAAGCAGGGAATTGAAGTCTTTACCTGTCATTTAATTCACATGGCTTTTGACTTACGAATTTGCAGTCAGTATTAGTTGAAACTTTTTGCACATGTTGGTCCTTCATAGCTATCTGATTATCTAAGCCTTGACCCTCTTTTGTGATGACCATAGTTACATGCAATTGTCTAACAAATTACCCTTTCCACAGGATGCCTCTGCTGCTTGATTGGTTTGGAGGCTCTGTTCCATTTGATTGAGAAGCACAGATTTATCCACTTGGGGTGGAGCGGATTCTGGTTCGAAACTGTAATGTTTTCTTCTGGAGGTTTTACTAATTGTTCCCGAACCACGTGTATAAATGCATTTCATTAAACTTATGGGTAGTTCTGAGGTCAAAATAAGTTGTATTTAATATTTAGGGGCTTGGTTTCATCTCTTGGTTTCACATTTGACTGATGTGTAGTCATTTGGACTAGGATGTCAATATCCATTTATTCATTTTCCAACTTCTTGAGCTGTGTGATACTGAAGCTGCTGCTGTCTTTCCTCGAGATGCAGAAAACTGTTTGTAACCTTTTGGTGCTTAGGCTGGTTTTGCCGCCACGACCACCCTCTGACGGGATTGTTTCAAACGAGCAAATCTCAATCTTGAGATATCTTTTCACTTTCAATTACGTATTCTATTGCTCGGTTTGTTTCTTCCGAAGAAGTGCGATTGTCTTCCTTCTCTGAACTGAGGACATATTTGATCTGGGAAAAAAGAAGTGGGATAGGACCTTTTTTTTTATTTGGGGGGCTTCTCTGAACTGAGGACATATTTGATCTGGGAATCCAGCATGTTTAGTTGGCATGTGGGGAAGCTACTTTGTTGATGGATTAAAAGTTAGTTCCCTCATGTAGAATAACTAATTACATGACAGAAATTCCTAGCTATATAAATTCTGTAATGGTTATATTTTTTTCTATAGGACCTTTCTAAAGTTACTTGTGCAGTAAAGACGTCGTAGCACTTGTGGAATAGTTATTGGCGATCAACATATGCGAAGATGCTTTTTTTCAAATCGTGTAAGTGTTGCTAATTAAAGATGAATAGACTATGAGTATTTCTATTAAAACTTACTACCAAATGCGATTTTGTAGTATTTCTGTAACTTTTCATTGGGAAAAATAAAGCATTAATAATGGAGTGATTATATCATTTTTATCTTGGAGAAATTATAAAAAAAGTCCCAAATCTATTATATTTGTGTCAATTTAGTTTTTTTTTTTCGTTTATTTAGTCTTAAACTTTTTAATTTGGTCAATTTAGTTGTAAACGTCCAGACTAAGCGAGGGCCGCCTTGCCTATGGCTGGTGAGGCCACGATGGAATGATCTTATGAGTGTTTTCATGGGCTAGGTATAGTTTGTTTCTGTTTTGTTATTGTTCTGTCCATTTTTTCATGCACATGGTATTGTAAGAAATCGTGACTTACCCTATCATATTATATTCTTTAGTTGCATCTTTCTTCTGGAATCTCCTCTTTCCCCCTCGACGTAGGATCTTGATCAATTTTTTTGGATAATTTTCGTACTAATTTGGGATTTTGGATGGTATTACCACTTTTCCAAATGAAAAGTAATAGAAATACTGCTTAATTGCATCCTAGTAAGTTTTAACAGAAATACTGAAAGTCTACGTACTACATTTATTTTAAACTAATTTTTATGTCACTAAAACTCCTAAAGTGGTATACCTGCGCCATATATAACCAAAATTAATTTTTGTGTCACAAAAAATCCCGCATCGTACACTTGTGTCATATTTATCCAAAACTAATATATTCATGTCAGTTTTATCCTAAATTGTGGTAAATCCAAGATTTTTTGGAGTAAATGTGGTACAATTGCATCAATTTGAAAGTAAATGTGGCACGAGTATATCGGTTTGGGATTTTTTGCGATAGAAAAATTAGTTTTGAATAAATATGGCATGAATGCATCAATTTGGGGTAAACGTGGCGTGGAGTACCAATTCGAGAGTTCTTGTGATGCAAAAATTAGTTTGTGATAAAATGTGACATGTAAGTACCAGTTTGTTTTTTTTTTTTGCAGTATAAACCGAAAATAGAGCGGGTAATAATCAAGTGATTATACCATTTTTATCTTTCCCGGTGATTAGTAAGGAAAAGTGTATGCATATGTCAGAAACTTAAAATTAATTTCATGAGATTAGTGGTTTATCATAAGGGCAAATAGCTTTCATCCTCTAAATAGTTAGCAACTTTTTCATGGGAGGTGACTTTATTACTTGAAGAGTTAGTATGCATCAGTTTCGATAAAAAAAAAAAAGAAATATGCATCAGTTGCTACTAAAATTTTCATGGTTGGTCGATTTTCAATAGAACAAGTACCTTTAACACCATTTTTCAACACGGTGTTAAACATGTAGAAACGATTGTTCAAACCTTTTGTTACGTAAAGTGCTTGAAGTTTAGGCCACAACGTTTCGGCATCCTTCTCATCGATCACCTTTATTAATATCTCATCTGATAGGTTCAGTAGGACAATACTCGTTGCATTCCTCATTAACATGTCATTTTCGACATCCTTTTATTGTTTTGGACAACTTATCATTACCCTCTAATGCTTCGGCCAAATCTTGAGTTGTTAATAGCGCCTCCACCTCAACACATAACCGAAATTATTCCTCTCATTAAACTTCTCAATTTCGACTTTTACCCTAGATATAATTGCAACAACAGAATTTCCATATTTCTTTTTTTTCCATTAGACTTGAAGTGCAACATCCGTTAGTTTCACAATACTTTCCATAAGGATAAGTAACTTTCAACTAATCAATAATTAGTATCTTTTCATATAGAACACTTTCAACACATTATGAATTGCACATAGTGTAATTTTTATTTATTTATTATAGTTTGGAATGCTGCATGATATAATATGGGATTTGAACCGTCACCGCTCAACGAGAAGGGCTACAGGGTCAACCCTTGCCTACATATGGACGAGTGAAAGTTGTCGCCGCAGTGGAGGGGTGACATGGTCCCTATCCATGCCATCCGCCTAAATCAATGTAGTAAGCGATAAAAGGTTCTTACCAGATTAAATAAGCCGAAATTCTTCGATGACTAAACGGGATGAAAGATCTCGAGTATGATTTGAAGTATTGAAACTCAGAGAAAATAGTCCCGAGCCTTGATTAGCGTCTCTAATTAATCTCCCGGGTTATCAAACAAGGCAACAAGTTTTGAGATTCTTATTTAAGTAATATCGCGAATTAATTTAGGCGGGCCTTCCCCGAAGAAAGTCCACGTCGGAATCACACCAACGGAAAAGGGGAAAGGAAAATGAAAAGCAGGTAGTAGAACTAGTGACCTCCCAACACGCGGCGGTACGGTATTCATGGTGTGGTCGTGGGTCCGAGGCAAATTGCTTCCTTACCGAGCACGTCGTTGGCTCATGCAGAGTCGTCACCTTCGGTCACCAAGAATGGCCCGGAAAGGAAGGAGGGAATCGTGGCTTTTCTACTCTCTCTCTCTCTCTCTCTCCTATCATCACCAGCGTAGTGACTGAGTGAGTGAGAGATTGACTGGTAGTGCCGGTGGTGTATTATGCAGTGTGTGTCGTTGACTGAGAGGTTGACTCGGAGTTGACGACGACGAAGGAGACGCTCTCTCCTCTCTGGCGCTCTCTTTTCTACTCTCCCTCTCGCCACAGAGACGGACCCTTCATTCCTTCACTGCCAAGCGAGCTCTTCAAGGTAAACTGGGCTTCTTCTTCTGCTTCTTCTTCTTGTCAGTCAAGTTCGGGTATTTGATGATCGCCGTTCTCTATTGCTGTACCGTGACATTGTGTTCAAGAGTGCGAACTCCGCGTGACTGACGATCTTTTTTACGATCATGTGTGGATCTCACGGGGTTTTAGTGGTTTGGTTCAGTGGAGTCGCGGTGTTGGGGAACTGCTCCACGGAGTGAGATGGTGCAGGCTAGGAAGGACTCTAAGTACCGTGAATGTCCCATATGATGTTCTTATTTCCGATTCCTTATTCTTTCTCCCGTGAAGAATTCATGGTCATCGGCACGTGAATCTCTTCGGGAAGGCAACTTTATTATCTGGAATTAGAATCCATCACTGTCGTATGTCGATATGGTTGCCTGAACTTGTAGGCTGTTCTTGTGTTTTTCCCGGTGCTGGTCGCTCTCTTGCTACATGTGTACGATGCTGGTTGAACCCCATTATGCCTGTAAATAGTTTTTCTGAGTACTTTCCAAATAGCAGTGATCAAGCATCCATTTCATAATCAATCGCCATGATGATTCGTGGTAGTTTGAGGCAACCGTTACTTTACGTAAGTTCTCATGTTTCCTGTCACAGGTTTTCCCCTTTCAGTACTGCGAACTTCATGGTTGGAGTTGAATGGTCCAACTTGTTTCTCAAGGGCCCTAGGCTGACGCTGTGCTGTCATTGCTGGTGACGTCCTTGATACGGTGCAGCAGAGTGCTATAGCGTTTTCACCAGTAGAATGGGGAAGACTGTATTCATAAGCGGATTCTCTCGGTTAGTGACTGTAGATAGAGTCAGGGAATTCCTGGAGCGAAGGACTGGGAAAGATAACATCTATGCCATCAAAGTTAGACCACACAAACGTGGGGCTGGATCACATGCTTTTGTCCAATTTATGGACCCTGGACATGCTAAGTTGATTATTTCATTGGCTAGTCGAGGTTTGCGGTATGTGTGTTCTCATCTGACTGCTGGCAAGGCTGAGCGTGATGTTGTACAGAGGCCAAGAACCCTTTCGCATTCAATTGAAGGTAGAGCTTTGCATTTTGGCTGCCAGGTATCAACTAGAAGGTTCGCCACTCTGTGGACAGGGGTGAATGTCACTGTAAATTTTGGGGCGGGGCCGAGAAAATTCCGCTTTCTTCTGTCTTATTCTGATACGGAGTATAGGCTCGAGTAATCCTATGAAAATATATGGCAGATTGAGCTACACCGTCCAAGAGGCCATACAACCATGTATCTTGTGATTCAGGTGAGTGGACTTCATTTGAATCACGAGACTAATTTACTATTTTATGCTAATATTGTGATTTATCCTCCAGTGAATATTTGGATTTTACATTTCATCGGACATCACTTTGTGTGTGATCTCCTGAATCTAATGAACGTTAAAATTTTCCGCACTACATTATTACCCATAGTGTTGGGATCTGATTTTTAGTTCTCTAAATGGGGTTGTTTCAGGCTCCCAGTTGATGACTTGATGATAACTTATTTTCAGATGTTATTTTTGTTTTAATTTCATGGTACTTATGCCTAGATCAAATGTCTCATGAACATGGATACCTTGCCCAGACCTTATCTTGACAGGGAAATGGCGGGCAGAACTCCAAACATATTGGTGGGCTCTGGTTGGGGCTAGGAAAAGGCGTTCTGGTTAAGCCTCCTGTCTAATCAATTTTGGGACACAAAGAGTCATTGGACTAGGTTGCAATGAAGGGTCAAGGTAGTGAGTTTGTGGGAGTAAATGATGACTTCTCCAGAATTTACATTCTGCAAGGAATCGCTTAAAAATTGGACCAGTATAATGGATGTTCGAGAGAGACTTAGACATTAATAGCATTGTAAATTAAGAGAGAGATGGTGGAAGAGGGCTCTTAAAGATAAGGTTGAAATTTTTGTCTTGGGACGCACACTGACTTAGCTTGGAAATAAGAACATGTTCTATTGACGCACCAATAACTAAGTGGTCGCCATCTCCTCCTCCCCTCGAATCCCCGATCTGGGACAACTAAACCACACAAGATAAATGAAAAAAGTTTTGGCTAGGAAGACTTGATTGCAACAATTGCAAGGTTTTGACTTCAAGATTTATGACATTCAATGCCATTTTCCGGGGTCGATAGTTTCCCAACTGAAACTCAGCATTTAAGAACTTACTAAGGCACAGTTAAAATCACAACAAGGCATGATAAAATTTTGTAAACTTTCTTAAAGGATAAAGCTTGGAGGTTTATGATCATAATCTTTCATGAGGTTGTCGTTTCTTGATTTTAGGAATAATGCATCTTGTTAAATTAAATAATATCAATCTTCTTAGGCTACATGTTAATGTTAGATAAAGACAATTGTCTGATTCGCGTTTTGTTAATTGCTCTTAATGAACTTCTGGGTCATGGCAAGGTTGGTTAAGTAGGAAATTAAGCAGGGTACACAAGTTCCCTTCGGTGGAAGAGAAGACTTCATATCTGCTGATCATATTCTGGCATCTGGCTAATTTGGACCTTTTGAATGTTTTAGAGCCTTAGAGGTTTAGCACTTTACACTTTAGGCGTAGTGGCAAATGTTCCATGGAGGTAAATATATTGACGGACAGCACGGACATCCCTTTATAAGGAGCCAGCTTTCAGGGGTTCGGCTTCAGCCCTAAACTTTCACTTTTGCTGACATTAAAGAAACCCGGTCCTTAATCTATTTTCTTGTGCTTGCACATCCCACTTGAGCATGCATGCTTTTCTGCATGGTATGCTGCTTATGATAGAGGAGGACTTGATAGATTTCTATAAATTTTGTTCTTGTGGATGTTAGCTGTACGGGGCTCCTTTTATTCGTAAAAAAGTTGTTCAGCATTCAGAGAATATTTTGGAGAGTTGTCTCTACAACTTTGTTGCAGATGGCTCTGATGACCAGTGGGTGAGAGCAACTGATTTTTACTCCATCAGCTTGCATTGGCCAGTCTTCTGCTGTATGTTTAGAAATTCCTTGTGAATATCCACTTCCAAATAGAGGTGGCCATGGGCTGGTTTTGGCCCGGAACCGCGGTTCGGAACCGGCCCGGAACAGCCGGTTCCGGGCCCGATTCCACAAAAAAAAAAAAAAGAGAGAGCTGCACCAGCAGCACAGCGGCACAGCCTGCAGGCTGCAGGTGCAGGCTCCGCCGGCCATAGCCGGGGCCGGCGGAGGTCGCCGGCCTCAGGCGAGGCCGCCCTCGCCGGCGTCGGGCGAGGGCCGCCCTCGCCTGGGCTGGGCGAGGCCGGCCTCGCCAGATCGGGCGAGGGCTCGACCTCGCCGGCAACTGGCGAGGCCGGCCTCGCCCGACGCCGGCGAGGTCGAGCCTCGCCAGATCTGGCGAGGGTTCGACCTCGCCGGCGTCGGGCGAGGCCGGCCTCGCCAGTTGCAGGCGAGGTCGGCCTCGCCCGACGCCGGCGAGGTCGAGCCCTCGCCCGATCTGGCGAGACCGGCCTCGCCCAGCCCAGGCGAGGGCGGCCCTCGCCCGACGCTGGCAAGGGCGGCCTCGCCTGAGGCCGACGACCTCCGCCGGCCCTGGCTATGGCCGGCGGAGGAAGGAAAAAAAAAAAGTCTGAACTGGAACCGGAACCGGCCCGGAACCGGCCGGTTCCGAACCGGAACTGGAACCGCCAAGAGCGGTTCCGGTTCATACTTGGCCACGAACCGGAACCGTCGGTTCCGAACCGTGGCCACCACTACTTCCAAATTTTCATGAGAACTTCGTCATTTATAAGGAAACCGATGGAACAATTTCTATGGAAAGCGGTTCTCCTTTCTCCTGCAGTGTGGATCTAATTCCAATCGTAGGCCCTCCCAGAGGAGTTGACTTGCCTTATGACGTTGTCTTTAAGATAAATTTGTTAGTTCAGAATGGCTGTCTAGCCGGACCTTGTCTTGATTCTTCCTTTTATTGAATGGTTGATCCACGGAGGATAAACATGGACATAATCCTAGATGCCTTAGACAGACTGTTCCATTTGAAAGAATGCTGCTATGAGCCTTCAAAGTGGCTGATTAAGAAGCGGCAAAAGAAAAATCTCACCTCCCGGCATTCTACAAAACTGTCTTCAATTATATTAGATGCTGGCTTGGTTTATGTATATAGGGTGCAAATAACACCATGCAGGGTGTATTTTTTCGGTCCAGAAATTAATGCCTCAAATCATGTATTGCGGAGTTATTCTAAGTACATTGACAATTTTATCCGCATTTCTTTTGTGGATGAGGACTTGGATAAAATGCATTCAACTGATTTATCTCCTCGCACCGCTTCGAGACATGGAAGGACAGATATATATGAAAGGATCCTTTCTATACTGAAGAATGGCATAAGAATAGGTAATAGTAAGTTTGAATTTCTCGCCTTCTCATCCAGTCAGTTACGCAAAAATTCTGCTTGGATGTTTGCTCCGACAAATGGGTTTACTGCTGCAACTATTAGGGAAAAGATGGGTGAATTCAGTAAAATAAGAAATGTGGCAAAATATGCCGCAAGACTCGGCCAATCGTTGAGTTCATCTACTGAAACTCTCAATGTAGGTAGACATGAAGTTGAAGTCATTCCGGATGTTGAGAATATATGTTATAACTTCTCTGATGGAATCGGGAAAATATCTGAAGAGTTTGCTCGGAAAGTTGCAAGAAAATGTGGCTTCGAGGGCTATACTCCTTCTGCCTTTCAAATTCGCTATGGCGGATATAAAGGTGTTGTAGCTGTTGATCCAACATCGTATGTTAAACTATCACTCAGAAAGAGCAAGTCCAAGTATGAATCGGAGGACACAAAGCTAGCGAATGATAACCATTCTGTTCCGGAATGAGTTCCTGAACCAGAAATAGATTTTTCTATTTCTGGTTCCTGGATGAGTTTCTGAGAAAAAAAACCCGTTTGATAATGACAAAAAATTTTTATTTCTAGAACAGAAACCCGTTTGATAACAGCATAAAATATCTATTTCCTGAAATAAAAACCCGTTTGATAAACAACAGAAAATTCTATTTTCAGGAACAAAAATACATTTTTTAAGAAATGGAATAAAAATAATAAAAAATCCGAAAAATTAATAAAAATCTTTAAAAAAATTCAGAAAATCCCAAAAAATTGAAAAATTCCAGAAAAATCATCAAAATGTCACTCAAAGTGGGTGGCCACAGGTATTTTAAGCTATTCTGTGAAGTTTTGAAATTTTTTTTTATTTTTTTCGGCACCTAAAAAAATTTAAATTTCACTCAAAGTGGATGGCCACAAGTATTCTAAGCCATTCTGTGAAGTTTTGAAATTTTTGCTTTTTTGCTTTTTTTATTTTTTTCGGCACCTAAAAAAATAAAATTTCGCTCAAATTGGGTGGCCACAGGTATTCTAAGATATTCTGTGAAGTTTTTAAATTTTAGAATTTATTATTATTTATTATTTTTTTTGGCAACTAAAAAAATTAAATTTTGCTCAAAGTGGGTGGCCATAGGTTTTTTAAAGCTATTTTGTGAAATTTTGAAATTTTTTATTTTTTTTTATTTTTTTATTTTTTTTATTTTTTTCGGTACCTAAAAAAATTAAATTTCACCGAAAGTGGGTAGCCACAGATTCTAAACCATTCTGTTAAGTTTTGAAATTTTTGATTTTTTGCTTTTTTTTCTCACCTCAAAGATCGTGACTTCTATATGAATATGTGTGTTGAAGAAAATGAATTCCTCAGAAATGGTTCTCACTTTTGTTCCAGAAATGAAAAACCAACTTTTTTTAGGTTCTCATTTCTGGTTTCAGAATCAGTTTTGGAAGCAAACTTGTCCCGGAAATAGAAAAATGAAATTGCTTTACCAAACGGGTTTTTGGTCCAAAACTGATTCAGGGAGCAAAAAATCAGTTCTGGACAGAACCAGAATGGTTTTCATGCAGCACCTAAATGTCTTGGCATGGAGCAAATATCAGCCCTGCTTTCTGAATCGCCAGGTGATCACTCTTCTCTCAACACTTGGTGTTCCGGATCACGTGTTTGAGAAAAAACAAAGAAATGCTGTAGATCAGCTAAATGCTATGTTAGTTGATCCCTTACAAGCACAAGAGGCTCTAGATTTAATGTCCCCTGGCGAGAATGGAAAAATTCTCAAGGAAATGCTAATGTGTGGTTATAGGCCTGATGGTGAGCCATTTCTATCGATGATGCTGCTAACATTCGGAGCAGCCAAATTGTTTCTATTGCGGACAAAAACAAAAATATTTCTTCCTAAAGGAAGAAGGATGATGGGATGCCTTGACGAAACCCGAACTTTAGAATATGGTCAGGTGTACGTGCAATATTCTGGTAGCAGGAAAAAACAGATGTTGGATAAGTCAATCATGTTCATAGGTACTGACTCAGATCAAAGGTCCGTTGTTCAGGGAAATGTAGTTGTTGCCAATAATCCATGCTTACATCCAGGTGATGTGCGTGTTCTAACTGCTGTAGACGTGCCAGCTTTACATCATATGGTGGATTGTGTTGTTTTTCCACAAAAAGGAAAACGGTATGACTCTAGCATGCCTTGTTATTGGCTTACAATGACCTCAGTTGCACTGGCACTTGTCAAGGATCTATTTTGGACTTGTTTTTGCTTTTAATTGTGGATCTTTGACTATTGTATTGATTTGGGTTCGGTCATAGCATTAAGGTCTAAAATTTCTAATATTATGTTTGTACTAGGTCTGAAATAAGTGGTCCCATGTCTAACCCAATTTAATATTTTCCTCATTTTACATTGCCAAGGACAATTTTGACAGCTCTTCTTTAGAAATAGTTTTGGGCTTGCTTTTCTATCGCCTATAAGCTTTGAGAATAAATGCTTAAATGTTTATCCAGTGGGATTTGGTGGCTAGATTTGAATTCTTGTTAATCTAGATCCTGGTTTGTCTCTTTCTTGAATGTGGTTTGAGTTCACCGATCGGAGGCTCATGTGTAGATTCTGTACATGTGATGCGACTTTGCTAAGAAGCATCCTCTATTTTGCTGTTGTTCTAGCTTCTGATAGTTCTGGTTCTGGCTAAACACCGCTAGTTTTTCCCTTTAATTCTACTAGTTAAAAGTAGAGGCAAGAACTTCCTTCCCCATAATTTGGGTTAACTTTCTACTTTTAATCCTTCCAAACACACTGTTAATAGATAAAAGTAGAAAGCAAAATATGATATTGATCTGTACTTATTTTGATTCTCATGTCAGACAATTTCTCTTTCTTAATGCATATTACGCTTCTTGAACGAAATAGGCCTCATCCAAACGAGTGTTCAGGGAGTGATTTGGATGGAGATGACTACTTTGTCTCCTGGGACTCAGAACTAGTTCCACATCACCAGATAGAACCTATGGATGAGACACCCGCCCGGCTTGAACAGTTGGATCATGATGTCACTATTGAGGTAATGCTTTTCCTGAGGCTTTTCAGGGAATTCTATACTCTGTGATGACTTTTTTCTGATACCGTGAAACGTATTTAACAGCTTACAGTTTTAGTAGGAAATACATCACTACAAAAAAACACCGGATTAGCGACGAAATTTGCGACGGAAAAAATTCCATCACTACTAGGGCGTCGCAAATTTTTGCGACGGAAAATTAAAAAATTCGTCGCAAAATTAGCCATGAATACAATCCGTCGCAAATTTCGTCGCAAATTTTCCGTCGCAAATTTGCGACGAATAAAATCCGTCGCAAACTTCGTCGCAAAAATCCGTCGCAATTTCGTCTCAAATATCGTCGCAAATTTGCGACGAACTATATCCGTCGCAAAATTCGTCTAAAAAATCCGTCGCAAATTCGTCGCAAATTTCGTCGTAAATTTGCGACTAACTATATCCGTCGCAAAATTCGTCGCAAATTTGCGACGACCTATATCAGTCGCAAAATTCGTTGCAAAAATCTGTCGCAAATTCGTCGCAAATTTGCGACGAACTCTATCCGTCGCAAAATTCGTTGCAAATTTTGTTGCAAAATTCGTCGCAAAATTGTCGGAAAATTCGTCGCGCATTTCATCGCAAATTAGCGACAAACTTTAATAATAGCAAAATTCGGCTTAAAATATTCGTCGCTATTTTTACATCATTTCGGCCATAAATTATTGTCCATATCAATCAAAGGAGACAATGACATATAATTGAAATAGAAAAACGAACAAACCATAAATTCTGACAAATCAGCCACAATAACATGTAATTGAAACAAATAACAGAAGGAAAGTTATAGAGTCTGACATGATGCTATTTCATATCCAATCTTGCAATACATTCAAAACATGAACCAAGAGACGGGACAATTATAGAAGACGCAAAAAAACCATACAGAAGAAGACGCGGCTTTGGTACGATGGCAGGACACCAAAAGTAGTCACCTTTGTCGAGACCTGAGGAAATGTCGATACATAAATCAGTCCATAATATTAAAAAAGCGTTTATGCATGGATGTGGAACTAGGTGTAAAATAACAAAAATTAGTTTCAGGACGAACATAAATATTCTTACATATGAATATGAGTGAAATTATGAAAAACCAAGATTATGAAGCAAGCTTACCCAGAATTTTAACTAGAAAGACTGGAGAAAATCATCATCATCATCAACATCAGCATTCTCGGCATCAATGTGTTGGTCATCATTGTGCCCATCACTTATTGGATTGGCTGGAGGTACAGGAGGACCGTCATTGCGACTGAGGTTAAGGTGTTGCATAACGATTCTCATTTGTTCTTCCAAGTTATGTATTCGTTCATCTTTCTGAATAAGTAAATTATTCAGACGATTCGCTTCTTGGGTCAATTGCTCGTCTGGTCGTGACCTCCTTCGACCAGTCCCAGTGGATGATGAACTTCCAGGACTATTCGGCATGAACATCCTTGACAACAATCCCAGCTCAAATATTTTCCCTTTTTTCGCCCCACCCGTTGCCTCTATCCATAATGCCATATTATCAACTGGTGGCCGGGACTCAAGACAATCATCACTACCACTAGCACTGCTCATTAAAAGTTCATCATATTTTTCCTACATTAACAATGTAAATGAAAATAAAATCACTATATATATATACCATAAATATTGAAAGCATTCACGGTTTTCATTATAGTTTACATATAAGCCAAAGTGTAACCTTACATACCTTAACAGCTTTTGCTCGATCGCCAGTCCATGTCTTATCTTTCTTTTGAAATGTGCGTTCAAATGTAGCTGCAAATGTCGGTTCCGTCCCCAATTCATGTGCCTACAAAATGTAAACTTGAGTAATTGAATTAAATTAACTTATAACTCATTTAACAGACTTACCAGTCGTTTGCGATGCTCCGCAATGTTGACAGAGCCCCCAGCATATGTGGCTGACCCATCACTAGAACTAGAAGATCGATTCTTCTTATTCTGCTCACAGAGTTGCCGACTCTGTTCAGATGCCCAAAATGTGTTAATTGCCACCCAATTGTCAGCTGTAAAGAAAGACGGCTTCGCTTGCTTGCTCTTCGCTCTATTCATGACATTTCGCATAAAATCACTTATTTTCTTATCGAAAATTCTTCTCACTTCATTGTCTTCCGCTTCGTCCCAAATGAACTTCTGCTGCAATGAATAAAAACACAAATTGAAAATTATTATGATGATCACATATCCATAACCATGCACCAGACACATAAAGATAGATTTTGTAAAGTTCATGTCGGGGAAAATATCTGGTCCTTTAGGTATCGAAAACTACAGAGTTGTTCTGGTCCCTTTACATCATTCTTGACCATCAATATACTACACCAAACTTAATTGGTGAGAAAATAAAATATGTAAAAGTTACCTTGAACTCATTCCACCACATTTCTTTCACTTCTTGTGGCACACTTCTGTAATTAATATACTCTCCCATACAAAAGTTTCTTACTATTTTGTTCAATTCCCTCACAACAGACGTAGCATCCATGAATCTGCATTCATACGAATATTGTGTAACATGGATAATTCAGTTGACATCAAAATCTAAAGCCCCAAATATGACACATACTAAAAAAAAAAATGAAGCACTTACGAATCTCCAAATGGGCATATGAAGAATCGGTTATCTTCTTGACCTGTGTTTCCGTCAATATTCGATTGTTCCGCCGAATAATGGGGTGGAACGGAAGGAGAGGGAGCTAAAGGAGATTGAACTGGAGAACGTTCAGTTCCCATGTGGTCAAGTCCCGTAACATGTTGTTGAGTGTGGGAGGAAGGGCCAACGTGCCCATATTGTGACGGACCATATTGTGGTTGAGGGTTAGATGCCGGGACAGGAGAAGAGGAAAGGGACGGGGACGAGGACGAAGAAGAGCCTTGTCTTCTAGGCATGTGACCTCCACGTTTATACTGACAAGTAGGAAGGTTATGCGAATATGTAAAGAACTATTGACACGTATTACGAACACATAATGATGTACATGACGAAACTTACCATTTTGATGGAAAGACTGAGAAAATGTTTTCTTGAAATGAGCCAATGTCAAGTGTTTATGACGTGCAATTTCCTACAAACAAATATACTATGAATCCCATTCATTTTGATATGAAACATCAATGTATGAGGACGATATGGGTGGCCACAGGTATCAAACATCACTATATGAATCTCATTCATTTTGATTAAAATTTTTTTACCACATACAAAAATTTAAATTTCACTGAAAGTGAGTGGCAACAAATATTCTAAGTCATTCTGTAAAGTTTTGTAAGAAATAAATTATTATTATTGTTAAATTTTTTTTGGGACCAAAAAAAAATTTCACTAAAAGTTGGTGGCCACCGATATTTTAAGACATTCTGTAAAGCTTTGAAGCGGCGCGGGGGCGAGGGCAGGCGACGGGCGGGGGGCTCGGGGCGGCTGGCTCGCGACCGGTGACAGCGGGGGGCCTGCGGGCTGGGCAGCGACGAGCGGGGCAGCTGCAATGGCGACGGCGACGGGGGATGGCTGGGCGGCGACGGCGGCGGGGGACCTGCGCAGATCTGAACGTGCGGGGAAGGGGGGCGTCGGAGAAGGAAGGGGAGGAAGATGGGTACAAATCTCGAAAATTTGCGACGGAATATCCACATCCGTCGCAAATTTGCGACGGAAATTCTTGTTCCATCGCAATTTGCGACGGACATCCAAGGTCCGTCGCAAATATTTCACGATAAAAATTTGCGACGGATGTGGATATTCCGTCGCAAATTTGCGACGGACATTCTAAGTCCGTCGCAAATATTTCACCGACAAAAATTTGCGACGGACCTAGAATGTCCGTCGCGAATTTGCGACGGTCATTCGAGGTCCGTCGCAAGTTTTGATACTCAAAAAAATTGCGACGGAAATAAAAAATCCGTCGCAAATTTCGAGCGGGAAAAATTCCCTCGTAAAATTTGCGACGGACAATTCGAGTGCCGTCGCAAATTTGCGACGGACAATTTTAGTCCGTCGCAAATTTCGAACGGCGCAAATTCCCTCCCAAATTTGCGACGGACGGGTGTGTCCGTCGCAAATTTCGAACGGTTTAAATTCCCGCGTAATTTTGCGACGGACACAAACCTGTCCGTCGCAAATTTGTGACGGACATATTTTTGAGTCCGTCGCAAATTTGCGACGGACCCGGTTGTGTCCGTCGCAAATTTGCGACGGTTAGGTTTGAGTTTTGCGACGGATAAAAATTTGCAAAATTTGCAACGGATAGGTCTGAGTCCATCGCAAATTTCGACCGGTAAATATTCCCTAGCAAAATTTGCAACAGACAGGTCTGAGTCCGTCTTAAATTTCGAACGGTAGAAATTCCATAGCAAAATTTGCGACGGACAGGTTTTGAGTCCGTCGCAATTTTGCACATACTAAATGATCGTTGTAAATTTGTGACGTCTTTTTTCGGTCACAATTTTAGCGTCTCATTGATTTGGGTCCTAAATTTGCTACGTCTTTTTTTCAGTCCAAAATTTTGACATCTCAAATTTTTCAATGGAAATTAGAATATCGGAAATGTTAGGGCACGTTAATAATATTTGACTTGTCGGCATTTAGGGACAAAATTTCGGACGATAAATTAAAATAGAAAGAATAATCGACAATAACAATAATAAAAAAGCACAATAACAATAATAACATGAACAATAATGATAACAATCATAATAGCACTTGTAGAATTAATAATTACACATCTGTAGTGTTTTGTGACAAAAAATTTTAATCTTCGTCTTCGTCTTCGTCTTCGTCGTCGTCTTCGTCTTCGTCTTCGTCCTCGTTTTCGTCTTCTGTCTGAAAATCAGATTCAAAACATTCTTGTACATTTAATTCGCAAATTTCAGTTGGATCCACATCTATCATTGCTCCACACGGATCTCGTAAAGTTGGTACGTTATATTCCTCAATTTTAACCGTGTTATACACTTCCTCTTGTTGGTAGGCTCTATCCTTCCAGTGTTCCTCGATTTTCCTCCGTGCTTTGATTTTACATACAGCCCACCAATCAGCTTTATCACGTTTCAAACTAGGATATGATGCATAACATACTTGAATTGCTTATTGTGCCAAGACAAATGGTTCATACTTCATATACCTTTTCTTGTGATTTATTTCAACCAAATTGAACTTCGTATGCACCTTCATTCCTTTGACGGGGTCGAACCACGTGCACTTAAATAACACAACCCCCATCATTAATAGTCCAGGGTACTCTATCTCTATGATTTTATCCAACAAGCCATAAAAATCATCTTTCCAACTGTCACCATTGGATGACCGAACAGACACACCACTATTCATTGTGGATTTTCCCTTTCCATATTCTTGAGTATGAAAATTATATCCATTTATGAAATATGCTGGCCAACTTTGAACTCTTAACTGTGGACCCCATGACAGATAATATAGCAATCCTTGCCCTCCAAATTCATCATAATTATTGTGAACCTAAGGTTACACATGCAAAGTCAATAATATATATTTTACTAAATGATGTATATAATTTTAATAACTTGGTTTTGATCCATAGGCAACTTACATATGTCTTGAACCATGCAGCAAATTGTTCATCGCACAAACGGTCAAACTCATTTGGTTGTAGTCCAAACATTGAAGTTTGGAAAATCCTAATATTAAAAACCATATCATTATTAGCAAATATTTGACACGCAAAATATATATTTGCAAATTTACACTTACTTGAAGTATGGCTCGACTTCTGGGCAGTTCAGTAAAATATAAGTATGGGCTGCATGAAATTCTTCGCCTGATAAGTAACGAAACTGACATGCGCCGCTTGGGCGACCCAGATAATTGAAAATAGAGAATGCCGTGCAATTGGGATCAATGGGGCCCTCATCATTTCTGCCTGCTCTCCGCCTCTTGCACTGAACGTGCGGCTCAAAATAGTATGATGCAAATGTTGTCACTTCTTCCACAATATATGCATTACAAATTGAAGCTTCAACATGTGCCTTATTCTTCACTTTTTTCTTCAAATGATATAAGAATCTAGTTGAAATAGAAAGAAGCTTATCGGAACATATTATATGATAAACTAATTTGAACTGTATTTTAAAAAAAAACATTACCTCTCAAATGGATACATTCATCGAAATTGGACGGGACCTGCAACTTTGGCCTCATAAGGCAAGTGAACTAAGAGATGCTCCATCGAATAAAAAAACGCTGGAGGAAATATCCTTTCTAAGTTGCAAAGAATAATTGAAATATCTTTCTCTAGTTTTTCCATGTGCGATGCTTTTAACACTGTCGAGCAAATATCATGGAGGAAATTGCTTAATTCTGTAATGGCGCCCCATACAAAGTTCGGTAGAACTTCCTTCAAAGCTATTGGAATTAGTCTTTCCATCAGGATGTGACAATCATGACTCTTCAAACCTGTCAACTTGCATTCATTCAAATTAACACATCTCCTGAGATTCGAAGCATATCCATCAGGAAACCGCACAGATTTCAACCATTGACAAACAACTCGCCTCTGCTCCTTATCCAATGTATAAACTACTTTCGGTTTTGGTCCCCTGCTGCTTGCATCCACAGCTAGTATTGATCGATCGCAAATATCTCTCATATCTTTTCTTGCGTTCAAGTTGTCTTGTTTTTCCGGCGACATCCATCACAGTATTTATGACATTGTCGAAAACATTGTTTTCTATGTGCATGACGTCAAGATTATGATGAATAAGATGGGAATTCCAATATGGTAGATCCCAAAATATACTGCGTTTTGTCCACTTATGTGTACTTCCGTACGCAAAAGTCGTGCCGTGCGGGTTCTCAACAACAATTGGAAAGCTCTGCACACGCTCCCAAATTTGATCGCCTGTCAACCTCAATGGTGGACGCGTTCTTTCTGTCCTATTCTTGATGAACTCTTTCTTATTCCTTCTAAAAGGATGACTTGGCGGTAAAAATTGCCTGTGACAGTCAAAATAGCTAGGCTTCTTTCCATGTTTTAATCTAAATAACTTTGACCTCTCCAAACATATCGGACATCCTAAGATCCCGGCTGTACTCCATCCAGATAACATTCCGTAAGCTGGAAAGTCATTTATCGTCCAAAGAAGGGCAGCCTTCATTACAAATATTTGATCGGTAGAAACGTCATACGTAGGGACACCTTCAACCCATAGCTGTTATAACTCCTCAATCAATGGTTGCATATAAACATCTATCAACTTTTTCGGATTTTGCGGCCCTGTCACGATCACTGTCAAAAACATATAAGGTGTCTTCATGCACATACCAGGTGGAAGATTGTATGGCGTTAAGATAACTGGCCAACATGAATAACTTTTTCCTGTTTTCCCCGAATGGAGCAAATCCATCGGCACAGAGACCTAACCTGATGTTCCGAGGCTCCATTGCAAACTCAGGGTATGTTCTATCAAAATGTTGCCATGCCTCCGCATCTGAAGGATGACACATTAGACCCTCTTCTGTTTCATGATTTGCATGCCAAGTCATGTGTTTAGCAGTGGCTTTAGACGCATAAAGCCTTTGCAATCTGGGGATTAAGGGCAGATAAAACATTTGCTTGCATGGTCTACGCTTCTGATTACGACCCGACCTCCTGTTAATCTTGTACCTAGGTTGGCTACAGAATTTGCAAGATTCTGCATTTTCATCATCTCTCCAATATATCATACAACCCCTACTACATACATCAATTCTTACAACTGGAAGACCTAAGTTATCCACTAGCTTTTTCATATCATAAAAATCACTTGGCATGTTGTTATCACGAGGCAATGATTCCCGCATTACTTCAACAAAAGAGTTGAAGCAATTCGCAGACACATTATGCTCTGCCTTGATATTTAATAGTCGGGCTGTCACCGATAATTTAGTGTGGTCCTCACAACCTGCCCATAGAGGTTCATCTGCTGCTTTCAACACATCCCAGAACTGATTAGATTGAAAAGTTTCATTATACACATTCTCCTCAAAATCCGTTACTCCTATATCTTCCAATTGTGAAGCATGACTAGTACCCACTTGTTCATGTGAAGGAGTAAAACTAGTACTTGTATGATTTGATTCTGTGACAAAATTATAACTAGCTGCATCAATCACCATCCTCTCGTATGGGTTCAATTGCTCATAATAGCCACATTCTTCCCTAACTGAAAATTGGTCACTTCTTCCATATCCTTCATCAGATATAAATGGTTCGCCATGGGAAGTCCAATTATAATAGTTCGGAGTAAACCCAAATCTATTAAGGTGTTCTCTAACTTGATCACACAAAAGAAATTACCATTACCGCACTTTTTACACGGACACCTTAACTTATTTTCATCCATAAACTCATATTTACTACTAGCAAAGTCTAAAAATAGTTCCAACCCTGTACGGAACTCATCTGTCAATCCTTGACGTCCAGGTAAGTTCTTATTATACATCCAAGCCCTTTCTCTTTGCATTGTGTCTGTATTAAAATAAAAAATTCTGGTAAAATATCTAAAATATCATATCTATTGTTCTTAATTAAAACTATAAAATTTTGGAAATTATAATTTTTTTTATTCATGCAACAATTAATATGAAATTGCAAAAATAGAAAAAAATTACAATGTAAAGAAGACTTACCCAAATATTTGACCGAAATATTGGTAGGACAAAGTGATCAATTTGATGAGAATTGCAACGTCCACTTGGATTGCGAGACCTTCAATTAGGCACAAACCCAAAAAAGAATAATCACTTAAGAATCATTTTTTAATAATTTTTAATGTACGATGGAAACGGAATTCATCCTTTGCAAATTTGCGACGAATAAATGAAAATTTCGTCGCAAATTTGCGACGGAATGAGGTATCCGTCGCAAATTGTTTTTCCGTCGCAAATTTGCGATGGATACCACCGTCGCAAATTTGCGACGGAACCAGGTATCCGTCGCAAATTTGCGACGGAATTTTCATTTATTCGTCGCAAATTTGCGATGGATACCTCATTCCGTCGCAAAACGGCGTGGCCGTTCGGCTCGTCCGAAGGCCGGCGAGGTGTCGCCGGTCGTTAAACCGGTGATGCAGATACGAAAAAAACAAACATAAACATATATTAAAAAAATTACAATGCAACGACAAATAGTAACGAAGCTAGCTATGACACTTACCGGTACAAAAGCTTCACCGAGATTAATATGTGCGTGCACGGATTTTGCTGATTTCAGACATATGAAAGAGGGAGAAAAATGAGAGAGAGCGAGAGAGAGCGAGAGAGAGCGCGAGAGAGAGATAGTGATTGCATGTCACGGGTTGATAAAGTACGAATTTGCGACGGACGGTGGTTTTCGTCGCAAATTTGCGACGGACTTACTTTGGAGTCGCAAATTTGCGACGGATTTTGCGACGGTTTTATTTTCCGTCGGAAATTTGCGACGGATTATATTTTCCGTCGCAAATTTGCGACGTATTATGTTTTCCGTCGCAAATTTGCGACGGAAATAATTTCGTCACAAATTTCGTGTTTTTTTGTAGTGCATCTAGCATCCATCATCTTCGCAATGTCTTTCTTTTCATTCAACTTGGCTTGTCCGACATGATGCTGGGATTGTATTTCATCCTTGTGGAGGAATTTGGCGCGTGAGCATCATGTCATGTCAACCCTGCTATGTTCTTTTGTTTTCTTACTGGTTCCTTTGGCTTCTAAATTTGAATGCTTCTCTTTCTTCGTACCCTGGGTTGGAAGAACCCCCAAGAAGCTAAAGTTTGCACCTTTTGCAAGCAGATGACAGCTTAAAAATTAAGCATACAATTGAGTACGACTGGGCTCATTGATTCAACCATTACACAACATGGAATTAATTGTTTGACCAGGACTACTCTACGGAGACGTCCCTTGAAGGGACTTGCACCCAGAATTCTCCTCATGTAGCTCTTCAATGTTTGCTTGTTTTGAGGCTTTCCTAGCTCATCGATGCCTCTATTCATCTTCTGTCCTAAAAGCTAACCGCCAAATTTTCGCTCACAACTACTGTCGCCACTTCAAACAAAGTGATATGAACCTTTGTAGGGAAACATGAAGCGATCACGGTAAATAATGAAGCGCTTGAGGCTGTAGTGTTGTCTCAACTGGGATTTGGATTCACCTGTGATCAGGGGCTATGTTGCTTGGACCCCGCAGTCCAAGTAACGCAGATTAGGGGAAGAGCCACTCATCAAATGTGTCTATAAAGGCTTCCGGCGCCACCTCTTTGGTGCTGAAACCCTATTTTATCAGGCACTGTTGTTAACCTTAAGCACATTACCAGGAAAAAAATTCTAGCATGCAATTATAACTAATGCCTTAAGTAGAGATGAGGCAATGAAAAGGTTGGCTTACCGACATCTAACGTGCTTTAAGTTTAGGCCAGTGTTCAGCCTACATGTGAGGAGAAGTGTTAGAATATTTAACAATCAAACCACGCTTTCATCTAACATCTTAAACTTTTAGAACAATTAGCGGTGGTCCTACAAAATCTCACAGTGATCACGGAAATCATTATGTTCATACGCCAAGTGAAACAACCTTTTTTATTTTTGGTCAGATGTGAAACTACCTTATCAGTATTGTATTTTCTCCTTGTCTAGATAACTTGTCAACGTAGGAATATGATCGGAAGTACCCGTGATCGGTCCATTCAATTTCCTCCTTGCAGGGAAACTCTTCTATAGAATAGAGATTCGTCATGATAACTCGTCCTTGCTTTTGGAAGGAAAAGGCTTGGGCTGATACTTTGGTGTTAGCTTGTTTTAACTGTGGCTTTTCTTAAATTGGGAGGGGGAAAAGTGTGAAAAAAGTCCTAAACCTTTTGCATTAGTGCTAATTTAGTCCTAAACCTTTTTTTGGTGCCAATTTAGTCCTAAACCTTTTGTATTTGTGTCAATTTAGTCCTAAACCTTTTAAATTTGTGCCAATTCAGTCTTAAACCTTTTGTTTTTGTGCTAATTTAGTCATTCCGGTCAATTTTGACCGAAATTTGCCGATGTGGACGCCTGCCGGCCGGTCATCGGCGCCGACGTGGACAACTTTAATAATATTTTGATATTTTTTTGAATTTTTATTTTTTTTCCTTTTTTTCTTTTTTTTTTTTCACTTTTTTTTGGTCCCCCCTTCTTCCTCTGGCCGGTCGCCGGTCTAGCAACTGGCCAGAGGCCAGTGAGCTCGACCTCGCTGGTCACAGGCGAGGGCTAGCCTCACCTTGGTCAGGCGAGGCTCGACCTCGCCAAATCCGGCGAGGTCAGGCCTTGCCCGACCATGGCGAGGCTCGAGCCCTCGCCGGAGGCCGCGGCGAGGGCGAGCCTCGCCCTGGTCGGGCGAGTCCCGACCTCAGCGGATCTAGTGAGGTCGAGCCTCGCCCAGCGACCTCGCCAGATCCGGCGAGGTCGGGCCTCGCCCAACCATGGCGAGGCTCGCCCTCGCCGCGGCCTCCGGACCGGCGACCGGCCAAAGGAAGGAGGGAGGGACAAAAAAAAGTGGGAAAAAAAAGAAAAAAGGAAAAAAAATTCAAAAAAATATTAAAATATTATAAAAGTTGTCCACGTCGACGCCGGTGACTAGCCGTTGGCCGACAGGTGTCCACGTGGGCAAATTCCGATCAAAATTGACCGGAAGGACTAAATTAGCACAAAAACAAAAGATTTAGGACTGAATTGGCACCAATTTAAAAGATTTATGACTTAATTAGCACAAAAAAAAGGTTTAAGACTAAATTGGCACCAATACAAAAGGTTTAGGACTAAATTGGCATCAAAAAAAGGTTTAGGATTAAATTGGCACTAATGCAAAAGGTTTAGGACTTTTTTGGCACTTTTTCCTAAATTGGGTTGTGGATATTATTGTTTATAGTTACCTGTATGGGTTTTATGGAAAGAATCTTAAGATATTTGTAATTAGTTTTTGTTCCAATGTGACTCTATCGGTAAAACTTTTGGGATAATTGCCTAATCAGTTCTAAATCTATTGTAGTAATGCCAATTCAATTCTAAACTTTTTAATTTTGCCAATGTAGTCCTAAGCCTTTATGCCAAAGTCCAATATAGTTTTTCCGGTCAATTGCCACCGGAAATTACTGATATGGTGTCTAGTTATCACCGGCCGTTCTATGTGGCATGTTGACGTGGACAATTTATGGAGTGCCACAGCAGCTATTTTGGGCGGCAATTGGCAAGAAGGAATTAAGTGTAATTTCGCATAAAGATTTAGAACTATATTGACAAAATTGAAAAGTTTAAAACTGAATCGAAATTTGCACATTAGGTTCACAACTGAATTGGTAATTTTTCCTAAAACTTTGCCTTGGTTTTTTAATTTACCTTCTTGACCTTGGATTTGGAACCTGCTCTTCGCTGCTGTTGAGAATTTCCTGTTCTTTTTAAGCATAGTCGTTATGAGGCTATAATTTCCCATGCATGTACGTTTACTAAGACGGGTATATACACCGTTCTTTAGCTTCGCGGAACATTTCCTTTTCATAATGATGAAATGAACGGATTATTGCGAAACATTGGGAATTTTGGAACAGGAAGTGGCCAGCATATATATTCCTTGAACGCTAACGAGAAGATGTATATCTGAGCGTACCTTTATTTTCATAAGGTAATGAGATCATATATGCGGGAGACCAATAAGTTGCATGTGTACCTTTTATTAGGTAATCGATGATCAGTTATGCGGGAGATCAACGAGTTGCATCAAGTTTTCAACCCCTTGATTTCTCTTGTAAATGCTCCATGGATATGGGGGGAGTAACGCAACTCTTTTTGTGGTTGTGTTGCTTAAGCAGGAAGTGGAGGAGTACTTTGTAGATTACATGCTCAATGACAGCCTTGGAATTATTGCCGATGCCCACACCGTGTTTGCAGATAGGGAGCCTGAAAAGGCCATGAGCGCCAAATGTTTAGAGCTTGCAAGACTTCACTCTACTGCTGTCGACTTCCCGAAAACTGGTATACCTGCTGTGACACCACCTCATTTGTATGCCAAAGAATGCCCAGACTTCATGGGGAAGCTTGACAAGTCCAGCTACCCATCCAATAGCGTGATCGGAAAGCTTTTCCGGGAAGTCAAGGAACTAGCATCATCTGCATCAAGCTCTATTACGAAGTTCACACTGGAAATGGCGAGACAATCTTATGACCCGGATATGGAAGTGGACAGATTTGAGGAACACATCGACGAGGCTTTCTATCACAAAGGCAATTATGATTACAAGTTGGGGAATCTGATGGAGTACTATGGGATTGACACGGAGGCTGAAATACTTAGTGGCTGTACAATGAAAATGCCCAAATCTTTCTCCAAGAGGAGGGACACCGAAGCCATTCCTAAGGCAGTAAAATCCCTGAGAAATGAAGCGCGGACCCGGTTTTATGATAAGGGAAGCGGTTCAGATCCTGAGGCTGTTGATGAATATGCAAAAGCGTCTGCTTGGTATCATGTCACGTATCACCCAAGTTATTGGGGTTGCTATAACGAGGGTTTGAATCGAGATCATTATCTTAGCTTTCCCTGGTGTGTATATGATAAATTAATCAAAATTAAGAAGATAAAACTAGGTAGGATAACTGCTCGGATGCCCACTCTTGAAGACCACTTCACCCGTGGATTGTGCCTGATCTGAGAAATCATACTCATTTTTTTTCTGAGTTGAAGAAAGGGGAGTTATCGTTTTCTCGTGTCTTCTGCAAATGTGTAGGCAACGGTACTCCTAAACTCCTGCTTTTGTGTAGCAAAGCTTGAATAAATATTTGTGCGTGCTTTTCATCTTTTACTACATAATGGTAATGTCTGACGGCTGTTCACTGTTTACGGTCTCTCTGAATGGGACTTTGTGTCACAATAATCGTCGGTTCACTTTAAATTTCTATGTATGAAAGTTATACTTCCATGCCATAGGTTCCTCCGATTCCTTATGCTGGTGGATTTGAACGTAATAACATCTCTGTAAGTTCAGATAACAGCCCTTGTCCAGATGATGCTGCATCAGATTCGGTTTGCCATGAAATTTGAGAATAATATCATGCTCTTGCAATGTGTGATGTCGGAAAATTTTGCAGCTGTTGTGATCACGGGAACGGCACACTCTGTAGTACAAACAAGGTTTTCTTATGAGGAATTTTGATGCCAAAGGTACATGGTGCTCTCGAAAAAAGGAACAGAAAAAATTGCTATCCATTTTTCACTGCACCAAAATCTGTAGTTCGAAAAATCAGCTTCCAGTTGAGTAATCGTTTAGGCTCGCAAGCGTAGGTTTCACAATTCAATGTACCTAGTTTCTCTCTTTCTTCTTTTCTCGTGGAATAAATCGAGAGAAGTTACACAGTCGAGCCTAATATCTTCTTAAAGAATTTGGATTATGTACAGAAGCTACTCCCTGCATGACGACGGGCAACTTAATGCTGCGTGACTTTATTTCTTGAAGAAGCACCATCTTGATACTTGTCATTGTAAAGGTGATGACTTCTTGCTTATCGAAGCCACAGGAGCACCAAAAGGTCAATACATTCAAGCTTCATTAACAAAAGCAATACAAGTACTGTAAAGATCAGACCAGGAAAGTGCTGATCTCCTCACTCTATTCAAATTTTGAGTACATTTCATATGACGCATGAATTAGAATAAGAATAAAAATAATATCTGAAATTATATTAGCAAAAAAAATGTGGAACTCACTCTCAGTCTCAGGGGCGCATTATTTACACTTCAGTATCACTACTAGTTGGCTTCCTTGAAGAAAGGAATAGTTTTTTTTTTTTTGGTCGAAAGAAAGGCATAGTTTAACGGGTGGAAAATTCCTTATTTTTCCCAAGAAACGATCAAACAGTGAGGAAACCAGGCGCGTAGTACAGCCAATCGGGCGGCAGGGAAGCGAAAAGGGTATTATAGTCATTAGATGCATTGTTGTTGAGCAGGACTCGGAAATCGGGCACTCGAGAGGAGAGGCCTTGTGTGATGTACATGCGTCGAACGGCTTCTAGGATGTTCCACACCACAACACAAGTGTTTGGTCCGTGTTGATTGTAACTTCTCTTAAAGATTATTAGTTGATTCCAACCACTCGTAAGGCGGTTACCTGAGAGAGTGCATGTACACTTGAAGATAGGCTGAAACACTATATATTATTGTGTGCTATTTTTATCTATTCATTATTGCCCATGGGTGCCCATGGGTGTCTAATAATAGAAGCATCGGCTTTCTTCTTGTTGTTAATCTATTCTTGCTATAGTCAAAGTACATCTTGTTATCTTCTGAGAGAAAAATCGTTAAAGTTTTTACTCGACCTATTCACCCCCTCTAAGTTGTATTGCTAGCCTTAACAATTAGTATCGGAGCTTCTTTGCCTGTTAGTTAAAGTGTTTTACCTATAAGCATGCAAATCTTTTCCATGGCTAACATTATTGGTTTTGGTGTTCCTGATGGACAAGCTTCTAAAGAGGCACCACACTCTGATGGTACCAACGACAGCTACCAGAAACAAAGGATTAAAGCGTTTCTTCAAGCTACAGTGTTTCCTCTGTGGGCTGTGGGACTTAATTGAGAATGGATCGATAGTTCCTACACCTGTGAGACCTCCGGTTCCATCAGCTAGAGATGAACATCCACCAGCTCCATTTGTTCCTAATCGTGATGAAATTGAGATAAAACTTGCACAAAATGCCAAAGCTATTCATCTCTTATATTGTGCATTGTCTCCATCTATATTCAACTAAATTTCTTCTTGCGCTACAACAAAAGAAATCCGGGATCAACTTCTAATTACATTTGAAGGAGCCAACAGAGTGAGGGACACAAAGATAAACACTCTTCTCGAAAATTACGAAATTTTCAGGATGAAATCTAATTAGACCGTGACTCAAATTCCCACGATTCATGAAAATCATGAGTGACCTTGCCAATCAAGGGAAGGTAATTCCCGATGCTAAAAAGGTGACCAAGCTATTGGGAGCACTTTTAAAGGAGTGGAATCACATAGACCTCTGTTTGTGAAATCATGAGGATCCAACCCATATTCATTGACAAGATGATAGGGCAACTGATGTCTTACGAAGCTCAGCATATGAATGAAGACAACAATTTATTTCCTTCAAAGCTTGACTATGATGATACAAGAGATCAGATATCGTCAGAAGGAAATTCAAGAACATCATGAGAAAATGAGGGAACTTCAAAGGGAAGAGGCAAATGAGATCCTCTGAAGATAAGTTCTCCAAATAAAAAATGAGAACAAATGTAAGGGTGTAGTTTGTTATGAATGCACGAAACGTGATCATGTCAAACTAGAATGTCCCTTGATCAAAAAGAAGAATAGCAAGTTTGAAAAGAAGAAAAGCGGGCCGACGGCAAAAACCTAGAAATAAAGTCAATAGCCATAGATCGTCCCAAAAGGAAGAAAGAGTTTACAATTTTGAGAAACATCTAGGCCTTGGCATTAAAGAATTTACAGGCCCAAGTAGGCGATGTGTACTACCATGACCCTCCAACAAGATTGCTTCCATTGTAATATTAACGCGAAACCTAACCAAGATCTTGCAATTAAATCAATGCAAGAGAGCAAGAGAAATAAACGAAGAACAATAAATGACAGCAAAGATTTACATGATTTGGTCCGAGTATCGGTACCTATATCCACGGGAGTATCAGAGTTTACAATCATTCATACATACGAGTGTTTTTAATACTTTGATTATATCAAAATCCAAAGTGTTTATAAAGAAATGACTCATTTTATATGTAAAAAAATTCACAGCACAAATTCACATGTTCACCTCCGTGCGGCTGTAAAACCAAGAATGCCGTGCGTTCTTTCTCTCCGCTTCGAGCGGCTCTTATTCGAAGAAATGCACGTCGGGCTTTTTTCTTCTTGTTCTTAGTGCAGCTCCATTCAACCACCCACCGATGACCACTCTTCAAGGGAAAAGGACAACCTAAGCTAGAGCAAAGCGAAAACCCTATATATTTTACTTTATTTTCTTCTTTTCTTCTAAAATCCTAATTGATCCCACACATAAAGTATTGATTACGTGGGCCCCCTTCCTTGTCTTGTAGTGGCAGATTTTTTTTTTATCGGTCCTACTCTATCTCTCATTCACGATATACACTCAGATTTGTGCCCCGCCTCTTGCAGGGCGTGGGCGTCAAAATCCACATCTTAAACTATGCGGTCCCATCCCTACCCCCAGCAAAGGTGGAGATTCGAACTCCCCACTTCCCTCTTTTTAAGTAAGAAGGGTGGCCACTAAAGTAAACTTTCAGTGATTTGTAGTGACAGATGACTTCTCTCTTCTCTCTTCTTTTTGTGTGGTTAAACAAATAGGCAATTAGAGTCCAACTTAATAAAAGAAACTTTCCACGTATATATCCATATGCCATTAAAGAGAGATTCTTTGCATTTCTTTCTTATCTAATCGGGTTGAGTTTCGTAACGGATCAAGTTCAAGACATATGTTAACAATTCTCTATCTTAACTCGATATTTGAAGCCAAGTTATTGTATTCATCATCCATACTGCTCTCCTGATGCTCCGATGAATGCTTACTTTGCACACACACCAATTGCTTGAGCTACGCCTAAGGAAAATGCTTAGTCATAATGTTTGTTGGGTCTCCACTATCGCTATCTTCTTTACAACAACCTTACCTTTCACTTTGACATCTTGGATGAAATGGTTCTTGATGTCGATATATTTTATTCGCTCGTAATAAACTAGATTATATGCCAGATATATCGCACATTGCTTATTACAGTGTATATCAACACTTTTCTACTCTAACACAAAGTCTAAGAGCAAACCTCTTAGCCATATCGTCTTTTTCGCTATAAAGATTAGTATCATGTACTCTACCTTAGTCGAAAGCAAGGCAACGTGATCCTGTAAAGACGACTTCCAATTCACTGCACCTCCTGCTAGCTTAAACACATACCCTACTAAAGACATGCACTCATTTAAGTCACCGACATGATCTGAATCCACATAATCTGTTGTCTTACTGCAATTATCGTCCTTTCGTTACATCATACCAACATTTATCATCCCCTTCAAATATTTAAGGATCCTTTTCATAGCTTCCTGATGAACCTTTCCAATGACGCTTTATATAATGGCTAACTACACTAACAACTTGTGAAGTATCAGATCTAGTGCATGCCATAACATGCATAATACTACCAACTGCTAGAATAGTGAACATGAGGCATATGCTCCGCTTCCTCCTAAATCTACAGTGATAACTTACCAGAAAATTTAAATTGCTTCGCTAAAGATCTACTCACAAATTTCTCTGACTATATGTTAAGACGTGCAACAATTTCTTGTTATATTTCTTTTGAGACAAACGTAAATCTCCTACAATCCTATCATGCAAAATCTCCATATCCAATATTTTCTTCGTAGCACCTAAATCTTTCGTCTCAAATTCAGTACTCAACTATCTCTTCAGTGCATCAATATCATATATATTCTTAGCTACTATCAACATATAATAACAAAGAAATCAAAGACCCATCCTCCAATCTTTTAGAATAAACACAATTATCAATTTGATTTTTCGAATAGTCTTGACCGGCTATGAAAGCATTAAAACATTTATACCATTGCCTAGGAGACTATTTCAGCCTATTCAAATATTTCTTTAACAAATAAACATGGTCTTCCTTATCCGGAATAACAAATTCCTCTAGTTGACTCATGTAATCCCTTCTCCAACTCATCGTGAAAAAATGTTATTTTCACATCTAGCTATTGCAGCTCGAGATCCTATGCAACAACTAAAACAAATAATACACAAATAGAAGTATATCTTACTACAAGAGAAAAAAAAAACAAATTATTGTCAATGCCCTTCTGCTATGTGTACCTCTTCGTAACAAGTCTCGCTTTATACCCTGTTGCCTCGACATCGAGAATGCCCTTCTTACGTTTATAGACCAATTTGCTTTCAACAATCTTTTGGCTCTTGGGTGCTTTGACTAACTTCCATATCTGATTTCGATGGAATAATTTCATCTCTTCACTTATAGCTCCTCGCCACTATGACAGCTTACTACTAGCCATCACCTCAGAGTAAGACAAATGGTCATGTGTTTCTATCTCGTCATCTACAATCAATGCATAAGCAATATTTGTATAACCATAACGTACCAGTGATTTAATTTGCCTTATCTGTTTGGTCGTGACTATAGTGTGTTACGGTTGTGTTAGTCGTTTAGTATCACCAATTTTAGGAACCGCACACTCATCTGCGATCTCAACATGTATTACCTCCGAGGTCTTCGAAGTCTCCAACTAAAACTCTACCTCACCAATGACACCATGATATGTCTTTTATGCCGTAGTGTCTCAAGATTCCTCTATTGAAGTATTGCAGTTTCATTGATGATCACGTCTCCACTTATTAGAAAATGGGGTGATATGGGATTAGTGTATCACAAGTGTTAGCCTTTCACCTCATGTGCATAATCCAAAAATATGCACTTCTTCACACTCAATTTAAGCTTATCATCACTCACATGAGCATACACAAGACATCTAAATATTCACAACATGGAATAATTAACAGGTTTTCCCGACCATACTTCCTGACGAGTTTTTCACTCGATAGAAGATGATTGAGATTAATTAATCAAGTAACATGCCGTGTTCACTACATTGGCCCAAAATTTCTTGCCTAGTCCTACACGCGAATGCATGCCCCGAGCTCGCTCAAGTAAAGTTACGTTCTTTCCTCTGCTACACCATTTTGTTGTGATGTCCTAAGTACTGTGCGGTGTCTCACAACCCCTTCTCTCTCGTAGAATTCGGTAAAATATTTACCACAAAACTCCATGCCATTATCAATTTTCAGGTACTAATGTGTTTGTAAGACTGCTTTTCAATTAATGCATTAAATTTCTTGAACCGATCGAATACAGTAGATTTGTGCTTCAAAAATTATACCCATACCTTCCTCGAATAGTTGTCAATAAATGTCAGTATATATTAGACATCTCCTTTCGAAGGAATCAGAGACAGGCCCCGGACATATGAAAGAATTTACTCAACCAGTTACTTAGTCGAGTTAATAGTTGTAGTAAAATTGATTTGGCACTACTTCACTCAGTATCGTCATGCTTGCCTCACTCATGTGCCCTAATCGCATATAACATAATTGAGTCAAGTCAGAGTCGAACTCACCTGATGAAACTACAACAACTCTAGTCATAGTCTCTCCCCGTAGATGATAAAGAGTATTCACTTTCTTCCCTTTCATCACCGTCATGGGATCTCGAGAGATTTTTAATACTCCATCTTCAGCAAGCTACATTAATCCGTATCAAAACTCTACCACCACTTGTAGTTTGGCAAGTAGTAAATCAGTTCTTATGAGGCATCATATAATAAGGGCACCTTGAATCTAGCATCCATTCATCTCCTGATGAACTATTAATCACACACAAGGAAAATCTTTGCATCACTGGTGCTCTCCTCGACAATGTTTGCCACACTGCTTGTGACATTATGCCTATCACCTCCGTTTTTTCCGCTTTATACACAAGACAACATCTGCATCACCGGTGCTTTCCTCATCAACATTCACCACATTGCTTGTGGCATTTTTTTTGTCATCTCGGTTTCTCCATTTTGGACAGTCTCTCCTGATGTGCCTTTCCTCGTGACATTTAAAGCACTTCGCACATCCCTTGAGCTTTCATGGCGTGATTTCGACCTAGTTTTACCTTTACTACTACTGGACCCCTGATGTTGGTATCTACCTCAAATCACTAGTTCTCGCGCTATATCCTATGCTAGACTATCATCTCACAACTTTCTTTGCCATTACTTAGAAAACAAGGCGGACTTAACCACTTCTAAGATAATCGTAGTGTGCCCTAGTGACAGTGAATCAATAAAGTGCTCCCATGACTCCAGTAAAAAAGCTAACAATATCATGTCGTGCTCTTTATCATTGGGAATCTTATGACGGCTTTTAAATCAATCATGAGTTTATTAAACTTATCTAGGTAGGATTTGATAGACGTATCATCCTCTTCAATATTTATAAGTGATTGTTCAAACCTTTCGTTACATATAGTGCTTGAAGTTTAGCCCATAATGCTGCAGTATTCTTCTCCTCGACTACTTCTATTAAAACCCCATCTGATAGTTTCAACAGGATTAGACTTATTGCCTTCCTCATTAGCACGTCATTTTTGGTATCTTTCATTATTTGGAGCAACTTATCTATGCCCTTCAATGCTTTGGTCAAATCTTCAGTTGTTAATAGTGCCTCCATCTTAATGCTCCATTACCCAAAGTTGTTCTTCCCATTAAACTTCTCAATTTTTACTTTTGGCCCAGACATAATTACAACAACAGAATTTCCAAATAATAATCAGACAAGCAAAAGTCCTAAATCAAAATCCAAAAAATCCTATCCTCAAACTCTTATGCAATATTGACACAAAAGCTAATCAAGATCTTGCAATTAAATCACTGCGAAAGAGCTAGAGAAATAAACAGGGAAAATGAATGGCACAAAGAATTTATGCGGTTAAATCCGAGTGTCGATACCTACATCCATGAAGAGAGCTTGCGGCAAATAATCCAGTTATAATCGGAGAATCAAAATTTACGATCGTTCATATACTTAAGTGTTTCTGACACCTAAATTACACCCAAACACAAACTTTTTTACAAATGAACAACTCATTTTAGATATTAAAACACTCACAACACAAATTCACGTGTTCATGTCCGTGCGGCTGAAAAATTAAAGAACGCCTTTCTCTCCTCTTCGAGCAGCTCTTATTTGAAGGAACGCGCGCCTTCTTCTTGTTCTTCGTGCGGCTTCCATTCTACCGCCCACTAGTGGCCACTTTTCAAGAGAAAAGGATAACCTAAGCTAGAGCAAAAAGAAAACCCTATATATTTTACTTTGTTTTCTTCTTTTCTTTTGAAACCCTTGTTGATCCCACAAATAAAGTGTAGAAAATGTCGGCCCCCTTCCTTGTCTTGTAGTGGCAAATGACTTCTCTCTTCTTTTTCTTTTTGTGCAGTTAAAAGAAATAGGCAATCAGAGTCCAACCAAATAAAGGAAACTCTACACACACATACCCATATGCCATTAAAGAGAGATTTTTTGCATTTCTTTCTTATCTAAATAGGTAAGGTTTCGTAAACGCTCAAACTTGAGACATATATTAATAATTCTCCACCTTAACTCGATATTTAAAGTCAAGTCATAATGCTCATCATCCATGTTGCTCTTCCGAAGCCCAAAAGGACGCTTACTCTCCATATACATCAATTGAGCTAAAGCAAAGCTTGAGTTATGTTAAAGGAGCATGCTTTGTCATCATGTTTGTTAGGTTTTCCGCTGTCGCTATCTTCTTCGTAACAACCTTACCCTTTGCCTGGATATCTCGGATAAAATGGTACTTGATGTCGATATATTTCGTTTGCTCGTGAAAAATTAGATTGCATGCTAGATATATTGTACATCGGTTATCATAGTATATATCAACACTTTTATGATTTAACACAAAGTTCGAGAGCAAACCCCTTAGTTATGTTGCCTCCTTCACTATAAAGGTTAGTGCCATGTACTCTGCCTCAGTCGAAGATAAGGCAACATGATCCTATAAGGACGCCTTCCAACACACTGCACCTCCTGCTAGTGTAAACATGTACCCTACTAAAGGTCTACACTCCAAGTCATTGACGTGAATTGAATCCACATAACATGTGCTCCCACTGCCATTACCGTCCCTTCGTTACACTATATCAACGTTTGTTGTTCCCTTCAAATATCTAAGAATCCATTTCACAGCTTTCAAATGGCGCTTCATATAACGGCTAACTACGCTCACAACTTGTGAAATATCAGGCCTTGTGTATACTGTAGCATGCATAATACTACCCAGTGCTAGAATAGTGAACGCGAGACATATGCTCCTCTTCCTCCTCAGTTTACGGTGATAACTTATCAGGAAGTTTAAATTGCTTCGCTAAAGGTCTATTCACAGATTTCTTTGACTGTATATTAAAACGTGCAACAATCTTCTTGATATATTTCTTTTGAGACAAATATAAAACTCCTATAGTCCTTTCACGCAAAATCTCCACACCAAATATGGAGATTACTAACGATGAACTATAATTACATACCAATCAATAGCTTAGAACTTATCTACTAATGAAAATCTAGAAAAAAAATCTTACTGGGGATAATATGGAATTTGAATTGTTGCCGCTCAACAAGAAGGGCTATAGGGTCAACCCTTGTCTGAATTCAAGTGAGTAGAAGTTGTGTCAACAGTGGAGGGGCAACACGGTCCCTATACACCATTCTCGTAAAACTTGCCTTCTATCTCCGGTTCACGTGGTGTGCCACGCATTGACAATGTTATCTTATAACGTTGCTCATGTTGTTAATATTAAGCGTTAAAAGGATTCAATAGATTAAACAAGTCAAGATTCTTCGATGACTAATTTGCACACAATGCAACGAATGACGGCACAAAAGATTTTGAGTTTGATTTGTGGCGTTGGATTTTAGGAAAAATGGATTTGAGTCTTTAACTAATAGAGGTGATCGGTACACTGCTTAGAATCGGGAACTGACCGTATGGCTTTTGGCTCCAAATTTTTGGAATCACGAACTAGACTGGGCGGTTATGGAATTGGGACTCGGTTCTTGATTCCAGTCTAGTTCAATTCCCGATTCTACTCGGGAACCTGGCAAAATACAGCTATTCGCAACTATATTTCTTTTTTTTTTAATGATTTGTTAAATTAATAAAAAAAATTGGAAAGAAAGATATCCTACAGCTTTTTATAGTCTTCGTGGGACCAAGGAAACATTTCCCAAGGCAAGTGCGCAGAGAGAGAAATATTTTTGTGGGTGTCACTTTTCCTTCTATTATTAAGACACTTATTCACGATGACTCAGAGAGTTGGCCTGCTTGATTTGCACAAACATCGTGACTGCGTTTGATTGTCCAAATTTCTAAATAGGATAGGACTGAATAGGATAAGATAAAAATCCTGAGATTGCTTCATATCCTATTCACTATTTGGTGGATTACGAATTTAAAGTCGGATAGGATAAATTTTTTTTTTTTGTTATTCATAGGTCCGGAGGAGCCGGTAAAGGAAAAAAAACTGAGAAATTTTTTTGGTGAAAGCGCACAAGGTGTGGGGATGAAGATGACGGCGAGTGAAGCGTAGGGTTTTTGGAAAAATAAGCATTAGAAATCCTATTCAGGTCTATCCCACCCCCCTCAGATTTTTTTATCCGAGCTATATTCGATCTACATCCGACCTTATCTTATCCTGGACCATCACTAAATATAGGATAGGATAAAACATATTCTATCATGACTTTTATCCGGTCGACCAAACGCAGCCTAGAAGTATGTTCTTTGCCTAAAGCAGAACTATAGGGCATTTTCTTGGGCCTCAAGTTAACAATTTCTCTTCATATTACCAAATATATCGTGGAAGTGGATTCGCAAGAAGCCATTTCTCTTTTTCAAAAATCAACTCTATCGCTTCATTTTAGTGACACATTCATTTCCCAAATTGGAATTATGCTCAAATATTTACAACAAGTCAAGTTTCTCCATAATTTTAGGAAGGGAGATACGTGTGCAGATTGCTCAAATATATACACATTCATCTCCATCAGACACCCAATAGTTCCTCTAGTGTTGAACCTTCTTCATCTCTCTCTTTCACCCTTAGTTTCCACACGATAAGCTTTACTTTCATTCAGCTTCACTGTGATGGCGACTTTACTTCCATTATAGCTTCGTTTGCGATGGTGGTCGTGAGAGACTGTGATGGTAGCTGCATGAAAGAGGGAGGGGAGAGCATCGAGCGCAAGAAAGGGAGGTGAGAGCCTGAGAGAGTTGAGCACGAGAATGGGTGGTCTAATCTTAATTTAGGGTTATCTCTAGTTGGTTCCATCAGTTCGGTCCGGTTCCACATAAGGATCCAAAAATCGGATCGATTTTTCCCAATTCCACATTTTTTGAACCAACAATCGGATCGGTTCTTGCGGGAGCCACTCAGAACTGACCGGTTATGTCCGGTCTTGGTTCGATTTCCAGGTTGGACCGGGACTGATGTACACCCCTATTAAACTAGTATCCAAGGGAAAATGATAATAGAAGCGCACTAACTTTTGTACGGCACTCAGTGCCAAAACTTTTTGAGAAATTACTTGAGTGCCACTTTGGGGAAAAAAATGAACCACTTCAGTGCCATCGGCAATTTGTATGGCTCGAAAAATCTAACGTGGTGTTAATTTATTATAAACCGGCTGACGTGGCTTGCCGGAAAAATCCAATTAGCAAAAATCATAAAAAAACGACCTCGTTTTCGCCTTATCAGTAAGAAAATTAATAAAAACCAAAAAAAAAAGGGGGAAGAGATTTGTTGCTCGGTTTGTGTGTCTTCCTCTTCAATGATTGAGCGATGATGGTTCTTCAATAGAGCTTAGTCATTTGACATTTGTGTACAATTGACGAAGAAAATACACACTCCAATCAGGAGTTAAGAAAAGTAACAGAGATGGAGTAGATTCAGTGGAGAGATTTTGTGGAAGATAAAGCTGTGAACTTGGCAAAAAATCTAACTGGAGAGGGGGAGCTGCAAAATTGTGAAGGACGATGCTGGTGATTTTCCACTAATGTACCTAGCGTGCCATCTCCGTCGCCTTCAATTTTTTTTTTTGCGATTTGCAGGATTCCGGCAAGGCCGATCGCGATTCAGGTCCCAAAAACAAGCAATTCCTTTGTGATTCGTCCGAATCAAGCCCAAATTCCCCGTGTTGCGTTGTTAAACTCGTCATCGTCTCGACCTCATCGAAGCGGATTCAACCGATCCCTACCTTGTTATCTCGTAAGCTCAAACCTCTCCTCAGCTGATCTCATCTTGAACCTCTCCACTGCTCAAGCTTCTTGGAAGAGGAATCTTTTTTTAGAATTTAGGGTTTCTTTTCCAAATGAATTTGGGGAACAAAAGGGTTTGGCCCACTCTTCACCGTGTGAATCCAAGATTGTCGACCTTGGACTTAGAATTTTTTTTTTTTAAAACCACGTACGTTGTTATCAAAAATTAATTCAAAAAATTACGTAAGAGGATTCACCGGAATAGACACACTTTCTTTGTCAGGCCCGAATAGACACACCGATGTAGTTTCCAGTGATCCGTCGAAAAATTTTGACCTTAAAATGAGCGCTGTACAAAAATTACAATATTTATAATCCTTTTTCCCGTGTCCAATTAATCTCACGGGGTTATCACACCAGGCAAACATGGTTTGGAACATTAGGCATTGTTTTTTTTCGTGAATGGTGAATGATTTGTAAAATATTTTACTAAAAATGATCGCTTGATTTAATTAGTAAAAAATATTTTTATTATCGATAATAATTCATATCTAAATATTTTTGTGGATAATGAAAATGCCTCTTCGTCCATTTATTTTTACGAGCTAACACAAGCGATAATTTTTACGAAAATTACCTTTTTTTGAACAAAAACAAACGGAGCGATGGTAATTTTTGCTGGAAATTGATTTAGGAGGGCCTTCCCGAGAGGGTCCAAAGGTAGAAAGGAAATAAGAAGGTGAAAGTAAAATGAGAAAAGGGGCATAATAGGAGGAGGAGGAGCAGTCCGCCTCTCGAAACGTGGCAGTACGGTAATATTCCCTCCGCGTGCGGGTCCCGAGGTCAACACCTTCCTTGAGAAGGAGTTCATCCGGTCATGCAGGATGGTCACGTTGTCGTTCGTCGGCAAGAATGGCCCCACGCGGAGGAGGGAATCCCGGCTTTTTCTCCATCGCCCCTTCTCTCTCCTGTCAGTATAAAGATTGAGTAGCGACTGAGGAGCAAAAGATCGGTTGACTGAGTGCAGTGTGGTGCGGTGTTGGTGTTGTTGACTGAGAGGTTGACTCGGGGTTGACGACGACGAAGGAAGGAGACGCTCCATCTTCTCCCTGGCGCTCTCTTTTCCGCTCCTCTGTCGCCGCTGAGACAGACGGACCCTTCTTCCTTCACTGCTGGGCGAGCTCTTCCAGGTAACTGGGCCTCTTGTTCTTCTTCTTCTTGTCGGTCAAGTTTGGGTTTTTGATGATACCCGTTTTCTCTTTTTTTATTTTTTTTTCTCTTGCTGTGCTGCGAACTCCGTGTGAAGATCGTTTGCGATCATGTGTGGATCTCGCGGTTTTGTGTGTGTGTGTGTGTGTGGGTGTGTGTGGGTGTGGTTTGGTTCGGAGAAGCTACATTGTGTTCATTTTGCTTCTTGGAGTGAGATGGTGCTTGGGAATCGGGGCTTGGTGCTCCCATGATCGTGGTCCTTTTCGTGTGTCGGGTTTGGTCTTGAGCAAGTTCCTTGACAGGAAATCGGGGGAAAGAAGAGATAAAGACGGGGAAGCGAATAAGAACACAAGCGTGTGCTGGTGATGGTTTACTTTCTATTGTGTTGATCGGTTCTACTGCTCAAGGGGCGTGTAGGGTACTACGTTTCATGCTATTCGTGTTGATATATGTCCTCTTTTGCTGCTTGTGCCGAAATGCTAAATTGTGACCCTGTCGTTACCAAGATGGGACTTTACACTTTTTGCAGTTTGATGTGTTTTGTGTGCAACTTCTTCGAAAGTTTTTTTTGTAATTAGGAAAGAAAAACTCTGGACATTTGAGAATTACGGCCAGCCGTGGCCGTGAAATTTCCCCATCCAAAAGGAATTTCTGCTTCCTTGTTCGTTTTATGTTCTAGAGCGAATGTTAGAATTGCAATCTTTTCTCAACTATAAAATATAAGCATTGACTCAGGAGGAATTTTTCAAGAAGCATATCATGGTGAATCTGTTAATCTTTATTGCAATTTAACATAGCATTATGGACTTATGGGGGGGGCATTCATCTTGGCACTTTCCATTCCTAGTGGAGAAAAGCGGAATATCTATTTCTTTTGTATGCCTGTCGAAGTACCATTGGGAAAGGTTTAGAAATTCCTTCTGTTTCACCGCTTCTAACAATTTGTTCGTTGGAAAGCTCAGTTTGGCCCTCTTGTTCCATTCACGAACATGCTTGGACAGCATCCTGAGAACTTCTGCTGCTTGAAATTTGACTTAAGTTTGATTGGAATCGACACATCTTGGGTCTTTGTGGATACCTTTATCAGCATGGATCCGAGATTTAAGCGACAACAGTTGCGAACAAGTGATTTCTCTCTGTCATTTTGATTTGTGCCAAGATACAGAATCGGTTATGCTAGAATAGCTGGCAGCTGATGCAAAGTGCTAACTACCCTTTAACAATACTTCTCCTCCAAGACTCATTCTCTCCAGATGAGCTTCGCCTGAATGATTAAAGTGCACATGATTTCACAATAGTGAGTTGGTTGCAGTTTTATATGATTCTGTTGCAGGTTAAGGACTCGAAGTGCTGTGAATGTCCCAATGATATTGTTATTTTGAATTCCTTATTTTGCTTCCTTGAAGAACTCATGATTGTCAACATGCAAATCTTTTCGGGAACGCAATTTTATTATTTGGAACTAGAGTGCATCACTGTCATGTGTCGATATGGTGGCCTACACTTGTAGGCTGTTTTCATGTTTTTCTGATGCTGGTCACTCTTTTACTTAATGTGCACAATGCTGATTGATCCCCATTATGCTTGTAAATTGTTTCCTTGAGTGCTTTTCAAATAGCAGTGATCAAATGTTCTTTTGATAATCAATCGCTATGATGATTCATGGTAGTTTGAGGCAACCATTAGTTTATATAATTTTTCATGTTTCCTGCCTCATTTTTTCCCCTTTCAGTATTGCGAACTTCATGCTTGGAGTTGAATGGTCCAATGTGCTTTTCGAAGGCCCTAGGCTGGTGTTCTTCTGTCATTGCTGGTGATGTCCTTGATATGGTGTAACAGAGTGCTATAAAGTTTGCTTCGGTTGAATGGGTAAGACTATAAACGTACACGGATTCCCTTCATTAGTGACTGCAGATATAGTCAGGGAATTCCTGGAGCAAAGGACTGGCAGAGATACTGTTTATGCCATCAAAGTTAGACAAGACAAACGTGGGGTTCGATCATTTGCTATTGTCCAATTTAAGAATGCTCGATATGCTGAGTTGATTATTTCATTGGCCAGTCAAAGAAATTTGTGGTACGGGGGCTCTTATCTAACTGCTCGCAGCGTTGAGCATGATATTATACAAAGGCCAAGAACCCTTTCGCATTCAATGGAAGGTATCGCTTTGCATTTTGGCTGCCAGGTATCAGCGAAAAGGTTCTCTACTCTATGGAAAGGGGTGAATGTCTCTGTAAATTTTGGGATTGGGCCAAGAAAATTCTGCTTCCTTTTGTCTTATTACAATACAGAGTATAAGCTCGAGTTACCCTATGAAAATGTTTGGCAGATTGAGCTACACCGTGCAACAGGCCATATAACAATGCATCTTGTGATTCAGGTGAGTTGACTTATTCAGATCGTGAGAGACCGATTTATTCTTTTGTGCTAATATTGTGATTTATCCTACTACGCATATTTGGTTTTTACATTTGATCGGACATCGTTTTGCGCGTGATATCCTAATTCCAATGAAATTAAAATTCTTCGTACTACATTCTTCCCCATGGTGTTGGGATTTGATTTTTAGCTCTCTAAATGGGTTATTTCTGGCTCCCAGTTGACAACTTGATGATAACTTATTTAGAAGATGTTTTTGTTTGTTTGTTTGTTTAACCTTCATGGTATTTCTGCCTGGATCAAAAGTCTCATGAACATAGATAGCTTGCCAAGACCTTTTCTTGACACAGAAAAGGCTGGCATAACTCCAAACAATATTGGTCAGCTCTGGTTGCGACTAGGAAAATTCTAGTTCAGCCACTTGTCTTGGGACCCAAGGGTCATTGAGCTAGGTTGCAATGAAGGGTCAAGGTAGTGAGTTTGTGGGAGTGAATGATGAGCTCTCCAGTATCTACATTCTGCAAGGAATTTCTTGAAAAATGGACCAGTAAAATGGATGTTGAAGGGAGACTTAGACAAAAACAACTTTGTAAATTAAGAGAGAGATTGTGGAAGAGGGCTCTTTAGAAAAGATATGGTTGAAATTTTCATTTTAGGATGCGCATGGATTTAGTTTGGAAATCAAGAACTTGTTCTACTGACGCACCAATTACTAAGTGGCCTCCATCTCCTACCCCCCTCAAATCCCAGATATGGAAAATATAAACCTCACGCATGAGTAGCCGTGGTGGTTGCGAGCTCAAGGTTTGGTGAGCTCGAGATCTGGTAGCCATGGCAGCTGCGAGCTCGAGCGGCCATGGCAAGCTCCACATCTGGCAGCCATGGCCGCAAGCTCAAGGTTTGGCGAGCTCCAAATCTAGTGGTCATGGAGGCCACGAGCTCAAGCGGCCCTGGCTGCATGCTCCAGATCAAGTGGCCATGGCCATGAATCCATGCTCCTGTCTCAATCTGTTTTTTTTTTCCAATTTTTATGTTGTTTGATGCGGTTCCTTTATGGCACCACATAAAAAAAATTCCATGAATCATAAGATAGGATGCATGCTCTGACGTCCAACTTAGTAATCCGACTATCCATGCAGACAAGAGAAAACATATTATTGAGGGAGTAACATGGAACATTTTAAATAAAGGGACGCGTTTGAATTGGGAGAAAAAAAGTAGAGCGATAATTTTGATTTTGGGGCAAAAGTACAGGGACCACTGGTGGTACACCTGTTACAGATCATGTTAAGGGCTACCATGTATTTAGGTTGCATGCTATTTGATTGATAGGGAAAAATGTATTATAAGTCATAAAATTGTGTATACAATGAAGCAAGTTCTGCACATTTAAATATGTGCAATCAAATTTTGCACCTTTTGAAAAATTATTTAATTACATTCTTCCTGAAATGCAGACGGGGTAGCTTGAGACAGGCTGCCGCGCAAGAGAAATCAAAAATGTTTTGGTTAGGAAGACTTGATTGCAACAATTGAAAGGTTATGACTTCAAGATTTATGGCATTCGATGCCATCTTCCGCGGCTGATAGTTTCCCAACTGAATCTCAGCATTTGAGAACTTATTAAGGCACAGTTAAAATCACAACAAGACATGATAGAATTTTGTAGACATTCTTAAAGGATAAAGCTTGGAGGTCGATGATCATAATTTTTCATGAGGTTGTTATTTCTTGATTTTAGGAATCATGCATCTTGTTAAATTAAATAATTCCAATCTTCGTAGGCTACATGTTAATGTTAGATGAAGACTCTTGTCTGATTCGCGTTTTGTTGATTGCTCTTAACGAACTTCTGGATCATGGCAAGGTTGGTTAAGTAGGAGGCTAAGCAGGGTACACAAGTTCCCTTCAGTGATAGTGATAATATTTCATATGTGCTGATCATATTCTGGCATCTGGCTAATTTGGAACTTTTGAATGTTTTAGAGCATTAGAGGTTTATAACTTTACACTTTTGGCGTAGTGGCAAATTTTCCATGGACGTAAATATATTGATGGACATCATGGATTTTCCTTTATAAGAGTCAGCTTTGGGGGCTTCTGCTTCAGCCCCAAATTTTCACTTTCACTTTCACTTTCACCTTCACTGACATTAAAGAAACCAGTCCTTCATCTATTTTCTTATGCTTGCACATCCCGCTTGCACATACATGCTTTTCTTCATGGTATGCTGCTTATGATAGAGGAGGACCTAATATATTTCTGTAAATTTTGTTCTTGTGGATGTTAGCTGTACGGGGCTCCTTTTATTCGTAAAAAAGTTGTTCAGCATTCAGAGAATATTTTGGAGAGTCGTCTCTACAACTTTGTTGCGGATGGCTCTGATGACCAGTGGGTGAGAGCAACTGATTTTACTCCATCAGCTTGCATTGGCCAGTCTTCTGCTGTATGTTTAGAAATTCCTTGTGAATATCCACTTCCAAATTTTCATGAGAACTTCGTCATTTATAAGGAAACCGATGGAACAATTTCTATGGAAAGCGGTTCTCCTTTCTCCTGCAGTGTGGATCTAGTTCCAATCGTAGGCCCTCCCAGAGGAGTTGACTTGCCTTATGACATTGTCTTTAAGATAAATTTGTTAGTTCAGAATGGCTGTCTAGCCGGACCTTGTCTTGATTCTTCCTTTTATCGAATGGTTGATCCACGGAGGATGGACATGGGCATAATCCTAGATGCCTTAGACAAACTGTTCCATTTGAAAGAATGTTGTTATGATCCTTCAAAGTGGCTGATTGAGCAGCACAAGAAATATCTCACTTCACAGCATTCTACAAGACTATCTTCAATTACATTAGATGCTGGCTTGGTTTATGTACATAGGGTGCAAATAACACCATGCAGGGTGTATTTTTTCGGTCCAGAAATTAATGTCTCAAATCATGTATTGCGGAGTTATTCTGAGAACATTGACAATTTTATCCGCATTTCTTTCGTGGATGAGGACTTGGATAAAATGCATTCAACTGATTTATCTCCTCGCACTGCTTCGAAAGATGGAAGGACAGATATATATGAAAGGATCCTTTCTATACTCAAGAATGGCATAAGAATAGGTAATAAGAAGTTTGAATTTCTCGCCTTCTCATCCAGTCAGTTACGTGAAAATTCTGCTTGGATGTTTGCTCCAACAAATGGATTTACTGCTGAAACTATTAGGGCAAAGATGGGTGATTTCAGTGAAATAAGAAATGTGGCAAAATATGCCTCCAGACTTGGCCAATCCTTGAGTTCGTCTACCGAAACTCTCAATGTAGGTAGACATGAAGTTGAAGTCATTCCGGATGTTGAAGTCAAATCATATGTTGAGAATAAAGATTATATCTTTTCTGATGGAATTGGGAAAATATCTGGAGAGTTCGCACGGAAAGTTGCAAGAAAATGTGGCTTCAAGGGCTATACTCCTTCTGCATTTCAAATTCGCTATGGCGGATATAAAGGTGTTGTAGCTGTTGATCCAACATCGTGTGTTAAACTATCACTCAGAAAGAGCATGTCCAAGTATGAATCAAATGAGACAAAGCTAAATGTCTTGGCATGGAGCAAATATCAGCCTTGCTTTCTTAATCGCCAGCTGATCACTCTTCTCTCAACACTTGGCATTCCAGATCATGTGTTCGAGAAAAAACAAAAAAATGCTGTAGATCAGCTAAATGCCATTTTAGTTGATCCCTTACGAGCACAAGAGGCTCTAGATTTAATGTCCCCCGGCGAGAATGGTAACATTCTCAAAGAAATGCTAAAGTGCGGTTATAAGCCTGATGATGAGCCATTTCTATCGATGATGCTGCGAACATTCAGAGCAACTAAATTGTTTGAATTGCGGACAAAAACAAGGATATTTCTTCCTGAAGGAAGATCAATGATGGGATGCCTTGACGAAACCCGAACTTTGGAATATGGTCAGGTGTTTGTGCAGTATTCCGGTAGAACAAAAGGACAGATGTGGGATGAGTCAATCATGTTCATTGGTACTGACTCAGATCAAAGCTTTGTTGTACAGGGAAAAGTAGTTGTTGCCAAGAATCCTTGCTTACATCCAGGTGACGTGCGTGTTCTAACTGCTATAGATGTGCCAGCTTTACATCATATGGTGGATTGTGTTGTTTTTCCACAAAAGGGAAAAAGGTATGACTCTAACATGCCTTGCTATTGGCTTGCAATGACTCAGTTGCACTGGCACTTGTCATGGGTCCATTTTGGACTTGTTTTTGCTTTTGGTTGTGGATCTTTGACCATTGTTTTGATTTGGTTGGTCATAGTAATAAGGTGTAAAATTTCTAATATTATGTTTGTATTAGGTCTAAAATAATTGATCTGATGTGTAACCCAGTTTAATTTTTTCCTCATTTTACATAGCCAAGGATAATTTTGACATTTTTTCTTTAGAAATAGTTTTGGGCCTGCTTTTCTATCACCTTTAAGCTTTGAGAATAAATGCTTGAATGTTTATCCAGTGGGATTTGCTGGCCAGATTTGAACTTTTGTTAATCTTGCTCCTGGTTTGTCTCTTTCTTATATGCGGTTTGAGTTCACCGATCCGAGGCTCATGTGTCGATCTTGTGTACATGTGATGCAACTTTGCTAAGAAACATCCTCTACCATGCTGTTGTTCTGTGCTTCTGATAGTTCTGGTTCTGGGTAAACATCTAATTTTTCCCTTTAATTCTACTAGTTAAAAGAAGAGGCAAAAATTTCCTTCCCCATAATTCGGGTAATTTGGGTTAACTGTCTTCTACTTTTAATCGTCCCAAACACATTGTTAATAGATAAAAGTAGAAAGCAATATATGATATCGATCTGTACTTATAATGATGCTCATCTCAGACAATTTCTCTTTCTTAATGCATATTGCACTTCTTGAACGAAATAGGCCTCATCCCAATGAGTGTTCAGGGAGTGATTTGGATGGAGATGTTTACTTTGTCTCCTGGGACTCGGAATTAGTTCCGCATTGCCAGATACAACCTATGGATTACACACCTGCCCCAAGTGAGAAGTTGGATCATGATGTCACTATTGAGGTAATGCTTTTTCTCAGGATTTTCAGGGAATTCTGTATCTTGTATTGACTTTTTTCTGATACTGTGAAATGTTTTTAACAGCTTACAGTCGTAGTAGGCAATACATCTAGCATCCGTCATCTTGGCATTCTCTTTCTTTTCATTCGACTTGGCATGTCTGACATGATGCTTGGATAGTATTTTGTCCTCATTGAGGAATTTGGCATGTTAGCAATATGTCATGCCAACCCTGCTATTTTGTTTTGGTTTCTTATTGGTTCTTTACTTCTAAATTTGTGCACTTCTCTTTCTTCCTTCCCTGGGTTGGAAGAACCCTTGAGAAGCTAAAATTTGCACGCTCTGCAAGCAGATGATAGCTTAAAAATTAGTTACTAAGCAAACAGTTGAGCATGAGTGGGATTAATTCAACCATTAGGTCAATGGGATTCTTAAAGTCGAAGATCTGGTTATGCCTTACATAACATGGAATTAGTTGTTTGACCAGGACTATTCTATGAGAAGTCCCTGGAAAGGACTTGCACTCAGAATTCTCCACATGTAACTCATTAATGTTTGCTTGTTTGGAGGCTGTCCTAGTTTATCAATGCCTCTATTCATCTTCTGCCCTAAAAGCTAACCGCCAAATTTTGCTCACTCAACTTCAGCCGTCACTGCACACAAAGTGATATGAACCTTTGTAGGGAAACTAAAACCGATTATGGTAAATAATTGATTAATGAAGCATTTGAGGCTCTAGTGTTGTCTTGTCTGGGATTTGGGTTTACCTATGATTAGGGGCTATGTTACTGGGACTTGGCTCCAAGTAACATATTTTAGGGAAAGAGCCACTCATTAAATGTGTCTATAAACTACCTTAGCCACTTCATAGGTGCTGAAACCCTATTTCAACATTTCAAATATTTTGCCAAATTCAGAGGTGTATATGGTCAGGCACTGTTGTTAAGTGCGGTACCAGGAAAATTCTAGTATGCATGATTGTGCTTGGATGCTGTTCAAGCGACTGTTCTGGAGGGACATCGCTAATTTCTTAAGTAAAGATGAGGGAATGAAAAGGTAGGCTTACTGAAAATGATGCACGGGTTTTGTTTATATTCTGATGGTTGTGAATTTAAAAATATGTGAATCTGCTATGTTAAATTTGATTTTAATCTAGGAAATACCAATGTAATAGGAAGTCATGGATTAAAGTGTGTGATCATGGAAAGCATTATGCTCACACACCAAGTGAAACTACCTTACCACTGGTATTTTCTCCTGATCTAGAAGGCTGGGCATCATAGGAAATATTGATGATCCGAAATCAGATGTACCGTAGGTCGGTCCATTTAATTTCCTCCTTGCGAAGAAACTCTTCTAGAGAGTAGAGCTCCATACCATGATAACTCATCCTTGCTTTTGGGGGGAATAGGATTGGGCTCATGCTTTGGGGTTAGCTGTTTGCTTGTTTGAACTGTGGCTTTTCTTAAATTGTGGTTTAGAAGTTATCATTTACGATAATGATGCATGGGTTTTATGGAAAGAATCTTTAGATCTTTATAATAAGTTGTGTTCCAACGTGACTTTATAAGTCAAACTTTGCCTACCTTCTTGATCTTCGTTTTGGTACCCACTCTTCACTGTTGATGAGAATTCCTTGTTCTTTGAGGTGGTAGTTGTTATGAGGCTTCCATTCTTTGACTGGTATTATTGTTTTATTAAGATTGATGCTGCTGGAAATGCTGGTACTGTGGCAATAAGCATCTACCTGCGTGCCCATACTTGCCCACGCATATATGTTTACTAAGACGGGTTCGTGCATTGTTCTTTTGTGTTGCGGAACATTTCCTTTCCTTAACGATGAAATGAGCGGGTTTTTTTGAAACATTGGGAATTGTTAGAATATTTAAATAACAAACCACGCCTTCTCTAACAATTTAAGCTTTTAGAACAATTGGCGGTGATCCCACAAAATCTTACATAGTATTAGAATTGGAGGTCCTGAGTTCAAATCTTTCCAGACCCATTTGCCTTCCCAATTAAAGATGTCTATGCTTAGTACTAAGCAAAAAGACCAAACTAAGCGTGAGGGGGAGTGTTAAAATATTTAAATAATAAACCATGTCTTCATTTAATAGATTAAGCTTTTAGAACAATTGGCGGTGGTGCCACAAAATCTTAAGAGAAGATGTATATCCGAGTATACTTATTTTTGTAAGGTTATTGATGATCAATGTACCGGAAATCAATGAGTTGCATTTTGAAATTCGCCTCTTGATTTCTCTTGTAATGCTCTATGGATATGGGGGTTAACTAAAATCCTTTTGTGGTTGTGTTGCTTAAACAGGAAGTGGAGGAGTACTTTGTAAACTACATACTTAATGACAGCCTTGGAATTATTGCCAATGCCCACACCGTCTTTGCAGATAGTAAGCCTGCAAAGGCCATGAGCCCTGAATGTGTAGAGCTTGCAAAACTTTTCTCTATTGCCGTTGACTTCCCGAAGACTGGTGTACCTGCTGTGATACCTCCTAATCTGTATGCCAAAGAATACCCAGACTTCATGGAGAAGCTTGACAAGTCCAGCTACCCATCCAATAATGTGATCGGAAAGCTTTTCCGGGAAGTCAAAGATCTAGCGTCTGCATCAAGCTCTATTCGGAAGTTCACGCTGGAAATGGCGAGGCAATCTTATGACCCAGATATGGAAGTGGACGGATTTGAGGAATATGTCGATGACGCTTTCTATCACAAGGGCAATTATGATTACAAGCTGGGGAATCTGATGGAGTACTATGGGATTAGCACAGAGGCTGAAATACTTAGTGGCTGCATAATGAAAATGTCCAAATCTTTCACCAGGAGGAGGGACGCTGAATCCATAACTGCGGCTGTAAAATCCCTGAGAAAGGAAGCTCGGACCTGGTTTAATGATAAGGGAAGTGGTTCGTATTCTGAGCCTGTTGATGAATATGCAAAAGCGTCTGCGTGGTATCATGTCACATATCACCCGGATTATTGGGGTTGCTATAATGAGGGTTTAAAGCGAGATCATTATCTTAGCTTTCCTTGGTGTGTATATGATAAACTAATCCAAATTAAGAAGGAAAAACGAGGTGGGATAACTGCTCGCAGATCCACTTTTGAAGACTACTTCCGTGGATTGCGTCTGAATTGAGAACTCCAACTCGGATATTTTCTCAGTTGAAGAAATGAGAGTTGTCGTATTTGGGTCTTGTGCAAATGTGTAGGCAACAGTACTCCTAAATTCCTGCTTTTGTGTAGCAAAGCTTAAATAACATTCTGGCTGCTATTTGCGCGTGCATTACATCTTTCTGTACATAATGGTAATGTATAACAGTTGTTCACTCTTATAGTCTCTCTGAATTGATATTTTCCATAGTATCACGATAAACTTTGCACACCCCATAAATTTCTGTGTAAGACGGTTATTCTTCCATGCCAAAGGTTCCTTGGATTCCTAATGCTGGTGGATTTGAACATAATAACATTTCTGTAATCTCAGACAACAGCTCCAGATGATGCAGCATCAGATTCGGTTTGTCATGGAATTTGAGAATAGATCATGCTCTAGCCATGGCTGATGTGGCAAAAGTCTGCCGCAGCTATTATCATGGGAATGGAGCACTCCGTAGCACGGAGGAGATTAACAAGATTTTCTTGTGAGGAATTTGAAGATCGTATTGATGAGAAAAGTACAGGGTTAACTTTAAAATAGGAGCAGAAAGATTTGCTATTCATTTTCTCACCGCACCAAAATCTACAGTCTGGAAATCAGCTTCCGGTGAAGTAATCATTTACGCTCGGTAGTTTAGGTCCCACAATACAATCTACCTAGTTTCTCTCTTTCTTCTTTTATTGTGGGATCAATCGAAAGAAGTTACGCAGTCGAGCTCAATCGTATACAAAGCCAACACGTGATAACTCAAATGACAAGTTTACTTCTAGAATCACAGAATCAGGATTATGTACCGAAGCTACTTCATGTACGAGGACAAGCAACATAATGTTGCTTGACTTTATTTCTTGATGAAGCACCATCTTGATACATGTCATTGTGAAGGTGATGCCTTCTTGCTTAACGAAGCCTCAGAGTACCCAAAAGTTCAATACATTGATACTTCATCAAAAAAATGCAATACAAGTACTGTAAAGATCAGACTAGGAAAGTGCTAATCTCCTCACTGTATTCAGATTTTGAGTACCTTTTATGGGACACGTGAATTCGAACAGAAAAGTACATATCCGGAACTTTATTTAGAAAAAGAAATGCGGAACTCGCTCTCAGGCGCGCATTATATGCGCTTCAGTATCGCTACCAGTTGGCTTCCTTGAAGAAATGCAGAGTTTAACTGGTTGGAAAATTCCTCAGTTTTCCTGAGAAAACGATCAAACAGGTCGTCGATAATCTCGCTTCCAAAATGTTTGCTGATGATGCCCTCCATTCCGGCTCTTAAGTGCAGCATGCACGCATGCCCTCCGACCGAGTCATCGATCTTCGATTTAGGAGCTGCTAAATCCATCCTCTCTATGCTAAAACACCCATTGCTCTCTACCAGTGCCGTCATCTCGTCAGGAGAGGTAGCATATACCGGCAAATTGAATGTATCCACCTGAGCCTCACTTATTATACCCTGTACAGAGTTACTTTAATCAGGTCGTCCGAGCAACTCAACGGGATTGCTTAGAATATAAGTGAACTATTGACAGAATCAAAACCTTCATAAATCCGTCAAACGGTCCACATGCATATGATAAACACCTCAAGACATGCACATCTGAGACATGAACTAAGGATCGTCTATGTTTTCGCTCAATACAAATTGGTGAGACCTGGAACTGAACCATGCTGATATACACATGCACACATATAACTAATTCTGGTAAGAAAGAAAATAGTGCTGACAGTAATTTCCAGTTTTACCTCCTTTGCCATATCCATCAAGCTGAACCCCAAAAGATCGAACATAACGCCCGACGGCACACGTGAATGAGGAATGCCATTAGCGATCCCGGGCATGACCAGAACCATGATGCCTCCACTCGCAATTTCCTCGCCTCTAGAGCTCAGAAATGTCACCATGTCCTTTGCAAACTGAGAAGTATAAGCATCGCTCACTTCTCGTGGAGCACTTGTGTAGTGGACTCTCCCCTTGTTAAATGCAGGGGAATTTGGATCAACCAATTCTTTAGGCGTCTTGGAAAGCCATTGAAGAGCATAAGACGAGTGCGCAATATGGAGGGACGCCTTGGGGAACAGACGCCCGTGGAAGGATCCCGGCACGCCAGCCGCGTAGTACGGCCGGTTGGATGGCAGGGAAGCGAAGAGGGTGTTGAAATCATTGGCCGCGTGGTCGTTGAACAGGACTTGGAAATCAGGCAGCTGGGAGGAGAGGCCTTGTGATTCGTACTTGTGTCGGACCGCTTCTAGGATGTTTTGGACTGCAATGAAGGTGTTCGGCCCAACCGAACAGCCTAAATCAGCGATTCGGAATGTGGTCAGAGCGGGAGAAAATCGCTTTACGTCGAGCCTCTCCGCGATCGCCTCGTCAATTGTCGCCCGGGCGACGTTCGTTGCCACTCTCTGCGATGCACGTCAGAATTGCAAGTCTGATATTTGGTAATTTGATACTTATTCTCATTGAAGCCATGAAGGGTCACAAGAGAACTAACAACGGGAGAGTAATTTCAAAAGCTGAATTCAGGCAAAGCTTAGCGAAAGACAGACCAATTTACTCTATCATTTAGCGCTTACTCCGTGACATGAAGAAATGGTTTCTTGGAAATGCATCTACTTAATGTCAAATGAAGAACCTGAAAGTGAGAGTTCTTGTTGTAGCTATATGTGCCGTCTCCACTGTTCATCGGGTATGATTCCGCCACCGCCGTCGCCTCCAAGCCGCTGCCGCTCATCTCTGTCTCTCTCTCTCTCTCTCTCTCTCTCTCTCTCTGTGCTAGGTTCAGTTTTATGAACTAGAGCTCTGGTTAAGTCCTCTTCTTTGTGTGCGTTTCATCTGAAGCCTGTGCTACTATATTCTCCCGACTGTTGGCACAGTAGTCAAAGCCAAACGTTGTTTCTTTCTTCAGTCCACCCCCATCGCCGTTCAAAGGTTCTCCTAGTTTGTCTTCCGTTGGAGGAGGTGAGCCTGCCTTTGTTGACTTCCACCATTTCTTTATCTCATATACAGCCATCCAAGGTTGACCCTTTGTTTATCTCTTTGATTTTTCCCTTGGTAAAGACGTAATCGAAAACTTACTTCATCTCATTTTATACCAACCATCCTATTTTGGACAAAAGAAAGGTGAAATTCTTAGTTCGTATTATATGTTGGTGCAAAATATAGGGACACGACAATAGTTGAAAATTCCTAATCGTTATAGTTATATGACAAGGAGATTTTATATGTAATCAACCACGTTACTTTACTATTGCGAGAACATAATGAAAATTATTATCAGAGAAAATACTCGATAGGAAGACTTACATTGCTAATTTGCAGCATCAAGACGCGTCTAAACCAATGGCGTCGAATGAGGCGAGCACCTAGGGTTCCTTACGAGGAAAATGATGTATATTTTGCAAAATTAGTAGTCTAAATGGCACTTATTAAGGATACCGATGGAGATTACTCGGCAATAATATATTTACAAAGAATGCCTAGGCTATATTCGAGTGCAAAAACATTGGTGAAAAAATTAACCGTAGTAGTAATAAAAAAAAAAGACTATTGCGTGTGTTTCTATAATTACCAAGAAGGGAAATTTTGAGAAGGAGAAATCTTAGGAATATAATATGTTCTTCTTGCTTTCAATGGTAGAATAATACAATATATAGATATAAACTATCATAATATGATTTGGAGTAATATAATCAATTGACGTAAATTAAAAACAAGCATGCTCTTAATTGCTCAAAAATTAGTGTTGAACCAAGGACATTGCACTCGTGTTGGAATTTGTACAACACGTTGCTATAGATCAATTGATGAGGAAATGATGGGAAATTAGAATTATTGATAGAATTAATTCTGATTGACGAGTAATGACTGACTAAATAATTACTCGAATCGATCGAATGAGAAGTTATCTAAGAATACCCCATATTTCTCAATATTCAATTTAATTCAAACATAAATTATTCACAATTATTATGGACAATTAACTAGTATAAATATCTATCTTTATTGCCTTTGTTCTGAAAATCAAGCGAATATCTTTATTAATCCTCTGTTTATTCGCTTAATTAAAATAAGTTATAAAATACATGTAGGCTTAAAGATTATGAATGGACGACAATGCGATAAAACTATTGTAAGGATCAGATTTCGAGTTGCTAAAATTCAAAATCACCCCTCCCCACAATTTAAAGATGAAGAAGAGATTCAAAGACAGAACTTGTAGTGGAATTTCTCTTATTGAACGCACATGCCAAATGCTCAAGTACATAGGTTATAAATAGATGCCACAGATAATTCTAGGTTTCTAACTTACTACCTCACTAATTCACAAAATTAAAGACACGCTTAACTCTTGGAATAACTCTCTAGTTGCAACATGTGACTCTCAAAGAAATTAAACCTATCGTAAAGACTAGCGATATAGAAAGTTCAGGACCAAATTGAAGATTATTGATCAACACGAGCACCCTCCATGTACCCTTGAGATCGCTCTCGGAGGCGCCGCGTTATTTACGCTTTAGCACGACGACTAGCTGGCATCCGTGAATAAAGGCCAAACTTATACGGTCGGATGATTCCTTGGCCTTCTCGAGGAACCGATCAAACAGTTCGTCGACAATCTCGCTTCCGAAATGTTTGCCGACCAGGCCTTCCACTCCGGCTCGCAAGTGCAGCATGCACGCGTGGGCCGCGGCCGAGCCGTCGACCTTCGAATTGAAAGGCGTTAAATCCATCCTCTCTATGCCGAAACACCCGTTTCGCTCGATTATCGCCGTCATCTCCTCGGGAGAGGGAGCGTACACTGGAACATTGAATGAATCCACCAGAGCCTCGCTCGTTTTACCCTGTTAAAGAGGTGAACGAGACAAATGCGTTAAAAGGGTATACATTGCATGCGCACTTTCATCATGCTGATATGCAGATGTATAAAGCACGCAAAAGTATCGAAACTATAACATATTGTTCTCCTGGTTTTACCTCCTTTGCCATGTCCATCAAGCAGAGCCCCAGAAGATCAAACATCACGTCCGAAAGTACACATGAATGAGCAATCCCGTTAGCTCTTCCGGGCATGAGCAGAACCATGATGCCTCCGCTCACGGCTTCCTTTCCTCGGGCGCTCAGAAACATCGCCGTGTCCTTCGCGAACTGAGCCGCATAAGCTTCAATCACTTGACCAGGAGCGCCTATGTAGTAGACTCTCCCCTTGTTGTATGCAGGCGAGTTTGCATCAAGCAATTCCTCAGGCAACTTGCCAAGCCAGGGAAGCGCGTGAGCCGAATGCACCACATGGAGCGACGCCTCGGGAAACAATCGCCCGTGGAAGGACCCCGGCATACCGGCCGCATAGTAGGGCCGATCGGGCGGCAGGGAAGTGAAGAGGGTGTTGAAGTCGTTCGACGCATGGTCGTTGAACAGGACTAGGAAGTCGGGCACTTGAGAGGAGAGGCCTTGCGCGATGTACTTGCGTCGGACGGCCTCTAGGATGTTCCCAACTGCGATGAAGGTGTTTGGTCCGACCGAGCAGCCCAAATCTGCAATTTGGAATGTGGTCGGAGCGGGAGAGAATCGCTTTACGTCGAGCTTCTCCATGATCGCCTCCTCGATGGTTGCCTTGGCGACGTCTGTCGCCGCTCTCTACCGACCATATATGTGTTGGAATTATACCGCAAACTGACATCGATACTTTCTAGCAGAATATCCAAAGAGCAGTTAATGAGACACGGCAATGCCCAGAGACGCCCGATGAACGGTAAATGGAAATGCTGCAGCATCTACTTTAAATGTCAAGTGAATGAAGTACCTGAAAGTGAGAGTTCTCGTGGTAGCTGTAAGTGCCATCTCCGCCGTTCATCGTGTATTCCGCCGCCTCCGGCAACTCCGCGCCGTTTGTTCATTTTCAGCTCTCTCTCCCTCTCTCTCTCTCTCTCTCTCTCTCTCTTCTAGTTTCAGGTTGGAGTACTCCGGTTCTTATATACTACTTTTCTCGACTGTTTCGTCGCAGCTCTTTTTTTTAATGCGATATTCTGTGCATATCGGCACTAATATTATAGCCCAAAAAAATGTTTAATCGGCTAGCAAATATCATAGACCGATGTACAAGTGATTGCGGTGGTTAGAATCAATCACGCCCGAGTTTCTATTCGTCCGTTCCACCGCCGCGTCACCGCCCCCACCCGCAATGACCGTCGCCACCCACAGCCAAATGTTGCATTAATAACGTGCACGTTGTCGGGCATGGTTGAACGTGACGGGTGCTTTCTCTCTCAAACTTACTGGTTCTGAATCAAAAGCCCTGTTATCGAATTTTCCACCAAGGGATGCGACGCCGAAGACTTTGTCTCGTCGGTGGAACTGCTGCTGCCGTGGCATTCGCCGCACCGCACGATGAGATTGACGGAATCAAGCGAAGTGCGCAGACGGTGCTGAAACTCGTATCGCGGATCGGGACTACCTGCGGGGGTCCCGCAAATCCTTGAAATGTGATCGACGTGGCAACAATGATGGACTTTTACTCAGTGCGATTCTCAATCCGAAAGTACTGGGTTTTCTAAGCAGAAAAAAAAACCAAAAAGAAGAAGAAAACAAAAAAATCGCCATCCTTTTCTCCTCTCCACCAATAATGTGCAGCTAGAGAATCCTGCGTTGCTTTCAATGAAGTGGTCAATTTGCACGCAAGTTGGGGTCTTTCTGGACCATCTTACCCTCTCTCTCTCTCTCTCTCTCTCTCTCTTTCCCTCCCCTTCTATAGAGATAAGCTAAATTGAAATTTCATAAGCGAGCAAACAAGCAAGCGCATAAAGTCTGACACTTCAATTTCAGAAAATTGGTCATGTGGAATCGCGAAGTTAGGATCGAGCACTGAAGCAACTCTTGAGTGTGAGACATGCAACTCAAAGCCATTTTGACCTTTTTTTTTTTTCGTTTGGGAAAATGGCACAAACAGTTTTTGTACTTTGACCCAATATGTAATGTCGTCCCTGAACTTTAACCCAATATGTAATGTGGTCCCTGAATTTTTAATTTGTTAAATGTGGTCCCTGAACTTTTGGTACATGTTCAATTTAGTCTATAAATTATATGAAAATATTCAATGTAGTCTTTTCATTAATTCAAGTTCAGGGACCACATTGAACATTTTCATATTACATTGAACATATATCAAAAGTCCAGGAATCACACTCAACAAATTAAAAGTTTGGAGACCACATTGAACATTAAGATAAAATTCAGGAACTATATTGAACAAATTAAAAGCTTATGGACGGCATTGTATATTGAGCCAAAGTTTAAAGATTGTTTGTGTCACTATCCCTTTTCGTTTTCCCTTGACAACGTACCAATTGGGTGATGACTTTCTGGCTTCGGATCCTCGCAGTAAGCACCTATCTGAAGGCAACGCCTAACCCCCTCTATTGAGTATGCAATTGATAGCTACGTATGTTCTGTTTACCATGAGGCAAACTTGCGTAATATCGCTCGAGTTTGCGTTTGAGAGCAAGACACGTCCTTATGGATGAGTCTTGGTGAATATATCGGAGGTCCGATTGGTAGAGGGAACTGGAATAAAGCAAATTTAAGCGCGAAGAAGATGTTCCCACGCAAAATGATAATCAATCACACTAAGTTTTTATCCGTTCACGAAAGACATCATTATGGACAACTCGAAAACCATGAAAAAGAGGGCCCTTAACACAGCGGAGGGTGCTTAGTACGGAGACGAAGTGAGCCGTTGCTTATGCTACTTTCTCCTGGCTTTGACAGCACAGTTTACTGAGAAAGCTGAAGTCTTAGCAGTCAAGACATGGTGGCAGATAGGCTAAGTTCAGCGGTTGGAAGAAGATTTGCTTCGAAACTGACGCCTTGTTTCCAAAGAACTTACTAATGAGATGGCCATTGCACAAATTCAAAGGACGGCGACGATTTGATCTTTGCATAGTAATGAAAACTATGCATTGGCCAAAAAATGGGGAAAAAAAATGCTAACTAGTTCTGTTCATATATATATACAAAACAATATCTTCATCATCAACTGAGGCAGAAACAAATGAAAGGAATATGAATCGCGTATTTCACATTTACATTATCCATCTCATATCGTCTCGCCCTATTCTAAAGCATTCCCTTCGTGACGAACATGGCATGATTGATGACTGCATTGACCATCCTTCATTCCACTTTGAACATGGTCATTGCGGCATCAAAGAAGCTTCAACAACTACATGGAGAGAGCTCCTTTTCTCTTCTCCTTTAGTATATTTTTTCAATAAACTCATAAAACTTCATATCTTTATCATTTTGCTGTTCTTCAAGCTCAAGTTATCAGGTGCAACAAAGAGAACTTGACGTGCACGCAAATCTTCCCCTTCTGCAAATCCAACTTAGCTCCGGTCACTAGCCAATGCCCCGGGCAATCTTGAGGCCCCCTGCAATGTTGTGATGTATCCACGAATTTCAAAAGCTTCTGCGATTGCACTGGCACAGGCGGCCCCGTCGGGTACACGCTGGAGTCCATATGTATTGCCACCTTTTTCTCTTTGGCGGCGTTATTTCCTCCAAGAGACGTGCTGATCGCTGAAAGCAACCCTGACTTTTGGGAGTGCTCGGACCCTCTGTCCCAGGTAAATTGCGCTAAATACGAGTCGGAGACCTTGGAGAAGAGGAGCCGGAGATGGAGAACGTTTTTCGAGTCATGCTTCTTCACGTGAAGTTGGGCGCCCGTCACGATGTAGGCGACGTCCTTCCCAGCGGTCGGTAAATATTCAATCGGGGCAACACATATGTGAGAGAACTTCTTCCCTTGGATGCCTTCGAAGTAGGCGTCGCCGGCAGCAGCGGCGGCGTCCTCCGATCCTTGCCATATCGGCATGTCGCCTACCAAACTCTCCAGCATGGATGGAGTGCTGGAGAGGTGTTGGAGGTGTATGGCTAGCTTGTTGCATTTCATCCCCTCCAAGAAGAACCGCATCCCTGTGACCGGTCTCTTCCCTACAACAATCTGAAATCGAACAAGACCGATAAATCTTAGGGACTTAATCTTGCGGTTCAGTTCGAGTGTGCATCAAATCTCCATGATCGATATATATTGTGATCTCTACTTTGGAAACATCCAAGACCTGATATCAAAGGAGACGCCATTGCAACATATTGGGTCCTAGCTAGCTCTATTTGTGCATCCAACTTGCAAAGACAACTAATGGTGGAAGATGAATACCGATGCACGATTATAAGTAGCTAGGAGATGCGCGATGTATACCTGGGAAGTGTTGACATACAGCTTTGGTCCCATCAAGCTGAAGCTGAGGGAAGGTGATGAGGTGGCTCTATTGGTGGTTGGACCAAGAGGCTGGTCGTTGTGAATGGGAGCCCAAAGCTTGTGGGTTTGGAACTCAAGGAAGGACTGCAGATCGCGTAGCGGAGGCTTGTCTGCAAAGCCCCCCAAAAAAGAGAATGTCTTCGAGTTAGATGATTATGGAAAAATGATGGGATTTCGATGGAAAACAGATGAGTAAATATGAATTCGACCAAACAAAATTCGAGTGTGGAACGTACAGCGGAGGTAGAGGTTGATGGCATGGGACAGGAAGCCGCAGCCGGGAACGCCTTTGAGGAGAGAAGTGATGGGGATGAAGTTGAAGTGGATGGCGTCCGGCATCGACGGCACCGTCAAGAGCCATTCGCAGTGACTCTCGGCCATCGCATCCCCTCCTCTCTTCGAGCTGATCACCGTGATTCCCTGCAATACATTTGTTGATCAAATTTCAGTTGTCAGCGTCGCGCTTTACAAGTTGTTGCAGCGATAAGCAGAACTGATCACGGTATTGAATCATGCAGCAGCAACGAAGGTAGTCTTATGCACATCTATGTGATATTGTATGTGACAGTATGAAATGGGTCTATTATTGTTTGGCCTTTGTGAAGTTTTTCGTGATGGCAACGGCAATTGGCTCTGATGGAGCATTAAGTGATAGAAGGATCAATGCGGTGATGGTGCCGGTAGCTCGAAAGAGGTGATCCAGAAGCGATGACCGACGGCGGTGGCCTTCACACAGTGGTCGAGCCCCCCGTGATAGTGGCGGTTGTAGCTACGAAAGAGGGGTTGTAGTGGTGGAGAGATAGAGCGATGGAACCATATAGAGACGGAGGAGGTATGGATATGATTTGATGCTGATCGATGCTATCTTAATGCCATGATCGAACTAATTAAACGGTCGTACAATTTCAAGACCACAGAACATCCATTCCTTTAGTACAATAACCACACGGTATTCCTATGAAAATGAAAAGGATTTCGAATGCTAGGAAATCGAACGGAAGAGATCCGATATAAGGTCGGCGCACAACGAAGTTCCGATCATCACGAACAAGTAAATTAAGGCTAATCTTACAAGGACGAGTACTACAATCTCGAATGCGTGAAAGGATACCCAGTTCTGATTTCTTCATTTTCTCAAGATTCAAATCTTGGGACATATATTCTTTTTTTTTTTTGTTGAATAGTTAGTCAAAATTGGCTTCTTTATCAAACCAATCTCTCCGCATTCTAAGTGCCTTGGACAATTCTATTTCAGTGATACACTTCTACCTTTGAACGTGGACATTCATACCCAAGCCCGGTGACCCATCATTGTATCCTTAAGCGCCAAATTCAAGATGTACCCTAAATTCAACACTTGCTTAATTAATTCCAACGCTCTCTCGCTTACCAAAATGTCTCTCTATTCAACGGCGATTAACTCTCTCTCTTCGTCGAAAAAACGTGTTCTGTACTGTCAATCAATGCGAAATCGAGATAAACAGCCTATCATCATGCATGTCGCGACGGTTAAAGAAAAGCGGAGGACCAAACCTACATCTTTGGAGCTGATGGTCGGCAGGCCGTCGAAGGCGATCATCTGCGGATCGAACAGATTGAATGCCCGCGGCGCCTGGAGGTCACGAGGTCGAGAACCGGAACGAAACGAAAGGCGAAAATTAGAATCGTGAGAATAATCAGACGATGCCCATTACAAAGATTTTCACCCATCGACATTACTCGGGCTCCGTTTCTTCCGCAGAAAATGATTGATTTACAAAACATTTTTCCGAAAAGATGATCGCTCGCATCGCTCGCAGATAATCGGTCGATGGAATTCGTTTTCATCGCCGACTACTATTCACGTCCGCACATTTTCCGCGGACAATGAAAGCATTTTCCCGATACGGGCGATCATTTTTTTTTTTACTAGAAAAGCGGTTTTCCAAATCGTTTCTTCTTTCCGCGAAACGGACCGGCACCCCGAAAACGACATTTCGAAAAGCTTTGATGAGAGAGGGGTTTTACCTTGCGGTGTTTGGACTCCTTGGCCTTGTAGTGGAGAGGAGAGAAGGCGCAAGCCCCCGTGAAGAGCTGATCGCCCAGGTCGTCCAGGTGCTTCTTCAGCTCGGACGGGCCCAGGTTGGACGATCTGTCTTGCCTCACCGCCACCACGTCCTGCCCTCCCACCCCTAGCCCCACGATCACGTGGGTCCCGTATCTCTTTATAAACCTGCAAACCAGCACCCGAATAAATGGTCAGAGAAATTTATTGTTATTTTCCCGCGGAAATCGAATGATTCGTCGGTCGCGTAAAATCCTATTTTCAAATTGACATTCGGAACGAGAAATCTACCTATATAGAGGCGGATGGATTCGATTCCTAGAGGTTCGGCACCGATTATTGTCGAAAAGAGTGAAAACCCTTCTCGAGAATATATATATATATATATATATATATATATGTATATTGAAAAAAGGAAATTTAAATTGAAGTGTGAAGAAGTCTCGAGTGCCAAGCATCCGTTGAGCTTTCGCACCAAATTTCCAGCCCAATCACGATTCCCGGCGCGAAAGTTTCCAAAGACTTGTAAAGAATGAACGTCCCAAGCGTCGCGCCTTCGCACGCTAATGCCGACCGTCCGATCAGAGCACACCGTCATGCCAGCATCATCTCCACCCTCCCAGCCCTCTCCAAGCCCGTTGATTCCGCTGACTTTTTTTTTGTGGGCCGGGCGTTGCAGCTGGACCGGGTCCAAGTCCCCCCTAGCGCGGTCAAACGTGGAATTTTTCCCCCACCCCCAAAGGGCTTTTTGATTTGATTGGGGCCCGGCCTCTGTTCCCCTTCGCATGGTGTGGGGCCCACGACAGGTGCGATTTCTAGGGTACCTACCTTTGACTTTGTCTTTTATACGGTGATGTGGCCTTGGTTTTCTCTTCTTTCTCCATGCCCCATTTCGCAAGTCAGATAGCAACACCCCCCCCCCTCCCCGCCGGCCGACGAAATCCGGAAATTTGTCATTTTTCTGGCCAGGGAATGTGTGGGCTGGGGAAGACAACATGCCCGGGGCGGTGGGGCACGATCCTCTCGAAAATAACAGTCGCGAATGCCGACGTGAACGCCGAGTTGCCACGTCGTTGGTATAGATGGTGGGCTCGGGACCTGGCCGAAACGTGTGTCGCCGGAGTTTCGCCTCCCTTCCGAACGCTCTTGTGGACGGGATTCCGAGGAACTCGAGGAGAGCCGGGAATGATCTCTCCGTCACGACCGACGGCGATGTTCCAACTAGAAAACCCCAAGTTGCGTCCCCACGTTCCCAGGGAAAAATCAATTTCGATTTGAACAGATGGAAGGAACATTCGGGGTCCAATCTTGGCATCAATTGTACGCATTGCCCGAGCCCCGGCCGGCTAGTTAATTTCTTGATTCTAAGGGATTTGCCAGAAATTATGGGTCAAGATTTTATGGTCTTCTCCTCCTCCTTAACATGCTTCTCTCTCTCTCTCTCTCTCTCTCTCTGCTAGTGCCACATGGACTGCATATTGACTTTAATGCTTTCAATAATTCCACGTTTTGATCAATTAAGGGTTGGTCATATTTTAGTTTGTTGAGGAAGGGAAATGGCCAAAGTCAACTTGAGGACGATGATGATGACGAAGCATAACGAGGAAATGTGAATGCCAATCCGACTCTACTCGTTCTAGCAGTTCCAAAATTCTAAACGAGCCAGCCTAACGTTCGGGAAACGGCAGCAGACGTGGGAAGCACACGTACCTTGCAAGAGCCGAGGGATCCCAAGCGGAAGGAACCGCCTTGCAGACCTCGTCGGCGAGGACGAGCGGGTACCGGTCAATGTGGAGGTTGAACAGCACGATGAAGTAGCCGTCGAGGCCCAAGTACTTGACCTGCGCCGCGTCGTTCGCCCAGCAGTTGCTCTGGAACCCGAACATCGAGTTGAACATCCCCGATGGGATCTTCCCCGGCACCGCCGATTTCTGGTTGAAGAATTCCGACATCTGAAACAACATAGAAATGTAAATACTAACCAGTCCAAAAATCGGCACTAGATCTATCCAAAGCCGCCCCGTCTCAACCGGCGGGTGTGTCTGACAAAAGTTCTTGGGTTCGAGAGAAATCAGAAGGCTTGTATAGATGGGTTTTTTTCTCTCATTTACCTTGCTGAATTCGAGGATGTCGGATTGGTACCGGCTCCGTTCGCCCTTGTCGCATCTTATGTCGGCGGGGACGTTGCTCACGGGTCCGAAGCCGGGGATCACCAACGTCCTCTTATCCGTTTCATTGAGCTGGACTAACCTCTCCTCGCCTTTGCAGAACCTGAGCCTGAAATCAGAGGTCAAGTCGAACCCTCTGCCGAGGCTGGCCAGAGCCTCCTCCACTATTCTCTTACTCATGCTCTCTCTCTCTCTCTCTCTCTCTCTCTCTCTCTCTCTCTTTCTCTGAATGAATGAATGAAGTGGTTGGTCGATGATGATTGGTGGTGGTGAGAGAAAAACTAATGTATATATGAGGAGGAAGGAAGAGAGAGGCGGCTTTGGGGAGAATTTTTCAGGGTTTGGCACGTTTTGACTTGTGGCTTGATATATATGGAGAGTTTAGAGAGAGAGAGAGAGGGAGGGAGGGAGGGAGGGGTGACAGATTAGAATGACAGAGAGATTTTCAGGAAATTTCCATCTGTTGATGCATGTTTGATTCTTCTCTCTGTCTCCATGATGATGATGATGCTAGGTGTGAAAGGAGAGAACGAAATATAAAGGGGAATAAGTCTCAAGTGGTGGTTCCCATGCTCAAAACATTCACACGGACGTACGAGGTGGAGGGCTGCTTTGTCCCACATTTCAAATGCTAACCAATTGAGAATGGAGACCAAGATACTATGGCAATTGGCTTTATAAGGAAAGTGAATCCGAGAGAAGACGAGGTGTAAGATCGGACGGGAAAATTGCCCAAAAAAGCTTTAAGCCTATTACGCTTGTGCCAATTCAGTTCTAGATATAATGATGCGCATCACCGAATAATGTCCGATTTGTTGTTTGAGTAGACGGAAGGACTACATCGAATATTTACCGATAGTTCAGGGACCACATTGAACAAACTAAAAGTTCGTGGACGACATTAAACGTTGGGCCAAAATTCGAGAACCATTTGTGTCGTTTTTCCTGTCATTAAATATAAGGTCCCACTTATCCAGACGCCCAATCAAAGTTTGACACGTCATTCGGCAAAAACATGCTTCGACAAGGAATCTATGTGCATCTTGCGTTTTTCCACGAACTGGTCAGGCAGGACCAGGTAGGAGCTGAGTTTCGAGTCGAAGATCAACCACTTCGGGGTCCTCAGGTCGAGTCGAATTTAATATCTTAAGTACTCGAGTCAAGAGGACTGCTATTCTACCTAACTTGGTTTAATTTTGTCTACATACTTCAACCCTATCCATAAGCGTTTCAAAATCAGAATACTTGAAGACATACGCGCGTGAATGTAAAGAAACTAAAGAAAGCCGACAGTGCTGAATGTATCTGAAAAGATTATACTAAATTGTCAACTGGGAGAATTGTCTTCTTTGTTTTCCCTTAGATCTCAAATCCGTGTGCTTAAGGTTGATTGCAAGGAAAAGGAATCGTTAGTAATAATCGTTTCGATGCTGACATGCTTGTCCTTTGTCCGAACCCAATTTTCCAAAATTGCGGAATCGATATTAATAATTGTACATCGACATTTACCAATAAAATATCCAATAATCAAATCGAATAGAGTTTTTGTGGGCGTCGCGATAGAGAATTTCCCACGATGTCGGTAATATCTCAGCGTGCGTGCGAGCGAGATCTCGAGCTCAATCCGAGCCTAGCAACTTTCATGCCCTGCCCGGCTGATGAAAATAAGCCAGTGGCTGGATCACGTAAAATATCCGCGCGCCGTCTTGCTTTCTTGACCTACGATAAACTCTAACGTATTGCACGATGTAGTTCCGTAGGTGAAGAGAAATACTATACACGACAGTTCACATCAACGAAGAGACAGGCCGAACATCTCATTACAACTTTCAATTCACATCAGTCTATTATCATGGAATTACATCAACGTCGTTGGTTTACAGTGTCTTCAGAATGTTAGGTGCTGATCACATTTTCCTTGGTCTCGAATACTGCTGACGAGACTTTGCCTGATTCGCTTGCTTTTGGATGTATTGCCAATAATTGAGTGGGCCTGTCTCGATGCGTTTACGAAGTGGGATGAGAGGTTTTTTAGTAAGATGTAGTGTGAAATCAGGAGCTTGACTCTTTGGTCGCATGACACGCCTTCATCCACGTCGGGCTGAGACCGGACTAAACCGTCCGTCCAGTAGCTCGTCGTCTTGGAATACTTTTTTCGGAGGCTTGGTTCGAGGAAGATGTGTCGGATGGCAACGAATCGGAGCGGCCCGACAGCCGAGAGCATCCAGCAGAACAAGGTGCTCCGGCATGGGATTCTCCTCTCGAAGCGAGAGCCGTGTCCTGAGATTGTGGAGTCACCTCTAGAATGTTATAGGTCAAATGTGATCTTGGCTAAAGACTGAGACTGACGAGGGCATTAGTTGTTATGAGCAGAAATTCGCTTAACAATCCAGTCCCCACATAGGTAGAGGACATATGACACGATTCAAAGTCGAGACTCAGTTATCAAATGATCACCACCTATCGAGCTTTCGAGCCATTGCCCTATTCATCCATTGCTGATAAAAAAAGCTGAATGCGTGAATAAACCTTCCTATCTGGATTTGGCTCTAGTTTGTTTAGGAGTCAAGCCAGCTCATTTGACCTATGCTATTTGTTGGCGTGACATCAGTTATGGACATTACCCACACGCAAATTTATTAGAATTTTAGTATTATTCCGTTATTTTCTTTGTAACCCGCCAATCAAAAAACTAGTTGGAACGAGTGATGGAGAAAAACACGCTCTAATACGCTGCCATCTTTCCGATTATTTAGGTTTGGAACTCTCCCTCATATCACATCATCGCAAGCTAGGGTATAATCTGAGATATCATAATGTGCCAGGAACACAATCTCACATGAAGTGTGAGATTGTGTAAACACTGGCGCACAGCTAGATAATACTTTGATCACAAAGTGAAGCGGAAAGGGACACAAATTGGGGGACTTTGCCATGACTTATACTAGACCCTTTTTACACTAGCTCCTCTTTTGACAAGACACTTTCTTCAGTGTGAAACCTGAAAAGGAAAAAAAAGCATAGAGCAGAATCAATCATCCAGCCCAGACGTTAAACCCCAACACAGCGCCAAGAATTCCTCTCCCCTTGTCTTTCACACACGGGGTTTTATTGGGTGGACTTCAGATGAGATGAAGCAGGGTCCTTTGGCTGCTTCTCTTCCCCCACCAGCAACGCCACTGTCCTGTGGAACTTTGTGGGTCAATCTTTCTTGGTAAAAGACTCAGTCGTTGTACTTAGCTTCAACGCAGCGACTTTGACGTCATCCACAACTTTTTTTCCCAACCGGAAGCAAGTCAGATGATCCATCATAAGGAATCCCCAAGTGTGTGTTCACAAGCATAAGATAGGAGAAATCACTGAAGTCGGTCCAAATGCAGAACACGCTCTTGACAGATGGGATTCAAGTATGGGTGACCAAAGTTTATTGCTGTGATAAAAGCATATTCCGGGCCCCTTGGATTCTTGCATGTTCTAGTGTTCATACGGTTGCGTAGTTGAATGGCTAAAGCGTGAGACCAATGTGATGATTTTCATTATAAAAACTTGTTGATTCCATTCTGTTTTTACGTGTCTTGACCACCTTTCTTTTTTGTTTTCTTCTTTTCGGACGGCCCTTCTTCTCTTGTTTTCCGATCAAGTGGATATGAATACTCGACTGCTAAAAGGCGTTGGGTCAAGTCGAAGCAGCGAATTGACCTTGACCACCAGAGCTTCAGGCAGAAAGTTTAGGCGGAGGAATTGAACATCATCCTCTAGTTTGTCTTCTGAGATCAGAACTAGGAAAAACATAACGTTTGGGTCCAACTTGTTTTTGGGAACGGGCGACTAGTTTCTAACTGTATCTTGTACTCAAATTATATAACAGTTGATTATCAGCTTGCTAAGCATGTGTCGATAAGCGCCAACTAGTAGAAGCAAGCCTAGATTGCTGCCAATGAGCTTCTTTTCGGCTGCAAACCGAGTCCGCTCCCAGTACGGTCAGTTCTGGTCTAAGTTCCGCATACATTTAGCTAAAGGATTAGTTTGAAATTAAGTCCGCAAGACACTTTCTGGGAATTGAGATTTGTAACTCCACATCAGGGGATGTGGGAAGGAATCCTCACATTTGTCACCAATCCAGTCTTGTCTAATTCGGCATTACCACGCAGGCGTCTTAGACGGTCCGTGACTACTCCGTAGTATCTGTCTAGTCTTTTCAGGACCATTTGCCATGAGCAGAACGCGTCATTGGCAACCGTTCAAAGCTGTCGCGATTTGTGTATAAAACGGGAAACCAAGTTGCAGATGAAACGAAGAAATGTCCAAGCTGAGGATTCTATTTCAATGTTCCGTGTTCATATTCATCCACGACTGTATTTCCTGTCAACTCAAAACTTAGAACCTCACATTTCGATTGATACATCATGTAACTAGTCCGAAAGAACAAAAGAAAATCTTCAATTTCATGTCAACTTGCTTCAATTTGTCCATCTTCTGTCGGTTCACATATATCATCAACGTGCACGACACACCCAAAGAAAATGGTAACCTGAACCACTGCTGACTGTTCTCAATAAGACACGGGTTGCAGCAAAGAAATTGATTAAAAACAGAAAGAAAGCTTGACAACAAAATGCTCGGAAGTCTGGTAACCAGCTATTTCTTTCAGAATGTAAGGATGGTGCTTTGAACTATTCCAGGCAACAATGTCAATCACGAATGTCACATTGCTAACCTAAGTGAAAACCTCAACTTCTGCAATAAGATCATTCAAGTAACTGCCCAAAATGAAGCTAAAAAATCTCCAATGCCCTTATTGCTCAGCGGCATTATCCTGCAAAGCCTTAAATAACGACCAAGACATAGGTTAAAATTCCTGAAAGGCCCAGACGACAACTTGGAGCAAAATTCGGTTGCAGAGGCCTACAAATCCGAGAATCCCAGATTGTAACATTTGCACAAATATGAGTGGCTTCAGATGTGCTAAATACAGCGTTCTGCTCTGCCTATCGTGATTAGCCACGAAATCATGTAGATTAGTTAAAAAGGTTCAAAGAAATGAAGCTATCAGAAGTCATCTAATCAATCTTTATCAACTATATGAAAATTCAGGGAACCGTGGTACGCCAAAGAAAAAAACGGACAACTGATCATCATACTCTGTCCATTTATAAGTCACCGCTTGAAATCGACAGTTCTCAATAGAAAATACAACTACCATTATCAAAGGGTAATATAGCCCAATCACCTATCAGTCACTTAAATATCCTACAGGAATTGCGGTGCAGTTCGATCAGCCAACCATCGTACGCTTTCGACCTCTTTGCCGCACTGCATAAGTTTTTAGACAGCGAGAAGAAAAGAAAATGTTAAACAAACTAAATCAGCGCTTTTCGTCCTAATGTGGAAAGTGAAAAGTGAAAAGAAGGAACAGGCTTCACCTTGAGCTAGTTTGTTTAATGTAGATGACCACTGTTTCGAGGACTTCCGATATGCAGAGAGTATGTGATCCATCTAAAACGAAACTCAACATTATGCATAGATCAGATTCTGGTTTCAAATTTATTCGTGCCTTAACACATTCCCAACAGCCCCTCAAATTGAAATCACTTTTAAATTTCAAGAAAGGAGAGAACCGGTCTTATGAAAGTCATTTCAACATAAAATAATTCTTCAAAAAATTTGCAATTTAGGTATGCATTTCATGCAAGATCCTGATGCATGCATTCGCATTTTCAGAAGCACTTCAGATCAGTGGTAAATACAGAGACCTTTTTCAACTTGAAAAAATCAGGTAGTTTCAGTTTCCATTTCTCATGATAAGGCAAATTCATAAAGAACTGCAGCTTTCCCCATGCCCAGCAACAGAACGAATAAACACCATCACAAAAATAGAAAAGAAACAAGAAGACAACTCAGCATACCACATTTCCACAGGACGAATGCATTGAAACCAGCGCTCTCTCAAGTACGTACAGATCAACAGCTTTATCTTCTGGAAGGGTCGATGTAAAGCTCAGACCAAAATCAATAAGAACCTGAAATAATGCGATAGATAATGTGCAGGCTCATGAGAACAACTTCCTAATAAAACGTCTATAGAAACTCTCTGCCAGCACCAACGAAAGAAAATTTTTTTGAAAAGAACCTCAAATGCCACACGAAACTGGAGACCACTATCTAAAGAGCAAAAACCACAGATATTGCAAAGAATAAAGATGCAAGGGCTACTTCCTCGAGGAACCACTCAGAACATAATAGCTTAACAAAACTAGCCTCGAATAGGTGATTGAGCATAAGATATCAAGATCAGGCGCATTTTGTTTATTCTCTTTGTGTTTAAGCGTACTCTAGTTTCAAACTCGCCTATCCATCACTGTATGAAGGTGAAGATTTTACCAGCTGATTAGTGCTACTCTGGATCAACATGTTGGACGTGGTCAGGTCTCCATGAACCAGACCTCCATCATGAAGCTTCCCAATTGCGTCGCCAATCTGTGCAGCGATATCATCCAAACGCTCTTCCACAATACCCTGCGACCCGAACTCAAGAAATACATCCTTCACCGAAGGGCCGCTCACGAATTCAAACGTCAGGGTATGCAGCACCGGGTCCACACCGTACAGAACCGGAGTGGAGACCCCCAAGCGTCTCGCTTTCGTCATGCACCTAGCCTCCTGCTCCACAGTTAAGGGACGAGTAAGGCGGACCGATACGGCACCCACAGCAACACTTGCTCCACACACACGCACACAAGTTCAATGGATACACAGAAACCCACAATGTCCGTCAAAACTAACCGCATTCAGGCGCTTCAAAGTGAGTTTCGAGTCCAAGGACGGATGCCGGTACTTCTTCGAGAAGCGCTCCTTGATGATACACCTCCTTCCCACAAAATTGGACTCGAAAACTCTCTGAAAAATCGGATTTTTTTTCCAACCATAACACGTTACGACGACGGGTATTACTCGCGGCGGAATTCGGAAGCTAATCAGACGTCGGCTTATCAGCCCATCTTTAAAACAAGCACAGTTCTCAACAATCAGGCAAGAGGGTAATCTGGAAAACCCGGCAAATGGGTCACGAAAAGATGGAAGCTTTTGGGACTCACAGCTTCTGCGCCTTGCTTCAGCAGGACGAGAGAGCCGCCACCGGCACCGGCACCGGCATCGGCACCCACCTCCATGTCACGGCCCCCGCGTGTTCTCGAGCTGGGCAAGAAGGCCGAGTTAAACGATGCCGCTTCGAAATTTAAGGCCGAGAAACAGGTAATTCTCGAGGAGAGAACGGAATTGCAATTGCGACGAGCAGATGAAAAGGGCCCAGAGATTCCGGAGAATCGCACCTCACCTGATTTAGGGTTCTATCTCCGAGCTCCACGGGGAATTGAGACTTCGATTAGGGTTTTTCGGGGGGCTGGGGTGGCTCCATACGACCTGCCGTTTTGGGGTTCTCGGCTCCCGCACGCACCTTGAAAAGCCGGAATTACAGAAACGCCCTTCTCCAAGCTGTGGGTCCCACGTTGCCAGGTCGTGACTCCTGAAGCCGGGAGCGAGTTGATTGAAAACGGCGGGAGCGGAGACGGCGAGTTTTTTTTTTTTTTTTTTTTCTAGAACCTTTCTCCTATATCAACATTTCTGAATATGCTATAATGACCAAAACCGGGATAAGAACACTAGAAGTGTCAAAAGTTATATACGGCACTCATTTTAATATCAAAATTTTTGAAAAACGATCATTTCAGTACCAATTCCGATCCATTTGGTCGAAAATCAGACGTGGCTTTTTTTTTATTAGTTTCTTAAGATGACGCGGCTCACTGGAGAGCCCAATCAACATCTAATCCCTAAAACGATGCCATCTAATACTCTTTCGCCCAAATAAGAACACTAAATCTCCAAATTGAAAGAGAATCCCCCAATTTGTAACCTTAACCAGTTATTGAACCCCCAATTCAAACCCAATTTCTATTCGCCCCCAAAGTTACGAGCTTGATCTTGCAAATTGAGAGCAGGAGCTTCAGCAACGATTCAAATTCGTTTCAACGAAGCGAACAAGAGGGTGAGTGTTACCGTTTTTGCGGGTTAATGAATACAGTAAGAACATCTTGGACTCGATTGAATCCCGGAAAAAGATTTAATGGTTGCGCTAGGTATAGAGATGGCTCGAAGTGCAAATATTTTCAATGGGTTGATGCAAAATTCTCCGGTCGAGCGACAAAGGTGATCTTGGATCTACTTGAAGGACGCCATCAACCTCCACCTACATTAATGGACGAATTGGAGGATGTTGACTCAAAGCAAACTGAAATGAAAGCTTTAGCATCTTTGACTAACCATTTAAAGAAGTTTCAAGGATGAAAATTGAGAGGAAATGTTATCGAGCATTGATTGTATTGTTGTTTTACTGTGTAATCTATTTTATGGTCAAATGTAAAGCGAGTGATGAGAAGAAGTTTCTCAGTATACCATAGTTGAAGATGAGTAGATTATGTACTTGTATTGGGTAATTTGTAAATATAGTTGTATTAGGCTATTTTTAAATGGAACAAAAGTTTGCTACAATCTATGGGGAAATGAAAGGTTGAAATTCATTAATTGTAAGCACTTACAAGTTCTCTTGCTTAGTTGTGTATTCTTAATCTTAATTTACTTAGTTTTGCTTGAGATTGTTACAATGATTTGCTGGTAATTGTTTGCTGCAGTGTTTGCTAGTAATGGGATCCTGTTTTGCTGCAATTGTTGCTGCAAACACTTGTCAAATTAAGAAGTAGTTACAAGTTCACAAGTCATTATTCCAATGTCATATGTTGTAAATAGAGATCGTTTGAGTGCCAAGTTTTGCTGAAACTGATAACTTAAATGCCAATCGTAGTAAAAAGTAATCACTTAAGTTCCAATCGTTGTTAAAAAGTGATTATTTTAAGTGCTAGTTATTGATATGTTTGTTTCACTTGTACAGCACTAGTAACCAGGACATAGCTAGTGTGCTTACTTGGACTAGCTATGTATTGATGCACACTCTGTATCAATACATAGCTGGTGGAAGCATAAGATGGTACAGCCTATGTGCTGCACCGACATATAGTTGGTGGACTAACACACCAGCAGCTTGCACGTTGCACCAACACATATAACTGTTGGTACAAGCCCTGCACTAGCACTAAGTACCACCAGCACCAAGTCTTTCATCAGTCAAGCACCACCAATACCTCCACCAAGCCCTGCACTAGCACAACTACTAATACTAGCACCAAACCCTGCATCACCCAAGCACCATCAACACCTTCATCAAGCCTTGTACTAGCCAAACACCACCACCACCACAACCTACACTAGCCAAACACCACCATCACCACAGTACCACCACCACCACTATACCACTACCACCACCACCACCATGACCTACACCATCCAAGCACCACTACCATCAGTGCACCACCACAACCACTGCACCACCATCACCTATACCAGCCAAGGACCATCATCACCATCGCACCACCACCACCACCACCACCACCATGACCTGCACCAGCCAAGCACCATCACTATCACTGCACCAGCACAACCACCACCTACAGTAGCCAAGCACCACCACCACCAGTGCAGCAGCAACAGCAGCACCACCACCACCTATAGCAGCCAAACACCATCACCACCACTGCACCACCACTACCTACACTAGCCAAGCACTACCACCACCACCACTGCACCTCCATAACACCGCCAACTGAATCACCATAACCACCTACACCAGCAAAACTAGTACCCCAACAGCACAACCAGCACAACCAATAACAAAATGTGGAAATTTCAAAAGCATAAACAAAATAAACATCGATCCATTGACATTAAACTTAGTTTTTACATTTGGTCAATATTAATAACCAACTAAAACATCAACATCCAGGGAGTGGCTTTCATCCAAACAAAAACATTCAACTAACTCAATGCCATACAATGTCAATCCCATGAGTCAATATGCACAACCTTCCAACAAAAAATAAAAACCACCATATTTAGCACCCCTCATCAATCTGTATGCACAATCCCCCAGTTCCTTTACCTTTAAATGGACGTTTGGCTTGATTTATTATTCTTACACTCTTTCTAACAAGACGTGTAGATTCTTCAACTGGCATTTCTGTCCCGTATGCCTTCTTCTTAGCAACAACCATTTTCTTTATAGATCGTGTCATTTGATAAGAGCTCTCAATAGAGTCATTATTAGTGCCAAAATCACTTGGTTAAGATGCTACTGGTGTCAGGTTCATTATTAGTGGTTTTTTTGGAGCTGCACCCAATGCACAAAAGCCAACAACTTCATGTGGAGGATCTCACAACTGCAACTAAATGATTAAATAAATTGCAATTATCGAAATAAAATAACTTTAGTCGCTCTCGTTTAATAGAAACGAAGCAACACAGCTAGCACTAGCGTCCCCATAATTAGAACTTGAGGTCCCCACAATCACTATTTCGCAATTCCTTCCCTACTTTCGTCATACCCACGGCTGCATCAATATTCCTAATTTCTCTCTCCCCCGAGCCCTAATTTTGCCCTCGGAGTCCTAATTGTGCCATCAGAGCCCTAATTTTTCCATCTTATTGAGCCATGGAGAAAATATGACAAACCTAAATGATTGAGGGTAAGAGATGACACGTGAGCAACGACGATGAAGCAAGCGACGACGGCGATGGAGCATTACGATGACGGCGACCGATTGAGCAACTACAAGCAACCGTTACTTAACAACGACGACTTCCTTCGCTTAAACAACGACCACACTAGCCCTAATTTGATCCTTCATTATGCACGTCGTTTTGTTAACCACAGGGAAACGACGTTGCATTGGACATCCAAGGCACGTAGGTGATGCCACGTCATTTTTGAATTCCACGCGAACTATATTTTTTGAAAAATTTGCCAAGTCATTTATAAGATTTTATTAAAAAAGCCACGTATTTACTTTGGCCGAAATATCTCGTCGTTGACACTTAAGTAATCGTTTTTCCTTCGATTTGGCACTTAAGTGAGCCGGCAAAAACTTTGGCACTAAAGTAAGTTTCGTACACAATTTTTGACACTTATGCTGTTCTTTTACTGACCAAAACCTTACTCTATATTTCATAAATGTTTACTTCTTACTCTATATTTCGTAGATGCTTACTTCTATACGCATTGAAGATCGCGAAGAATAGTAATTGATTTGTCACGATGAATTACGTAAATTGATTGTTGTTACTAAATGTAAGATTGTATAATTCATCTCTCTTTTTCCGACATATTTTGATAGTCGGGATACACTCATTACATTGCCAGTCATTCAGTGAGCCAAGCTTAGCTAAGCAATTGATTTCATACTCGAACCATGTCATTGAGCAATATTTAAGAATGTTAAACAACATAATTAGGACATTTACGGCAAAAAATGGACCTCGTCCCAGAAAACATCGTGAATTTCAAAAACTCTCCTAGGTGGAAGAAACCTACATCAAGAAGTGGACAACATAATGGTAAGATTGTCGAGCCACAAAAAAGAGTAACGATGAACCATCATCGAATTTTTTTTTTTTTTTGCTTTTCTAAAATTAACAGGAGATAGATGTGAAAAGGCAAATAAGATCACTTCAAACTTCAAAATCTTAGAAAGTAAGAACAAAAGCCAATTTGTCCTCTGTATATCGTTTGGAAGCAATGTAAGGATCTAACACAATACACACAGAGCTGCAGTTCCATCTTCTTCATAGTCTGGGAAGGTTTGATCTTGGCCCCTGCAGGACGAGTTCTTTCTTCGGATATTAGCAGTATGGCCTGTAGTGTTGCCTAGCCACGAGAGGCTCGGCAAGCAAGTGAAAAAGACATGAACTCAAGATATCTCTCGTATGTTCAAGCCTCTCACTCAACGCTAGATTGAACCTTTCAATTACAGAGACATCTCTATTGGGGGCACTGAGCAAACCACCCAGAGCTCAACAGAATGGAAACAGCAAGAATCTGCGCACGAGAACTTCAAAGGGAAACATTCGACAGTCATCCTCCTAACTTAACACAGTACTAAGTAGAAAAGCCTCTCCACCTACGGCTAGTTTCATTGCAGCAACACCGACCTAGAATTGAACAGCTTTAGCCATGCCAAAAGCAGCCGCCGAAGCGATGGCGCCAATCAAAGCCGTTTGCAATGCACTTTTGAAAGGTTTATTGCCGGTGAAGTAGCCCTTGGCATACCCGAAGATCAGCAAGGCCATCAGTGTCAAGATGACGGATGCTACCACTGCTTTTCTTGCTACTGGAATGAACATGTAGGGAATGAGAGGAACGAGCCCACCTAAGACGTAGGCAATGGCAATCGTGAACGCACTTTGAAGCGCTCTCTTAGGATCTGGCTTCTCGAGTCCGAGTTCAAACCTGAAATCGCAGTATTCAGTTGCATTTTCAGTTGCTACATTTTGCTTCAGGCATTAATCAAGATTACCATTGGTCATTCAATTGCCAATGAACTGATGTATTCACACCACATTCAGTTTACGGATAATACATGTGCAACCTTGTCACTCAGCAAAAGACCAACAATATGCTTTCTACAAACATCATGCATCCACTCCTTTGAAGCCCGTTTACTTAATCCTTAATGTATGTGATCTCATGGCAGAAACATGCCCAATTACAGATGGAACTCACAGATCGATCGATCACCCATATTAAACTCTACCTCAATAGTCTTGAGAGCATTATAGTTCATTAGATCCCCCTGTTCTACATTGTTTGGATATATCGCTCTCAAACAACAACAACAGGCATATTCTCCAGTTATTGTTTCTCTCTCTGCAAATTGTTACCCATACATACCATATGGTATGATTTTCATGCTTCAGTAGATAGCATAGGCAATTTAACTCAAATGGCTGATTTTATCAAAAATCTTTACATCGGGCAAAAAGAAAAAAGTGAAGATTCTTTCACAGTTGATCCCACTCTAAATATGGCAAACGACCTGCACGTCATAGGTAATTTAAGAAGGAAGCACCTTTCAAATTTCTAAAGACTTTATCATCAGGACCCTCCAAAGTAAGAACAAGAGCCAACAAAATGCAGTAGATACGGGTTCATGAAGTCCAAAATAACATGTGTTGAAGCATACAAAGAACCATGACACATAGCAGAACCAATATAGGATAAGGGTTACGAAGGAACCAGTAAAGGCAGGATCAAAGGTTTTTTTTATAAGGAAAAAAAAACAACTAAGTATTTCTCATTGATGAAATTTCATATGGCAATTAGCAGTTGCAGAGCATATGATTGAAAAGCTACATGAAACATTATAAAATTGAAATTCAGGTTTACATCATGTAAGAATGTTGGAGATTTCAGTGAAAATAGAAGCATGACTCCTGTCATCTTGTCTCTGTCTTTCATATAGGAGATTGAGGACACAGCACGCCATTTCTGTTACTAATACGTCAGCAAACTCTCCTCAGAGTTTTTCATCTTCTACTGATAACAGCGTCACCCACATAGTTTGGATTAAATCCAATAAAGTGAATATCTTCATACTATTTTCGCATTTCAGACGCAAAATTCATAAAGTCTAGTAGTTCACCTGGGAATAATAGCTTTGTTGATTTTACATGCTCGCATAAGTCCCTCATAGCATTCAGATGTTTTCTTGACTTTTCAGCCGTGAGGGGCTGATTAACCATGCCATATGAGGTATATAAGAATTCAACTTACTTCATCATGAAATCGAGCCATGCCTGGGGCCTCTTCCTGAGAGCATTGACCACTGGACCATATTCATGGGGCTCTATACCATACCGTGCAAGTATCTCAGCTACCTCCGCAGCCTCTGCATTTAAGGAACATTCTCCAAATCAGACAGAACATCTAGTGTCTCGAACAAGACGACTCCCGAATAGGGTAAAACAATATCGTACTGCAGAACTAGGATTTTACTCATCACATGTATAAGTGGGGAAACCTGTATCTGGAACTCTGATGATCTCTTCTTCTTCTCTCTTCAACTCCCTCGCATAGTTATCCGCCTCGCTCTTAGCTGCAAGATACCTGCACTTCCCCTCAAGGTCATTAATCAAAAGGACAACTTCCACACACTCTTTACACCTACAAAGAATGTTATGTTTACATTCTTCCATATTTCTTGGATCATAAGTGCTTCCGCTGAGCTTCCACCTAGCAGTCATATAATTTCATCAATATTTATTAGTTTGTTTAACACTACTCGCATCCTGGCTACATTTAACACCAACCCTCATCGAAATTCAATAGGAAATTCGTATTCTTGCCATGATCCAGCTCAGGCGCATTAGTCTAAACCCGTCTCTGCACGAGAAACTGTGATCTCCTGCAATATATGGTTATTGGCTTCTTGTTTACTGTCAAGAAATGGAAAATGGGATCTCACCCTACTCTAGACGAGCAAGGATATCCGAGTCCTGTGGACGCTGGTCACCGGATTCAGATTCACTTAAAATGATACACGGCAGAAAAGTAGCCTCTTTTTTTAACTTTTGTATCAGCAGTTGAAAGGGTGATGCGAAAAGGTGAGCATAGGATCGAATGTAAACAAACCAGGAGATACGGTGGAAACGGGAGAGACCTTCAACGATCTCGGACCAAAGGCAAGCGCCAAGACTGAAGAGCGAAGAAGACAGAAAAGAAAAAAAAAAAAAGATGGAGGGAGGGAGTACCCGCCGAGACCCATGGAGATGGCGCCGGCGGCGACTTCGGCAATGCCGGCGGTGAGGACGATGGACGAGGGGGCGTTGGCGCCGGAGAGGCCGGCGGCGAGGGCGAAGGGGACGGTGAGGCCGTCGGAGACGCCGATGATGATGTCGCGGACGATCTCGCCGGCCGTGAAGTGGGCCTCCCTGTGGTCGTTCAGGAGCAGCCGCTGCCGCTCCTCCTCCGCCCCGCAGCTCCCCACGTTGCTCTCGCTCCCGGCCATGGATCACGGCGATCCCTTCTCTGGGTCGCGGCCGCGGGGACGGAAACCGGCGACACACAGCCGAGCAGCGAGCGACGGTGCCGGTTGACTCGAGGAGGGCGATCGTTCTTGTCCGTTTGTATATGAATGAACGGACGAATTCTATAGGGACAGTGGCCGCTACTGATCGTGCAGGTGCCGCGTGAAGAGCAGCGATGGGCAATCTCATAAATATCGAATTCTGTAGGGACCCGAATGCAAACAAGGTTACGTTGCCCTCTTGCCCCACCAAGCGAGGATGTTTTGACCAATTGCAAGATTTAGAGGGGCTAAAAAGAAAATAGATAAAATTCCCGAATAATGATCCGAGATCATGGCCCAATTTTTACCATTCTCTTCTAATGGACGTTTTCCATCTACACATCCTTGTCATCAAATGATACATGGCACATGAAAAACTTGTGCCAATTCTCATATGTAATAAATGTTAAATCTACACACACACACCTGATTAAAAGATTAAATTTATATCGGGACATTAGGAAAATCCAATCCAAAATATTAAGTTGTTAGATGGAGAGAGACCACATTAATATAATTAGCATTTAGGACCCGTTGTTAAGCGATGTGAGATAATATTTCAGTATTCCATTTGACGTGGAAGCCGGATTACAAGCAGCACGTGGAATTTGACCAATGAGGGAGGAGACAAAGTCGCGAAAAGAGACATTGCCTTGTACATTTTGACACAAAACATGCGGTCCATGCGTTTTCGAAGTCGACTGCTACAAATAAATCTCAATGTTGCCTCATGTCGAACGGGATCTACCGTCGATTGTACCATAAGAACATATGCGGTATCGACATCTTAGCTTATGCTACATAAGCATTTGCGAGAAAGACTATTCTATATCTCCATTCACATTTTCACACATTTCATCTTGAGCACAATGCCAGAGAAAAAGGTTTTCTCCGTCAACGCTCGACACAACTTGATATTTATAGATGCCTGTTTCAAACTACGAACTTCACCAACATCAAGTTCTAACCGAGAGAAGCTTCAAGGGTGCCAATATGCAGAAAGATCAACAATTTATTAGCAACTCTTGCAATGTGGTTGTTATGTTATATGATACTAATGGATGACGAATTGAGTTTTTCCCATGGCTATAGGATTAGGTATGCGTGGAGAAGATGAATGGGATTGGGAGGGGCATCATGATGCATTTAACTCTTTTTTGGGGGGTCAAAAGCAATCTTTCAATTAATAGGTGTAAAGTTAACATACATCGTTCTAGATTATACCTTTTTCGCCATGAAAAAGGTGTAATCTAGAAGGATGTATGTTAACTTTACACCTATTAAGCTTACCCAGGAACATGCACATAGCAACCTTAATATAATAAGCTGTGATGACCCACTGGTTCTCACTTATCTTCAACATAAACAGAAGCCATGGACCATCTTGACATTGCTATTAAGCTCCTCGATTGAGCCATAACATACTCAGATGTCACTAACTCATCGAAAACAAAGTTGAAACAACGAGTGAAGAGTAACCGAGTCATATGGGGACAACACAAGAGCCAAGATTCCCCCATTTCACAAAAGCAAAGAAACAGCAAAAAGAAAAGGGCCAGCGGTTTTGAACATGAGATCAAGATCTGAAGAGCTTGGCGATGGAATAAGCGGCCGCGGACGCGACCGCGCCGATGAGGGCGGTCTGGAGGGCGCTCCGGAAAGGCCGGTCGCCTGTGAAGCGACCCTTGACGAAGCCGAAGACGAGCAGCGCGACAAGTGTGATCCCGACAGAGGCGAGCACGGCCTTGTCAGCGATTGGAAACACCATGTACGGCATTAGTGGCACCATCCCGCCGATTACATACGACAAGGCGATGGTCGCTGCACTCTGCAGGGCTCTCATGGGGTTTGGCTCCTGGAGTCCCAGTTCAAACCTGAGGAAAGTTTTTTGGCCATTGCCCTTAAAAGTTTCAGGTGTCGGTGCAACTTGAGAGGGAGAGGGACAGACTGAACGATGCACGGCTTACTTCATCATGAAATCGAGCCATGCTTGGGGGTTCCTCCTCAGGGCATTCACGACTGGCTCGTACTCGTGGGGCTCGACCCCGTATTGCGCCAATATTTCCGCGATCTCGGCAGCCTCTGCAACATAAATCCTGGAAATATTAGCCCCCTTATCCGAAAATCGACATCTCCCCGTGACGCTAGCATTATCGCATAAAAATGCAAACCAACGCCCATTAGATACGAACTTCAAGTGATTATATGATGATAAACCTAACTGGGAAATGAGGGTAAAGAGACCTATATCCGGCACACTGATGATCTCTTCTTGTTCTCTCTTTAGTTCTCTATAGTAGTGATCAGCCTCACTTTTCGCTGCCAGATACCTGCACCCACGTATTACCATCACATTATGATAAGCATCATTAACTGGGAACGCTAATATTAGTGGGGCATGTATGTCATTAATCAGGTCCCAAAGCACTCGGAAAAGTACCCTCCAAGTCCCATGGAAATCGCGCCGGCCGCGACCTCAGCGACGCCGGCAATCAGAATGATGGAGGAGGTGACGTCGGCCCCGGAGAGGCCGGCAGCGAGGGCGAAAGGGACGGTGAGGCCATCAGAGACACCGATGATGATGTCGCGGACAACCTCGCTCGACGTGAAGTGCTTCTCCTCGTGGTCGTGCAGGAGCAGCCTCTGCTTCTCCAGGTCCGGATGCCCATTCGCGGCCATGATGTAATCACACCAGCTTCGATTTTCTTAGCACGAAGAAACTATCGACAGAAGGAGCAATCTAACAAGCTTCGAGAGATGAAGTGATGAGGAACAAGCGATGGGGGCATTATATAGAGGCTGAGGGAGTGTGGAGTTTTGTTAATTAGTGCGTTTGTCCGGATGCAAATTAAGAAAAAGGTCGTTCGGGGCATTTCTTTTTAGGAACACCACTTCCATTAAGTACACTAAGTTCATTTTATAATGTCCGTGCGTCATGTCATAAATAATGAGTGGATCTTAAAATAAACTGTTTGTATCCAATAGTCAATAAGAGTCTCTTTTTTTTTCATTTTTTCGATCAAAGATAAATTGAAGCTACTAGCTTGACCGATCTATACAGAAATCATTATAAAATCTCGTGTCGCTTATGAATTTTTTGGGTTCAAGATTACATAAAGATTATCACTGGGACATATATCGACTCGGAGGCCCATTGGTGTCCGAATAGGCTTAAGTCTCACCGTAATATAGCTCATTCGCTAGAATAAAACAAACCCATTCATTATCACATGCCATCTAATAGATTAAGCCCATATACGAATTGTAGAGGCTCTAGGGTTTTCACTTTCGTTTTTCCCGACAGATTCCCTGGTAAAAAGCAAAGGGGACGGCAATCGATTGATAGGGGCCCGCATGTTTTACGGGCGTGGGTACGGGGAGGATTTTGCAAACGATGTGTTCACTTTCGGGAGTCGTTTGTCGTGTTCTCTGTATCGAGTCTGTCCACCGCTTAAAGACGATAGCGGAACTCAAAGTTTGGATATTCATTCCACTCGCGAGTCATCGTCACCGGTCGCTAATGGCGTGTGCCTAACACAAGGCCAAACTCTCTTCCGAAGGTTGAAAGAAAAAAGCTTTGTCGGTATGAACGGAGAAAAGACATTATCTCCCCCTTTGGTCCACCCTAAAAACAAAAACACAGGAAGAAGAAAAAGGTGGCGTGCTCTTGCAATTACTCAATATGGATGTGAGACTACTTAACAGCAACAGAATGCCAATTGGGAGCCGCCATTCCTTTTTATCGAAATCAAAGACTATGCTTAGCACGTTACGAAGACGCCTTTGAATAAATGGAGGGGTCGTTCATAGGCGGCCAAGCTCTCGCCCTGCGAGTCCATGACTAGGGTTTCGTGCTTTGGAACACGACCTCGATTGTGCTAAAAGGGCCCTCCTCATACATTGGGAGGTGATCGATTCTCGGGTAATCCGGTTCCCACCCAGGAGTTGGAAACCCGACCGTCTAGTCCTGGAATCGGATCAGATTGGTCCGGTCCGGTTCCCGGATAAGCCAATGAAACCAATGACATGTTTTGTTTTCTTTTTTTAAACATGTAGTCTATAATCAATTGCAGGGTCTATATAAAAAGGATGTTAAACCCAATATGGGAATTCATATGGGTTAACAGAAAATGCGTACAAGTCTATTATGAGGGTAATCAAAACGACCATGTTCCGTGCAAAATTGATATCGATGCTTCGCAATGAGCTTACAGACTTAGGAAAGTGACACGATAGGAGACGAGCAGAGGATAAAAGTCGTACGTGCTTAGGGCTTTTTACAAATTTGTACAAAATTTTAGAAAAAATCGATCCAATCCGAGTGGTCCGAATGGGCAATTCCACACATGGAATTGGAAACTACACCGAAAATCACCGGTTCCAAAAAATTAGAACCGGGAACATGACCGGTGCCTTCAGGAACCACCGAGAACCGATCAGTTCGGTCCAGTCTGATTTGTGCCTATTGTATATAATGTGAGAGAGTCCATGATGATCGTGAAAACAAAACGAGACCTTTTTTTTAAGTTTATCTCGGAACAAAAACCCTCCATTGGTAGAGAGTTGTAATTGATCATTTCGACAACATATTTCCATATAGTTCCCCGAAATTCTCTTAGTAAAATCAAAGTCTAAATGAAGAATTTGAGGAAGATGGAGATATAACGAATCTTGCCCTCAAAGATCTCCATTCTTTTTTATTGACCAAATGGAGATCTTCAACATCTCACATGAAAATGATCACTTGGTCATTTTTTTCCTAATCTACAAAGCTTCAAATAATTTTCAAAGGTCGTGGGGACTAAACTTGTTTACTCTTTTTTATTTTCTGACCCAAAAAAAAAGACAAAGCATGGCAAAACAATTATTTCTTTTATTATATGCCATCAATAATTATTCTCCAAAAGCTTCCGTTCACACGCCTATGGGAAATCATTGCTATCATGCTTTTTAGACATGTGGGTTTCTTCCATTTGTACAAAATATCTCCATCTTTGTCATCATAGTTCATTATGCCTCCCATTCAGACAATTTATCCATAAAACCATGTGCATTTCTCTCGAATAAGAAATAAAAAAAATAAGGGTTTATACAGCCAATTTCAAATCAGTATATTACACAACTTTTATCCTGAACTAATTTTAGCGTAACGAAAAATTTCAAACTAGGTACACCCATGAAAATTGTACCAAAATTTTAGGATAAAATTAGGGATTTTCAGCGAATTTTCAAAATGTGAAGGAACTCTTAGGGCATAATCAGCATATTTTAGCAGATTTCCCAATTTTAGTTCAAAAAAATGAGGTCGTTTAGCAGACCTTATTGTGTTTAATTTCCACCTCGGATCCACATTAAAGGCCAATCGTCTGAATTGTCTGTCATGTGTATTTCCATGTTGTAAAATTAACGGAGATGTTACACGGAAGCCGACGGCCCTTAGATTCGTTATAGGTATAATATGGATTTTTTTCGAAATTTTTTGTGACGGAGTAAATGTGATACATATTCGCCGATTTGAAATTTTTTTGGTGGAGACCCCTAAAAATAAAGTGTCATCTTTCTTGGATAATGTAGTCTTAATTTAGGAGTTGATCATGACTAGGGGTAAGCATAGTTTAGATGGGCGATTCCCACCCTAAAATCGGGAACCGCCCACTAAGGATTGATTACAAAAAATTGGAATCAATAACCGCCCGTCGATTTCATAGACCCACCCAGGAATCGGACCGACTGCAAGTTCGGTCCGGTTCCCAGGGTCCATGGAACCTAGTCCCACCAAGCTTCACGCGATTAGTGGCTTGTTTTCCAAGTACGTGAAAGTAAAGCAAGAAATTTTCAAGCAATAAACTTAACACGCACAGTCAACGAGGAGAGTCAATTACCTTTCGTAACTGGCCACAACAAAAACCTCGGAGTAATGCTTCCTCGTATTCAACCTAGGGAGGTTTTCGATTCTCTTTGTGAACTTCATTGAAGGAAGATCCTATGGTTGCTGATTCTTGACCAGGCCAGTAGGATCCACCATTTCTTAACTAGAGCAGCAGCATCACACGCAAATTCCCTCTCTACTGCCAATCTCGCAGTCTCAAAAAAAATGACAAAAAAAGCAAATGGATTCAAGAGAGCTAAGAGATGTGAAGCGGCAAAATGCTACCTTCCATGGGCTAAGGGCCCTCGACAACCAAATCGGAATGCAGGACCAGCATTTCTTTGTCCTCTCGTTGCAACAGCGCAGAACAATCGGTGTTCAAAGCAACCAGCATTTTTTTCTTAAAAATTATATATATATATATATATATTACCGATTAGATCTGGGTGACTGAGTGAGCGGGTGGGCCGGGGGGTTCCATATCTAGAATTGAAAACCGGACTGATACCTACCGATTTTATTAAATTGAAATAGAAAATCGGATCGATTTTCTTGAGAATCACCAGTTGTGGGCCGGTTCGATTCACTTCCGGACGATTCGGCCTATTTCTAATTTTTTTGCTTATCCCTAATCATGACCACGTGAATTCACGTTCCACGAATAGGAGGGACATGAAAGGGCCAAAAGAGAAGAAGGAAAGGAAAAAGTCATCAGTTCACCTGACTTAATAATGAGGGGGAAGCAATTATTGAAAGAGACTAAAGTGTCATGCATCCAGCGCCAAGTTTCTGACCCACGATAATTACCCTAGAGCAAATTTTTTTTTGCTTGAGATGAATTAGAATATATGATAAACTTTCTTTTTTTGAATTAGGGTTTGGCATAAAGTTTCACTTTCATCAATGTGGACAGTCTGATAAAGTGACAAGGGACAGCTCCAGAAGTTTATTTTAATTTATTTTATTTTGCTTTTTCAGTAAAGTTGCTTTCGTGGGTCTGAAAAGCTGAAGAACATAGGAGCCAAGTACATTGCATTTTTCTCCCTCCCGTGCCGATTAATTTGACCAATTTTTGATTTTATCTGATACGGTTGACTTGAATTGAACAAAAATTCCATGAAAATGAATTCCATGAAAATTTTTGATTTTTTTTTCGACCAAAATAAAAAAAAAAAAAGAATTCTGTACCTTGTACCTATATGTTTCCATGCAGACCAGCAACCCCACCCAGAGCTATGCATGGCTCGAATTTGTCATCATTTTGACAGAATGTCCTCCCAATAAATTCAAGATGCAAGTGTTGGGTAGAACATAGGAAATTAGGAACAGATTACAGGAGAAGAATTTGATATGCACGAGTTGAAATTTCTATTTACTTGAAAGCTTAACCAATAAACAGTCGCCAATTGCATCGATACGCGATACAAAGCTAAACTTTTCGATGATCTGTCAAAGAAAGCTCGAGTTGTTATTACCGACACACGATTTCTAAGCCAAAACCTTTGAAATAAAACATCAGGCCCTTCCCCTAGCCTGTCAATATTCATGTTGTGTAGGAACAAGTCCCACTATGCAAGGATTTCAACAGCGATGTATCACATGAGAAAAGATGCTTTAAGAAAGCCTCTGCAAAATCAAAAATAATTGCGCTCTTTCTCTGCAGACACGCACCCACCACGCGCCTTTTCCCCACGATCCAGCTCCCGAATTGGAATGTGAATTCGGGCATATGAGGCACGAGTCCAGAGCAGGAGCAAAACTTTTTTGCTCCGAATGGGAATGGGGATCATCACCCTTCCTCCTTCCCTTCCCTTTCTTTATCCTGGTGCGTGTCTATTATTGCGTCCACTTTTGTGATTTGCTTTTCGCCTGTTTTCCGCCCCATGCCATGCGGTATCCACACGCACCAAGAAGGAAAAGCTCAAAAGAGGAGGGAATGAAATGAAAAGGATAAGTGGTGATTCGCTGGCTTCTTTGTTTTTTTTTTAGGACTGGTCGGGTCCGCGCGTTGATTCCAGTGCAGTGCCACACGCCCCACTGAATTGACCACCGAAGATGATGGAGGAGGAGTAGAAGAAGGAGAGGGAGAAGTGTGTGGTCACTTGGTCCAGGACAGGGGCGACTCAGTGGCCTCTCTACATCTTGCTTTTCAACCTTTTTTTTTTTCAGGGAAGGAAAGTTAGTGGGAAAAAGATGCAAGGTTTTCTTGGGCCCCTGGATATCCCAATCTTCATCGATCTGTCCTTGGGAAAGTTTGTTTCATTTCCCTTTGCCTCCTCCAACTTTCATAACACTGACGATATGTCCCCGATCCATACGTTGATGATTCGTCTTGGCCCTGATTCAGCTATGCTCGGAGCACGTGATCCAGACGATGGAGAATGACGACCGGCGATGTTTGCTTGGTTACGGTTGTCGTCACGAGTCAGGAATGCCGAATTTACTACTTCTTCATTTAAATTACCATGAGTTGTGTAGGAGCTAGTGCAGTCGCTTAAAAAGTATACTCACGATAGGGACATAAAACATGTGTATAAATGAAGGGATCCAAAGCAAGATAAGTAAGTGATGAGGAGACAATTTTAGCACTTTCAAGTGTAATTTCACAAAAAAAAAGTTCATGTATGTTAATTGTTAATCTTGTGCCCATCATACCATCTTTACTCTCTCTCTCTCTCTCTCTCTCTCTCTCTCTATATATATATATATATATATATATATATATCTTTTCAGCTCCTGGCTATTACACATCTGACTTTGCTTAGATTGAATTGAGAGTATACACAATGATATCAGCTTTTGAGAAAGTTAATGAACCACCTTTGTTTATGATGATGATCATAAGGGTCTTTGAGATCTAAAGAGATCTCATCCTTGTCAGCAGTGGAGGTATCTATCCCGCTTTTTAAAATCCACACTGATCTTCACTGACCATAATTTTATTGTCTTCATGTCCAAAAATACATATTCTTCTTTTCTGTAATAGTAATTATCATAAGGTGCTGGTGAACACAAAAACACTGCTGGTAAAAATGATTTATGGGTAACCTTATTTTAAGGTAACTTATTTGTGACTTATCATCATTTTTACGAGATTATCCACTTTTTTGATAGTTTGCAAATCAGTAATTTTTGTAATAACTTAACCAATTTTATTTGCATAACTTACTTGATGCCTCGAACTTGCTATCATTTATATATGAAATCTCAAACTAAATTAGATTGAATTACTAAATTTTATCATATTATATATTATCAACTAATTTTGAATTACCAACACTCATTTAAATTACTTATAGAAGTTGAAAGAATTTTTTTTCTTTAAAAAAATTACCGACTCTCCTCTCGAGTTACAAACGTTTAACGGTATTGGTTAGCTACCCCTTACATTAGGGGTGAGCAACTGAGCTGGTTCAGCTGGCTTTTCTCAACTAGGACAAGCCAGTTCACAAGGAGACCTATCCGATTCTCTTGAGAACTAGCCTCAATCGGTTCACTACCTAATTCTACCAAGGAACCTAAAATCGAATTGATTTTGAATCGATTTAGCCGTAACCCTAAGTAAAGCTCTTTCACATTCTTTTCGTTGATTAGTTCCCGATTCAATAAATTAGGAACATAGACTTGAACGCCTACCTTACATTAATTGACTCTATTACCAAACTAAACTAGCACGACCCATCAATTATTCTCCCATTAAATTACCACTTAAGTATTGAGTTACTAACTCTTATTTAAGTTATCGACCAAGGTTTGATATCGAGTCAAATTCGGTCAACACTGAAAAATCTTAGGTCAAAGTCGAGATGTCTACAGGCACAATCACCACACTAATTCAGTCCTTTTGTGTGAGACCAAGGGTAGAAAACTCCACAAAGTGCATGTGACATAGGTTACCAAGCATCACAACCAACACTGGGCTGGACCCAGTCACGCAGCTTTGTAATAGTTGACAACAGTGCTTGCTTAGGAAGAGCCAAATCTTGAATCAAATGTCTGCACCACGTAATAGTGAACTAAATGGATGTCTTGAACCAAATATAGCTAGAATTACTGATAACTCTATTTTATATAGAGTTTAATTATTATTTTAGACTTAATATTTGTTTATTTTTAATTGACTTTGATGTCTACTTTATTGATTTTAATTAATTTTTGTAGGTAATTGAAGTTGAAGGGAGCTTAGGGACTAATTCTGTAATTTGCCAGCTTTCCACGTGTTTTGTCCTCCTAAGCTGCGTGAAAGTATTCAAAACAATCCAATTGTTCACAAACCGTGTAGAAGCTTCCCAAATTGGAGATCAAAGTCATGCAAATCTGAAAATCAAGAAGAATTAAGCCTATTTTGAAAAGAAAATCAAAGTCCAAGCTAAAAAAGGAGTTTTATTGTTGAGAGGAGTCCTAATTTGGAAGAACCTTTAATTGCAATCCTATTGTGATTAAGGTTTCTTGGACAGCAAGAGGAGGTCTATATAAAAGCCATCAAACATGATTTTAGAAAAGGGGGAGAGAAAAAAAAAAGGAGGAGGAGGCGAATTAAAAATCAAGTCTTGATTATTCTTGGTGAATTTGTTCTAGATTTTCATCATGTTTAGTTTAGTTATTGTTTTTAGTTTAATGTTCATTATGTTCTAGACTACTTGTTGTTAGAGCTATGATGTAGCTTATCTATGATTGATTAATTTTCAAGACTTGTTTATGCAATTCAAGATCTCATATGCATGAGTTGTATATCATGTTCTTAATGCTTTTAAGTGCTTGATCACCACTTAAATGATTTTTATCGCATGCTGAAATCGAAAGGAGATTCTATGCGAGTGCCTTATGATATATAGCCATGAATTTAACTTAGATAGAAATATACTAGGTTTTTTGTGTGGTTTCGGTAGTAAGTAAATCGAGGGTGGTTTATTGAATCCGGGAACATTTATAGATTTTAATGCACTTAGGTTTACTTAAATTCACATGGACCAAGTGTGGGTTGCTAAATCTAAGTAGAGTTGTTATACCGGACCAAGAATAGTAATTTAAATTAGGAAGTTCTACCATCACACTATGATTTTAATTTGATTGCATGACGAACTTGGTTAATTAATCTTGATTGGTTAAGTGAAATAAGATGCTTTAACATTTTCAATTCTCGATCAAAGTCCATTACTTCTTGCTTCTTTATCTTCAAAATTTCTAGATTTAATTTGTAGTTTTCCATTTTCAATTTTGGTTGCTGCCTCGGTTAATTTAGCTTTCAAAAATTTCAATCTTAATAGATTAATTTAGTTTTCTTTAGAATTTCAATTGTTCTATTAAATCTTTGATTGGTTATATAAAATTGAGAATTGTTCACCTTTAGTAAGTAATTTGATTGATTTGTTTATAATCTTTGTGGAAAAGATACCTTCATTCATCACTTTATTACTTGTTCGATACGTATACTTGCGTTGCTAATTTAGAGAACAATTGCCGACTCCAATAGCTAAATGGGGATCTGTGCTTTAGTAGCTTTCTCAAAGAGCAAGTAGTCTTCTGGAGCACGTTTCAATCTGGAAACCAGACCACACCAGCCGATTGCAAGCAGTTCCAATCTGATTCCCGATTCTAATTTTTTGAAACCGACACTGTTCACTAGTCAATATGAGATCTCGCACATTGGACTCTATTTTGTATTCAAAAGTAAAAGAGCAAGCATGCCTCCTTCATTTAGAGAGCCGGACTGGACCGATTGATTCTGGAATCGGGAACCATATGGTAGGTTACAGGCTCCTGGCCGAGGACCAGCCCATCCGAAAACCGATCACCCTACTTTGGAATAACTAAGGCCAAATGGACGTAACTCTAGCAAATGCCATGTTCAGAAAAGAAAATAGAACCTTAGAGCATCTACACAAACCCACGTAATTACCAGGATAAGAACCGAAAAGAGTGGCAAGAAACATCGGCAACCGTGACTCTATTTTGTCTTGGTTGATAATCAGTATCCCCATCATCCATGTCTATCTCAGATATTCAAGAATCGCTTCAAATTCAAACTGCTACTCATGTAATTCTGTAGCCAAAATAGATGGCTTATCAGAGATGGGGCGCAAAAAAGAAAACAGTGGGAATAAGCGACTCGATTATATAACCTCATCTAGATTGAATTTGGGAGAAAGTAGCAAGTGACCAAGCTGAACTAGAAGCTAATTACATAACCAAAACAAACAATTCACAGGTGACCAGAGAATACTCGTGGAATTTGTGCTGCTGCACAAATTTTGACTACAATTCAACAAAATAGAATCAAGTGAACGGATTAATATTAGAAACAATAGTTTTCAATGCTAAGGAACTAACCCAAAAAATAAATTAACCTTTAAAGATCACAGGGGTTGCTCTGTCTAAAGAAGAAAAAAAGTCAAAGGCAACATCTATAAGTACTTCTTGAAAGTATTAAACGAACCCATTTAGCAAGAGCACTGAGTAGGACATTAAGTAGGAGCTTCAAACTTTCTCCACGGTCAGCAATCTAAATTAGACTTTGAAATGCGACCACAAAGGCCAAACATGAGATGTACGCAACTGTTCATGGCTCGATGCAAATAGGCAATTGGGAAAAAGGTGAAAGAAATATTGCAATTGTAACTATAAAGCGAAGGCCATCAATCATTAATCACTAAGTGAAATCATGCCTCTTCAGTTCAGGTCTCCAGATATTTTCCGCACGAAGCATCTCAGAAGAACGAAAGTTCTGTCATAATCATCATCAGAGGCGTAAAACAGGGAAGCCTTATATCGCTTTCCTCTAGTGTTACTCGTTGTTCCTTTTCAAGCAATCAAGCCCATACAAACTTAGGTAAAATGGAGCCCTTAATACAGACTTGGAAAAAGAAACGAAAAGAAGTGTTGTCAATGAGAGAAACAGCGCAAAGGAGGAAGAAGAAAACAAAAGAAGATTTCAACATGCCTCTTCAGTTCAGGTCTCCAACATATTTCCGCATGAAACATCTCGGAAGAACGAAAGTATTTTCAGAATCATCCCAAGAGGCATTGTTACCTTCCTTAATTCCTAGGGAATAAAACACTCATCTGAGCAAATTAGGCCACTTGAAACTTGAAAGTCGAGGAACAATATTTTGAAACGACAGCTTAAACAATCTAGTCACGAGAACACATCCAGAAATAAGGCATCAAACCAAGACCAAAGACACAAGGTATGGAACTTCCATTTTGGGAACTAAACCTCTCACGAAAAATTTCGCATTGGGAAAAAGAACCCCACAAAAGGAGAAATTCGCAATGACAAAGAAGAAAAACTAGAAAGAAAACAGAAGTGAAGCAATCGAGTTAGCCCTATCAAGAGCATAGACAGATGGTTAACGCCTCTTCAGTTCAGGTCTCCATAATTCTTCCACATGACATATTTCAGTAGAACGAAAGTATATAATGGTCATCCTCAGAGGCGTTACTACTACTGTCTCAAGTTCAAATGAGCAAATCACGCCCCTTCAAACCCACAAAACAGATCAAGGTAAATCGTGATCAAAGCAAAACGAAGATGGGCAGTCATCAAGCAAAAAGCACCTGTTGCAAACAAAGACTACAGCTTTCTTCCGCCCTGTACTTACAGAAAACAAAACAAAGCATAAACAGATGCAATAGAAATCACTCATCGATGCCTCTTCAGTTCAGGTCTCCAAAACTTTTTCCTCACGAAACATGTCGGAAGAACGAAAGTATCGCAAATTCATCACAGAGGCAAACCATACAGTGGCCGTTCTCAAATCTGTATCCAGATAGACACCAAATGCGGGAACCCACACTCGAGTCCCCGAAATCAATGGCAATTTCTCATCAAGAAATGAAAAAGAAAAGGGGGGGAAAACAAACAAATGAAGAGACCCACAATCAATTCCAGAAGCAAAAGGGGAGAACGAAAAAAAGGGTCCAAACCCAAGTCATGAACAGAAGTGAAGAAATCGATGGCACACTTGTACAGACACCGCATCATCCACAGCATCAAGAGTTGACAAACGTTTCGAAAGCATGCAATGGAACCCGAGTAACTTCTCGAGCGACGAGACAGCGGAGCTAACAAATGCAAGGTAAACTCGACGAGGAACAGAGCCACAAGGCTTTGGGACCGAGCTCACAGCGGCCGAGCAGACGAAGCAGGAGCTGAAGACGAAGCCGACAACTTTCTCGTTCAGTCTAAAGGTTGTCCCGGCTTTTATAGTAGGCGAACGTTGCGTAACCCTAGCATTTGCGAGACACGCTTCTAGATTCGGTTAATTACAGTTTCGGTCATTCAATCATTAAGTTTGCGTCATTGTTCTCCCGTCTTTTTCTCCATTTAATCCTCGCTCTTTTGTAATTTGTGCAATACAGTCCTCCATCCATCGTTAATTATTTCTTAACTCCGTCAAATTGCTTGTGAAGTGGCCAAAATTTGGGACGTGTAGCGTTCATATCGGGCCGTATTGGCAATCGAAAGAAAGAAAGGGAGCACGCACTATGCAAAGTGAAAAGAGAGAACGTGAAGGGGCTCGCTCGATGCTCGACGGCCTAACCCCGCTCGGAAGGCGGCAAGGATGCGGCAGCCTTCGATGTGTTCGAATGGGGGTTGCCAGACCCAAAATTCGAAGAGATAAATAGAGTAGCAGACACGTGGGGTAATGCCGCTTCTTTCCACCGTCGCCAAGGGTGGTGTGACCCTCACCAGTGACAGGCAAGGGCGCTCCGGCTCTCATCATCATGGGAGGGCGATGCCTTGTTCGAGGGCTATGAGACCCCCGTCGCTACAGATGACCGCTAGAAATGGCGAGGGTCTCTTAGCCCTTGCCGGCGCATCACCGTCATTGGTTAGGGCGAGGCAACACGTGCCCGCGAACCGGTGAAGCGCTCATCGCGTCAGTACTTGGCAGGAATTTTGGGTTGGTATTAGTCAATATACATCAATTGCAAAAAGATCGAAGCTTGACTCCTTAGATGACAATAATGAAAGTTCAATGGTTGGATTGCAGACATCCCTCAAGTTTAATGACCATTTGCGAAATTACCCAAATATCAGAGTAAATGATCCCGTTTTACAACTCAAAGATGTCACGTACAAAGAACAACGATATCATTGCCCACGACACTCCAAGCAGATTTGCAAAAATGAGCGGAGTAATATCTAGCGGGCTGCCGAACGCGCCCTTGGGATGTAATATCTTCTGCCGAAAGTGGAGTTTACCCCTAGATCCTGTGCATCCTCATCGGCCACTTATTAAACTGCAGCAAATCTCGAGGTACATGTGAAAGAACTGTCGTGAAATTCAAACTGGCATTAGTATAAATATTACGAACGATACGGAATTGTAAAGAAATGAAATTACAATAACAGAATTGGAATCGATACAGATGGATGCCGAGGCATGTGTTGGAAAACGGTTTCCTTAAAATAGATTCGTTCCCTCCAGCACGCGTATGAGTTTTCGTGAACGTCTATCTCCCAGGATACAACGGCTGACGGCTAAGAAGAAATCGGCACTTCGCAGCTTTCGGCGAATTTAAACAAACCGGAACCGAACATTATCGAAAAACAGTGCAAATATGCAGAGAATTTGAAAAGGAGAGCAACGGGAGTAATTCGATGATTTTTTTAAAATAGAATGAGAAGGCATCTATTTACAAGGTCAGGGGGATAATAACCGTTAACGCCATTAACCTGACATCACAAATTAAAATTTATAACAGCTCGAGTTTGAAAATAAATCCGGCCCTGCAGTCGTATGCACGGGACATATATGCGCTCGCGCACAAGTTTCAGCTTGTCAGGTGGTAAACGAGCGTGCTGAGAAGACTGCACGGGGCACAAAGGCGTACGCGATTCTAGGTTTAGCCAAACAACAGCGACATAACTTTCGGGGTAGAAAAGTTTCGCGAGATAATCAATCGATACGGGTTTAAGCAGTTAGGAGACGGCAAGCCCCCATCGGTCGTCGAGATCGCCGTCGTCGGCACGCGTCGCTAAATACTCGGTGCTTTTAGCAGCTAAACAGTGCACAACCCGAATGTACAAAGAATGCCCAGGTACCCACAAAACCCGTGCCAAACGGCACTATGGTCTATACAGCAAGCGATGAGATCCCCGGGAACGCGACGTGAAAAGACGAAATCGCCCTCCCGTCATATAATCCCTAGTTTAGCGTCCTTAGAATCGAGCGGCACAACGGGAGCTCCCCCTGAAGACCCTTCCACATGAACTTGTGTAGCAGCAGCAGCATCGTTTCCCTTCCCAACCTCTCCCTGCCCCGAAATTACCGTTTTATCCTCCTCGGCCTTCTCGACCTTCTCCTTGGTCATGTTGCGCACGTCCTCGGCTACCTTAACGACTGTCCCGAGAGCGCTCGACACCCAGGAAGCCCCCGTGGACACGTACCGGTTGCTCGTGATGCCGGAGCTCGCGGTCGAACCGCCCGCCTTGATCTGCTCGGCGATCGCGAGCGCCGACCTCGTCATCTCCGACACGTGGAACCGCTCGTCCATCTCTTTCACCTTGCCCGCGACCACCGTGGTCCCCGCGCCGAGCCTCTCGCCCAGGTTGATCTTGCCGCCGATCGAGGCGACCGTGGCGGACGCGCTCGACGTCCAGTGGTGCTGCTCGTCGAGGGACTTGGCCCTGGCGATAGCGTCCTTCCCGAGGACGAAGCCCGCCGCGAGCATCGAGCTCACCACGTCCTCGGCCTTTCTGATGGCATCACCACCAATGGTTGGTTTCTTCTCCTTCGTATCGGAATTCAAATCGCATGAATTTCACGTCGACAAATCAAATGCAATTTTAAAAATGAGTAATTTGAAAAATATCATATCATTTATGACGACGGTTTGTATCGTTTGAAACACGAATGAATAAACGAGTTTCCATCAACTCACTTTGTTAACTCATACAAACGCTCAAAAGTCGATAAAATCTCTTTCGAATTATTAGTTTTTCGCAAAATAAGCGGGCCGTACGTAGGAAATATACCAAGCGCATCACCATCCATGGAAACATCACTAAAACACAAAACGTTTAGCCTCCAAGAATTTGGAACAGAACATGATCTTACTGGTGTGGAGGGCAGGGCTTCTGGGGGGAGCTGGTAATCATCAACAGGTGTTATGCTGACACAAAGATCAGCTAACGTAGCGCCCTGCAATCAACCTAATCAGTATTCACCCCTCAATCAACAGACAGTAGTGCAATCGATGTCTTATCGTAACGTCTAATCGATCGGCGCGATCTTTCTTTCGACCTCTCCGAATTCTATCCGGCGCCAAGCACAGGAGAACGTACATCAGAGTGTTCCGTCGAGCGAAGTGTCGACAGATTCGAACTAAAGTTGTTCATCCATGGCTTATACATTGCAACTTTGGTTTAGGATACTCACCGAGAGAAGCATTGCTGTGTCCGCACCCTGCGCTTCCTCGAAAGTGACGTACGCTAGTTGAGACGATTCCGATTCTCTGCAAGTAAAATCACCATTCTAGTCAGTTCTCAAGAAAATTCTTGCGCGTGAGGACTCTTTCTTGTCCAGCGAGGTGAACTTAAATTCTTGCCTTCGCATTTCGACGTACTGGACATTGCCGGAGAAAGAAAAGAGCTCTCTGATGTCTCGGCCCGAAACATTTGGAGAAATGTTGCTGACCTTGATCGTCTTTATCTACAAAATGTGGAAGAGCACGATAAACAGATCGAGAACTTTAAATGCATCGATCGTCTCATAATGAGATCGTCGCAAAAAAATGGCAACGAGCCTTCGTCTTGAAAACTTTGACAATGCAGTAATAATACGCGTCGATGTTAGTACATTCCGACAACTACCCTTGTTATGCGACTGCAAAACCTCGCGCGAACGAACGAACGGCGAAACCAAACGCACCTCGGATACATTTATTGTCCAGTTTGGTGTCATGATGGATTCTGGGACTGACCCATTTTTCCTTCCTGCATTATCATCGGAGACCTGCATACTCAAGGGAAACACGGAACATTAACGTATTCAGTCTGTGAGGTGACAAAAGCGATGTCGGGACGGAACTTATGTTATGAGCGACATGGTGGATTAGATCGCGAGCGTAATCGAGATCAATATTGAGGAGGGTTTGATCCTTTTAGGAAGTGTATGAAATGAGGAAGACATTGAATTTGATAAGGGAACAAAAGGATTGAACATAGGCTTGCGAATGGGAATGGTTGGAAAAGCAAATGCATCAGGTGAAACCAGAAGAAAGCAGCGAAGACAGAGCACGCGAAATCGAGCGCTCACCGGCATTGCAAATTGGCGTCAAGGCAATCTATCAGGAACCGATTGAAACCTTCAGACGAGAGAGAGAGAGAGAGAGAAGGATGGCTATGTGGAGTTCAAAAATACAGTTTTGCGCTCTTTCGGAAACTCTGTGGTTTGTGTTGGTTTGGTACCGCTCTTGCCCTGTTTTTCAGGGCTCGGATTTGCATGCGTTTTGTCACGTCACGTCGACAAATGCACTCATGACATATGTTCTTAAAACCTGCCAAGCCACACGAGCCCATACAAATCATTTGGCAGAGATTCGTGGAAGCTCGGACAGGCTTCCAGAGGAACGAATGAGATCATGCCTAGCCAAACTTCAGCAACGATTGTCCGCGTTCTTTTTTCAAGGTTGGAATCATGCCTAACGCAAATTCATGGAGCGAATTGAGACCCGTCACGTTAATGACGCATCAGCAACCCGATCAAGACGAGCCCCGGCCGCCACCATGCGTGCCCTGCCACCCGTCTCTTCTCGTGCTTTGCCCCGCAAACCCGGCCCGAGAGACACGACCCTCGGACGCTCCCTACTGCCGGCCACGTATATGTCGCCGAGCTAGACGGGAGACATTCAATCTAAGGTCACTACCTCAAGATCGGACGCCGTGATCTCGGTCCCAAGACAAGAGAAAATAGGGAAACAGGACTAATCTCAATCTTTGGATATCAAACACGGCGACGCAACTTCGGATCAGGTCATCCTATCGACTGGATCTATCCTTCGAAAAAAAAGAAAGGGCAAAAATCTTGTCTCAAATCTTAAATTCACGGTCTCGGGAGCCACAAGACCATTCTATAAGTACAAACATTATAAGACTGCATTCGGATGGAACGATTTGTCTATATTCATATTAACATTCATATCTATGTGAATACTCTACCTATTATAAAGAGGGAGAAAAAAAAATCCTTTTACGAGCTCGTTTTTATCCGGATACATCGCCATGTCTTCTAAACACCGGCCCGAATTCCGGCCACCGTCCTTGTCCTAGCACCGCCGGCCACCCCGACCCCGACCGCCGTATGACCAGCAAGAGAAGAACGACGCCCCCTCCTCTGCGCCGGAAACCGCCTCACAAAAATCTCACGAAAGATGCCAAAAAAAGACGACACAGCAACAACAACAAGAACCGCCGCCACCGACTCTCGGCCACTCCCTCTCTTTCTTCTGTCCTCCCCCGAAATTTACCGAATTGCCACTCCCCCACCCCCCTTCAGTCTCCCGCCAATTTAGGGCTTTTCAATCCAACACGACATCCACAAAAACCCCAAAATTTCCCCCAAGAAAAAACCCCAAAAAGAAAAAAAAATCCCCAAATCCCCAAAAGAAAATAACAACAATAGTATCAAAATGGATTGAAATGCCAAAAAGAAAGAAAGAAAAAAACAGAGCAGGAAATTTTCAAAAATTCCGCAAAATCTCCACAAAAAGAGAAAAAAAAATTGAAAAAAATTTCGAAAAACAGATCGCACACTTTCTTAGTTTCTCTTGTGTGTGTGTTTTTGTTTTTTTCATCGTCCCCATAAAAGAAGGAAACAAACAGACAACACTCACTCCCACCACCACCACCACCACCAACACCAACGGTGGCGAGAATGCCAAGAACCGTGCTCGATCCCGACCCCGACCCCTGCAAGAAGCGCCGGCGGAGGCCGACCCCCTCCCCCCCGCCCCCCGCCGCCGCGTTCTCCGTGGACTTCTCCGGCCCCTTCCGCGACAACGTCCGCCGCTTCCTCCGGGAGTGCGCCCAGCCCCAGGACCGCGCCGCCGTCGCCGGCAGCCCCACCTGGCGCACCGACTTCGTCGTCGGCGGCGTCGGCGTCGTCTTCCCGCTCTACACCGTCGAGGAGGACGTCCGGGGCTCCCCGCGGCCCTTCTGCGACGGTTGCAGATGCGTCGGTGAGTCGGTTTTCTTGATCAGTTTTCCGGGAATTCTGTATGTCGTGGCCGTTTGAGTACTGATCGGCGGTTTCTGCGTTTTGCGATTCATTCCGTTCGCGGGTTGGGTTTTGTTTTGTTTTTTTTTTTTTTAAATGGGTTTTCTAGATTCTTGTTCTTTGGATAGGGTTTTTGAGTTTTCTTGCGGCGTCGAGATCGTTTTGGAATTCCGTTCTTGGTCCTGGTTCGGGGGTGCATTTCGTCGAACATGGTTGGGGAAGGATTTTGAGTTTTCGTTTCTTGATTTCCGAATATGTAATTTACTGGTTTGTGATCGGCGTCTTGTCGGGCTTTGAAGGTTGGAGTCACCATTTCGTGTCCAAGAGGAGATACCACTTCATCATTCCCCGACAGGGTGAATGGACTAGACCCATGAATGGAGACATACTCGAGCTTGACACTCATCTTTTGCATGGCATGATTCACTGCAATGGTTTCGGGCATCTTCTCTGTATTAATGGCAATGAGGAGGGCTCTCATTCTATTCTCGCAGAAGAATTGATGGACCTGTGGGATCGAATCTGTGCGATTCTTCGAGCCAGGTGAATTTGAATATTAGTCTTGAGAGCATCAAATCGAATGTTACGTGTTGTAGATAGGATCATGTTGTAATGTCGCTTTTCCTAATTGGTTTTGGGCTTCTACTGTTAGGAAAATCACAGTCCATGATATGTCGAGGAAGGGTTCGATGGACCTTCGGTTGCTGTATGGACTTGCGTATGGATGCTCTTGGTTTGCGAAATGGGGTTACAAATTTAATCTTGGAAGTTTCGGAGTCACGAAAGACAAATACAGCAGAGCACTTGAAGTTCTTGGTTCGTTAGATCTCAATACCATTGTCCAAGACTTTATTGACACAAGCCATGGCAGAGCAATTCGGCAAATCATACGTAAATATAAAGATGCCAGCGAGTCTCAATTGGTCACCATCAGCGACCTGCTACAGTTTGTGCTTGCTTTCAAGCGCAAACATCCGATCCAGAAAAAGACTACTGTGGAAGGATACCCTGCTGTCTGTTCTGAATCGCAAATGGTCACAGACAATCGAAATCCTCTTCAGCTCAATACAATTGATGATATTGCACCGCCACTGTCTGCTAATATCTCGAGATCCTATGAAGAGAAGAGCCCAGTTGATGATAATTCTGCAGAAGATACATCCTTAATTTCCGCACTTCCTGTCACCGAATTATATTCTAGATGGCCAACGAAAAGGTTGGAGCATGCAGCTAAAATTATAGTCAACACTTTGAAAGAGCACCGAGAAGATGTTAAAGGAAACAAAAGTATGTCCAGGCAAGAATTGCGAGATGCTGTCCGTCTCTATATTGGCGATACCGGACTAATTGATTTCGTCATAAAAAACATAGACAGCACAATTGTGGGCAGTCAAATTGTTCGTCGCAAGATGAACCCACAAACCAAAACTCTGGAATTTACTGTTCAAGAAGCTTGCAAGGCAGAAAAGCTCGAAGATAGAGATGGTTTGCGTTCGCGTTCTCCTGTTGTAGAGCAAGAGTTTGATATTTATGAGGACTTGTTGTGTTTGTATGAGAACATTTTGTTTGGCTACCCGGATTCCCACCCTGTGAGTTTGGCTACCCAGGTGATCCTGGACAGCAAGCACTTCGTCAAGGAGTGGAAATCTGCAAATGCAAAGGACGAGAAGTTTACGAGAATCACATGCAGAGTCATGCCGACTTACGCTGAGTTGGTGTCGCATTTGACAAGGCCACTGCCGCCAGGCGAGTTGGTTGTTGTCCCTCAGTGCGCGACGACCAGTGAGCTCAAGCTGGCGGTGCAGAGAGCACTGAGGGACACATACATCATAATGGACCAGTTCATTGTGAGGGAAGTGAAAGCTTGGGAAATGCAGGTGAGCGATGATCAGCAAGCGCAGCATTGTGTTCTGGAGTCGCAAATGGAGGTGTTGGTCAGAGGGCAAGGGCTAGACTTGGAGAGTGAACTGAGGTTTGAAGGTGGGACAGACAATTGGATGGTGGATTGTGTGTGCGGAGCGAGAGACGACGATGGCGAGAGGATGGTGGCTTGTGATGTTTGTCAGGTGTGGCAGCATACCTTGTGCGCCGGTATTGAGGACAATGAGGATGTTCCTTCGATGTTCATATGTGGTAGGTGCAATGCAGTGAAGCACAACAAGAACTGACTGGTATATATGTTCCTTTTTATTCCGTTCCTTTCCTGGGTCAGAGAACTCGTAAATATCGTTTCGGTCACTTTTGTTCATGGCTCTCTAACATATAGTCAAGAAATGTTTTTTGCTTGATCAGGATCACCATGTAGTCGTGGTGCTGCAGATGAACTGAGCAGGCATAGATCCGATTCTTTTATTCGACTTTGGAATTAGTGGAAGAGCTCTCGGATTTTATTGTTTATAATACTGGATGGTTTCAGAAAATTTGAATGGTGGGCGCCGCTTTTTCTTTGGCCCAAAACATTCTTCATTGGAATATCTTGGGGGCTGGACGGAGATTACGTCCATGCAAGTCAGGTGGACAGTATCGAAAGTGTACTTTGAATTCAAACTGATAAAAAAGGCTAATCGAAATATTTAGAGAAAAGGAAAGAAGAAGATGGGGCCAGATCCCTCTAACTTATTCATTCCCGCGAGACTAGAGCTACTCATGCTGGGAATAATAAATGCTAGGCATAGCGAGGTCAAGAATACGCTATCGTGTTAAATTGTGAGCAGACATTTGAACAAATGGGATATCTTTAATATCATAGGGAAGTTTGTCACATCATTTCGTAAGGCAGTCTTGATGTATCTTTTATTTACTTACGAAAAAAATAGTGACACCCACATAAAATTTCGCGGAGAGAGAGAGAGGGTTGCTGTGGCACATTCCTTGCAATTCGATGGGTTAGTTCCTGCAAAGCAGATCTAGGAAGTAAAATTTTCAGATTATCGACTCATCTTTAGTTGACATCCATCCAACCATTGACTTTCATGGTTCATGGTGACGTGAGGAAGCGACTTTGGAAGAAATTCTCCAATTTGGCCCATCAATCCAGGATAATATTGGTAGGGATTACTCTGCATAAAGAATATCATCGTGCATTTCGAAAAACCTTTCGCTTTCTGTTACCATCGGTAGAACTGTAGGAGCACGTGGTAAATACGTGTCAAAGAAAAGACATACGATTTGGTCCATATCATAACCATCGGAGGTTATTGGTCATTTTAGTCGTCCGGCACATGAAACTCTTTAGCAGAAGTTTGAAATTCAGATGCCCATAATTTCGTTTTGTATATATTGGAGAGATGAAAGGCTTTGTAAGGCTGTTAATTTAGATTCAATAAATTTGCTTAGACCTACTTCTATCAAACTCTTGGGTGGAGCTGCGGTGACGGGTTCGCCAACCTCGGACCTTCAAATCACAGATGGTGCGGAATATTTATGGTTCGAACCGAACAGAGATCCCTATGGTAACACCGAGAGGGGGTTGTTACTGCTGATCAACCGTCCCCACTCTTTCACTCATCAAAAAATTATCTTTCATGGGTTTAATGGCCATCCCGAGATGGTGTTGTTGTCCGTCCCCATCTTTGGCTATTCTCCATATCATAGTATTCTCCAAATTCTCCAACGCAATGATGGCGGAGCCCCAAGATCACGAGTCCAAAAATAAGTAGGTCTTACATTCCAATCAATGGCATGTGTTCTATGATGTGGTCCACCCGATTCCTTCATGAGTGCATATAAAGATAAAAAGAACGGATGATTAGTTCTTTTTCTAGGTTGTATGAGGGGAGGATGAAACTCCCCTTACAGGACTGACTGATCATTCCCAAAGGACAAGAGTTCTGACCTTTTTTTCCAAAATTGCATGTGATGAGCCGTTCTTTCACATTGGTGGATATCAACTTATGGAATCCAAAGATTAGTCCCTCTTTTGCGGCTGGCATTGTCCCCTTTCAGCACCCTCTACTCTTCTCCTCCTATCTTCTGTTGTCGTTATTAGGTGAAATTACACTTGGAGCGGCCGTAGGAGATGAGCTGATTTTCTCCATAGTGGTCACAAGCACATTACGACGCGAACCACAATTTGTCATCGAGATTGTCTTATGCTTCGAGCGTATGCGTCGTGACCATGTAGAAAAGAGGAAGATAAGGATCGAAAGAAAAAGGAGGTAGATGATTTTAGCCTAGGCTATGCCGAACACAGAAGACATTAGGCCAACTTAGCCAATGGCCTCGTACCATCTAGAAGCTCAATTAGCAAGAAACTTTGTTGGCTTCTCAGTCGTCCTACGCAAAAGAAGTCTTTATCTTTAGACCCATATAATCAGAGAATATGCGGTTGAAACTTTCAAATGATGCTTGGATATGTAAAAGCATTTACAGGTCAAGTGGGAAAATTTGGATGACCAATGCAGCCTGACGAAACCAGTAAGGACAAGCTTTTCGGCTTCATCAAGCTTGACCTTAAGAAGATGTATCGGGGAGTAAGGACTGAGCCGACCTTTACGAGCACAAAAGTGCTATCGAACCCTAAGCATGGCTCCTAAGCTCTTTAGCCACGTCCATCGTTGATCGGCGGACCGCAAAAGAATTTCCAATTCCATCATGCTTTAGGGGTCTCTTTCCACGTCGTAGTCCCCGACACAAACACTATCCTCTCAACTTCAACGATAGAGGCTGAAGCCAAACGTTTGGTATTTCTTCGGCACACCGGCCTGAGAAGTGGGAAAAGACAAGACTTCGGGCATCGCAGATTACACTGCTCCTATCCGACTGCATACATAGTCAAAGGTGGAACAGTAGAGAGAATCGACTGCCCAACGACAGCACAATCACGCTCTTTCGTCCGAGCCTAACGTTGACTGTTGTCACCAACAAACAATCCTCTGGTGGCTGTCTATTTCTTGCCGAAGCTAGCGTTGCCATGACACATGCCTAAACGATAGATCTGACGGAACCCAGCAGAAAAAGTCAAGAAGCACGACTAGAGACTAAAGCCGGCGACGAAGCGCCTAGAATTCCACGGGGTGAGATCTCGTTTCGTTGTTTCTTCGACACCCATCGCCTGAGCTATTGCTAGATCTCCCGATCCCGATGTGCATTCGGCTTTCGATTGGGTCGAAAAGGATGGAATAAATTTGATCGACAGAAGCTGACCTTAATGTCTATCAGTCTATCGTTTCGTCGCGACATCGTCGATTACCGAAAAAGTTAAACAGAGAAGAAGGGAAAAAGTCAAGCCATGCATGTGCCTCATGCGCTTCCAATTTGTGGTCTGACCCCCACAATCCGCTCATTCGGTTCCCTCAGCAAACCTTTTGGGAGGCCCCATCTCTTGTCTGCCACATTGGCTCTCGGGGGGCATAAAACTAAATTATACTCCTGGCCATGATCTAAGGAAGAGAGGGCCCAACATCACTCAACTAAACACAGACCAGGACAACCCCAAGGGGCCTTGTTCCACCGAAAGCGATCGAGACAAGGCTCTAATAAAGGAAAAAGGGGGGAGGAAGAAAGCGAGAAACGAAGCAAAAAAAGTCCAAATGCCGACACAACCAGAAACATTCCATCAAGCATAAAAAGAACGACCCGCCCACGAGCGATGATATCGGCGACGGCAGAAATTTAAGCCTCATGGTAAGCACAGTTTTATTGTGATTCTTGGGTACAGCCATGGCCAATTGAAATCAACCCCACCTCTTGAAATGAAAAACCGATTATTTTTAAACAGTACCGAAAAATAGAGCCGCTGCCGCGACGAACATCGCCATGTCATTTTCTCTGCACAACCCCCGCAAGGAAAATTTTTTTGACCCTCTCTAAAATCTCCTATAGCCCTGGGGCCACTCACTTTTGCAACTAATCCAACTCAGCGAGGTCGCAAAAGGTGGATACTTTGAAAGTGACATTCTCTGTTCATTTGCATGGTGTCCAGGCTTTTACTGTACTTCGTATTGTTTTCGTTTTATTCCTGTGTTACCCCTGTGTACCTATAATGATGTATTGGAAAAGAAGGAATTCTCAGAGGGAAGCAGCTACCACACACTTGAGGACGGGGATTTACTGCAGGGGCGCCCTGCGCGGGAACCCTTTTCGCTTGTGGGAACGCCTTCTCGGTTTCAAGACAGAACTGACCCCGAAATGTGCGTCCTCGGACGATTCGGCCAGAGAGGCGGAAGATTCTTTCTCGTCGCCATTGCTCGATGAGCAGTAATTGTCTTTCAGCGAGAGATCGGTTAGTTCCTCGATGGGAATGGCGATGACGTCGGGACTTTGCTCGTTGTTCGGCTTCATTGACACCACTGAGACCTGGTAAAATTGATCGTTTTAAGAACTAAACTCGACAATAAATTTGAAGACGCTTAAAAGGGGGGGAAAATACAATTGTGTTTTTACCTTGCAAGCAATTGAGCAGAAGCGATTAGGCAGGTCTTGGATGTATCTTCCGCAAGCTTCACAGGTTCCTCCATTCTTCGATTTTGTCGACGGCTTGGTGTCCTTGGATTGGGGCCGAGGATTTAGGTGCACTGCTTTTTCGCCATTGATCTTGTATGTCTGCCAAAGTCAAAATCGTCAATAATTGTGGGAAACGCATGATCAAAGCCCTTAGCGCCGTCAGCCTAACTTTTAGCGAAAGGGATGCATACTAAAGATTTGACTTTTGCCCTTCACGCATCACAAGGCCAAACAAATTCACAGATCGAAACAATTGCTTAAGCGGAGTTCATCAAACTCGGCTTATCGGAATTTACGGAACACATAGTGCTAAACTGGAAGAAACAAGAAAGAAAAGGAGCAACGGCAGCTCACTGATCTTTTATAGCAGTTGCCCATTATGAAATTGACATTCAAGCTCATGCCAAAAAAGAAACAACTAGAGTTGAATTCGACATTGTATTCGCCGAATCTATAACCCGAGTCTAGAAGGACCACATGCTATAATTGTCCAGTAATTCTCCAGAAACGGAAGTTTGCTTGATGATTCCTCAAAAAAGGCTAACAAATAAATGCAGGGTCATCATAGTTTTCCATTTCTAGCTAACTAATGATTGAATTGCAATTCATGGGCATAGCACCATAGGTTAAACTAAATAGATCATCGAAATTCGGATGATCATAGACACGAACACCAGTCAAATTTACGAACTGACAAACATAGCAGGCTCGTCGCGCGATAAGCAATCGCGCGAATCGTCGCGAATTGCCATCCACACTGGACCCGCGAGCCGTATCGATGCGAACCTGAATTTTGGAGCAGTCGAGATGCTTCTGAACTTCCTGGAGGCGGACCACGTCCTGGTACACGTACTTGCAGATCTGCAGGCGGCGGTGGAGGCCGTGCGCCGCCATGCAATGCTTGCAGAACCCCACCCTGCAGTCGATGCAGAAGATGTTCTTCTCATTCTTCCGCAGGTAGTGATGCGCGACGCACGAGCCGAAGAAGTCGCCCCGCAGCAGCGTGCTCAGCCAGCAATCCGACGGGGGCCTCTTCTTGGCATAGAACCCGCAACCTCTCTGCGAACGCACATTCACACGCACGAGATCAGCCGGGGAACGAACTCACTCCACTCCAGTCACAGAACTCGAAACCAACAGCCGAATCCGATTCCCGACGGATTTCACGGGACTCGCGCCGTCGGAACGACTTCAAAGCTCACGAGAAATTCGACGAGACCGATGCGATTCCATCCAATTCGACACGAGTTGACGCCGTTGCAGGAATCCAAACAAGTCGAACCGAAAGCGGCTCATCGGAGCAAAGCTAGAGCACGAAATTTCACGCCCAAAAGAAAAAAAAAAAAAAAAAAAAAAAGAAGGAAATTTTCGCCGGCGACTCGAGAAAGTTCAATCCGTCTCGACTCCAGAACAAATCAACAAGCTCGAAGTCGCAGACAAATTCCGCGGACCAGAAACCTTGACGTCCGCGAGAATCTCGACGAAGAGCGGCGAGAGCAAAATTCCTCGGAGAAAAAACTTCGACAAAAAACGCCCGACCGATCCCGACTAGCGCGCGAACGGAACCGAGGAAGTTCGGAGCTCGAAAAAAAACGAAGCCCCGGAACTCGTCGAAGCAACGGAGCAGGAACAAGCTCGAACGAACAACGAAACGGACCGGCCGAGCGAGGCCGGTCCGGGGGGGGGGGGGGGCGTCGTACCATCGGCTCGGCTCCGGTGCGAGCACGGCGAGGTGGCCGGAGCGGCGATCGGAGGCGGCGGTTCGCGAGCACGGGGCGATCATGAAGCAGCAGGAGAAGACGACGACGACGACGATGATGATGATGATGATGAAGATGGTGGTGATGAAGAGAGGGAGGATATAAGCATTCGGATTTTATTTTTTTTGCCTTTCTTTTCTTTCTGGAGAATAAAAAGGAGAGGGCCGAAAAACAGCAAAAATCAAATCTTTCGGTGAGAATCGCGCTTGAGCTCTCTTTACTTAAACCAGAGCAAGCGCTACAGGCGGGAAGGGTGGGGGGGAGGCGAGCCGCTCCTGCTGCGGGCCGTCCAATCACGTGAGGGCCCCAGGGGGGGGCCCCACCGACCGTCGTCGATTGATGCGGGCCGTCCGATTCGACTGTAAAACGTGGCCTCCGATCGCCGGAGAGGGCGACGCGTGGCCCCGCGGATGGGACGGCGCCCGCGTATGCGAGCGGGATTTTCGGTCGCGCTTCCTCTTTGCTGCTGCTGCTGCTTCCTTTTTTCTTTCTCTTTTTTTTTTTTTTCCGGTGTTCGGTGTTGATTTCTTTGGTGGCGCCGTTGCGGCCATCCTTTCATGGGATTTTCCCTAATGGAGGTGGGGGACGTTCGTTGCTGTTTCGCAGCCGATTTTTTTTAACCTAAAAAAATTTCGTGTTTAGTGTTGTTAATGTTTAATGTTTTGGACTCTTCGGTTGGTCCATTGTTTGCAAATTTGTCCTCATTTGACATGTTGTGGGCGCCAAAACTTACAGGAAGGCAAGAAGATGAGGTACTATTAATCTTGTCGAAAAAAAAGGAGGAGAGAGGAAGAGAGAGAGAGATTATAGTCAACATCGCGGGATACAAAGTCAACGAAATGGATTCGGTTTTGGGCACACTGTCGCCGGTCGACATGTGAAAAGGTATGACAAACGGGGTTTTCGGGCGGTTGCTGTTCTCGTGTTGTTTTGTGGCCGAAGTAGGACGGGAGGATCCAAAAGTTGCATGGGGAGATTCCTCTCGCGAAAATCTTCTTTCCACACTGTCGCATTTTTTTTTTTAATTCGAAAATATCGCGTAACCGCTTCACGTGATTGCGCACGACGAACAAGCATCGTGAATTCTCGTGGTATTTTGTAAGGAAATTGCTAGGGAGATTACTTGATAATCGGAAGGTGGTAATCGGGCGAGACACCACGGTCGTCTCGTGGTATCTGATAATCTCGTGGTTTTCCTTAATTTTTGGGAGTAGATTGATGTACTTCTTCTCGGTCATTCCACCAAAAGACGTGCAGACTTTGGCGACGAAGTCTCCCTAGGAACTTCACAACATTCCAGCGCATGTCGAATCCTGCATTCGGTGTATTGCCTCATCCGGTTCCTACATCAGCACAATCCAATTACATCGTGAATTTTCCAGTCGCACTTCCCCATTCATTTCCATGCAACCCGCTACGGCCAAATAGAAATAATAGTTGACTATCTGAATTTATCCAAGAGAATTGTTCAAATTGGGCCAAAGCCTCCAGTTTTTCCATCATAAAATTTAATTGATCAACATATCACGATGAGTCGTAGCATCCTCGTCGGGATGGTTATATTAACATCGGAAAGAAAATTCGTGATCGGCAATAAAATTGGCCAGACTGACTGTAGTATAATCGACACACTCGGTGAGAGGTTGGCTCGAACGATTCCGCAGTTAAACTTGAAGATGGGGTACCATCGTCTTTGGTTCATTTTCTATCTTGTATTTGGTAGCAACAGCCTATTAACAACAGCATGAGCTATCAAATTACACCAAAACTTTGTGAACTTTGTCTACACGGTCACGGCAAAGAGGGACGATTTCCGGATATCATATCCATATTTGATGGAAGACTGATATCTGACCTTATGTCTCGTCCGCCAGTGCTCTGGATTCTCGTAAGTCGAACTCGAAAGAGGTGGTTCGTGAATTAAGAGTAGTTCCCCACATGGGGATTCCTCTTGGTAGATAATTAGATGAAAATTCTCCATCGCGGTTCTGAAATCAATCCAAGTGTAGGTGGTGTCTTCTCTTCTGGCATCTATCGAGGTACCAAGAAGCGTGCTTCTGCAGGCCCAAGCGGACCATCACTTTGAGACTCACGAGCATGATGTATGTCGCTGCTAACAAGAGGAGGATCCACAGGACTCTCCATGGGAGTGGATGGCAGGGAATAAGTGCGGCATATACCGGAGTCAGAACCCGTATTACCTGAACCCAAAACGTTGCACAAAATTTACAGTTTTCACCATTTATTGATATTCTCGGCTTTGTCTAGACAGATTTTTTAGGGCCTACGCCTTCTACCTTCTAGGCAAGTATTTCTTTTACTCCAAACAACGACCTATAGATTGCTGTTATGGTGCTTTCTATGCTATTAAGCACAATGATATATGCATGAGAAGGATTCAACTTTTCAGTAGCAGGCGCTTACCACACAAGCTGGTGCCAAAGGAACGAAGGTGAGACTGTTCTTCAGATCGGTTTGCATATTCAAAGTCTAATGAAAAAATAGAAGGAGAAAAGTAAGTACGTGTCGAAGCAACAAAATGATATGAATGTTAGAAAGCCAGTTGCGTGTCTCAGAATGGGGAAAAGAAAAGACAATTGAATAAGCAGTTGTTAGACGAAGTAAGGTACCTGCTTGCAAAGGTCTTCAAGAAACTCGGAGTATACAATGGGTTTGATATCGTTGAATTTGGCAATGAACGAATGCTTAATGATATCAATAGTTATCTCACAGAAGTAAACCATGAGAGCATTCTGCAGAGTCCAAGTGCGACAGAATAACAGATTGAAAACAATGCCCCAAGAAAATTAATCTTCCGTTGGTGGGGAGCTCAACTTCAAAAGAAATTATGCTGAAAGGTTCCCGAAAAAACTTACAATAAAAAAACTTTCAAACCATGGACCTTCAGCCTCCAGAATATTCTGAGCAAGAACAAACAACACAAATGCTGTAATGTGGAATCTCTCAACCGAATCTGTTTGGAAGCAAAGGCATACCCGTAACTCATCTAGCAACATAACAGTAATCCTGAGAAAAGTAAAATCCCCCAAGGAATGAATCATAAAACAACAAAATCATGCAGATTATTTCCCTGACAGACTTGATGTGTTTGAGTAGTATAACAAAAATGCAAGTCATGAGCATGCGACAGATCCACCACTTGAAGAGACCCACTTATTCCACTGGTGTTTTAAAGATACATTAGCTGGCTTATGGTGATTCAAATTTTTTAGCCCATTTCAAGTGTAGAGGTAACCAAGCAAATCCCGCAGATGTGTGATCAATTCTAGTTAAGCAAACTTTGCAGTTGTTAGATGAGTTCTAGCCCTGCAAAAGCAAAAAAGAAAAAAAAAAAGATATTCTCTCACTATTTCCAAAAATTCCATGGTTTGGTTATAACAAATAAAGAATACCTGTTCAATGGAATGTAAGACTAAAATTAACAATCACTTCAGCCCACCTCCAAAATATAACTACTATATAGGCCTTTTCTATTGGGATTTTTCTTTTATATACGCTATTTTAAGGGTAACGTAGGTAATATTTCTCTTTCTTCGAAGATATAGATCTATAATTTTCAGAAAGTACTTTGAATTCTTAGAAATATATGATTTTGTAGGACAAAAGCGCAATATTGATGTAATTACACAAGAAACAGTATTATATAGAAGCCAAGAGAAGGTTTTATTATGGTTCAGCAGGAAAATGAAACCACCGAAGTGAATTACAGACATATTCTACAGCAAACCGAACCAACAAACCAAAAACCAAGTGGAATTAAACTACGACTTTCATATAGCTAATTGCAAACATAGGTAGTTAACAAATAAATTTCCATATTAGGCTTTCGCTTTGACTAAATATAGATTACTAGGTCTTTGTCTGGTAAAAGAATCTGCATACCCACAAAAAGGAAGCACGGAAAAAACCTCATAGTAAAAGAAGCGCATTGGCTAATTAAAGATACAGTATACGGAAGTCCAAATGCCGAATGCCCAGTGGTGAACATGGAAACACTGATAGTAATAATGTCACACAGTCTAAAGATAACAGTAGTTGCACATCAAAAATGAAATTCCCAATCCCACAAACACTTGGCAGTAATTCTGAAAGAAAAGTGAAAAATGGCCAACTTACCATAGTAGACAAGACTATGAATATTGTCTTTGCTGAAACGCTTGAAAACATTACTCTTTATCTCAGCAAAGTTGTTTGATACAAGCAACGCCAGCAGTGCATTATTGTGAGCAACAATACACGTTGACAAAGTAATTGCCTGAGCTAATAAGATAAAAGAATGAACAAGTATAATTTGTAAAGGAACTTCAAAGCCAAAAATGGAGGAATACAAAGAAGCAAACAGAAGAGTTATAATGAACTAAATATAATTACAACAAAAAGGATATTTGAGGCACCCACGGATAGTGCCAAATCTGAAAGGAATCTCATTTTGTAAACCGTCATGTTTTCTGGCAAACAACCTGCCAGTTCTTCAGCAGAATTAAACAGAGTTTTCATGACATCTCCACCAAAATTCTGGCATAGTTTATCGAATATCTGCACAAATGTCCGAGAAGAACAAATTCATCAAAGTTTCTCCCAGGCATTATTATTACCATGGTATATAGTGACACTGGTCCATAAAAATGCCAATGGCAACATAAGTAGTAGATGTTGCCTCCACAAGCATATATGCAACTTAAATATATTTCTCAGGATAAGACTGACTTGACTAATGAGCTGATATGCCTGAACTCATACAGAGAACAACAAGGTTCCAAGCCCCTGGCTTTACTTCCACATAGGAAGTCCTACCGGAAGACATATACTTAAGAATCTCAGTTTTATAAGAGCATTCAGATTTATTCAACTTCCCACTAAAGTAAAAAAGAATAACAATACTTGCCAAAGGATAACAGATTCTCCCGCAACTATGACCTTAAGGTATTGATTATATGTAACATGAAGCATATAGTTGAAGCAGCCCAAGAAAAAAACCAGCAGAGAGCAAGAGAGGTTCTCAATAAGGGAGAAAACACAGAGTGGCTCTCCAAGGTCAAGGTCAATGGCATTGCTGACAATAAATCTAGGTAAGCCGCAGAGATAAAAGTCTTAAAATGTAATCCACAGACAGCATCCACTGACTTTACATACATCACAAATAACTTCGACAAATAAATTTCAACAATTACAAAGGAAAATATAACCAGGTTCCGCATTTACAACAAAACCACTAACTGAGATTTTAATCTAAGATTCTAACTTTACTCAAAATAAGTGATTTCTCCTTTGCTCGACTTTACTTAAGGTGAAAGTCTTCAGCAAAGGAAATCAACTAACAAATTCATCTGTGAGGACAGAAAGACATTAATAACTAAGAGGTAAAAATGGTTGTACGGAAATCTAGCTCATTATGATCTGACCTCTAGCACGTTGTACACAACATAGAGCTTGATTGTTCCTTGACCGCGAATCATGTGATATATTAAGCTTATATCTGAGGAGGCAACATTGAAAATAAGAAATGGAGAAAGTTAGTACAATTCGCATCCACATGTTTAAATAACAACAGCCCACAGACAAATGCAAGAAGTACATAGCCACACCTGTTCTCTCCAAAAGAGTAACCCCACCAGTAAGCACAATAAAACACCCAAAATCAGACAGCTCCTCTGCAGAAGGCCTCTTTAACTGTCTGCAGCAAGAACAATCAGGTGATCTAGTATAAATCATATATTTGGATTCAGGTTGAAAATATAGGAGGAAGAGAAAGAGAGCCAAATTGTTCAAATTTCTTTTGTTAAAAGAAGATCATGCTTCATTAGTGTTTACAACAGCCAGTAGCCTCCCCTCCATCGTTACATAATTTTCACCAAAAATTACAAACCCCCCTCCCCCCCCCCCCCAAAAAAAAAAAAAAGAAGAAACAAAACAGAAAAGGAATTTCATTTTCTAATATGGCACAAACTTTAAAAAAGAAACAAATGCTTGCATCAAACTGCTTCGTCAATCTTCCATAAAGTTTGGAAGGAAGTTGGAACAGTCAAGGGGCATTTTGCAACCATTTCCATCCATATAACAAGATAAGCAAACTGATATTCTTTCAATTTTTGGAAACTTAGGGTACAAAATAGTCTCTTTATCATGTATGAGGTGCTAGGTGCCATGCTCAATGATTCTCGCCTGGTTAAGCTAAAGTTTAAATAACAAGTGAGTAGTCATAGTGTCAAAGTCAAAAAACCTGTTTTAAACTCCCAAATGTCCCCAATAGTATAAACAAAAAGATTCACCAAAAAACCAATTGTGAAATAATAGTGTAAGACAGATAAATTGTTGCAACGTGACTGCTTGAACTGCTTGAACTGCTTTAAATTGTGAAAGAAATGAACAAATTACCTTGTACTCATAAGCCTCCATAATACTATGGCAATCCTTGTTGGCATGATTGTCAACAATGAGAGAAATGAATCGAAGCACACAAGAACACCAACATCTATAAGCTGCAAATAAAACATAGGCAAAGGAATGTAAAAACGCATGCAAGGCATTAATCAGAGAAAGAAGTATCAACCAATTGTTCTGATACATCCCATACATATGCTAAATGAAGCAAAGGTGAACAACATCAGAAGTTGCAGGACCAATTGCACAGTATTTTTCATGTAACTGCATGAGAAAGAAATACATATCCATCATCCAACTAACATCAAGTACATTGCTAATTTTATCTGACCAATTTCCTTAGAATTAGCTGAATGAAATTCTAAGCAATTGAGCACAAGAACTTATCATTCTTCTCAATGAGTAATATACCATACTTTTACATAATGTCATGCTGCGAACAAACAATTTTCCCATTTACATACAGAAATTGTAACATCCCGGTCCGTTCTACTTGGGCCAAACTCCCAAACCGAGTACGAGTACTCTAAGTAACCATGCAAGGTGGTGACATTCAGGGAGCAGGTGTCTACTTATGAATGCTGAGTACGAGTACTCTAAGTAACCACGCAAGGTGGTGACCATCTGGGAGCAGGTGTCTACTTATGAATCACTTATCAGGGCTTCTCCCATTTGACGTGAGACTTTGAGATATTACAAACTCCCCCCACTTAAAGAACCAACGTCCTTGTCAGAAGTAACCCATATCCCCAGCAATGCTCCCCTATACAATGAGTAATCCAGTCCAGTCTGTCAGAAGTAACCCATATCCCCAGCAATGCTCCCCTATACAATGAGTAATCCAGTCCAGTCCTACCCCTTCCGTCATCCTAAAAATCTGTCAGGAACCGCACCTTATCCGAGTGCCCTTGCTTGGGTGACCACTCCCCAATTCGTCGAATTACAAACGGGCCTAATTCATCCACAGATCACACATCCACTAGAGATGGTCCTGCTTTGATACTACTTGTAACAGCCCACCCTGTTCAATGTGGGCACAGCCCTAAAAGGAATATTCTGAATAACTGCGCAAAGTGGTGACTATATAGGAGTGGGTGTCTACTTATGAATCACTCCACAGAGTCTCTCCCATCCGATGTGGGACTTTGGGATGTTACAAAATTACACGATGAGAAAGCCTATTTTGTGTGGTTATTACCATTCCTAAGAAAGTCATCAATAGGGCAGCAGGCTGTAGAAATAACTTTATCCACTCGTCAAAGTATCTAGAATTTTTTTTAGCATGTTATACCACAGTGAAGCTAAAACAGATAACAGGTATTCTAGAAACATCTAGTAGATATTGATACTTACAGCTGATATCAGAAAATCAAATAGAAAAAGTGTCATTGGAAATTAAACTGTCCGGAAAAAGTTTATTCGATTAAACAAAGAGAGGTTCCAAATGTGCCATCCAGATTTTAAAAAAGTGAGAATAAGAACAGAAAAGGAAGGAGGCAAATTTATTCTAGTTTCAAGTCTTTCATTTCTAAGTTAATTTTCAAGAATGCCGTGATGCAGCCAAGATATGATGCATAAAAAGATTTCATCGGTGATAATTAGAATACAGAAACAACTGAAACCCAGTGAGATGCGGTTCGAAGAAGATACGAAACCACATCCAATCTTAATTTGAACTCGAACCAATTCCTTCCAGCAAGTCCAAGGAATCTCAAAACCAATATACCACATACAGAGCATGATTTTATTTAGATTGAGGAACTGGAAGAGAACATCACCAGCTCACATCTCCAAGGCAATCGGAAGATAGTATCATATACTCTCTCACGTTCTTTGTCATTTCCGAGAGTAGTTGTATTCCTTAATGAATTTCCATTGCTCATTTCATCCAAAAAGTACCTCATTGGTGACTTCTGTACTGAACACAGCAGCATAGACATGTGTGAGAAAAAAAGAAGGGAACAACCTGATATTCAGACGAAACCATGAAAAAAAGGAGAATAGACCGATTCTACAGGACAAACTAAAAGCTCCTCCTACTACTGCTGAGAAAAATTAGGAATGCGGAGCAGTTCAACCATTTCAATTCACTGAATCTAGATACACTAGAAACATATTAACCAGCTCAAAAGCACAAAAAATTCCACCATACTCATGGTCTCCACACCACAAAGGCCCATGGCTCCCGTAGTACAAACTATATCACTAAAAGGCTATAAACCAAGTGCCTTACAGCCCTCACCCCATAATTAGGTGTCGCGAAACAAGCATTGTTCTTAATTGGAAGTACCGCATACTTATCAGTTAGCATGAATGCAGGAAACCTCAATAAATAACTCACACAAATAGGAGAGACCAACGCCACAATATGTTATCCCTTGACTCAAGACAAACAGTCTTTTTTCCGATTACCTATCCGGTACCCTACCAATGAAGATTACGTTATAACAAATTTCAGCATTCATCAATAGGATTTAACAAGTTCAGGCAGGTCCGACTCCTAAAATTCTAACCCATAATGAATTAGACTCGTGCTGAACGAATTCGAAGCCGTATCAAAGCAAGTTTCTTCAGACTGCTATTTGACAAGATTGTTTCGCATCGACAATGACAGCACAAACTCAATGCAGAAGACAATCAACGACTCACCGAACGAATCATCCTTCACGACCTTCTTCCAGTCCAAGGACTCGGCAGTCTCCAACTTCCGCGGCACGCTACCATTCGGCTCACTGCGCCCCTTCAAGATCGAGCTCACCTCAATGCCGCTCTCCTCTCTCAAACTCTGTTCCCCTCCCGCCGTTCTATCCTCTCCGCCATTCACGGCTCTCTGCCTCAACTCCCCGCGTCTACACTCGTCGCCGAACACGCTATTCTGACTCTCCGCACTCACCACCTGAGTAACAGAGCCCAAACTCGCCGCACTGTAGCTCTTGCCATCGAACTCCACGCCGTTCGCACGCGCACCCAAACCGACACCGCCGTCCCCAGTAACCGAGCTCCTGTCCTCGAGAAACACGCCGTCCGCGCGCTCGGCGCCGTCCGCGCGGGAATCGGAATCGACCGGTCCGCAGGAACAGCCGTTCTCGCGGATGATCGAGCAGGCCGCCCGCTTCTTCCTCCGTTGCTTCCGCCTCCGGCGGGCGGACCTGTCGCGAGGAGGCGAGACCGCGGAGCCTCGGGGAGAATCGAGAGGGATGCGATCGGAGCTCGATCGGAGGACGGCGGAGGAGGACTCGCCCTCCTCCCGGAGGAGGTCGCTCCGGCTCAGGATCTCGAAGGGCAGCTTCCGGCCCCGCGATCGCAAATCCATGGACGCGCCGCCGCAACTTCCAGCGGACAAGCGCCGGAGCGTACGCGCGGTGGAGCTCTCGGTGGGGGAGAAGATCGGAAGGCCGAGGAGGATGACGACGATGCGAGGAGCCTCCGAGCGTTGCCGTTTCTTGAGAGAAATCTCTGCGCCTGGGACGACACCGGTTGGCATCAGTGGCTTCCGCAATCTGCTTGCCTCGTTTCTCTTTTCCTTTTTCTTTTTCGCCATTTTGTGGCTCTTTTATTAAGGATATAAATCAGAATTAAATTGCAAATTGATGGCAACATAGTATATGATCCAGCAATTACTATTTATATCATCATCATTATTATTTTACAAAAGTGATGATTTGTTGCATGTATGTTCTCGAGTATAATTTGTTGTATCACGTATCGTGTCATTTCAATTTAAAGTTGTAATGAAATGTAGTCGAAACCGTGATTATCCCAAGTCAATCTTCATGAAAATTTGTGCTAATGAAATAGGGGGATGAGGATATAAGATACGAACTTCTATATGATGAAATAGAGTTGAACCTCGTTCAATTTACGGGACGTCGTAACCTAAATAAAATTATATGTGTTCATATTTTTTTAAATCTCCATAAAATATACTCATCGTGATGATTATCAATTTCTTTCGATGCTATGGAAATCTTAATGAATGTTTAAAGAAGTTAACCATTAAATTCATGAGCGCTACCTTTCAATGCTTATTCCCAACTTGCCATATCGCTTAGAAAGTTTTAATGGAATATCTTAGTACATGTAGCAATTTCAATCCCTTTTGGTTAGGAAAGTAATTTGGTTTTTTTTATTTTTTTCCCACGAAAGTTTACAATTTTTTAAAGTTTACTATGAGAAAAGTTGTCACGGCCAGAGAAATAAATTGATCTCGAGGTCCTAAACAAAAGACCATAACTAATCCAGAAGAATGGATAGATCTCGAAGAGCTCATGTCTAGCGTAATTCTCGTATATTCTAGAATATTTCTAAAGTAGGTAATATCGTAAATGCGGGTAGTTGATAATGAAAAAATACAATCTCCACCGTTAGATTGAGAAAAGATCTACGAATACAATTTATCGGGTACATGTATATAAAAGGTTTCCTTCCCACTCGCTTTTCTCTCTAGAGCTTCTCTCTACTGCGATGATCGTAAGTTTGAGCTTAACAAGTTTTTTTTTTTTTGCCTCACCCCACCACGTCAAATAATAATTTCACAATTAAATAAATAATTATATTCTATTATCAATCTACTCTTTATATCTTCCAGTCTGTCATCCTTCTCGGTCCTGTAGATGACCCATCTCCCGAGTTGGGGGCACGTGGCATGCGACATCCTTTCTCATCTCATCTCCATTATTACACGAACACCGACACGATCGTATTTATTAAATCTAAGTTAAACTAACAATGAAAGTACACATTTTTATTTCGTCAGAGCATAACTATAGCCCCATGCTATGTAAATATATCTTCTTTTCATTGAATAAAATCGAAAAAAAAAATAACGATCTCATAAAACATAAACAGTGCGGGTTTCATATCGTGGTATCATTTGAAGCGCGATACATTTTGCAATTTTGTTCGTCACTCAAGGACCCAGTTTTGCTATACGCAATTCATTTTTTCTTGCTGCTATATATAACCCTAATCATCTCCTAAGTAGAAAATGGTGGGCTTCCGCGGCTCCATGATCTCCACCGTCCCTTCCAACATCTTGGCCACCTTCCCCATCGACGGCCTCAGCTCCGGCCGGTCCTGGAGGCACCACATGGCCGTCTTCACCATCCGGTCCACGAGCTTGAAGTGGACCCTGTCGTCGTAGGCGTGCTTGATCTGGCGGTCCAGTATGTCCTCCACCTTCATCTCCTTGAACGCCTTGTCGAACGCCCACCCGGGGAAGTACCAGTCCTCGCTGTCCAGCAGCGACCCTTGCATCTCGAAGTTGCGGACCCCGCTCACGATCTCCAGCAGCACCATCCCGAAGCTGTACACGTCGGCCTTCGGGGTGATCTGGTCCGTCTTGGCCCACTCGGGGGCCATGTACCCGCGGGTCCCCCGGATCCGGGACATGCTCACCATGTCCTCCTTCTTCCGGAGCTTGGCCAGCCCGAAGTCCGATATCTTGGGGCAGAAGTCATCTCCCAGGAGGATGTTCTCGGGCTTGATGTCGCAGTGGAGCACCCACTCGAGGCACTCCTCGTGCAGGTACGCGATGGCCCGGGCCACCCCGAGGGCGATCCGGTACCGCACCCCCCAGTCGAGGGTCGGCTTCTGATTGTCCGCGACCCCGCCCGTCTCGCCCTGCTCCGCGGGGCGGCCCGACCGGAACAGGAACTTGTCGAGCGACCCGTTGGGGACGTACTCGTACACCAGGATCCTCTGCCCCTTCTCGGCGCAGAACCCCCACAGCCTCACCAGGTTGAGATGGTGCATCCGGGCAATGATCGTGACCTCCGCCCAGAACTCGGCGTCGCCGCCGGCCACGTTCTTGAGGCACTTGACGGCGACGACCCGCTTGTCGTTCAGCTCGCCCTTGTACACGTCGCCGAACCCGCCCCTCCCTATCGGGTCCGAGAACCCTTTGGTGGCGGCCTTGATCTCGGCCAGCGCGAACCGCTTGGGCCCGCCGGCGGGGAGCAGCTCCAGCCCCAGGGTCTGAGCCATGTTCCTGTACTTGATGTACTTCTTCAAGAAGGCCGAGAAGAAGGCCACCCCGGTGATCAGCTCCGCCGCGAACAGCGTGCAGATGATCACGATGTTCCTCGTCGTCGCGTTCGACTCGTCCGGCGGGAACGGGAGCGTCACGTTGATCGGGCACGTCGTCTCGAGCACCGTGGTCAGCCCCGTGAAGTTGCTCTTGGCGGTCTCCGACTGGTCCACCATCAGAAACATCGCGTTCGCCGTGTCCGTCCCCGGCGACCAGTAACCGTACAGGAGCTGCCCCAGCTGTAGGACGCAGCGGCCGGTCCCGTCGTAATTGAACATGAAGCCTTCGCAATTCGAGCTCGCCGACAAGCACTTGGACAGGCAATCGGAGTAGTTCGTCGCCTGCTGGTTCGTCTGGTTCAGCCCGCCGGTGAAGTTGACAAAATCGAGGCGGAGGAACTTGGCGCTCTGCGGTCTCGCCACCGGGATCTTCCGCTCGCACTCGTAGTTCCCAGGGGCGGACGAGCGGAACCCCGGCGGGCAAACGCAGTAGGTGGCGTCCGCGCCGTCGCTCATGCAGATCGAGTTGCGGCCGCAGAGGCCGTGGATCTTGCAGAGCTCCGGCATCGCCTGCCACACCATCGTCCACTGTCCCTGGGAGTAGCTGAACAGTCGCAGATTGCCGTCATCGGCGAGCGTGAGCCGCCGCGGGACGGCGTCGCCGAAGTCGGCGGAGAGGATGGACTGGCCGTTCTCTTGGCTAATCATCCCCTTATCATCCAGATTCAGGAAATTATTACCACCCCCAGCTGTCCAGTAAGCCTCGGTGCCGTTGAAGACCAAACTCGCCAAATCGAACGAGAACCGACCGTTCTTGGAGAACAGCTTGGTCCCGTTCATGGGCTGATTCTGCAAGAAAGTGTCTCCGGGGAAGCGGAAGCTCCCCCAAGAATCGCCGAACACCAGGTCGCCGTCGTCGCGCAGCGAGAGCGCCGACGAGTTCCCGGCGGCCGTCGCGTTCGTCCCCCAACGGTTGACGCCGGAGGAGTTGAGGAAGAGCTGGCCCCCGCGGGTGACGACGAGGGAGGCGGAGGCGTCGACGGGAGATCCGGGGTTGGCGGACCAGACGACGGTCAGGGGAGAGAGCCCGTGGTACCAGACGGAGAACGTGAACTGGGCCGACGCGTTCGGGAGGACGGGCTGGAAGCCGGCGGCGAAGACGGCCTTGGGGGAGAGGAGGATCCGGTCCTGGCCGGGCCGCCACGGGGAATCGGAGGACGAGAAGGAAGAGATGTTGGCGGCGGCGGCGGCCTGAGCTAGGGCCGGCGGCGGCGCGGGGATGGCGAGGAGGAGAGGGAGGAGGAGGAGGGAGAGAGACATGGTGGAGCCAGAGAGAGAGATGGCGGGCGTGTGGACCGTGAGGGGGGTGGGGAGAGTGCGAGGGCGGGGCGAAGGTATAGCAATGGCGGCTTTCGGAGTGGAGGAGGAGAGAGAGAGAGAGACAAGCGGGGACGACTTTTCAACGGCGACGACGCAGACATGTGAATTGAGATTGACCGACTGTGGATTTGGATCGGACCTATTGGGTCGATCTTTACCGTGCGGACAAGTTTGACAAAGTCAGCGTTGAAAAATATGTGGCGACCAACGACTGATTGATGAGATAATATCTCCAATTGATAAATTTTATGATAAATTTATTTAAAATTAATTTTTTAATCATTAAAAATTTCAAATTGATACACATGTGATAAATTTATCCTTCGTTAATTTCTGTCGAATTAAATTAATATCACGGAAAATTACAAACATGTACATCTATTACGAACAGAGGGTAAAACTTCAAACCGATGTCAACACGCCGTGTGTCATCCAACTTAGTAACTTGATAATAAAATTTAGCGAAAACTAATAGAAGGAATATTTGTCACAAATGTACCGATTTGAGGTTCTTGCTGATCAAAAAATTAATTTCGGGTAATTTATCGCGGATATACTATTTTGAGGTTTTCGGTGATATCAGCACCCATCAAATTAGAGGATTAAACATCCAACAAAAATCTCGACCCGGAAGCAGGAATGCGGTTCGTAACGGCGCCACTCGCCGCAGCGGGCTCGACCCCGACACACGGCGCGGCAACACGACTCGCCCGGTTCCGAGGCGGCTCTCCTGTTAGACCCGGTCCGAGCGATACCGTCATCGCAATAATAATATCTCCGACGAAGGCGCGAACGAACATAAATAAAAACGAGGAGAGAGTACGAATCCCGCTAACCCCGACCAAGTACGAGGGGAACGATATCTTAATGAAGCTATTTTCACCCCAAGGAACATCTTTCTTTATAACGAGATTCTGATAACAAACGTGAAGTGGATTTTGTCCCGTTCGTGACGCGATTAAAAAAAAAGGGGTGGGGGGACCGGGACGTTAGGCATCGGGGCGAAAACGAGTCATCGACCGTGTGGGATGTCCTCTTCGCGCGTGTGAAGGAGGGCAGGGAACGACCAGGTCGCAAGTACGTGACCGGCCCCTGTCGAGTTTCGACGTCGATTTTAAGTCCCGTTTCGTCCGTCTAGCGCCCGCTAACAAATGGCGAGACCATTCCGTAAGTTAGGTATGTTAAGGAAAATTCTCAATAGATTTTGAAGCTGACAAAACTGTTCATGAGTATTTTTTAAGTCTGATAAATGTTTTGAAGTATTTTGATTCAAGAAATTATTTTTGAAAAAAAATCATATGTCAATCTTGATCTAGTTCATGTTCAGATTGTGAAAAAACGAAAAGTTCAGACTCAGACGCAGAAGTTCTTCAGACGCAGACACTGAAATTATTCAGATGCAGACGCAGAAGTTCTTCATACGCAGACGCTGAAATTATTCATACGCAGACGCAAATACTAAAATTATTCAGATGCAGATGCAGAACTCAGAACAAAACATAACAGCTAGTGATCTAGCATGGATTTCACATAAGGAAAGTTTTGATTGTTTCAATCTCAATCAAATTGATTGACAATCAAACATTACGACAAGTATGCATTATAACAGACAAAGCTCTACTTATGGAAACCAAGATTCTGATTGTATGAGTAGCTTCGGGGAGAAGTGCTTGGGTTTAAGCAGCACAACTTGCTATAACTTCTCATTGATTTGATTAGTGAAATCCAGCCAGTAGGCTGTCAGCGTGGAAGAGTCGACGTAGTCTTGCTATAAGCCGAACCACTATAAATTTGTGTGCAGTTTTTTTATCCCTTATCTCTTATCTTACATACTGCACATCAAGAGCACTGTCTATAAACTGTCTTGAATCTGAATTTTATTCAGACTCAACTGTGATCTTTTTTTTTTTTTTATAACCCAAGGAACCCCCGCACGGCCGACAGCCGAGGAGTAAACCCTGGGGGCGACACGTGCTAGCCACCACACACGTGCCACCGGTTAAGTCACCCTGCGGCGCCCGGGATTCGAACACTCAACCTTTTGCTAGAGGAAGAGTGCGCGCTCCAGCAGCGCCACCTAGGCGGGTGGTTCTCAACTGTGATATTTCATTTCCGCATAATTTGATAAAAATTGTTTAAGATCACCTATTCACCCCTCCTCTAGATGATCCTTGCTAGCTACATTAAGGTACGCTAGCAATATAACAGAGGGATTAAAGTAGATCATGAAACCCATTTCTTTTGCTCGTATTATTTGGATCGGGTTGTGTATGGATTGTTGAAATAGTCCTTTCAATCGATTTTGGCTAGAATTCACTGATGACGACCGTCCTATACGGCACAGCCGACGCTGTCGTTAATAATGATTCTGGCATTTTTTTTTCAATATTTTTTTTATAAGCTTTTTGGTTCTTTTCTTGTCTTTTCTTTTTTTTTCACTATCCATCTTCCTGGAATGGTCGCTGGGAGGTCACCGGGGCCTCGACGATGGCCGGCGGGTGGCGACCTTACCGACCATCGCCGACCGCCTACACACTCTCGCCGACCACCCTCAGTGGAAACGAATAAGAGAAAAATCGAAAAATTTTATAAAAAAAAATTCGAAAATTATTTTAATAAAAATTTGAAAAAAGTGTACACGTACGCACTGGCTGTGTCACGTGAGACGGCCGGAGTCCGTGTCGGCCATTTCATATCAAAATTAATCGAAAGGACTATATTAAAAAATCGTCAAAACATTTAAAACTAATTGATTAAAATTAAAATGTTTAGGACTGAATTGACCGCTACATAACAAGCGTATAACTTTTTCGATTGCGGGGGTGGATTTTGCCGTGTTGATAGCGCAAAAGGGACTTTTTTAGGCATGGGGACCAAAAACATCTTCTTGGCGTATGAAAGAGGTTAGAGAACAAGGTCACAAATATGGGACAGGCCTATCAAGTTCATTGCCTCATGGCCCACGAGAAAATTAATGGAAAATTTAGGGACTTGGTTGCAAATTGTTAAGTTATAATGGGCAATTCCTTAAATTTATAGAAATTAGAGTGGATTTATCCCCTCCGAAAAGGGGCAAAGAGTCCACAGAAACTGTCCCGCACGGGGCGATGTAATCTCACCCCGTTTCAAAACTCTACCCGTTTCCGCAACAGCGAATTCGACCCTCCCGCGCGGCACGAAGAAGCACAGCCTCCTCGAAATCAAGGCGATCCCGTCTCGACCCACTTTGACATGGTGGTCGTGGCACACCGCCACGTCAGTGAGTTTCAATGAAAATCAGCCGGAATGACCACATTAGAATTTCGCGTAAATATTTAGGACTAAATTAACGAAATCGAAAAGTTTGGAATTAAATTGATATCCGCACCATTGCGTAAGCAAGAGATCGAATGGTAAAATAAACAGAGCGAGAAAATAAATAGGACACTAGATTTACGTGATGATCCAAGCGATGCAATAGAGATTACAGCAACACTCGAATCACCCAAACACGCTCAGCATTCCCCAGCTCTTAATTACACCCGATAACTCTCGCACGGTATTTTTACTAGTCTTATTATTTCTCACGAAATAATCTCTCGATCTCGTAAAAGAATTAACAAATTTTACCGCAGAATTTGCCGGCCAGAGCGCTCGAAGGCTTCTCCGATTTCATGCACGAAGATGACGCGGGATGCAATTCGGATCGAATTGCCCACGGCCCACGCTCGTCAACAACCGCAATCCGAATAGTTACATGCATATATAAACGGGAGCCCCCTTTTATCTAATGCCGACTTCTAGAAGGATCTGATTGCAATTGGCCACAAGTGTCAAGGTCCAACACATGAAATCCAATTTTCGGACTTTCCATTAAATGGCCGGGCTTTCTCGCAATTCATCTCGGGCCGAGTTTCGTTCACGGGCTCAAACTCAACGTGTGTTTTAACGTGCACAATGAGCTCAAGACTCATCGGATAGCTCTCCCCCTCTTATTACATTAAAATATTTCAACAAATACGTGTAATTAATAGGTTTACTTGTCGGATACCTTGTCAAGATCGCGAGGGATATTGCAATCTCCTTCGAGCCGGTCCAAGACACCCCCCGGAATAGAAGAATGCAAGTAAATCGGGCCATTTCCGCTTCTATATTCCAGTGATGCCTTTGCTGTCCTTTTGCTTCTTCTTGTTGGATGTTGTTTCAGGCCTTAGGTTGTGCTACGCACGGATTGTCTTTTTAAGCTTCAGTTAGCTGATACGCCTTTGTACCTATCGGGACACCTCCTGTGTCACCTCAGGTACAAGATTTTTGTGTTTCGACTTATCACCTTATACGTTGCGCGTGATTAGTCAATATATTTCTTAACTTACCAAAAAAAAAAGAAGGTTTATTCATTCTTTGGTTTTCGCAAACAACCTAATATCTTCGCATGTACCCGAGTGTCCAATCTGTTGAGGAAAATTCCTACTGATTTTGAAGTTGACAAAACCTTCTATAATAATCTGAACTATTATTGTTTCAGGAATATATATGCGCTGAAGTTATTCAGATGCACAAAGACGCAGTAATTCTTCAGAAGCTGAATTGTTCAAAAGAAGACAAAGACGCAGTAATTCTTCAGAAGCTGAATTATTCAGAAGAAGACGAAGACGCAGTAATTCTTCAAAAACAAATATTCAGAACGAAGAATAACAGCTAGTGATCTAACATGGATTTCACAGAAGGAAAGTTTTGATTTGTTCAATCTTAATCAAATTGATTGACAATCAAATACTAAGACAAGAATGCTTTACAACGGACAATTCTCTACTTATGGAAACCAAGATTCTGATTGTATGGGCGACCAGAATCAGCGGGATTCAGAATCTGTCATCTAACGGCTACTCAATCCTTATTAACAAATCTGTCCAAGGTGTAGATTGGAAGATGATCCTCTGCAAGCTGTCCAACGGCTAGTGTGGATATAGAGGAGTATTTAAGGAGACCACGAGCAGCAGAAGAAGATAGATTCAAGAATCAACAAGTCCAAAGTCTGAGCATATTCCGATCATTTCTCTTGTCTTTCTGAGCTAAAATATTCAGATCTTGAGGGTTACTTTGTAAGAGTGATTGTGTGAGATAGAGAGTCCTATCATACACAAGAGTGATATCACTCAGATTCTGTAAATTCCTCTTGATTACATAGTGAAATCCAGCCAGTAGGCTGTAAGCGTGGAGAGTGGACGTAGGCTTACTATAAGCCGAACCACTATAAACTTATGTGCAGATCCTCTTCTCCTTATCTCCTTCTTTCCATTCTGCACATCATTTTAACTTGAATCTGAATCTTATTCAGACTCTTCAGTAACTTGTTTTATTTCCGCATAAATTTTATAGAACTGTTTAGGATCACCTATTCACCCCCCTCTAGGTGACTCTTGCTAGCCACTTCACAATCAACTTAGTTTTTTTTTATTATAAAAATTAATTGCTGGCGACTCCTTAAAATTATATTTATTTTGGAATATGAGTATTCCCGAAATTTCGTTGTGGCACTCCAACCCAGCCGGACCCCTGAACCTGGACCGCAAAGGGGGAGATTGACACTGTGAATGTATACAGTGATCTCTCCCTACTAGAGATGGCCACGGTTCGGAACCAACCGGTTCCGGTTCGGAACCGGCGGTTCCAGTTCGTGGCCAAGAATGAACCGGAACTGGAACAACCTCTAGCGGTTCCGGTTCCAGTTCAGGTTCCGGTTCGAAACCGGAACATTTTTTTTTTCTTCGGTTCTCTTCTGTCTTCTCACTTCTCAGGCCGGCCGGCGGAGCCGCGGGCGGAGGTCACCGGCCTCAGGCGAGCCGGGTCCGGGTCCGGGTTTGACCGGGCCGGTTCCGGGCCAAAACCGGCCCGTGGCCATGTCTACTCCCTACCCCCATCGACCATGAGTAGGAAGCGATCGCTGGCACTAGAGATCTCGACAAAAGCGTGGCTCTTGGCAAATTTCTAGAAAGATAAAAATGAGGAAACGAGTCATTACATATCGAACCATGAAAAAGTGTATATTTATCGTAATCGAAACTAACTCATAACAGATACCTTTTAGTATAATGATCGGGTTTAGCATAGAAATTTGAATACTAAGCTTTCTTCGGTAAGTACCGAGATAGGTGATTTCCTAGAAAAGTGTTTGGCAATCTATCACCGCACAGAACCGCGAGATTCCAAATGGGATGAGCCAAAGCAAATAATATCTTAAACAAGTTCCGCTAATCCGTCACAATATGAAATTAGAGCGTGATCCTTTCCGGCAGGAGCGCGTTGGAATACTGCACGAAGCTAGTAGGGCACGTAACGACCTAATCTAACGAGGATGAGCCGAGAAACCGACTTTTGTTTGAATCATGTCAAATTCGTGCGGTCATTCACCATACATATCTCGTATTCTCATTGTGTTTTTCCTTATTAGGTGTGTAGCCCATGTTTGGCTCTCCGTCCTGAAGCCTTATGGCCAGCACTGCAACTACTCACCATCACCACTCCACTGCAAATAGATTGTGCAATGGAGACTCACACTTCGCATGTGCAACCAAATGAAACAAACCGAGGGACGGTCGAATCCAATTTTTCTTACTAATCAATAGGCTTTGGCCCTGGTTGGTCATGCTAGGGAACATTGTGCGAAATGAATGAACCCAAGCACATATTAGCCAAGCGAAGTGGGAACTCTTCATCTCTCTCTAAACATGTTGTGTGCAAGGACCTTATTTTTCTCCATACACGACAGGAAGCCTAAGGATAAAAGTATAGAGCGAGAGGGTCCGATCAAAGTGCGACTGCTAACAGACATCTAGAATGACGAGTGACGCAGAGATGAACCGAATCACACGCCGAACAAGGAGAGGGCATTGCCGGGTTAAACATATGAAACCGAAACCATATACCTAGTATGACGTCATGCTTTATCATCGGAACTCCTTCTGGTGAAGATCACTATTAGAATATGCAAACCCTTGGGCACCGATACCCTAAAGGACAAAAATCTCGAGGCTCATGTAAGATGGGTTAAAACGGACAATATCTTGAGAGAGTTAGGCTAGAATACCACGCTAAAAATTTAAGTTTTCGGGCTACAGTTTCCAGCATGATAGCAAGCTCTCCTCTTGTATTGACATCTAAGTTTTTTGGGCCTTTCTTGTTGTCCCTTGCTTTTATTGATCCGAACAAAGAGATTGTAAACTTGCAAACGAACAGCCATCCATCGTAATCCACTAGGGTTAGTGTCCCCCGCCAACTCATTTCGTTGTTTCCTAGGTCTATCCTAAGCAACAAAATTAACGTGGTCTGCTCGCCACCACCAACACCTTATTTCATTCACCTAAGTTACAATCTCTCCCTCTCTCTTAACACACAGAGACAAGATGCACATGCGATTCCAACGCTTCTTCACATCCCTAAAGGAGCACGGCAGCGTCAGCTACGCCAAGATCGCCACCATCGGCGGGTTCTGCAACGTCGATCTCATACTCGTCAAGGCGACCGCCCCCGACGACCTCCCGCTCCCCGAGCGGTATGTGCACGAGCTCCTGAAGATCTTCTCCATCTCCCCTTGCTCGTTCCGCGCGTTCTCCCTCGGCTTCAGCCGCCGGTTCGGGAATACGCGCTGCTGGCGCGTTGCCCTCAAGTGCTTGCTCCTCGTCCACCGTCTTCTCCGGTCGCTCCCCGAAGACAGCCCTTTACGGTCCGAATTGCTGTGGACCCGCTCCGCCGGATTGCTCTCTCTGAACCCGTGCCACTTTCGGGATGCCTCCTCCTCGGCCTCCGAGGACTACACCAATTTCATCAGGTCCTATGCCAGGCTCCTTGACGAAGCTCTCAATATCTTCTCTATCGAAACTGTACTCGTCGAAGACGACGAATTGCCCGAAAATCTGCCCGATAGGATGAGGGAAGTGGGGAAGTTGCTCGAGATTTTGCCGCAGCTACAGAGTCTGATCGACCGCGTCATGGACTGCAGGCCGATTGGATCCGCAGCGAGGAGCTTCATTGTAAAATCGGTGATGAAACATATAATTCGTGACAGCTTCATTTGCTACACCACATTTAGGAGAGACATTGTGGTGTTGCTAGAGAACCTCTTTCACATGCCACACAGGAATTGCATCTCTGCCTTCGGCATCTACAAGAAAGCGGCTCTCCAAGGCCAACGGCTAAGTGAATTCTATGATTGGTGCAAGGGGCGGGACCTATACGGGCCGTACGAATATCCGTTCATCGACCGAATCCCGCAAATTTAGATCCAAGCGATCGAGAGTTTCCTCAACGGGATGTGGCAATTGACGGATCAGTCGTCGTCCCCGTCCTCTTCCTCCTCGACCGCGTCGCCCTCTTCATCCATAGCAAGGTCGAGGTCGACACTGACCGAAGATGACGGTGAGTTCATGCCGAGGGGGGACATAAGCATCAGCACGCAGTGGGAGAAATTCGAGGACAATGCCATGGTGGTGAAATCTGAGGAAGACGAAAGGGAGCCATTGATCAAGCTTGAAGATGGCGAGAAGGGCATCGGTTGGGACTGGGAGGCCCTTTTGGAGGCCTCCATCAATCTATCTCCTATGAATCAACAGACCAAGGTATGTGCTCATGATGAATTTGTTCAATCTGGGTACGTCTCTGGATACATTGATGAAGCAAACAAGGATCAAATTGGGAAAGAGAACGAGTGGCAGTTGCAGATATACGACCCAAGATGCCTCAATCCTTTCTATTGACAAGATTGCAAGCGGAATTGAATCTGCTGCTGAAGTGTCATTTCATGATAGGATGTAGTGTTAGAAGCTGGGGTTTTAAAGACATAATGCACTTCATGACTTTGATTTTTCCTAAACGATTTATTGTCTTGTTTTAGAAACCACATACCATGATTCATTTGTTGTTTTGAACTATGGAGGTTAGTTTCGCGCTACGCTTTTCTCTGCCCAAGCACGCTAGAAGGTATTTTCGTTCATTATGAATAATAAGATATTTTAGCATTAAATGAACGAGAGTCTCCCCCTGACTATACCTCATGAGACAACGGGTATTTGTTATTTTGTTTTCTATTTAGCCTATGTTTCGTTTTGAAATCACCACTAGTCCTTAATGGTTGACTAGAAACTTAATCGAGATAGGAGAAAACTATCCCAATCTCTGTGAATAAGAGATTTCATGGTTCGGGGCACTTGATTACCCTAACGATCCTGATTCGAAATCCCTAACACCCTTTCGGTACCTAAAACGATTCGATGTATCTAATGTGCCATGCGATTTCTTGAAAATAAGGAAATGCGCAACCAATTCAAATCACAAACAGCATTCCTAATATCGTTTATAAAATGAAAATCAATCAAAACAATCAATCCCTAATGAAGCCCTAAAGGCTTGTTCATTTTTAAGGATTGTGTTGGCTTTTGGGGTTTTAGGATTTTTAGGGGTTAGGACACCTTTTGGGGTTAAACCCATTTTAGGGTTTTTTTATGGGTTAAGTCCCTTTTCATCCCTAAACTAAGGAGTCTTCAAAGAACCACTTGTGCAACTTTAAGAATTCCAATTTCACTCAAAATGGGTGGCCACAAGGGTTTTTAGTCATTTTGTGAATTTTTGAAATTTTCTATTTTTTTCTAGAAAAGTTTTATTTGACTTTCTCACTTTGCAGAAATCCAAATTTTGATTTTTAAAATTTTCTGAATTTTTCTTTACTTTTTATGAAATTTCTGAACGTTTTAAATTTTTCCGGAAAATTTTCTAATTTTTACGGATTTTCTGGAATTCCTTGATTTTTTCGAAATTTTCTGAAATTTCTCTAATTTTCTGAATTTTTTTGTAAATTTCATAATTTTTCTCATTTTCTGGAATTTGCCTGAATTTTCTGGGATCTTTCTGATTTTTATGGATTTTCCTGAATTTCTGTAATTTTTCTCAATTTTCTGGATTTTTCCAAAAAAAATTATTTTTATTGAATTTTCCCGAAATTTCTAAAATTTTTAGGATTTTCTGATTTTCTATTTTTTTAAATTTTTTCTTATTTTTATATTTTTCTGATTTTTTATTAATTTTTTTATTCCAGGACCGAACCGGACTGGTTCAGTCCCGGCCTGACCAATGCCGATTAGATCTCTAGCGGGAACGGTGTCGAAACGGCACTGTTTTGTTTTAGGCATTGTTCATTGGGACATTTTGTCAAACACTTGGTATGCATTAATGTTTAAACTACATTTTCAACACCATGACTTCAACCCAATCTCCGACAACCTTGTGACTGTATTTTGGCCACTATTATTGATCCTACGCCATCTACCCGTTGCCCTCTAACCACCTAAACCCACCGGACCATCGTCCAACCACTACCGGCCGGCTAATACTAAGCCTAAAAAACCTATCTTGAAACTGTTCATACCTAAAACAAACTAGCAATCTGAACAATTCTAATCCAACTAGCTATTTTAACATCCAAACTGTTGACATCTAAATTTTGGCGATGCCGTTAGGTAAATATTGCATAGAAAAATTAGGGATTAAATTTTAACCCCTAACCAAAAATATTAAAATTGCATACATATAGTTTAAGTTCATGTAGGTTAGTTGCATTCCACATCGAACCGGCGGTGGCAAGTGAACTGAAAATCCATCGCGCAAACCGAGCTCGAGCACTGAACGAAACTCGACTCACTCGGAAGACAGGGGCCGAAAATCACAAGTCTAAAAGGCCTTGGTTGTCTTAATTTGAGCTTAAATCAGCCCATTAAGCTTAATTAAAGAAAAGCCCAAATTAATTCAGCCAATTTGGAATTAAATAAAAATTAAAGGATAAAGCCTAAGCCAAAGCCCATTAGGACTAGGAAATCCGGTCAATTAACCTAGGGTTACAATATAAATATGTGACTATACCCTTCAATGGAGGGAGCTCTCATAATTTTCAGAACACAATTCCTGAGAGCACAACAAGAAAGCAAGAGAGAAAAATAGAGAGGGAGGTCCGCCAGTAGATGAGTTATTTGTGTTGTGTCTAACGTTGCTGGTCTGGGTGGTCTTCATCAGAAAATTCACGATTAGTATTCCATCACTTCGCAAGAGCCAATCCGGAGAAAGAAAGAGAGCAACCAAAAGAGCAAAAAAGGAGAAGACTTTCAAGTGGTGGTCTTTGTCTGAAGTGGTCCAAGCCGAGAGAAAGACGGAGGAAGCTTTCACCAAGGGAAAAAAAGAATATTTTCTTTGTCTATCTCCCCTGATTGCACAAAGGAGTCCATCTCTCGGATCTTTGTCCAGAAGGGATTTTTCTTCCTCTGCAAAGAGAAGACGTCCACAAGAGAAAAGGCCAGAGAGAAGAATCTACGCCCTCAACGCAAGAGACACGTGAGGTTGGGTTTCCAAAGTCGTAGTAAAACATCATCGTGGAAGCCATCGAGCTAGATCGTCACGTCCAAACTGCACCGAGACCACCGTGCACCATCGCCGGCTGAGCACTACCATCGTGCATTACCATTCACAGTCGAGAATCACCGCGAACCGAGTTGCTCCTCGACATCCCACGCAAGGCCGCCGCCACCGCCGTCCTCGTGGCCGCGCCCGCCGCTAGCCACAACGTTCCGATCCGCAAGCCTCAATCCGAAACCGAGTTCGAATTCGGAAGATATCCGCAAATTAGGTAAGATCGTTATCCGAATATTTTCCGAAATATTTAATTTCCTAAGTTTTCGGTGTTTGAATATTTCGTGGATATTCCTTGATGTATTGCTAAATCTTAGGATAATATTTGCGATATCCGCAATATTTGAAACACTTAAAATTAGGAATTTTGCCTAATTTAGCAACGTATCTAGACGACTATCCGACCTTATCTCTAAGGTACGATACGCGGCGATACGGAAAATCGTTATCTTGTCCATAATCACTTGGACACGATAATAGATTTTATTTGCTTTCCAAATTTAAACGATCAACTTTCCGTCGATATCTATAACCCTATAGATGTGACCGTTAGTTTGATTTCTTTGCCTCATTTAAATTTGATAAGAAAAATTTTGCGGATTGTGTGGATATTTATTTGATGGTGGTGTTTATCTCTTATTTGATTTTGTTTCTTTAAAAGAAAAGCCAAAAAGATTTGATGCAATTTGAATTGATTTCTTAGAAGATAATGTTGCATGTTTAGAATATATCTAGATAACTTTTTTTTAATAGAATAGGACAACCAAGATTTGCTAGAAAGATAAGATAATTTCTAATTTAAATTAGGAATTAGGGTAATTTGTTTCCTAGTTTAATTAGATATTATTCTAACCTTGATAGTTCATTTCGGTTGATTCTTAATTTCGAATTTTCATAAAAATACCAAAAAGAAGTCACTTTAGGATAGATTAAATTATCTTTTTTTAGAATAGATTGCATGTTAATTAAGGCATTTTTTAATTCCGAATTTCATTTGAAAATACCAAAAATAAATTATTTGTCCGTCATTAGAATTAGGTCACGTCGTCGCATGACATATAGTTTGCATGTTAGGCTGCATTAATCGCATGTTAATTTTTGCACGTCATTACATATAGGTTAGCTTTCATTTAAATAAGTAAAAATCCTAAAAAATATTGAGTGAACTGCTTGTTAATTAGAAATCATATTAGGATTGTTGATGTGATTTTCTAACTAACCATGCAGATGCTTACGTTGTTTCGAGGTAAGTAATTCTCGCAATTTTACAGTTTATTTAATGTTTTGATTATTGGGTGTTACTTTGGTGGTTTGCGCACCCACATGAACACCTCACGTGTTAGTGATTAGGCTATAAAATGGATCCAGACTGCATGCAAAACATTTTTTTGAAAAGAAAAGGTATCGAAAGGGCGTTAGACTAGATCTAACGTAATCAAGTCCCCGAATTTAGAATCTCTGGTTCGTAGGAATAAAATATATCTCCCTATGTTTTATTTAGGTTTCTAATCAACCTACCACAAATAGATTAGTGGCGACTCCAAGCATGAAAACATTTGCACGTTAAGAACTTAAATCCTAAGTTGTGAACTGGTAGGGCTTGGGAGGGCCCGAGTTAAGCTTAGTCTTAATAATCCATTAGCCTGAGAAAAATTTTAGGTCGCGACACAAACAATCATCAAAACAACAAATAGATTGAAGAAAACTAACTTGGACGGCCATTGGCTGTGGAAAGGGGCTTCGGCGAGGTTTGGTTGCTCCGACAAGGTGGTTTTAGGGAACCAACTCATGGTTTATGCACAGTCATGATCCAAAACACATTAAACAAGAAAAGTAATCGATCAAAAATGTGTTTAAGGGATCAATGATCACAAAATCAAGAGGAAAATTACATAATCAAACTCAAAGTATCTCGGACACTCATTCTGGAATTTCATCAAACATATGGCAATTGATTGTGAAGGACTTTTACCTTCTTTACCGGAGCTCGAATCTAAAATTCCGAACCGATTGAGGATGCTATACTGATGCTCCTTCACCTCCTCTTCAAGATGGTGAACTCCGCTTCGCCAGGAAGGTCCTAGATTGGCTGGTCGAAGCTCAGTTTTAGAGCTTCCTGATTAGCCTTTCTTTGGTTACCTAGGGAAGGAGGTCTACCTAAAGAGCTGATTCGCCGGCGCCCTTCTCGTCGGGACGGCGCCAGTCACTCAATCTAAGGGTCCTCTACTTCCTCTCTCTCTCTCTCTCTCTCTCTCTCTCTCTCTCTCTCTCTCTCTCTCTCTCAAGAATTCTGTCGAGCATGTCTTCTTTATGGGAACTGGTTTTTCCCCTCGTTTTGTCCTCCTCCCCAGGGCCGTTCCGAGCACTAACCGACTCCCCAGTCTGTTAGATCAGTTGAGGGTGGACAGCCGGAGACAGCAGGAGATTCTCTAGCTGTCCATTTCGTTTTCCATGTGCTAAAAATGGAAATCCAAGTTGGCAACGAGGCGGGGCTAATCAACTTTTTTAGTCCCTTTTCCTGCGCGTGCCCAGATCGGGTGAAGAAGAAAACCAACCTGGGTCGGGTCGAGTTGAATTCAACCGACCCAGCAAACTCGGGTTGGTCTAATTTTACAAATTTGACCCCATTTTGTCCCAATTTCATGATTTTAACCCCACATTTAGACTTATTGACAAATTTTGCTCTAAAATAAGGGATCGATTTGAATTTTTATCACCATTAAGCCTAAAAACCCTAAATTCCAATTCATGTAAAATGGGTTTTCATTCAATTGAGAGTCTACATGATGTAATTTTGCTGAATTGAGGCCAAAATTGAATTACCCATGCTCGATTACCCTCAGGGAAGGTATAAGTTTTGATCGAAAATGTCCAATTGAGTGGAATCCCCAATTTGAGTCCTAAAATCCCCAATTTTCAATTAATTTTGGGGCTTTTGGATTTTTTCATCAAATTGTGAAATTGGACCGACTAATGTATAATTAAAGGTCCTAGGATCAATTGTTGTGAAGACACCGTAGCCCAAAAATTCCTAGAAATGATTTAATTGAATTTTTGTTGAATTAGTATATGAAATTGCCAAAATTTGGGGAAAACATATTCCCAATTGAAATTTTGTAAAATTGGCGCTTCAGGGATAAAATTAAAATTAAAATGATACTAATGACTATTTGTTTTGGAATTTTTGAATTCCATTTGGTAATTTTCTTGATTTTCTTCCTAGTTTTAACAAAAAAATTATATACAAATCAAAGAAAAATTATTTCGTGTTTAGAAATAGGTTCCTAAGCATGGCCAAGGCTCCTAATCCTAAATTTTGTGATTTTATGTAAAATTGAAATTTTGAATAAAAAATCAGGTGCCAACAATTAGAGAAAAGTTTTTTCTAATCAATGTGATGTTGAAGTCTAATGATGACCCGTCATTTAAGCTAAGCGCGTGATTGCTTATAAGACAGTATCCAGTCAATACTACATCCTAAGACTCCCCACATTACGAGACATATAAATAGGGATAACCTATCGATGAAATGGAAAGGGACTATAAAAATTTAACTCGAGACCTTAGATAATTCCGTGATGGTCTTTTTTAAAAGATTTTCTCGGATCGAGGGATGGTCAAGGATTCGAACATACAATCACAGAGGGCTTCAACCAGCGTCAAAGAAATGCTTAACCAACTCGGCCTATCACTTTAGTGGCGACTCCAAACGTTCATATCTACATTGAATGGACAGATCAATCCAAATCCCCCCACCCCCAATCTCTAATTGCCAACACAAGAACAAACCCAAAAAGAAAATGAAAACCCAGCCAAAAGTGTAGGTTGCACTTTTATGAAGGACCAATTAAATAGCGACATGTCATATATTAATTCTACTATATCTTGGAAGCCACCAAATATATTTTAGCAATATCTTCGGGCATGGTAAAAGCCAAAAAAGAGAGTAAAAAAAGGGGGGTTGCTTTGTTGATGCCAATCGGGGGATTGGGGAAACACTTGCTGTGGGATCCTAGGAAAGTCTGGATCTTTCGCGACTCCCAAACGTTTGTTTCGTTAACTTCCACACTGGTAAGATGCCAACTGTAACGCCAACACCGTCCGGCTACGTCAGGAATTAAGATCTGCTGGCTTGGACACCCAACACCAGCTCAGATGAAACCCACCTAAATGCTCTTTGCGACTTTGAGCACGAGTTTACAGCACCCACCAGCCAATAATATTTAATGCGTAACCGCGATGGTGTCGACAAGCCAATTCGGTTCAAGTGTCCACCGATACCATACCCTATCCAACTATTAAAGGCATCTGTTACCGGGAAAATGACACAAATGATCTTGAATTTTGATTAATATGCAACGTGGTCCCTGAAGTTTTAATTTGTTCAATGCGGTCCCTGAACTTTTAGCCCATCACGTAATATCATCCCTGAACTTTTAATTTGTTCAATTTGTGTATATGAATATATTTAATATTGTCCCTAAATTTAAATTAATAGAAGGATTAACATTGGATAATTCTATATGGTGTAGGGACTAATTTGAACATTTACCAAAAGTTCAGGGACCATAGTTAACAAATTAAAAGTTTAGGAACGTCATTACACATTAGACTAAAGTTCAGAGACTACATCGAACAAATTAAAAGTTCATAACCCACATTGCATATTGGGCTAAGGTTCAGGACCATTTGTGTCATTATCTCTACATTTTTTTTGTAACCCGACCAAGTCTTGACCGGCATGGAACTCAAACCGAAAGAATGGTTCGGATCGGATGGGGTCGAGTCGAGTCGGGTTCTCGTTCTTTTTGTTACTTTGTGATTACTTCATCAAGTTTATGCATCTGCGGTCTGCTTTTTGTGAGGGTGTAAGAATGGAAGAAAACATTTGGCCATTCGCCGCGTTTTGGTCAGCCAAATGAGCCATGAAAAGCTAGTTGATATGCATCAGCGACGAGAGAAGCAACTACGAGGAAGTTTCCAACCGTACTTTGCATTATCGACGGAACAAGGACAGGACAGGAGGAGATTCAAAGGACGACAGATCTTTCCACACCATGGACGGGTTCGCATTACTATCCCCTTTTTGCCATTACAGTATCGTTTTGGTGGAAATCCAAGTACAAAGGATGATACAGAATTTGCGTCTGAGTTTCATTCGGCACCTGGGAATGTTATCGGACAGTGTATCATGTTTAAATCAGGTCGAGACAATCAAGGTGGCTATGGGAAAAAAAATTATCGAATTCAGTAATGTTTTTCAGTTCAATTCGGGTTCAATTCGGATTTGTAACTCGAAATTGAACCGAACCGTAAGAAGCCCGGTACTTTATTCACCATCCTAATCGGAAGGAAACCTAATCCGAAAAAACCCCAATTATTTTGTTCCAGTCGATTCGAGTTTTGAATCGAATGGTTCTTCGTGACATTTCTAATGTAATCATTACTTACAAGTAGCCCCCACCAATAATTTGATGATTTTAACCACTCGTTCTACCATCAATTATCAATTATCCTTTTTCACAACCTTGAAGTATGATTATAACACAAGTGGATCAATCAAAACCTAACATTCTTAGAGATTGTCTCTATCACTAGGCGCACCCGTTAAACAATATTCGCTTGCGATTGATCCAGTGATAAAAGCGCCCTCATATTCTCAGCTCAGGAACCAACAGTTATGGATTCAATTTCTACCCCCAGGGAACCCAGATTTAAGCGAATAGCCGCGACGAGTCGTTATTGTGCTAATTGCCCTCCGGATAGTCAATTAATTAGTTACAATTGTGCCCCTCAATGATAAAGAAAAGGAACTAAACAAGAAAATGTTTCCGATGCAACGAGTAAATTTCATGATGTACCTAGACATTTTCTTATTAAATTTACCTAACGAGTATTTCGGGCCGTCCGTCCACAAGATCACTTTACAGAAGGAAGCTATAATATGGTTATGGTGGTTGCTGAGTCGATGGCCATCTTGTCGGAAGCGACTGAAAGTGCCATATGATGCCTACTCCTGAACAGTCATTTCCGTCTTGATACAGCATGCGAGATTTTTCAAGAAGATCAACTTTTCCTGATTCGGCCAATAGTAACATCACTCGAAAATCATAAGGGCATTAGTACAGTAAAACACACCGAATCATATCGGCCAGTGCTATGGACAACATACATTAATCCCTTTTCCACACTATAATAATCCTGAAAAGATTCAAAAGAAATATAATTGCCCTAGAGCATTCTGAACTTAGCCACTATTACTATTAGCATTACATTGAAAATGGACATCAAGGCATGATCCGGCTAAGGCCGTCGCTATTAACCGTGGGGAAGGATGACGGAGAGGCCGACAGAGACGGCGAACAGAAAGATCAGGAGGCCAGTGAAGTTCATGATGAGCGCCTGTTGACCGTGCTGGAGCTTCAGGAAGATGAATTTCTCGGCCAGACCGGCCTCGGCCGTGCAAATCGCGAGGAAGAAGATGACCGACCCGATGAAGATGTGCCACGGGTAGTAGGAGTCTCTTGCGTAGTTGTTCGCTTTCGGGAATACAAACGAGAAGAAAGCAGCCAGCCACTGAAAAGGGAAAAAACAGTCCCAACAGTCGGTCAGTGTTCTAGTCAGTACATCTCCTACTCGACGGCGAAATCAAGGGTAATCAAGACTTCATATCCTTTCGTGTGCTGATTACCTGCAGACCGAACAAGGAGATGGTGGTGATGCCAAGCCAGGAGTGCAAGGTGTACAAGTTGGGAATATGGGACTCATTATGGAACTTGAAGACCGCATAGACCCCCAGACTCCCAAGCAGGAGAGCAATCAAGTGGAGGATCAGGTGAATCGTTTTCTGAACTTCCCGCTTCGCCGGAATCGTCTTGTACACCATAATAGCTGCATCGACGATCAGTGTTCGTAATCTATTCCATTAGAATCCCGGATTTTGGAGAGACTAAGGTATCCACATAGGTCCCAAATTTATCGGAGTAATTATGCGAATGGTTTGTAAGGAAATATGGAAAGCGACGTGGCAAAGCTCATGTCCACTCAATTGATATCCCCTCCTAAAAATTGCAGATTTTCACGCAAGAAAACATTTATGATTGTGAAAAGAACCCCCGAGATATCAAGGACAGGTGGTCCTCACCTTCTCCTCCGACGAGAATGAATCCGATTACCATCAGGAGCGGATGCAGCTGCAACAAAGAACAGAGCATGCAAATGAATCATGGAGCGGAGTGAACTGAACGGCGCCAACCGCATCTCCTTCAACAAAAGAAGAAGCGGGAAGCGTGTGCTTACGTTGAAAATCTTCTGCTTGTTGTGGGACGACAGAGCCACGCCGTCCTGGAAATTGAGGAGCCAGACGAGGACGAGGGTCGCCACCGCTATCACCAGCAGATGCGCCAGCACCGTCGCCGGAGCCGCGGATAGTTGGAACCTCCTGGTCTTCGCCATGGTTTAACCCTCGAGAGAAAGAGAGAGAGATTCTAGAACGTTCAGGAGGGGGAGAGAGAGGGAGATGTGATGACTTCGAGCAGAGGGAGGCTAGAAATAGGCAAGAGTGTTGTTGTGTTGCGTAACACGAGCGTGCGATTGAGAGGGAGCCGGAGCCTAGCGCACAGCACTACACGCGAGGGCGGAATTCTCTAGTTCTTGGGGGGCCCTTCGGATTTTTACACCCGCGACAACTTCTCCCTTTCTGATTCGAGGACCAGACAGCTTGACCTTTCCGTCGCCGAACGTTGCGTCTTGTTGACGTCGAGATTAGCTAAGAATTCTCTCCAGAGATTCAGATGAAGGTGGCCCCCGGTTCAGATTTCTGCAGTATGCAGGTGAACTGTGGAACGCTTTCGTTTTCTGCATATAATGTCCATGCAGCACATCAAAGTTGACAAGTCATGGATCCTCGTCCCACTTGTTTCTCCAACTTACCATCTAAACAATATGCTAATCATCGCCCTTTTAATCTGATCTCGCAACCATTTCCGTGCGCTCTTAATCTTCCCGATGGCTTTGTTCTGCTTTCGTCGCAAATGTATTAATCATCAAAGTAACTATCAACATTGTCGAGTCACGAAAAAATGTAATATCATCCTGGAAGTTCTCAAAGCCCAAAGCACCGCACCTTCGAGCGTGTCTTGGGTTAAAGGCCTTTACAAGCATTTGGAAATGCAATTGTATCTCTCCAAAACTCTTCAAAAAATTTATCAAACGGCACGTGCATTTGTCCAAGGGGCTTCGGAGCCTAGAACCCCTTGGTAAAGTGGTTCCTAAATGCACCCTAACTCTTACATGGAATTACCAACCTAAATTAGATTGATTTACTAACTCTTGTCAGAATAAACTACCGACTAGTTTTGGATTACCAATTTTTATTTGAAATGCTTATAAATGTTTATTTTTTTCCTTTAACTTATCAACTTCCCAACTGAGTTGCCAATTTTATTTGCCATGCTTTGCAACTCCTTCCATTTACTTCCTCTTTTTAGAGATCAATGTGACCCACCAACTTTTCTCCCATTATTTATCACCTAATATTATGTTACCAACTTTTATTTGAGTTACTCACTGATAATTATTTAATTCGTTCAATTTGCCAACCTTTCTTATCCCTGACAAAATGTTATTTAAATTTCTAAGCAATGTTCAAATTTATCGTTTTTTTAGAAATTACCAACCTTAATTAGAGAATCTAAAAACTTTTCTATGACTAAGTTACCAACTATTTACCAACTTTCATTTTCTTTCAATACCAACTTTTCTCATCTTTTACCAAATTTTATTTATCTTTCTTAATTAATTAAGCCTTAAATTTACCGGCTCTTATATGAAGTTACTAACTTTAATATAAGTGGTTTATCAATTTTTCTCCGATTAAGTTATCAACTAGTTTAGGTGACCAACCATCATTTCAAATAGTTACATACATTATTTGGTTTTTTTTTTCAATTTACCACATTTTTATTGGGTTTCTTAACCGGGAATAAAGTTGGTAATTAAGTCGTCAAATAATAATTGGTAATTTTAAAATGCTAAATTTAAGGTGCTTATAAAAAAAGTTAAAATGGAAGTTGGTTGACAATAAGACACTTTTGTTCTTTTTGCTAGATATAAGAAAGTTGGTTATATTAAGAAAATAAACGTTGATAACTTATTCAAATAAGAGTTAGTAATGCAAAATTGGTTGGGAATTTAATCGTATAAAAGGGTTGGTAATTAAGGCAAATAAATGCTGTAACTCGTGGAAAAATTGATAAGTTAAGAAAAACCAAATAAGCGTTGGTGAGCAATTCAAGAAATGAGATTTGATAATTTCATCCGAGAAAGTTTGTGATTCACACAAAAAGGGTTAACAAGCTCATATAATATCTAGTTAGTTTTAGGCGTTTTTAAGAGAAGTAAATAATTTTAGTTAAAGATGAGAGAATTTCTTTCCGTCATAAATTAGAGAAGTTATTAAGTTAAATCTATCTAATTTAGGTTGATTTGTCAAATGTGGCTACAACGTTCGTTGTATCGTTTCATCTATAGTTGAATCATGTATTGTTCTCTCATGGAGAAGGTCCTGCCGACTGGACCACATAAATTTGGTATTTGATTTATTTTATTGTTCGATTACTTGTTGTTGAAAGCAAGTCCGAGTACTACCAAGCATTAGCCACAGAGAAGCGATATTGCATACTTCTAGCATTTCAAGGCGAGGGCAACAAAAAGGCCAGTTTCGCTTTCGAAAGTCGAACATCGGGCAATCGGGCTTTCAGCACTGAGTTTCCAAACCAAGTGAGTTACAATACTCTGGGACTACTAAGATCAGATTTTCTTCGTCACAGGGCGCATTCGTTTGTCGATCTTAATCTTAGATAAATTTGTGGTAGCCATTACGTCAAGAGCAAAGATAAGCGACAGATAAAGAAAAGATTGTCTTTTCCTTGATGAGTTGAAGGTTTGCGACTCTTTCGCTCCGACCGAACCGTACCTTCTTCCTTGAGTAGCAAGTAGAACTTAAGAGATATACGGGGCAACGCCACAGGCATTGGCCATCACTATTGAGTTGACTTGGATATGCAATGCAAATGCCAAATTTCGAAGACTCCAATGAGTTCTACGTGTGAGTTGGGCCAAGCCCAGTGTGTGTCGGAAGGTTTTGAACGACACGGACTGTTAATGACAATTGACATCACAAGTCCTTGCTCGGTTTAAATAGTCGGTCAACAAAGTCTTTGGAGGACCTGTTCAATGAAAGTTTAGCAATGAAAGACCATTCAAAAGAGTAGCTACGTAAGATAAACGAATTAAAAGTTCAGGTACGAAATTTAGCCCAGTGTCTCTGAACGCATTAAGAATTTAGGGGCGACATTACAAATTTGGTTCGAGTTTAAGGACCACAGTAAATAATTTAAAAGTTGAGGGACGATGTTGTATGTTGAACCAAAATTTATAGACCATTTGCGTCATGCATGATCACTTAGCGGTTTTGATGCCTTAGGATTATAATTTATAAAAACATGCTTGACCACTTAGATAACGACCCTCCAAGTGAGTGATATCGCAAAAAGCACTAATAGACATAAGCATAATCGAGTCCCCAAGTTTAGAATTTATGGTTGTGTAGGAAACGAGACAAACCTTTCACGTCTCATGTGGTTTCTAACCGATCCTAAATGGCTTGTTGCGACTCATGTCGCACGAAACTTCCTTAGCAATTAACTGAAACTTAAAATGAAATCCAACGTCTCGCAAGGTATGGACTTAAGAGAGTCCGCGCCCGAATCAATGGCTATTGGCCTACCTTTTAGGCGATACCCCTAAATTCGTATCTTTTTCCTTGACAGGAAAATAGAGGGTTGCAACAAACATCAATAAGCAATTCAAATGAAAAATTTGAAAAAAAAATTTGGTAATTCGCCCAAATTGGGTTATTAATCTCATATGATACTCTAAAAAAAAGTAAATAAAAGCTACTAAAAGATAAGAGATTTTTTTCTGTGTGCTAGATAGGGGAAGTTGGTGAGATAAAAACAAAGAACCAAAGAAACATCGATAACTAACTCAAACAAAAGTTGAAAACGCAAGATAAGTTGATTATTGATCGAGATAAAAATTGGTAATCACCCTAATTGAGATTGGTATTTTCTATCAAAGTTGGTGTTATCCAAAAAACAAAGAGGAGAGAGAAAGCCTCTCTAATGATAGCACCTCAACTTACTCCATGCGGGCCCATTCTATCAATTTTTGCTGAATAGAAGCAAACTTCAGGGCCCAAAAAGCCCAATTTCCCCCATGTTCGAGCCATGTGAACGAGCCCTCTTTCTGGTCTCAGAGAAAGCCCAGAGTTTGCTGATATGGAGTACCTTATATCCAAAGGAGAAATGGGACTGGAAAGTGTGGGATGAAAGGATGCGAATGGGGCCAAACGGGACTGAGTTCCCTCTATTCACATACATGCATGCATGTATGTATGTATCCATGCGTATCGTAAAATAATCAAACGCAGGTCTTTCCGATCGGGATGTGGACAAACCGCGGAATTCGAGTCAGACCCTCAAGGAGTCGCTTACGTGCGCGCCGCCTTTAAGTGTATCCCTGGCGATTACGAACGACCGTGGACTAAAAGTAACACCGCAGACCGACTTGCCAAACGCATGATTTCGGGGTCCATAATCAAAGCTAAGAGCGCGCAATCTAGAGAACGACAAGGACACAAACGAGGCCTAAAACCACAGATGCCACCGGCGTCGCCGTTTCGTTGAGCATCTGAGAAGCGCGAAAAACTGTAGAGACGACAGGGCCAAACCAAAAGCGTACAGAAGAGCAAAAAGGCACGAAAAGTCTCGTTGTCTGCGTTTTGTTTCTAGGGTTGGTCACACTAAGTCTAGTGAACCTCATTTGGTAAAGTTCACAGGGCATTTTGGAGTCGGGATTTTCTTCCGCGAATCAAGGCAAGTTGAAACTCCGAAGTCCAGCCCCGCACTGTGGACGCACGGGTAGTAAGGGCTCGTGGATCCGTAGCCTAGACCCTCTCGAGCCCCCCTTGAAAATCTACGGGGAAGTGGACATTCTTTTTGCGGCTCCATGTAGAAACTTTGACTCGCAACTTTGTATTTTTTTTGGGTACTTCCATGGATTTCCTGTGCGGAAGTCCGACTTCGACCGCGTACGAAGATGTATGTTTTGTCTGGTCTTGTCATGAAAGTTAGAGATGTCATGGGGACGGTGTAACAGAGCGAGACTCGTCGATAGGGCTTTGGGTGATGGGACGCTTCGACCATTGCGGCTCTCTCAAGGGTTTTGGGTGAAACGCTGCCACGATGGCGTTCCTTGCTAGACACTTGAGACACTTTCTTTGATGACTTTGGTTTTGGGTTTGATCTATCAATTCAGCAAATGCTAATTGCATTTGGCTCGGGTGATCACCTCTTCATAAAAGAATTCGCAAAAATATGTCTAGGGGAGCATTTAGGTAAATTTAGATTTATTTGTATATCCACATTACATATAGATTCCTTCTCTTAGGATTGCATTGCATTTTAAGTTGTATTGTGTGAAATTCTACGTCCATGTTTAGGAAAGTACTTCACTTTTGCCTAGCACATCACATTTGCACATTCATTTTCCTTTTAGGTGTAAGTCTCTTTTAGAAAATCGGTATGAACCTTTCATTCGCTTCTCACCTCCGAAACACTAGCAAAGCAATTCCACTGAACAACTGTTTCAACTGTCTTTGGGTCCATCAAAACACACGGCCTCACCTTGCACCGAACCTTTTGTGTTAATTCCCATCCATTTCGTCTTTCACGGTCACTAGCAGCGAGTGACCATTTTATTGCGAAAACCAAACTCCAACTAGGTATTCAGGCAACTTGAAATATATGTTAACTCGATGAGGATATTTCAAGACAAACTATTTAGTTTGTAGGACTAACCTATCAAAATTTACTCAAGACATATCTAAACGAGACAATCATGATATTGTGTTATTTTCTTTTTTCTTGGTAAGTAATAGGAGTAGGAGTCGACGGTCAAGTGGGAGACTCTTTTGAGCATTGCCATAGGATTTACTCCCTCGGGCGGAAATTAATATTTAATTTGAACTTTGACTACTATTCATTTTGAACGAGCCCGTCAAGTATTATGTCATTAGATGTGAGTTGAGGAGACAGGAGTGATGTTTAAGCTTGATGGTCAAGTTATTTACGCCATGGATGAATCAGGATTTCCTAAGTTTACGAGCGACCGGGGGATTCATGATATATATGAGTCCGATACTCAAGCTACTTAAGCCATTGATGAATCCGGATTTCCTAAGTTTATGAGCAATTGGAGGATTCATGCGAGCTCTAAACCGCATGGAATTAATTCGTGACCAACTCTGCCAATGATATCCCGATGGTTAATGCATATCGTTATTTGGCGTACCAACCATATATTTTTTTTGTAAATTTGATATATACCCCAGAATTTGGATTGAGTGGATCTCATGTCAAGCACCAACCACCTCAGATCTTTGTATTTGAATTTCTCTATGTTGTAACCAGATGACGTGGCAATGGATATCCAATTGACATGTCAGCAAGCAGAATCTGGCAAGGCGAATGGGTTCAACGCCAGGTTGGAGAAATGATGGTCTCTCCCTTCAAGCCAAGGGTCGGGAACAAGTTGGACAGCTACTGACCGAAAGCGAAACACATCATCTTTTGAAGCAAAAAACAAGTTCTCAGCACATTTTTGAGGTCCATCGAAGGCTAATACTAGACCTGTCAAATGGGTGGGTCGAGTTGGGTTTGGGTCGGGTCATAAATGGTCCGACCCAAATTGACCCATTAACCCGTTTATGACCCATTTATGCGCAATGTAATTTTGTTGACCCATACCCGACCCGACCCATACCTAGACCTGTCAAATGGGTGGGTCGGGTTGGGTTTGGGTCGGGTCATAAATGGTCCGACCCAAATTGACCCATTAACCCGTTTATGACCCATTTATGCGCAATGCAATTTTGTTGACCCATACCCGACCTGACCCATACCCGATTAGACCCATATTGCTAAAATACTTCCATATTTAATTAAATATAGGAAAATTCATACCCAAGCTGAAATGAGAGTGCAGAATGAGTGAATGCAAGATTGAGTGAGGATGAGAGAAATGCGTTGAGTTTAAATCAGTTGTAAACTCATTTATGACCCATTTGCGACCCATTTATGACTCATTTAACACTAATATAAGACTTCTACCCATTTATGACCCATTTACTAAATATAACTAACCCATTTATGACCCATTTGCTAATATATGGGTTAAGAAATGGGTTTATGACCCATTTTGATAGGTCTACCCATACCCAATCCATACCCGATTAGACCTATATTGCTAAAATACTTTCATATTTAATTAAATATAGGAAAATTCATACCCAAACTGAAATGAGAGTGCAGAATGAGTGAGTGCAAGATTGAGTGAGGGTGAGAGAAATGCGTTGAGTTTAAATCGGTTGTAAACTCCTTTATGACCCATTTGCGACCCATTTATGACCCATTTATGACCCATTTAACACTAATATAAGACTTCTACCCATTTATGACCCATTTACTAAATATAACTGACCCATTTATGACCCATTTACTAATAAATGGGTTAAGAAATGGGTTTATGACCCATTTTTACAGGTCTAGCTAATACTGAAAAATACATGCAAGTGTTTATAGAGGGAGCTGAGAAAAGAACAACATCTGAATCTCTTATCCAGACAAAAGAGTCAGGTGAATTTTTGAGAAATTTTTACAAGGTTGCGGTGCAAAAACCCCATGCATGGAAAGAGAAAAGCACATTTGGCTATGGATAAGCATTTTTAGGCTGGCGCCACTCGGTTCCCCCCAAGCCCGCCGTCCATAAGGGTGTATTCGAAATCACCTTTAGGGCGCGTTTGATGAAACTGCAAGTTGAGCATCGAAATGTGTAGAATTTTGCATGAGCCGTCAATGTTAGGAGTGACCCGTTTCCACGACACGGGGTAAAGCGCGATTTACGGAGAGAAAATCAAAATACGACACAACACACTTAACTTTCCGCGTCAACATGAAGCAACGCGCTTTCATCTTAATTAAATTATTCGGCATGTACAATAGAAACCAAGACGTTCTAGACTGACAAAGAAATGGCACGAATCCAACACATCATGATAACACGCCAACATGAATCGTCAGCCCTAATAAACTTTGAGTACTATAAGCACCTAATTATGATCGTGAAATCAATTTGATATGTTTCCCACTTTTGTAATTATCAAATTCGAGTCGACTCAGTTTGATAATCATCGAAACCAAAACATCGGTCCCCACGTAATGATTTCTCTGGATTTTTCGATTGATAACAAATGGCAATCGAATAAGGTTTATAAAAATTTAAAACGAGAACCGCCAGAAAGGATATTGATTATATTCATTTCGAGTTATTTATTACGAAAAATCTTAAATTAGTAAGTATGTTTTACCTCAAATTAATTTTTCGATAGTCGGAATGCGATTTTCGAAATGGGACTGCCACGTCAGCGCGTCTCGTCCGGTACCCCGGAATTCGAGGGCGCCCCCCACATTCGCGGTGGACCCGAAATTCAATTTCCTTTTCTCCTTTTCTCTTTGCCATTTCTTTTCCGCGCCATTCAATGCTCGTCGTCGCGCCACGTGTCTCTTCCGCGTCATTTGATTGAGGCAAGAAATAAGGGAGGCTCCTCTTGCGCCGAAATGTGCCGTCCGCGTCGCGCTCCGCACGCGTAGAATTCTGACCTTGCCCGACCTTGCCCTCCTTTATTTACGAAAGTTGCCACCGAACTTTTGAGCGGTTGCAATCTAGTTGAATTCCAATTCCCAATCACAGGTCGGGAAAAATGGCACAAACAGATCGTAAATTTTGATCAGAAATGCAATATGATTTGTAAATTTTTAATTTATTTAATATGATTTTTAAACTTTAATATAATATGTAATACGTAATGTAATCCATGAATTTTTTGTATATAAAAATGTCTAATGTAATCCTTCCAAATGTTTAATGTGATCCCTAAATATTATGTTAAAGTTCATGGATCACATTAGTTTTGGAACTATACTGAATATTATACTCGAGTTCAGGGATCATATTACATAAATTAAAAGTCTATGGACCATATTGCATATTAGACCAATGTTCAGAGATCGCATGTGTAATTAACCTTTACAAGTTCGAGCACGACTCGAGTCGCGTACGTGATGATCCAGATTTTACTCGAGCTCGAATAGAAAATTGAGATATTTTAATTAGAATAAAGTTATATCATTTATAAAGGAATTCTAGCTCGAGCTGTGCTTTATGCGTAGATTCTGTCATCGAGTTTTTTTTTTCTTTTGGATATTCGTTAAACATTCAATCAAAAAAACTTAAGTGGCTCATTCGAATCCCCTTATTAAAAACTTAAGTGGCTCGCGTCCTACGCATCTCATCAGATACGGGTCGAAAATGCGGGCTCTCGACCCATTTCACCACCTCTACCACGAGCGATCGACGACCCGAATCCGAGCCTCGCCGTTCGATCCGGCATTCGAATTACGGTAGTAGCCCGCGGGGCTTGGAAAGCTTGCGAGGGCAGCATCGGCAAAACCGACAGTAGAGCAGAAACGGCCAAAGCCCCGGGGGGGGGGGGAATCGGGTCGGCGCCCGGGTCGGCTGTCCGATTGCCCCGCCCCACGCCCGACCGATTCGTCTTTTTCTGTCCTTCTTTTCTGATTTTGTTATCCGATCTATGTCGAAAAAAAGTATTATTTTCTAAAAAAAAAAGGTGGGATTGAAAAGCGAAACCCCTTTTTTTTATTTTAAACTTTTTGTCTGGGGCGGGGGGCCCGCCCGAGTCCCGCCCTTAATAATTGTCGGCCTCGGGTAATGATCCCGCGCATCCTTTGCGTGATTAAATGGTGCTTATTGCAATGACAACAACAGTTGGCCTCCACTCCCCCCCCCATGATTCTTCCCTCTCGCCTTTTTTTTCCGATTTTGATTTTCTCGAACAAAAATTACACAAACAGTCTCTAAATTTTAAATTGATATATAGCTCTTAATTTTTAATTTTTTTAATATAATCCTTGAACTTTAATCAAATATACAGTGTGATCCTTGAACTTTTAATTTATTCAATATCGTCCCCGGTATTTTTGTTACATGTTCGATATGACAATGTCCGGTGTAGTTCCCGAGAATGGACCACGTTGTACTTTCACATAGTTCGAGGACCATATTGAACATGTATTAAAAAATTTTATGATCACACTGGACAAATTAAAACTTTAGAAATTACATTGACTATTAGGTCGAAGTTCATGGGCTGTATTGAACGAATTAAAAGTCCACGTCGCACATTTGGCCAAAGTCCAGAGATTGTTCGCATTGTTATTCCGTTTTTTTAAAATTTTCCTTTTGCCCATTTTGTCCCTCGCCTCTGATGCGCGTTAGAAAGCGTGATCAATTTCATGTTCGCATTGATTTTTGAAAGTGTCGAGGGAGGGATAAAAAGTGCCCCCCCGCCATCAATCGAGGGTAATCAAGAAAGGAAGATTTGAATCATTTGTCAAATCTCGGCGTCCCATTCCATTCTAATTGGCGAAAATCTTTGGATTGAAGTGGCTCTGAGTTTTGGAAAAGGCGAAAATATCGAGTGGCGAGCAAGCACAGATAAATTACGACGTGATATCTCTTGACTCGAAACAGATAGAGGGCTGGTGAAAAAGTATGTTTGTCGTGAGTTTTTGTCGCATTTCGCCGATTCGGTAACGGTTGACTGGTGCTCGAAAGGGCACCTTCTAACGTTTTTCCAAATTTTCAAACCAAATTGGTTATATCAAAAAAGTATTAACGGAATTTTCAAATGATTGCACATCGGTATTGTTTATCATCGATAAAAGTCAAATTATTTGTATTTTTAATAATAAAAAAAAGCTGCAAGCTAAAAGCGATATCGAAAGCTTATTATATATCAATAGCTAAATGATGAACTGGCATTTTGAGAGGATTTTTCAATGGTTCCCTTCTGTCATGCTTTATTGTTTTTTCACCTAACCTCTCATTTGCAACAAATGTGCTATATTGAGCAGAGCAAAATGTGTGTATAAATATTTTCAACAAAATAAAATTGAGTGCTTAAAAGAAACTGAGGAAAATTTAAGGATTCTTACATGCTTTAAAATTAATATTTTTGATCTCGATAATTTATTATCGTATTACAATGAAATGTGAGGCGAACACAAAATAGACACCCAAATTAAACCTTGCGAAGGGTGGACGGACAAATAAATGATCTATTACAATAAAATTAAATAAAAATTGAAAAAATCCCATAGTCGGTTTTTGCGATTTCTTATCTTTTTTTTTTCAGCTTTCGAAATAATTTTCGCGATTTATAATTTGTAATTTACAAGACTGATCCTTCAATTTCCGAAAAGCAATTAAACACATGCCGAATGAAGATTACATGCTCAAGGATCGTGCGTTCCTTTGGCTTGGACGGAAAGAATAAATTTCCCCACCCTGTTCCTCACCAGACATTTATAAATTAATTAATGTATTTTTAGCATTATTCTCCCCCAAAAAAAAGAAAATATATTCACCATAAATAAAATGGGTAAATTTACAAAAAAACCCCCTAACTTTTGGTCAAGTCCCGAATCTATCCCAAATTTTTTTTGTCTAAAAAAAAACTCTAAACTTTAAGTTCAGTCCCAAATCTACTTCGAACTTTTTTTTTTTTAGAGAAAACTCAAAACTTTAAGTTTAGTCCAAATCTGTCCCAAATTTTGTTTTGTGTAAAAAAAATCAACAAATTTCAATTTATTTTAAAAAATATACCCTGTGATCCAGTCCCAACTTAACGCGACACTTCCGCAATTATAATAAATCCACATCGGCAAAGTAATGGACCTATAGGTACAGACCGACGTCGCATTTCCACTTCGATAACAAATCCAACCTAATAAAAATTGTTGAAATTCTCCAAAATAAAATCATTTTAGGATATAAAAGTTAGGAACGACAATAGATCCACCCCAAAATTTTTTTAATTTAAAAAAAACTAATATTTAGGTTAAGTCCAAATTTGCTTTGAACTTTTTTTTATGTAAAGAAAAGTTCCATTAGTTTGTTGATGTGGATTTATTATCGACGTGAAAGTGCCACGTCAAGTTAGGACTGGATTACGAGATATATTTTTGAAAATAAATTAAATTTTGATGATTTTTTTTATATAAAATAAAATTTGGGATAGATTTGAAATTGGAATTAAAGTTTGGGTTTTTTTAAGGAATTAGGACTAAATAAAATAGCAGTAACCTTGCCTGCCTTGCCTTCTTCACCACTTCTCTCTCTCTCTTTCCCTCCCCTGTAGCCTGTGGCGATTCCACACGTCTCTCTCTTCCTCCTTCTCTGGCACGCCTTCGCCTGTCATTCATACGAGCACACGGCGCATTGCAGACCCACCGAGTAAAAAGGAAGAAAACCCGCCATTGATTGAGCCAGAAACAAGAAAAATGTCAGCTTCATGGAGTGTGATGAGCTGCATGTTCTTCGCTTGCTGCTCGCTTCTCGCCGCTCTTGCCGTCGGGTCGCCCGGGAGTTCGAATTTGGAGTCGCCAGTCATGTCTTTCGATGAAGGGTACACCCACCTCTTCGGAGATGACAATCTGGTCCTTCACGGAGATGGGAAGTCCGTTCATCTCTCTCTCGATGAGCGCACAGGTTCTTGTCTTTTTTTTGTCTTCTTTTTTTCTTGAATCATTCTAATGTAATGTGGGGTTGGCTTTGATTGGGTTCGTGGGGTTGCAAAAAATTCGCTTTTTTTAAACGACTCTGTTTGTGTTTTTTGAATGTGAATGCAGGGTCTGGATTCGTGTCTCAGGATCTTTATCTACACGGGTTCTTCAGTGCTTCGATTAAGCTGCCTGCGGATTACACCGCAGGGGTCGTGGTTGCTTTTTATGTGAGTAAGCTGTTCAAGAACTTTAGTATCAAGCCATCAAACCTCATATGTTTTTGTTCATTTCTTTTGATATTCTTTTTGACATTTGGCTCTGTACGTTATGCATTGAAATGTTTCCTAGCTTAATCACAAGCTATACTCTGGTGACTGCTTGTTGCTGTCAATTCTTCCACGTTGGGCTTTGGAAACAGGTTCAAGTTGCTGTTTCTAGCTCTCCTGGTTGGTTTCACATATCCAGATGAAATGAACATAACATGCGGTGATTTGTCCTTGGAAATTGTACTTAGTTGATATTCTAAACTATTTATGAGTCACTATGGTTTTTCGCGTGTGAGAAATGAAAACATGGAGATGTGTAGTATTCTCTGTTTTTCTGTTTGTGTTTCCAAGACCGAGGTCAGTAGGTCACCTTCAGTTGATATTGTTCATCCCAAGGAGGAAATTTTTCATCTAAGTTTTTGCTTTTATGGTTAATATTTGAATTCTGTTTTCGAGAAGTTGATTGGGGCAATCAATACGTATAAAGATTTCCTTGTTCGATTTCTTTAGGTTCTTCCCCATGTAAAAAATGGTGGTGGTGTTGTTGTTACAGCTTCACTAATTATCTTGTTATGAAGTGCAGATCTTTTAACTGATTTTCCCGAATTGCAAATATTTTATTTCAGATGTCAAATGGGGATATATTCGAGAAAAGTCATGATGAAATCGATTTCGAATTCTTGGGAAACATCAGAGGCAAAGATTGGAGGGTGCAGACCAATGTTTACGGGAATGGAAGCCTCGGCATCGGCAGAGAAGAGAGATATAATCTCTGGTTCGATCCCTCCGACGATTTCCACCAGTACAGTATTCTCTGGACCGATTCTCTGATAGTGTGAGTACCGATCAGAATATGGTGACCCTCAATTTTCGGTCTCCCTTCATTCTATTTGCACATATGCTCACATTAGATCTTCCAAAATCTTGAGGAGTTGGAGCAATCGCTGTCACTAAACTACCGTTACTATATTCTCATTAGTGATTCCCATGTGGGGTTCCATGAATTTATTTGGAGGTACTTTGATGGTTCCTGGGGTGATCTTTCTTTTGGCCCGATATTTGCACCCCCTGTTTTCACAAACTGCTGGCATATCAAAGATGATGTCGAGGAGCTATTTTGGTCACTTCGATATGGCAGCAGACCTTAGGAAAAAACTTCTTTGAGTGGGCCATATACGTGCAGCTACTTTGTTGGTTGATGTTAAACAGACTGCATTTTGAAGAAATTGTTGTTTGATACCCTGCTGATCATCTTGCTATATAAGAGCTTTGATTTACTGTTCATGGTAATTTCATATGGGTTGGTGCAATGTCATGGATGGGGTGCTGGTATGTGGTTTTGTAATAGGAAAGGGAACATAGTTGGAAACTTTTGTGGAGATGTTTTTTTTTTTTGTTAAGGTAACTTTTGTGGAGATGTTTTTTTTTTTTTTTGTTAAGGTAACTTTTGTGGAGATGTTCATATAGGTAAGATTCTACAAAGGTCATAACATCGAGAGCACACGGTGTTACAAGATAATCCATATATCTAGTTCCACTATGCTGATACCAGACATCAGAGAGGCTTATTTATCATATTTTAAGACAGTGTCTAGAGTGACTTTCCAGTTTGGCATTTTCAGTTGCCCTTGGTTTTTTGTTTCTTGTCATCGCAATTAATTCTATGTATTTGCTTGTTTTCATTGTTTCTTTTCTACAGATTTTACGTAGACAATGTGCCTATTAGAGAGGTGAAGCGAACAAAAGCCATGGGCGGAGACTTCCCCTCTAAACCGATGACCTTGTATGCTACAATATGGGATGGGTCCAACTGGGCTACCAATGGAGGCAAATACCGAGTGAACTACAAATATGCCCCCTACATCGTCCAATTCTCTGATTTAGTCCTTCATGGGTGTGCAGTTGATCCTATCGAACATTCGTCAGCATGCGACGCAGTCCTTCCTTCGGGATCGATCCCTACAGCCATTACACGCGAACAGAAAGTCCAAATGGAGAACTTCAGGAAGAGGCACATGACTTATTCGTATTGCTATGACCGAGCTCGGTACAAGATTCCTCCTCCAGAGTGCATCCTAAATGTGAAAGAAGCCAAGCACCTCCGGTCGTTCGATCCCGTCACGTTTGGCCAAGGCAAGCGGCGTTTCACAAAGCGTCGCCACCACCGTGCATCATCTACTTCCATGTGAGTCATGCCCACCAATTGTTGATTCGATTCTACGAGGCTGTCTGCAAAATTTTACTGTGAATAGGCGGAGAGAGACAAAGGCGATATTGGATATTGATGTCGGGTCGATTTCATGTATAGTTTCGTGATTCCATTATGTTTGTGGGCCAAAAATCTGTCATTGGTGTTGTTTTTTTTTTTTTTGGGTAAGGTAAGGATTGGTATAACTTTTCAACTGTCATTGGTGTTGTTTGTCTCTGGCTTTTGCTGAATTCAATTTGGTGGATATGATTCATGTACTTTGGGCATAACTCATTGCTTTTTAGCTTCAATAAACATGTTGGCATGGTGGGGGCATCAGTCTGCTTGCACTCATGCAATCAATTGTGTTTCTGTCCCCTCGTAAGCATCAGCATGACTTGGGTTGTCCTCTTATATATGGGTATGAATGGGGTGTCATTTGTCAATAAATCTTCTGGGTCAGAGGGGAGGGAGATTTTGTCGGAGGCCAAATGGAATCCCAGGTTCACTTAAGCATATGTTATTCCTCAGAGGGGGCCTGGTCTGAAGGGAATAATGGTTTTCAAAGGTTGTTGCTTTGAGTTTGAGCGGTGGTTGAGAGAGAGAGAGAGAGAGAGAGAGAGAGAGAGAGAGAGAGAGCATCTCATGGTTGCCATTTAAGCTATCACTTTTTTTGAGCATAGAGACAAGGTCCAAGTGGGAACCAAGCCACACCAACTCACCAAGGACATTCCCATGCGTCCATTATTTGCCAGTTCCGGGCGGGGGTCGGGAAATTTTCTAACGGGCATTGCTTATATCCCGGTTTCATCGGGCGCGCATTCCTCGAAATTTCTGAAAATCGATGCGAACGCTTGCTTACCAAACCTTAAACTGCCTTCTTAAACTTAAATTAAACAGAAGAAGGGAAGAGAGGAAAAGTAAGTATTGAATTAGACACCTCCTCCCATGGGTTGCTAATGAAAAGAGTGGGTTAGCACCGTCTGAAATCCTTGAATAGGTGCAACTAGAAAGATTTTCCAAAGGAAAAAAAAAAAACCGGAATGGGCAATCGATTTTCTCTTTTCCAGCTCAATGGTGGTCCTCCTTTTTGGAGGTTATGTAATTAAAGAAAGGCTACAGGGCTGGTTTTGCCAGCTCCATGGATTTTGCGTACGATCTCTTTTTGCCCATTTTAGGCATTGGTTTGCTGGCATTGGAAAGGAAAATTGAATTCGCAAAGGGTGCTACCACTTGCAGGAAGTGATGAGATCGGCTGAGTGTGGATATTTTTGGTGGGTGTTTTCCTGCTGCTCTTCGATTTTTATATAATTCATAGGAAAATGTTAGATTTTCACAATGATTCTTTCATGAGTTCTTGAGAAGGAATGATAATGAGTAAAGTGCCGTGATTATGTGACGAGAAGAAGGTAGTCATTTCAATGGAAAAATGCGGCGGCAAAGTTTTCGATGTGCTTAATACCCTTAAAATCGCGCATGTGAGAAGTACTTGCAAAGCACCGGCTGCTTTGAGATGTCACGTTCCTTTTGTCAAAGTAGTGTCCCTATTTTAGACTTCTGAATTAGGAAAAAAACCACCAAAAACCTCAAACTTTGCCACTTGTGACACATTTATCTCGAATTTTTTTTTGTGACACAAAAAATCCCAAACTTTGCTTTTTGTGACACATTTACCCCAATGTATTTAGTTCATGGGCATTTTTGTCTTTTTGCTTTTTCTTTTTTTTTTTCCTTTCCGACTTCGGGGGGCCCTCGCTGGCGTCGGGCTGCTCTCGCCGGATCCGGTGAAGGCGGTCCTCGCTGGCGTCGGGCGAGGTTCGCCCTCGCCCGACTCAGGCGAGGTCGACCCTTGCCGACGTCGGCGAGGGCGGCCCTCGTTCGCCCAGGTGAGGGCGACCCTTGCCGGATCTAGTGAGGGCCGCCCTCACCGGCGTCGAGCGAGGGCGGCCCTCGCCCGATCTGGCTCGGGCGACCCTCGCCGGCATCGGGCGAGGGCGACCCTCGCTCAACGCCGGCGAGGGTCGCCCTTGCCAGATTGGGCGAGGGCTGCCCTTGCTCGACACTGGCGAGAGGCCCCCTTGCCAGATCCGGCGAGGGCGGCCCTCACTAGCGTTGGGCGGCCCTCGCCAGTGTCGGGCGAGGGTCACCCTCGCTCGATGCTGGCAAGGGTCGCCCTTGCCAGATCGGGCGACCCTCGCTCAATGCCGGCGAGAGTCGCCCTCGCTCGACGCCGGTAAGGGCCCCTCTCGCCGGTGTTGGGCGAGCATTACCCTCGCCTGGGTGAGCGAGGGCTGCCCTCGCCCGGCGTCGGCGAGGGCCGCCCTCGCTCGCCCAGGCGAGGGCGACCCTCGCCCTCGTTCGCCCAGGCGTGGGCGACCCTCGCCCTCGCTCGCCCAGGCGAGGGCCGCCCTCGCTCGATGCCGGCAAGGGCACCCTCACCGGATCCGGTGAGAGCAGCCCTCGCTCGACATCGGCGAGGGCCCCCCTCGCCAGAAAGAAAAAAAATAAATACAAAATACAAAAATGCCCATGGACTAAATACATTGGGCTAAATGTGTCACAAAAAACAAAGTTTGGGATTTTTGGTATCACAAAAAAAAATTCGAGGTAAATGTGTCACAGGTGACAAAGTTTGGGGTTTTTGGTGGTTTTTTCCCTCCAAATTACACTTCTTCCAATTAACACACTATGATATCGATCAACTTGTTCAGGACTTGAAATTCACTATCATGATGTCGTCTTTATTGTGTAATTTCTAAGGATGATAATTGAAGATAACAAAAAAAAAAAGGAAATTGCATTGTGTTGAGAAATATCAATCCGCAGGCGTGTACAAAGAGATGTTAATGAAAACAAAGGTATGCCTGGGCAATCCAAATTTCATAAGGTGGAGAGTGATTGAAACCGTTCCGCGGTTCCACACTCATCCGCTTTTAGGATTAAATTGTTCAATCATCAAAAGATTTATGGCTAAATTGACACAAATAAAATATTTATGACTAAATTGACAAATCGTCCAAATGTTTATGAATAAATTAATATAATTGAAAGGTGTAGGACCAAATTAGCCTCCGTACAATAGATTTGTGACTTTTTGGATAATTTTCCCGAGTGTGAATTTCTAAATATACAAATGCAGCAACAAAGTTTCAATTTGATTTCGATCTTTTGCTTTTGGCATTTTGTTTTGGACTCTTAGGCTCCGTTAAATTCGCGGAAAATAAATGATTCAGATAACGTTTTCTTAGAAACGATCGCTTGTACTGCTTGAAATCATTAGTCAATAAAAATCGTTTTCATTACCGGCAACAATTAATATCTAAACATTTTTCTAGACGATAAAAATATTTTTCGTTCGTTCGTTTTTGCAAGTGATATGATCCATCATTTTTAGGAAAATACTTTCCAAATCATTTATTTTTCGCGAAATAAAAATAGCCTTGAAATTTGAAACAAGGATTGCCTGAAATCTCAACAAACATGTATTTTATTATTTAAAGTCACTTACGATGTCTTCCCGATTTTTGCAAGTAAACCTTTTTTTGTCTTCATTTTTTGGAAACAGGCCTAAGAGCATTGAGCTTAAATCTTGAGTAGGCCGACGAGAAAAGGCCCAGATTCAAACAGTTTCAGCTTGGCACTTCTACGCGTACGCCGAACCCAATAGACTCTCTCTCTCTCTCTCTCTCTCTCTCTCTGATTTTAATCATATTTTCAACTTTTTACATTGCACATAAAGCAATTTTGAAAAGACGAAAACAAACCCCAAATCGCGTACGCGAGATGCGCTTGCGCCGCGCCGGCCACTTTTTCCGCGGTCCGATCGACGACGTAGGAAGCTGGTCGAGATTGAACGGAAGGTTTTCCCAATTCCGGCCTCTAAATCGTGCTCCCGCCGATTAACACGACACGACATCAATCGATGTGCTCAGGAATCCGAAATACCCAGCCACGCCACGACGGTGTTACCGTTTTACTTGCATCGTGTTGATTCGAAGGTGGTGCTGCTGATGTGACGAAGAAAGCCGCACTCGTCACACGAGCGTGCGACAGAAAGCACTTCAGCGTTACCTGAGAACGACTCAGCCTAGGAAGGCTGGAAGAAGCTTCGTCCATTGCTTTTTTTTGAGCTTTCTACGTCCTGGGGGGAATATCCGGAATCTAAGACCGCATTATTGTACCCTTTGCAGTTTGCACTCGAGTCGTTCAACCCGTGGAAAAGATAGCCGATGTAGATTCAATGGCCAAATTCTCAAAAAAAAAAGAGCACAAACTTTACTTTGAAAGAGAATTTTGAAAGATGGAACGCGCATAGTTTTATCGTTGGTCCGACAACCAACACCCTGGAATAGCAAAGCAATAAGAGTAAAGTGTCGGAAAATGAATTGTAGCTCTCTGTGATATAAGGATTATGCCTGTAGACTAGCGATACATTAATTATGTTACACTATAATCTCATAAAGTGATCATTAATTACCGAGATTTATAACAATAAAGTCGTAATATGTGCTAGAAAATCACTAATCTTTAATAATCATAATGGTCCATTTTTGAAATAATAAGTGATACCATGCCACCCTGATAGAGAGAGGAACAAAGGGACTAGAGAGTGAAATTTAGCAGACCTCCATAATGCACACATGTAAGTTGCAAGAGATAGGTAATAGCTACTCGCGTGGGTTGTGTATTTGTCATTGCGACTTTAATTATGCTTACACCAATAATATATACTATGGTTTTTCGTAATTAACACTAGACGGATAGCTTAGGACATAGTCAACATGTGATAAGATGGATTATAATGCAAGCAAACTCACATTGAAACTTTTGCACTATGTGACGTGACGATAATCAATTGTATTTTCAGACAATTAAACAAGGCGATACTATAGTTTTTCGTAATTAATGTGAGATGGATAACCTAGGACATAGTAAACATGTTATTAGATGGATTATGCTACAAGCAAACTCGCATTGAAACTTTCGCACTAAGTGATGTGACGGTAATCAATTGTATTTTTAGACAATTAAACAAGGCAACAATCAGATCAATCAGCCCCACTTTGCATAGAATCGCGGTTGAATTTGGGTCTTGCAAACTGCACCAACCCACAGAGTCGATACCGCGTCGCTCTCATTCTTGAAAAAGGACAGATTGAAGTACACATAATGCCTCTAAAAAATTATAAAAATCATCAACGTCAACATTGGCCGTGCCACATAAAACGACTGATGTTTACGTTAGCGATTTCCCGCAAAATTAGCCGAAAAAACTCAATTGACAAGTTGTCAAAAAGTTTAACACTAAATTGGTCAAATTAAAACATTTATGACTGAATTGACACAAACGCAATAAGTTTAGGACTTTTACGGTAATTTCTCCCGGATTTAGTCTTGGTCTTGATTAACATTAACATTCATTAAAAGTTTCATATAATGCCACCGAATGACAACAAAACATATATTTTGTAACTCACTCCAAACATAGTAGTCTCATTGATGAAATTCTTGCATTAGGCTGGGCAAAACTACATAGCTACTTATACCACATGACAAACTTTTACATTAGCCACTTAATTGAAAATTTGACATTACATAATCAAAACTCTTACAAGTGGCAGTTGCTCATAATATGGAGAAGAGAGGCTTGGCAGTGCTCCATTGGTGAACAACCTGGCCTTCGATGTCGTAGAAAACAACGTCGATCTGGGCTTTCCGTGACCTGCACGGTCATGAACCCTTGGCCATCGTAGTACAACTTGAGCTCCTCCGGATTTGGCCAGCTCACGTCGCCCCTCCACGCCTTGGATCCACCTCCACTAGTCAAGAACTGAATAGGACTGCACTTGAAAGGAAAGATAATATTTAAAAAGGTGCATCGAAATGACATTATTCTTGTCGAGAGATCACCGGTGATCTGGTTAAAAACAACTACCTGTCGGGAGTGCTGATGTGTTCCAAGCAGTGGTCGTGGCCGTTTATGTAGAGATCAACGTTGTTTGCCTGGATAATTGCACAAGATACAGATGAGAAAGGCGATTAAATTGGCTGATCAAGCGACATATATGACATAAAGGCGATTAAATTGGCTGATCAAGCGACATATATGACATTATCTTAGCTGAAGGGACCTGAATGATGGGAAGAAGCTGAGCGACCAGCTCGTCGGTGTTTTTATGGTGTCCGGCGCTTTTGATGGTGTGGTGACCTACTACGATCTTCCATTTCGCTCTCGACTCTCTCAGAGCCAAATCCACGTCCTGTCACAGCAGTCTAAGAGATCAGTTCTTCGTTCCACAAGAATAGTAATCAAGAATAGCTGAATAGTAGATCTTAGCGAGCTCGTAGTCCTCTGTATTCAGCCGAGGTCGAAGGCCACGAGGGAGAGCTCCAAACAAGGACATGGACTAGGGTTTTGCCGAAATGTTCCACGCGTTCCGGTCCATGGCATGTCCAAAAGAGAACTTGCGTACTTGTAATGTTCAAATGCATGTTTATCAACAATGTTTGATGAGCACACGAGATGAGACTGAGATTATTACCTTGAGGAGGTTGGAGAGGTAACGCTCTCTGGGCAATACACCGCTCCAGTCATAGACGTCTCCTTTGGGCTTCGTGAAGTACTTGTCCACAAAAGGAGTCGTGTCCACGAAGAACAGCTCAACAATCTCTGTCAGAACCCGAAACACAATGAACAAGAAAACATATTAAATTATCTTAAGCCCATCTATTTCGATCGCGAAGATCTTTCATTTGACTTTGTCCTAAAAGCTTAGGGGGCATAAAAGGGGGTTGGTCCTAGCTATCATGTTTGCTGTACCGGCATTAACGATGAAGGATCGCAAGCAAAGCCATCTGCTGTCCACTTTCCTAAGGATTGGGCTCAGCTGTGCCTCCACGTCGCCCCTGTAGTCATGATTCCCCAAGACTGGAAAAGCAACCACAGAAGAAATTATTATAAAAGAAACGACCCCTTTTCATATTCCTTTTGAATATTTCATAGCTACGCTATGATTTCCCCCACTTATTTTGTAGGGTTTCGGGGGGAATATTTACCGTTGTACCACTGCTTTTGCAAGCCGGGATGCGTATAGATGTTGACGAAGGACTCTTGGAAAGCCGGATCGTCGACGCCCGTGAGCCCGTCTTCGTAGAAGTTGTCGCCGGTGGAGACCACGAAGTCGATGTCCAGCTTCTCCCCAATTATTCCCATCTATAGATATAATATGAACAAAGATTAAGATATTGATAAGCTCACATCATTCAAAGAATATACGGCCAGAAAAAGAACGACGACTCTTTAATGTCCATGCGGCGCAGGTTAGAAATTATTTAAACAAAAAGATAAGGTGGCCAGATCATACGAGAAGATAAATATATTCTGAAGTGTTTAGGGTTGGACCCATGTAAAACATACATCCCTATGATATTTAAATAAGTTAAGGTTTGGTTTTATTATAGTTAATTATATCTTGGGCTTTTTTGGTTTTTGACCAAAGGCGAACTTGAGTCGAAAATTTTACTTTGTAATAAACTCAAAGAGGGAGTGCTATTTGCATAGATAGGCTTATCTGGACCGAATACACATAAATAGATTTGTCCTATAGTAATTGGTGGGGGAGGTACCCACACGCCAACATGAAAAGGAAAGAGCACATGGAATCTACAAGAGAATAATACCCTCTCGAGAATGTGATTCTACTATTTAAACATGCCACGTGTTCGTCCCTCATTGGACGAGAACTGTTCAAATGGACATTACAGAATCTCTCTCGGCTCAATGGAATATTGGCCATATTGGCCAATGCCTGCTAAGGTCTTCTTGATCCGTCGTGGCCAACAGAGCAGACAAAGATAAGTTGAGAACCAAAGCTTTTGATCAAGTTGATGATGACTGAAACATTTACACTAACAGATCTATGATGTCTGCTTTCCTAATATACGATTTTGTTCATGTAAGTCGTCGAACACTTGGTAATAATTAAGAAAAATCACGTCAGAACAGAACCACACCAATCTATAGTTTCCAAACAAGTTTTAGCGACGCGGAGGGTCCGAACTCAAGACGTTCCTCTTCTTGTGATTAACGATGGTATTTGGTTTGGAGAGAAAAAGAGACTAATCAGGTGTTTCATGTGGACGCTGGTTATAATAACCTTGTTCAAAAGGTGGGGGAAAAAGAAGGCAAGATGACACGGCAAGTCATGTAAAAAGTCAGACAAGGGAGGAAGCGAGAAAGACAGAAGCGTGACCTGGTGAGCAACTTCGGTTTGGTTGTAGTCGCCTCGTCTTCCCCAATCTCCGACGACCAAGAACGTGAGAGACCCATCCGCTTTCGGCGACTCTTCAAACCGTTCGAGTTCACCCAAAGAAGAGACCAGACAGAACCCTAGGACAAAACCAAGGACCAAGAGCTTGTTCCACAGGACAGCCATGGCGTCTGTTCTCTTTAGAGCGAAATGCGGGAGAAGAAGAGAGAGAGAGAGAGAGAGTAGAGGTAAAGAAAGAAACACTAGGGATGGGATGAGTTTCTTCTTTACACGTCAAGCTTGAAGGCAAGCAACTCCTTTTTTATGCCTTTGGGAAAGCGAAATGCAACAGTGTCGAAAGAGATCGAGGATATTATTAAAGTAAGGGGAGATGGTTTCCGATATTAGCCCGTGGGATCGGTATTCGCGCGAATCCGTGGGCATTGAAGACTAATAACCCACAAATTGACAAGGGCGAGCCCATGAGAAACGGGGGGTCATTTCCCACTTAGGTTATCGCCCTCACTAGTTTACATGAAGAAAAAATAAATTTTGTTGATCCATGGACCCACTTAGGTTATTGCCCGCGCTAGTTACAAGGAGAAAAATGAATATGTCGTTGATCACTAAACTTTGGTTTTCACTCCGTAAGCCGGTAAAGAATATCTTTTAACATGCACGACTTTTCGTACATGTATGTGGGGATGTCGGGTACTGAAAATTCGACATTTGTACGTTAGCAAAGAAAAGACACCTATTAATAAGGCACTTTATCATCTTGAAAAATAATACTAAGTTATTGATCGATGTTTAAATCTCTTAACACTTGTTTCCTTCATTATAGCACAAGCTATTCATTTGAGTCTCTAATTACCGTTCGATGTAGCCATGCCTTTATCCTTCATTCGCAAACTTCCCTAGCCACGAGCTAAATGACAGCGATTTACCATTGCTTTCTTCGCTTGCAGTGTGCATTTCGTGCATGGAAACTGTCGCGACCTAAAATTTTTCTTAAGGCTAATGGATTGTTAAGACTAAGCTTAACTCGAGCCCTCCTAAGCCCTACCAATTCGCAACTTAGGGTTTAAGTTTTTAACATGCAAAAGTTTTCATGCTTGGAGTCGCCACTAATCTATTTGTGGTAGGTCGATTAGAAACCTAAATAAAACATAGGGAGATATGTTTTATTCCTACGAACCAGAGATTCTAAGTACGGGGACTTGATTACGTTAGATCTAGTCTAACGCCCTTTCGGTACCTTTTCTTTTCAAAAAAATATTTATGCATGCAGTCTGGATCCATTTTAACTTAGTCACTAGCATGTGAGGTGATCATGCGGGTGCGCAAACCACCAAAGTAACACCCAATAATCGAAACATTAAATAAATTGCAAGATTGGGAGAATTACTTACCTCGAAGCAACGTAAGCATCTGCATGATTAGCTAGAAAATCACATCAACAATCCTAATATGATTTCTAATTAACAAGCGGTTCACTCAATATTTTTTTGGATTTTCACTTATTTAAATGAGAGCTAACCTATATATATAATGACGTGCAAAAATTAACATGCGATTAATGCAGCCTAACATGCAAACTATATGTTATGCGACGACGTGACCCAATTCTAATAACGGACAAATAATTTATTTTTGGTATTTTTTAAATGAAATTCGGAATTAAAAATTACTCAAATAACATGCAATCTATCTTAGAGAAAATGATTGATCTATCCTAAAGTGATTCTTTTTTTGGGATTTTTATTAAAATTCGAAATTATTAAATGTCCTAAACAATCCACTAAGATTAAAATAATCTTTAATTTAAACTAGGAAATATGCAACCCCTAATCCCAATTTAAATCAAATAATTATCTTATTCTTTTTGGATATATTTAAGATTCCCTAAGCATGCAAAATTTCTAATTTAAATCTAACTAATAAATTTTTGGATTTTCTTTATTTAAAAGGAAAACAATCAAATAAAGATAACAATCGCGTTCAAACAATCCACGCAATCCGCAAGATTTTTAAACTCAGATAAGGCAAAGAAATCAAACTAACGGTCATATCTATAGGGTTATAGATATCGACGGAAAGTTGATTGGTCAAATTTGGAAAGCAAATAAAATCTATTATCGTATCCAAGTGATTATGGATAAGATAACGATTTTCCGTATCGCCGCATATCGTACCTTAGGGATAAGGTCGGATAGTCGTCCAGATACGTTGCTAAATTAGGCAAAATTCCTAATTTTAAGTGTTTCAAATATTGCGGATATCACAAATATTATCCTAAGATATCTAATCAATCACGCAATAATCATGGAATATTCAAAATATTCAAACTAAGAATTTAAATATTTTGAAAATATACCGGATAGAGATTTTTACCTGATTTGCGGATTACTTTCCAAATTTGAATCACCGGTGGATCGGGATAGCGGAATGGGATGATGGTGAGTGGACCGGCGGCGCGACGTCGGGAACGGCGGTACGATGTCGGGAACGGCGGCGTCTCGCGTCCGACTGCGGGCTTGCTAGTGTTTTGCTGTTGATTGGTCGGGTGAAGGGACACCAAGGGAGCTCGCGGTACCGTGGAGGTGTAGCAAAATCAGATGACGAGCAGCGATGGTGCGGGGGCTAGACTCTTTGTCGGAACTCAAGCTACTCGCAACTGGGTTCGTCAGGGATCGCGATAAGCTCGCAATGACAGCAAAAGAAAAAAATCAAATACTGCTCGGCTGATGGTCTTGCGGATCAGGTGGCCCCTCGGTAGTGCTCGACCAAGGAACCTGCAAAACAGAAACTTCAGTGGGATGACTCGGTCTGGACTGCAAAGTAGTGTCAGAGACCATCGGGTTGAGCAAGAAGCAGTGGTGTCATCGGTGTAGGGAGCTCGTGGGCATGAGGCACGGACGTCGGTGGTGAGGCTCGTTTGAGTGAGAACTCAGCCGAGGCTTTCCTTGTCTTCACTCTATCCCCCTTTTCAAGTGTTTCTCTCTATGGTTCTGTGATTTCTCTGAGTGTTGTCAGAGAGCCCCGAAAGACCTTCCTCTGTTGACCGAGTCTTCTCAATCTCTCTTTACGTCTGTAATGCGTGTGTCCCCTCTCAAAATTCTGATCTCTCCCCCAAAGACGTCCAGAATGTGGAGAGCTCCTCCCTCACTTTTCTCTTTTGGTTTCTTCTTTTAATGGCCTCCAGTGGAAAGAACCGAGAACAATTTTTCTCTCTAAAAATCTGATTTGAAAATTATGAGAACCCCCCTCCTGAGTGAGGGGTATAATCACATATTTATATCGCAACCCTAGGTTAATTGACCGGGTTTCCTAGTCCTAATGGGCTTTGGCTTAGGCTTTATCCTTTAATTTTTATTTAATTCCAAATTGGCTGAATTAATTTGGGATTTTCTTTAATTAAGCTTAATGGGCTAATTTAAGCTCAAATTAAGACAACTTCGACCTCTTAGACTTGTGATTTTCAGCCCCCGTCTTTCGAGTGAGCCGAGTTTCGTCCGGTGCTCGAGCTCGGTTTGCGCGATGGATTTTCAGTTCACTTGCCACCACCGGTTCGATGTGGAATGCAACTAACCTACATGAGCTTAAACTATATGCTATGCAATTTTAATATTTTTGTTTAGGGGTTACAATTTAATCCCTAATTTTCTATGCAAATTATTATTAAATGGTCAGTCGAAATTTAGGTGTCAACAGAAACAAACTTCCGCATTAAGTTGTCGCAAAAAGAAAAGTCTCGTACATGAAGGGAGATTATCAAGTAACGCAGTTGTGGAAGAAAAGTGGAGAGAAAAAAGGATGTCTTTCCCTATCCTAACTCGCTTTCTGCTCCTTGTTTTCTTCTGCTAATCCAAGCTTATGCTGAAATGAGGGATTATAAGAAAGCAAGATCGAAGACAGGAAGAAAAGGGTTTGGGAGAAATTTAATGTGTATTTTTCTATATTGTTCGATACTCAATGTACATACTTATAATACAATGTGAAAAAGAATAATGGAGATAGTATATTTTACAAATCAAATCCAATCCCATTGATCCTTGCGTATCGATCGCAATCTAAATAATATCGAAGATATCGCATATCTTCCAACACTCTCCCTCAAGCTGATGACTTGTAGATGTCCAAGACACCTAGCTTGCTCGGTAGATATGCGTGTTGTTTCTGACAAAGGGGTTTAGTGAAAACATTCGCGGGTTGTTCTGCAGTCCCAATCCCTCTTGTTGCAATTATCCATTCCTGAATTTTCTCCCGTGTGAAGTGACAATCTACTTCTATGTGTTTTGTCCTCTCATGCACCATAGGATTAGCCACAAGTTTGAGAGCGGCATCATTATCACAAAGCAGTTTGGTTAGACCCTTAATTTGTACTCCAAGATCTCATAGTAAGCCTCATGGCCATACTATCTCGCAAGTGGTTTTCGCCATTGCTCGATATTCTGCTTTTGCTGAAGACAGTAAAACAATCAGCTATTTTTTTGTCTTCCATGAGAGCAAGGAGTCTCCTAGCTTAATGCAAAAACCTGTGACAGATCTTCTGCTCATTAGACAAGATGCATAATCTGCATTCAAATAAGCCGTCATTTCCATGTTGCACTTTCTAGAAAGAAATATCCCAAGTCCTGGGCATTTTTTCAAATATTTCACAATTTTCAGCGCAGCATTCATGTGAGACTGCTTTGGTTTGTGCATAAACTGTCCAGCCTGGTCATAGTCAAGTATATGAGTTTCCCAACAAGTTTCTAATACCCTGCTTGATCTGAGCATGGGGTCATCTTCTTAGGAAGATCCGTCATCATATTCTGCTGTGGTCAGCTTGGCATTTTGTTCGATTGGAACAAAAGCTGGCTTGTATCCTGACAGACCTGCTTCTGATATAATTTCCAACACAAATTTCCGTTGACTGAGGGAAATTTCTTGGTCAGATCGGGCAATTTTAATTCCCAGAGAATACTTGGGTGATCCAAGGTCTTTTATCTGAAATGTGGAATGCAGATACTCTTTGAGGCTCTTTATGGCATGGTCGTCATTTCCCATAATGAGTATATCGTCAACATATATCACTAAATAGATGGATGACATACCTCTTGTCCATGTAAAAAGAGCATAGTCAAAACGAGATTGTTTGAATCCTGCAGCTGTTAGTGCATTTGCAAATTTTGCATACCATTGCCGGGAAGCTTGTTTAAGACCATATAGGGATTTATGGAGACGACATACTTTATTCTCCCCTTGTCTCCGAAAAGCCTGTGGAATTTCCATATAAATCTCTTCATCCAAATCACCATGAAGGAAAGCATTATAGACGTCCATTTGGTGTAATGCCCAATTTTGGAAAGCTGCAACTGATAGGAAAGATCGGACGGTGACATCTTTGGCTACTGGGGAGAATGTCTCGTGATTATCAAAACCTTCCCGCTGTGTAAAATCATTAGCCACCAATCGAGCTATGTAAGGTTCGATTGATCCGTCCGCCCTATACTTTATTTTGTGCACCCATTTGCACCCAATCGGCTTTCGATGAGGATGCAGTGGCACAAGCTCCCATGTGTTATTTTCAATTAAGGCTTGCAATTTTGCTGCCATGGCCTTTTGCCATCGTGGATCAGTGGAAGCCTCATCATAGCTAGACGGTTCTCGATTTTCAAATATTTGGCTAATACAACGTTTATGTTCCGACGAGAGTTTATTGAACGAAACATAAAATGAGATGGGATATTGAATACCTGGCAAATTTTGTGCAGCACAGACATAGTCTTTAGTCCACATGGGTGGACGTGTGACGCGCCCAAAATGTCGTGGAGGATCTCTTGGTGGTGATAGCGAATTTTCCTCCATAACAATTGATGATTCTCTGTCAAATGGTTCTGGTGCGGGTGTTGGAATATCTTCAATTGATGCATCATCTTCCACTGGTTCCAATGCTATTGACGGAGAAATATCTTCGGTAGAAATTGGCTTAGGTGTTTCGAAGCCTTTGATAGTCAGAACATATATGGGATTCTTCAATCCTTCCCGTTCAGTGCGAAGAATATGAGAATGGGTGTTTGCCCCTACATCTTCCTTAGGGAAGTCACTTTCAAAAGGAAAAATGTTTTCGTGAAATCTGACATCCCTGCTTACGAAAAATTTTCCCATTGATGGGTCAAAGAGACGATAACCCTTTTGTAGATTCGGGTATCCCATGAATGTACATTGCCGAGCACGAGAACTCATCTTGTCCCGAGGGCCCATAAAAGTAGCGTAACATAAACATCCAAAAGTCCGCAAATGATCTAACTCTGGCTTTTTTTCAAATAGGAGCTCGTATGGTGATCGTCTATTGAGTACTTTCGATGGCATTCGATTAAGTAGGCCGCAGTGATCACGCAATCTCCCCAGAAAGCATCTGGGATAAAATCTTGAAATTTCAATGCGCGTGCATCCTCTAAGAGATGGCAGTGTTTTCTTTCAGCTACCCCATTTTGTTGTGGAGTGTAAGTACATGAGCTTTCATGTAGAATGCCATGGGATGAGAAAAGATAGTCGCACTTATGGTTGAAGAATTCCCTTCCATTATCTGTCCGGATATGTCGAATATGTTTCCCGAATTGTGCCCTTGATAAGGAAATGAATGTCTTCAAGTGATATAATACTTGAGCCTTAGATTGCATAAGGAAAACCCATGAAGCTCTGGAATAATCATTCACAATGGTGAGAAAGAATCAAGATCCATCATGGTGCGGCGTGTGATATGGCCCCCATACATTAATGTGAATTAATGAAAAAATATCAGTTGCACGACTCTTGCTAAGGGGAAAAGGCGTGCGAGATTATTTTGCAAGTGGGCAAATACAACACTAAGAATAAGGAAATAAAGCACTATGCCCCATTCTGGAATGCATGAGGAAATTTTTATCATTGGTAGTCAAATTACACAATGATCTTTTATCGAAAGAAATGTGGGATAAATAGAAATTTCTGGGAAAGCTGGTCCAAAAATATAATCCTTCAGAGTGACTACCCAAGCCCATCAGTCTACAAGTCGAAAAGGCTTGAAAGAGACAAGTATCAGCATCGAAAATGACTCAACGGGAATTTTCGTCGTAAGCTCTAGACACAGATATGAGGTTGAATTGGAAGTCTGGAACATAAAGGGCATTCCTGAGTGTGATCTAGGGACTAAGATTTACTATTCCTGTTGTAGTGACCAGTGTAATATTCCCATTCGGCAATTTCACAGAGATAGGGATATTTAATTCTTTATGAATAATAGAAAATAATCCCTTATCGCAAATAATATGGTCGCTGACCCCTGAGTCAATAATCCATGCATTTCTATAATAGAATTTATCAGGCAATGAATAATACCTGAAAAACGCTTCCTTTGTTGGAAGTATCCAATTTCTGTAATGCTTGCATAATTTGTTGATATTGCCCATATGTGATGGGCTGATCATTGTTCGGACCAGTAATTTGATAAGTTGCAGCTGAAGATTCTTTTCCTTTATTTCCTTTTTCCCCGGGTTTATCATGCAATTTCTAGCAGTTATCGATTGTGTGATGGGGCCGCCTACAATATTCACAAAATAATTTTTTGGCCTTTAAATTCTGCCTATAATTCTTTTGTGCACCCGAAAAAAATTGGCCATTGGATACTTTTGGTTGGGCTTGCTGCCCACCGTCCGATTCCATTAAGGAATCAGAACTCTTCCGGCCTTCAGAACGTGACTCGCGATCTGCACCGTCCTCCCACTCCCTTTTAGTTGTTGTGGATCATCACCTGTAAACCCTAGCTTCCCATTTCGCCGTTCTTTCTCTCGATCTAGGGTTCTGGAACCTGATTCACGACCCTCACTGCGGGTCGCGAGGGCAATGCTTTTCGTTCCCCTTGCATGCTCCGGCGAGGCGAGTCGTTGGCTCTCTTCCTGTACCGCCAGTTGAAAGATGCGTCTGAGCAGTGGCACCAAGTCCATGGCGAGGATTTTCGATCTAAAGGTGAGATAGGATTCATTCAAAATCAGGAGAAACCGTGTGACTTTCTCCCTGTCTTTTATCGCCCTATACTGTTGTAGCGTGGTTTCGGGCCCCTTGAGCTTTTCTTCAACTGATTCTAGCTCATTCCAAAGGGCCGACAACTTGTTGAAGCAAGCAGTTATGCTCATATTCCCTTGCTTTAGCTTTGAAAGCTCTTGGGTGAGAGAAAAGATCCTCGCACAGTCCAATTTCCAGTACATTTCTCGTATATTATCCTACATCTTCTTTGCATCTTCTGTGGGGGGAAGTCCGACGGCTATTTCTGGGCTAATACAGTTCTCGATCCATGTTCTAACGAGCTGGTTGAATTTTCTCCATTGCCTTGCCATTCTCTCGTCAGTCGGAATCGGAACATATCCGTCTATGAAAACGTCTTTGTCCTTCGTCACCAGAACTCGTTGAAATTCTTGTGCCCAGATCGAGTAGTTTCTAGATCCCGTGAGATGGTGGCTAATGAGCCGCAACTCCGGTCCATCGGCGGTGGAGACGTAGAGAACATCGCCAGGCTCTGGTTGGCTAGTGACGGCCGCTGTTGGATACGACAAGTAATTGGGTGGCAGAACTGGGTAGGGATTTAGACCCAAACCCGGATTCCCTAACCCGCTTGATACCCCAGCATTGATCGTTCCAGATCCTTTAGCTGGGCTCGCTCCGCTTGCGGCTGGTGGGTCGCTGTTAGGCTGGGCATTTTCTTGGCTCGCCCCAAGCAATGATGCATTTAGGTTCGGCCCAAGGTACCATGGATTCGGTATCCATTAGAAAGGCTGGCCCACGATGGGCGAACCCGGTATGGGCCGCCCCATATTTGTTTGAGCCTGAAAGAGTTGCCAAAAGATGGGTTGGATCTATGCTGTGGAAAACAAAGTTTGTGGATTCAGTGTTGAGTCTTGAGTACGTGAGGTTTGTGGGTTGATCTCCTCTGTGGAAGTCTGGTCGGAAGCTGGGGTGGTCTCCTCTGTAGAAGTCTGGTCGGAGGTTGGTGGCTACTGATCCATGGTGAGGTAAGTGTATAACCTTTCTTCGTTCTTGCTTTAAAAAATTTGATTCCTTCGCCGGAAGGGTACCTTGTTTTTCAGGTCCAAAAGAAAAACTTGGCAGGCAATCGTTTAGTGTTTGCGGAAGTTAAATCAGGAGCGAACCTGGCTCTGATACCACGAAAGAAAGCAAGATCGAAGATAGGAAGAAAATGGTTTGGGAGAAATTCAATGCGTATTTTTCTATATTGTTCGATACTCAATGTACATACTTATAATACAATGTGAAAAGGAATAATGGAAACAATATATTTTACAAATCAAATCCAATCCCATTGATCCTTGCGTATCAATCACAATCTAAATAATATCGAAGATATCGCACATCTTCCAACATGGATCATAAATAACACGAAATCCATGCTATTGGTGTGGTGCGTGCCACTGGGGTCCTCTGTGACGTGAAAGCAGCTTTGAGAAGAGCAGAAAATCAAGATCCAACACGTAAAGTCGATATCCATTTTTTCAAAAGCTTCAAGCGGGTAAGGTTACGGTTCTTCCATTATTGGAAGAGTGACTATTTAGGTATTAAAATATTTGAAGGGTCGCAATTGAATTACCCTGTCTGTGGGCATTTCATCTGTAGCCTCTTGAATTTTATAATCGAAAAATTACAAGTTGGTCAATAGGTATAATTGGAACCCTAAAGAAATATCTTTGGCAGGTTGCGAATTTGTCCCCCAACAACTTAAATCTCTAGCCTTTAGGATAACTCACCTTTACTATTGCATATACATCATGGCCTCGATGTTCGAATTTGGGTACTTTCTCTTTTTCATCTGGTATCTTATTCTCATTCTCATGTTATTTAGTTATGCGATTACCATATTCTATTCAACACGGAAGGTCGAATGCACACACTATATAATCTGTCGGGACTATTCCAAAATGACGTTTGACTTGTAGAACCTCGGGAACCTATATGCTTTAGTCAAATGGATTCTTTTAGTTTTTGTCTGCAATGAACGAATTATCCGGAAACAACCTCGGCCTCATCTTCAGCTAATTCAAGCTACAACGGTCACGAATTGAGAGTGCTTAGTGCTTACACATAATCTCTTTTTTCCCACGCCTCCAATTGAAATTAGAAAGGAATCTCTATCTGTTTTGTCCCCCCATTTTTTGTTTCGATTTTCCTTTTGTTGTTGTTATTCTGGAACGATAGAACAGTGCTTTCTGTTCATGTGGTTTCAGCGACCGGTGAGAGGTGGTCTGCAAATGTGGTGGGAGATCTTGGGACCATAGAGATAGGCCTATCCGCTGGAATACTCCGTCGACTGTCCATTTCTTATCGGAATCTACAAGTTTCGACATGACATGAAAATTATTTCAGTTACGTTTGTTTTCTCCCTGAGAAATAAATCAAGAATTGGACTAAACAACTCGGGGTATAAAGGCAGTAAAGGAACAAGACAGTACTTGTCCATCTCTACAAGCAAATACAAAGCATATGGTATATATGCGTGTGCGCGTCTTTGCGAAGTGTCTGAATGGGCATAAATAAAAATAAAAGACCTCGAAGAACAGCTAAGGCTATAACCACATTACTACTATTGTTCAACTGATAAAATCCACAAAAAAGAAAGAGAAAAGAAAATAGTGTCAGACCATCCATGTGTTCCACTCAGAATCAATTGGAAACCTTGGCCCAACACTACATATCCCTCACGTGAATGGACGATTTAAAAAAAGAAAAGATAAGGAGAGGATGATGATTAATTCAATTTCATGGATGAGTTGCTGTACATTATTAATTGCATATTGCCCGCTAAGTTTTTGGTTTATTGCAAATTGCTCCTCGACTTTTCAATTTTTCCCATGAATTTTAGAAATTGGTTTGCAATGTGTCCCTTAGTGTTGACTCTGACCGAATTGTGCTTAGAGCTCCGACCACGTGACAGCGCGTGACTAATTACTGAGGGCAACTCGTCATATAAGTGTATCCATATAAAAATGTAGAATAATAATTTAGAAATATATCGCATGTGAGAGCGTGTGACTAAAGTTCCGGCAATAATTTGACCAGAGTCAACGCCAAATGCATGTTAGCAGAAACTTTTGAAATGTATTGCTATTATAATTTTTTCTCATATCTAGAGATGATATATGACTAATTTGCCTTCTAAAGTTAATCGCGTATAGTCACATGGTCAAATATGTTTCAAAAATTTAACAAGAGCCAATGCTAGGGGCATTGCCAAAAAGTCAAAAGGTGAGGACATAAATTGCAAATATTGAAACGCCGGGGGGGCAATTTGCCACAATCCTAAAAACTTGGGGATCAAAATGTAATCCTCCCAAAGATTTAGGTTATTAGAGTGATGTAGTGGAAATCTCGTTTATTAAACACAACGATGGACTAGCCCTTTCAAAGGCGAATCTCCGATGTGTTTCCTCTAGTCCCTCCAAGACAAGCAAGAAATTTTTAATTACATCAAGGCCGAGATCCTATGGTTTCGTTGATGGGTCATAATAGAAAGTTGTTGAAATTTGTGAGTCTTTTGTAATATTGATTGATGGGGGGTTTTCTCATTTTAGGTTTCTTGAATTTCTATATGTTGCTAATTCGATCATATTGTTATGCCTTGTTATTCTTTAGGAAAAATTATTTAAATAGCCTTAAACATATTGTACAGCGGCCAATTCAGTTGTGTATATTTTAATTTGATCAATTTAGTCCCAAACCTTTAGACGATTTGTCAATGTAATCATTTTGGTCAATTTTAACTAGAAATCGCTTATGTGATAGTCCAATCAACACTGGTTGTTCCACATGGCACGGTCAGCGTTGACGTAGATGATTTTTGCAATTTTTTGATTTTATGAATTTTTTCTTATTTTCCTTTCTTTTTGTTCCTTTTTCTTTTTTTCCATGTTTCCCCCTGCTGGTTGTCGAGCCATGCCTTGGCGAGGTTCACCCTCGCCTAAATTGGCGAGGGAACCATCGAAGGGAATTAAGAAAAAACAAGAAAAAATTTCATAATTTTTTTTAAAAAAATTGCAAAAGCCGTTCACATTGGTGTACGGCTATGCCACGTAGAATGACCGATGCCCAAGTCATCAATTGTCAGCCAAAATTGGTTGGAAGGACTGCATTGGCAGATGGCCAAAAAATTTTGGATTAAATTGACTGCTATATTAACTTATGACTTTTTGGACAATTATCCCTTGACCATGTATCAACTACTAGGATTATCAAAAAATTTCTTTCAAAATGACAACATTTTCTTTCCTTTCGAATACAAGTAAAAGAGGACAAGTGTATAAGTGTGAGGAAAAATTAAATATGTATGAAGAGAGATAAATGTCTAAAAAGTACAAATTAATTCAGGAAAGAAGTTTAAATGATTTTAAGATAACTCAAGATTTAGTTTCAATTTTGAAAAATAAGATACTTATAAAATAACTTGACAATTATCGTGACTATTTAAATTAAAATTTTCTCTATTTTATTATATCATATGTTTGGATATACAATAAATCTTAAGAAAAAAGAGGCATTTCACGGAAATTTCTGGCAAAAGTTTAATGTTGAAATGCTTGTTGGGTTTGCTTTCGATACATCAAAGACAGATGGATTTTAACTGTGTTTGGCTATCTGGATTTTTTCATCAAATAGGATAAGGTCGGATTAGAATATATGGTAAATGTTCGCATATAACATATATATACTATCCGCCACACCAGGGACATCCTATTGACCCCGGTGGCGATAGCCATGACCACCACACCGACATAGCATGGTTGCATCCCCCAAATCTAGAACAACAACCACCATCGAGGTGGTCGCAGTTATAAAGATACAATGCGATTTTTAATTTCTTATACAATATATGGTAAATGTCAGCATATAACATGGATATCGATACATTCTATCCGCCGATCTAGGAACATCCTATTGACCACAGTGACAATAGCCACAACCACCACGTCGACATAGCATGGTTGCATCCTCCTAAATCTAGAGCGGCAACCACCCTTGAGGTGGTCGCATTTCTCGCATGGTGACTATGTGGTTGCTGATGCACGGTGACCAAATCAGGTGCGAGAACAAATCTGCAACGAGAGGACAAATCTACACCGACCAACGTAGGCAATTAATAGCAAGGAGCAAACTCCTATGGACCATGGCGATGATAGGCATGATCACCACGAACAGCCGCGAGCGCCTCTCTCTCCCCCATCAGCGCTCGACTTCAGCTTCGTTCATGGCTCTCCGATCTCTCCCTCCCTTGTCACCATCGTTGTTGAGGGGAAGGAGACGCACTGACAAACGAGCCTGAGCCAAGATCGAGCTTGGGCTTTGTAGCGCTCATCCCGAGTCCTTGATCATGAATTTAGGGTTTGGTCGACCTCATATTCGAGATCTAAGGCTCGATTATGTCGGCCGAGCTTGAGCTCGACAACGACTACAAACTACCAAGTGGAAATCAGAGGTGACGGCCTGCCAGCCAAGAGCTATGGTGTCAATGGCGATGGGTGGTGGAATGTAGAGTTCTCGGCGGTGGTTGAGAGTGGAGGCGACGACAATCAACTATCGTGGTGGTGGTCCTCGCGCATTGGCTAGCAATGCTATTGTTGGAGGGCTGCCGAGGCGGCGCTAGTCTTGGTTGTGCAATATCTGGATTATATTCTACTACCTATGTGTGATTTTTTTTATCTAGATTATATCCGGACAACATCCTGATTTTGCATTGTCTCCAATGCTAGAAATGATAAAACTTATCCCATCAGGAGTTATATCCAACCTACCAATCGCAGCATTTGTGCTTTGGATTTTGAGGAGATAAGCGAGAGCGAGGAGGGTGGTGCTAACGCCAATTTTTATGGGTACAAGCTTTGATTTCTTGAATCCTAAGATTTTGTGCTTAAATACACAGATCACATGCCCATTTTGGAATGTGAGAGAGCTTCTTATCTTTGAACTTTCAGCCCAAACACCTGTTGTTAGTAACTAGGTACGGGCCTATGGGTTTCAAAATTGGGTCCTGAACGGATCCGACCCGTTTTTATACATTTGCAGTTTCCTCATTTAGGTTGGTGTCCCTAGATTGTGCCCATGTTTGCAACCGAGCAACGCTAAGTTTATCAAAATTTATCTTCGACCAATGGAAATAAAGTTTATTGAAACAGATCTATAAAAATTGTTATACTAATCATGTGGCAAATTGTAGGTAGATAATGAAACAAGTCAGTCATGCTCGATATTCGATAGAAGCCCGCCACATTAATTATTATGAAAAATTTGTTGTAAACAATTCTTATTGTATTTTTTTTAAAAAAAATGAGCGTTTCTTTTTGTGATTTTAGAATGTATTTTCCGATTAATTGGGGACTTAACTTGGGCAATTCACTGTACAGAACGTCAGCACATGAAATTAATCAACACTGAAAAATTTTAAAGCTCGACGCGCCGCTGAATACAAAATCTCATCTGCCGACACATTCTTGATTTGCTCGAAGCTTTGGGAGGTGAAGAAGCTTCGAAGACCTTCAAGCTTTGGCAAAACACCGACTTGTGCGGTGAAGATCGCCTTCACTGGCCGATGGTCGGACAACTTCGACTCGCCTCTCATGTACAAATGTTGCTTCAGTCCTTCCCCACGCCATATTATCCTATCACACCTATATACATTATCGACAACAACTTGATTTAGATTAATAAAAAAGCATGGAAGAATATAGCGATCGCGTTACAAATGACCCAATGAAGAAGGATGTCTAAGCAAAAACATTCACAAGTAAAATGAGTCGATATGAATGTATGGGGTACCATGCAGGAGCTCGTCTTCTTCCTCCTTTACTATTCTCATGGCCTGTTCCGTAATAGACGTCCGAATTAGGGCAATATTTGTAGGTAGGAACGAAATCAATTCTCCCCTCCTGCCAACCTTGTAGTACTCGACCATTCCCCAGCTCTGCCTTTAACTTCAATTCCCATCATATATAAGTTTTGAATCAGGTTTTGGGTTATTATGGGACAGAAGAGTCTTCATAAAAACTGGAATTTAAATTGGTGATGAAGAAGCTACCTGATCGTGTTCTAGCAGCTTATCCCATTCGCTTTGCTCGACGAGAGACCGCGTCATTGCTTCCGGGAGGGAAATCTGGTAATTCAAATCTCCGAGCAGAATTACCCTACTGCGATGAACCCGGTTAGGTTAGAGGATGCATCACGGAAACTCTAATGCATGGGTCGAAGATAAGGGTTAGTGTCGCATGGGCATTTGATCTTTTGCTCCTATAGATTTTGCAACTCACCAGCTTACTTAAACAACCACAGGTTGCGAAATTAATATTAGATTATGGTTAACTGTTTTGTTTACGAATTGTATGCGTGGTTCCCAGCGAAAAGGACAGATAGATTTGTGCAGCTGATGCAAAACCTTGGAGTATTATATATTAATGAGATTAACTAGGATTAATTCTAATGAATAATGAGGTACTTACTCGTGATCAAGAATCTTTCTAGACGAATGCAGTGAAGGGCCTCCCGGGAAGCTTGTCCTTGACAATATCTTGGCTGCGTTGGAGTTTCTTAATATATGATCTGCTTGTCGATTGCCAGAAGCAAGATGAGTGCACACGAAGCAGAAGCTCGTTCCGTGTAATTCGAATCGAACCGTCACCGAACCCTGCAAAACCATGTTTTTCAAAACAGAGAGCACGGAGAGATCAATTAGAAAAGATTGCCAGTTATTTCATGTTACTGCTAGATTCGATCGGCTTTCTTATTATTAAATAACTTTATAGGTGGGTGATGTTCATGACTTATAACTCACTAATCATGTTCATAGATGGAGGAAAACGTTGCCCTTGAAAATATTCTTGAAATAATTGCGCATATGGGGCCAGATAATACTTCATTCTTTCTTCTCCATAAGCTTGAGGAACATGTTTAATATTTATTTATGGCCTTAGTTTCCTTGAAGGCCACAATTTGGGAGTGCTGAATCACCATATATATTTTTATAAAAACGGATAACAAGATGATATAAAATAATATTTCTTGAAAGGGAAAAAGTCCATGATGAATAACAAATTGAGGAGAGGCCACCTTATTGCCAAGGTAGCCCATAACGCCACAGCCTACGCATGAAGCACTTGGATGGCTTATGCACACGAGCAACTCACTGGGAACCCAAATCGTGACCAATATTCCGACCATCTGCTTGCTCATGATGCAATGAAACTTGTCTTGCTTGTGTCCCGTTCGGTTCAAGGATTTCCCAATCACCGCGTTCCATTTTGCTTGGATCGCCGGGTTCTCCGAACCCAGAACAGCGGAAAATTTCAGAGGGACTGCTTCTTGAAACCTGGATAGATCAAACGAAGACATCACATCCATCTATATTCCAAAATGTTTTGAGCTCTCAGTGTGGTTTGTCTTAATGAAGAACGGCCATTTATGGCGAGAACAAGATCATTTGCGAGGTTGACTGAGTCTATCGGTGATGAGGAGCCGAAATATAATGCAAAGTCATTCCGTTTTCTAGAACACAGCGTTCGTTTCGTTTCTTTTGGGGAGTCCAGCTTAGTTTGGATAATATTTGTAACTATGATTGATGCGGTATATGAGCTTACGCTGGAGACTGGAAACTTACCCTAGAACATAAATATTGCATGGATTGCCGCGTATGTCAAGCCAATCTTCGATCGACAAGTCATCTCCTGGTGCAACACCACCAACATTCCAAGTGCTAACGAAGATCCTGGAAGGGATCAACATGATGCAGAAATAAGCAATAAGCAAAGCTTTATCAATACGTGTAGTTATGATATCGAATAGAAGTGAAGTGGCTCTTACTTGTAATTATGCGTTTCCTTCCGATGATCTAAGAGGCTCCTGGTGTCATAATAAGACGATAAATGCTCTAAACCTGGAACTTCCGGCGCCAATGCTGTCTCCATGTCGACGCGCGACAAGTCGGCGACAAAGTTGTTGCTGCCGAATCTCTTTCCAAGGATCTTGCTGACTACCGATTTAGGCCACATGGTAGTGAAAAGAAATTAAACCCAGTGAAAGGTGGTCCTTGGGGTGGTCCACTAATAAGCCATGCGTTTCGAAGACCTACTAGCAAAAGCTTTGGTTGCCACAACGACACAGTGCATGGTGTTGGTCAGTGCTGGAGAAGATTTTATGGAGAGGAGGTCTCAGCAAGTTGGCAAAAGAGGACTTGAAGGGTGACGTAGATGATGATGCACTGGCTAATTTGCTTGTGGCCATTCTCATTGTGTGTGTGTGTGTGTGTGTGTGAGAGAGAGAGAGAGAGAGAGAGTCTCAGTGCATGCTGGAAGAGTGGACTAGCTGCTGGTGCTGGATCTGCTCTTGTTAGTTGGTGGAGTTTGGTTTTTGAGGGATATCTTTTGTTTGTGAGATGAAACAGGTGGGAATTGTTTAAGGTTTAAAAGAGCAAGTGGATAAGATTGGGACGAGATGCACAAACATATTCTAAAGGACAAGGTGCTATATAGCCACAAGATACCCCCCACTCCTTTTCTTTTGGCTTTGCAGGCATGGCCATGTGATACAAGTTGCTGTAGTTGACAATGGCATAGGACGAATTTGTATTTCTAATATTGAAGATTTAAAGAGGAGCTTTGACATGAATCTGGCTTGAATAGAATAACTGGAAAAATAAAAATTTGCAATTGTATGGTTTCTATCTCTCCCCTTCATTTTTTAGGGCCGCTGCTCATTATCTGATGTGAGTGCTGATCTGGTGAGTTCCATGAGTCCCCATGACAAAGACGCAGCGGTGAGGACATATTGCTCCTTGTTTCAAACTCTTGTTTTTGTCTCCCACAATTTGTCAATCTAGTTTAACAGGCATTAATGTCTAAACGTGCTAGCGGTATGATGCAACACAGCTGAAGGATGAAGATCCGCCATCACTTCTTATGTTCCCATATGCTGTCTTGCTCTTTTGATGGCAACTTGGGTCGACTTTAGTTATCCTCTCAACACATCCAATCAAATTCCCCATCATCAACCCCCTCTCTCTCCTGCCAATTCGCTGCGTCTCCAGATTGGCACCACCACATGTTATCAACTACATTCCTTCATTCTCTCGACCTCCATCGTGAGCTCCATCGCTGACGACAAGCTAAACGGAGGCACTAGCTTCTCCACTGCAAGAGCTCAGGGATCAACATGTAGGGCCACGAAAATGGCACGCCCAGGATCACCATAATCAGAAATCGAAATACAATACGAGAGAAAATTATCGATTCGCGTACCTGGTTTGGAATCCATCGTATTTAATGCGGAATTTGCGACGGTTTCCGAACACGAACTCAAGATCTTCTCCCCTATAACCTTCGTTAGAACACTGGCCTAATGAGATTGCCACTCACGAGAAGAAAGTTCTCTCTTGATTCGTATGTGAGTCAAAATGTGCATCATCGGGTTAGGAGGGACTTGAGCGCTATTTATAGAGTCTTCGACCACGGGCCCTCTCATTACGGGCCGGGCCGTACTCGGCCCACACCAGCCAGCCTCATATTAGACTGATTAAGAACCCATATATCTCACCTTTATTAGACCAAACTAATTCAGTTAATTTCAATTAATGAAGCCCACATTAGGAAATTCTTACATTCTCCCACTTGGGCGATATTAATTGAAACACAACTGTGTGCGCACCCTTATATTGGTCTAGAGATTATTCTTAATAGTCAATCCGATCCCATAAAGTCTCGAACACCGAATCATGACGGTAACTGCATGTACTCACGCAGAGCCTTCCATGGTCACGAGTGCTTTCAACTTTACTGATATGGATTCAATATGGTAGTGTGTCAAATGGACAATACCTCATAATGAGTGATACTTCATGTGTTATCCATTTTGTTAGTCCAAATTCTCTCTCCTTAAGTGTCACAAAACCTAGTGTGTCACCAGAGAATATCCTTCATGGTTCCAACGAACCTTCATATGTTTTAGCTTGATAGTTAACTGTACTTTATGTGTAACAAGACATATTGTTAAGGCTAATACCAAGAATGCCCCATAGCCTGTACTCAAGGTTTACACAACGCCTCGAGATTTTCATCAAATATATGTACTCAACTTGATAAATCTACATTCACAAATACCTCATTGAATGCAAAAGAGTTGATACATATTCGATTATTACAAAAATGTAACGAAAACAGATACAAACTTCATAAGAGCAACATAAAACTAAACAGCTCCCACTAATTGACAGTATCCCATGATACTCCTAAGCCCATGTTAATAACATGTCGATCAAATACACAAGGGCGAAAGCCTTTAGTTAGCGGATCTGCAATCATATCATCTGTTGAAATGTGCTCTAGTGCAATGTCACCATCCTGAACTTTTTCTTTTATAGTCAAGTACTTGACCTCCATATGCTTAGACCCCTTAAGACCTCTGTTGTTGTTAACAAACAACACTGCAGAGTTATTGTCATAATATAACTGTATGGGCCTATCCACAAAATCAAATACGGTCAACTCCTTAATGAGGTTTCGGAGCCAAATTGCCTGAGTAGCGGCCGAAAAGCATGCTACAAACTCGGCTTGCATGGTAGAGGATGTCATTGATTTCTGTTTCTCACTTTTCCATGATACTGCACCTCCTGCTAACTTAAAGATGTAACCTGTTGTCGACTTCTTTTCATCCTGACAGCCAGCAAAGTCTGAATCCGAATACCCAACTAGCTGTAGGTCCTGAACATGTTTGTAAATCAGCATATAGTCTTTTGTCCTCTTTAAGTACCTCAAAACCTTCTTGGCAGCAACCCAATGATCGTGTCCTGGATTTGACTGATATCTGCCTAGAAGTCCTGTTGCAAAAGCAATATCTGGCCTAGTACATACTTGAGCATACATAATACTCCCAAGTGCACTAGCATAACGTACATTCTTCATTTGGGCTTTCTCAAAATCTGAATGAGGACATTGTGACAGACTCAACTTATCACCTTTACAGACAGGAGCAATTCCTGGCTTACATTGCTATATGTTGAATCTTTCTAAAATACGATCAACATATGCCCTCTGAGATAAACCCAATAGTCGGCGAGAACGATTCCTATAAATCTCAATGTCAAGGACAAAAGACGCCTCACCAAGGTCCTTCATATCAAAGTTCTTTGACAACATCCGCTTTGTCTCATGCAGTAAACCAAGGTCACTGCTCGCAAGTAGGATATCATCCACATAGAGTATAAGGAAAATGAATTTCCTCCCACTGACCTTGCAGTATATACACTGATCTACTTTGTTCTCAACAAAATCAAATGAAGCGACAACACTATGAAACTTCAAGTACCATTGTCTAGAAGCTTGCTTGAGACCATAAATAGACTTTTTCAGTCTACATACAAGCGTACCTGAATCATCTGCTGTAAAGCCTTCGGGTTGCATCATATAGACTTCTTCATTAAGGTCTCCATTGAGAAAGGCAGTTTTAACATCCATCTGGTGTAACTCCATATCGAAATGAGCTACTAATGCCATGATCACTCTGAAAGAATCTTTAGAAGAGACCGGAGAAAAAGTTACTTCATAGTCTACTCCTTCTCTCTGAGTGAAACCCTTAGCTACCAGTCTGGCTTTAAACTTCTCAATCTTTCCTTTGGAGTCTCTTTTAGTCTTATACACCTATTTGCAGCCTATGGGTCTATAACCTTCAGGTAATTCAACAAGTTCCCAAACTCCATTATACTTCATAGACTGCATTTCATCTCTCATTGCATCCAACCACAATTCTGACTGAGGATAAGAAACAGCTTCCGTATAAGTCATTGGATCAGCCACAGAACCGATATCGTAGTCTTGCTCTCCTATATAGACTAAGTAATCCGGTGGTATAGCTGATCGTCTCTCCCTAATGGATCTCCTTATTGGAGCAGCAATAGCCACATCCTGCACCTGAGAGCCTTGAGGAACTTCATTAGGATCTGTCTCGACAACAGGATCCCGAGTCTCAACAGGTTCAGTCTGTGGTGTGGGAGTTTCCACAATTATCTGTATAGAAGGAGATAAAGATACAATATTACCCACCGTACTATTATCCTCAATAGTCTGTGAGCAGCTACTTTCTTCGGCCACATCAAACTCCAAAAACTTGGCTGTTTGTGATTCCACAATTCTTGCGCCTCTATTGGGATTATAGAATCGATATCCCTTCGAATGATCCGGGTAAGATACAAAGTAACACCGAGTGGTTCTGGAGTCCAACTTACTTAATGTTGGATTATACAACTTCACTTCTGCAGGACATCCCCAAACCTTAAGATGGTTTAAGCTAGGCTTACGTCCAGTCCATAACTCAAAAGGAGTCAATGGAACAGCTTTAGTAGGTACACGATTTAGAATGTACAAAGCTGTTTTCAAAGCTTCACCTCACAGAAAATCAGGTAAATTTATCCTACTAATCATACTCCTCACCATTTCCATAAGGGTGCGATTGCGCCTTTCGGCCACACCATTTTGCTCAGGACTCCCAGGCATAGTAAACTGAGCCACTATCCCAGAATCCTATAAGTATTTGGCAAATGGCCCCTTAAGCTGTCCGGCATCGCCATGCTTGCCATAATACTCTCCACCTCGGTCAGATCTAACAACCTTTATGACCTTTCCCAACTGTTTCTCGACTTCAGTCCAAAAAATCTTGAACTTATCAAGAGACTCGGACTTTTCTTTAATCAAGTACAGATAGCCATATCGAGAATAGTCATCAATAAATGTAATAAAATAAAAATTTCTACACAAGGTTGCCATATAGGGTCCACTTATATCAGTGTGAATGACCTCCAACAGGTCAGTACTTCGTACTGCAGTTTTCTTCCTTATCTTGGTCATTTTACCTCTACAACAGTCTACGCATGTCTTTAAGCCATCTTTAAGAGCAGGCAGGATGTTAGTTTTTATCAGCCTTTCCACTCTATCCTTAGAGATATGACCAAGCTGTTTATGCCACAATGCATAGGACTGTTCCTTAGGTAGTGGTCTCTTGGAAATAACCTTTTCAGCCGTATAAGCGACGTATATGTCATTGGGAGACAAACACAATCTGTACAATCCGTTGGACATATAACAGCACCCAACCTTGTTTGAATTAAGAAACAAAGAAACAACATTGTTCTTGATTTCAAAAGAGTAGCCATATATGTCCAAACACGATACGGAAACTAGGTTCCGTCTAAATGAAGGTATATAGAAAGTGTCTTTCAACATTAATCTAAAACCAGATTCTAGAATCAAGATTACATCTCCCACAAACACAACATCAGCTTTCTCGTTATTTCCCACAGTGAGTCTTGATTCATCCTGATTTGGCTTCCTCCGGTTTATGAATCCCTGTATGGTAAACGCAACATGATTAGTTGCACCGCTATCGAGCCACAAAGAACTGGATGGTGCTTCTGATAGGTTGGATTCACAAACAAGTGCCAAAGAATCATTACCTATAGGCTCACGTTTGGACAACCAAGCTCTAAACTTTGCACAATCCTTCTTTATGTGATCTTTCTTCTTACAAAAGAAGCAGTGGCCACCATCCCTTTTGAAGGATGTCTTCTTTGGACCCATATTGTCAGATTGACCGGTAGTGTCATGAGTACCTTTATGAGTATGATTTCTGGACTTCTTATCCTTCATTTTGTGGGAACTAGAAACATATAAGGCTAGATGCCCTTTTTCCTTCTTAAGTTTCTCTTCCTCTGCCACCGCTCTTGCTATCAAGTCATTAACTGACCAAGTCTCATCTTGGGAATTATAATTTGTCTTTATAATCCCAAAATCAGGTGGAAGAGTGTTCAAGGCTTGATGCACAATACAAGTATCGGGAATGGAAACATTAAGAGCTTGAAGCTTCGTCTTTAGGTCTACCATCCTAAGGACATAATCTCTAATCCCAGCAGTACCATCATACTTCATATTGAAGAGTTTTGAAGAAGTGTACCAACCTCAGCATTAGATGAAATGCGGTTTCTAGCCTCTAAGGCTGCCATCATTTCCTTAGCAGTACAGTCAGCTGGCAAACCACTTTTCAAGTGTTCTTGAATGGATTTCTTCATTGTCAATAAGCAAATCCGATTGCTCTTTTCCCAGGCAGCATAGTCCGTTTTCTCAGCTTCAGTACTGGTGGCCGTGATATCTACCGGCTTATCCTTTGTAAGAGCAATGTGAACATCCGCCAGCTCCATTCCAAATAGGAAATCCTCTTTCCATTTCTTAAAGTTCAACCCAGTAAGGACCTCAATTGAAATGGAATTGCCGTTTACAGAAAAGGTGACTGGTAAACAAACAAACAATACAATCAGCATCATGTGAATACTTATATAGAGAATTACATACATCATCACATAATCACCTTTGGACAGAAAATATGACATGCAGTTGTACACTCTCCACATGACAGCAGCCATGAGAACATATTCTAATCTTTCGCGAAATCACCACCTTTGGGTGTATGAACCACTAAGATCAGTCATTTCTCAAGCACATGCTATACATGTACCCCTCCATGAACTAATACAAGATCACCTCCTTTGAGAGTATAATCACGTAATAGACCAGGAGACATCCCACCACAATATGAGACTGATATCTCTCAAACCCAGTCAAGTGTGCCACTTTGGCAGTCACAACTCAACTGAATCCTTGAAAATCTCTCATACCAGGGATATAAACTTTATGTATCACATTCACTATATACATGTAATGCTAGACGTAAAGACAGGGGCGTATGTCTCTGAAATTACATGTCATGCTAATTATACTGTTCCATTCATTGATAGACAATGAATAACACTCTACACAGTCCTTATGTGGTGATATACATGTGAGCTACCATATGTATTTCCGAAACCATAGAGAAATATAAGAAAATACGCAAAAATACCCTAAAAATACGAGTACATAGGGTTCTATACGTATTTTCACATCTGTAAAAGCTTCAAACATGCAAAATAAATACACCACAATGTAGAGCATCTCGATACGAGCGCGTCGATACCAAGATCATCCAAAACGGACGTCGGACGAGCCCTCACGCGCCGCCGGAAGGCGCGGCATGCGCGCGCCTGTTCAGCCAGTCAAACCGGTCTGAACAGCCGGTCCGACCGGTTGACCGGTCGGGTCAACGGTTGGGTCGGGTCGGAAATCGGGTCGGGTCAAGATCCGGGTCGGGTCCATGACCGGGTCGGGTCAGGATTCGGGTCGGGTCAACGACCGGGTCGGGTCCATGACCTGATCCGGTCAGGATCGGGGTCGGGTCAACGACCGAGTCGGGTCAGGATTCGGGTCAACCGGATCGCGCCTCGCTGACGTCATGCTAACGTCACTGAGGCGGTTACCGGCGGACGAACGCGCCAGTTGGACACGGCCGCACGTGGCCGTCACGCGCCGCCGCGCCTAGGGCGCGTGTAGGTGCGTGACGGTGCGTCCGGCGACGTGCCGCCCACCATTTTTCTCGTCTCGATGAGTAGATTCTAAATATGTAATAAAATTTAACTTTCATCAGATAAAAAATTTCGAAATTGGGCAAAAACCTCTCGGACAAAACGAAAACGGTTCTAATCCGCATGTTTCGGTTCTAATCTATGGCAGGCTCTGATACCACATGTAGGGCCACGAAAATGGCACGCCCAGAATCACCATAATCAGAAATTGAAACACAATACGGGAGAAAATTATCGATTCGCGTACCTGGTTTGGAATCCATCGTATTTAATGCGGAATTTGCGACGGTTTCCGAATACGAACTCAAGATCTTCTCCCCTATAACCTTCGTTAGAACACTGGCCTAATGAGATTGCCACTCACGAGAAGAAAGTTCTCTCTTGATCCGTTTGTGAGTCAAAATGTACATCATCGGATTAGGGGAGGGACTTGAGCACTATTTATAGAGTCTTCGACCACGGGCCCTCTCATTACGGGCCGGGCCGTACTTGGCCCACACCAGCTAGCCTCATATTAGACTGATTAAGAACCCATATATCTCACCTTTATTAGACCAAACTAATTCAGTTAATTTCAATTAATGAAGCCCGCATTAGGAAATTCTTACGCAACATAGTGATGGCTGAATTGGAGGTCGTTGTTGTCAATATACGGCGGCCTGAGGTGCGAAGCCGATGGCGGTGGGCCCCGGTGTGGTGGTGCATAAGGGAGAGAGAGGGGCAGAGGCTGAGAGGCAGATAGAGGGGTGGGTCTCGCGGGGTATTTCTAGCATGGAAGCACGTGATAAAATGGGCTAAGATCATGTGCCTGGAACGAGAGTCCAGGCAAGGACGGGATGCGGAACATTAATCTCGCCCCACCCCGCGTCATTGCCATCCTAACTTGTTCTACCTCATCGTCGATTCTCTCCACCGCATCTTAGATTTCCCTCTCTGTGTCAAGAAATCAAGACAATGTTCGCTAATATTCATGGGAAGGAGAATTTCCAACAGGACAATCTCGATCCGATGACACCTAAAAGAAGAAGTTGATTGCATCAATTGACTGTTAATCATACCTGGTAAATTCATCAATGGTGTCTGTGGTTGCACAGGCCACAGATTGTATCTGTGAATCTAATGGAAGCACAGATGATGATATGTGTCTTCCTGATCCAAATGAAGAGCCATTGAGAATGTGCCTCATTTTCATCGAGGGCCTTGTCCCCTGTCGAGATCGGGCCATGTACATGCGTTGCACGGTTACTGTGCAGACTCAAAGAGACCTTGGGTTGATCTGTTATTGGGCTTTCTTCTCTGTTCTTCGTAGGTCATGTCCAATTGTTTGACAAAGCATGAACAAGCTGGTTCATGGAGCAGCAATATTGGCATTATGCGGGTGACATTCTTTAACAGGACAGAAAATCTATGAAGAGATTCCCAAATTTGACGCGACACGAAGATGACGGACTCTAAATTGACCCGATCTAACTATTTCACGATCTTAAATTTAATCGAAACATGTTTAACACAGTTGAATTCGAATTATTGTGATGAGGACAAGAAAGTACATGAAAAATCAGGGGCAATAAGATGACATCACAGGCCTATTTGGCAACACCTTGGGTTTCACAGCCATTAATGTTGACCAGAAAGGTCATGGTCCGCCATACATAAAAATCACCACGACAAGGGTGAACAAGGGCCGGTTTTTAACATTTTCCTCGTTAATTAGCATCACTGAAAATATAGAACTTTATGCTTTTCAAGACAAGTGAAAATCAATAAATTACAGAACTTCCACATTTGTTAGGACTTCATATTTGGGAAAAAGTACTTTGTTTTACGTCTTTAAAGAACATTTACTATTTACACGATATTCTCGATATCACTTATAATTTTGGACTACCTGTTCGTAAATGCTACACCAGTCATATATGTTTGCCGCGCAATCAAGATGTGACAACTCTAATTGTCGGTATCGATCGCACTTGAAACTCTTTTTCAGCATCCGACAAATCCTCACCTACTGTAACAATCCTCTCATCTCGCACGCACACACAGACACACCAGTTAATTATCAAAGATACGCAGTTGAAAGAATGCATATGCTTGATGATTCGAACTCAAGTCTTGAGCGAGGATGAGGACGAATACACTTACTATTCGAGTAACCCCATGGCCGTGGGCCTAACTCTACTTGTCATGTTGGTGGGTGTAGGAGCATCTAGCTGTTGGCTCGCCTGGCCTTGGTCGTCCATGTACTTAGAGAGTAGGGTTTGTTCTTTAGCTGCACTGAACGTGCAGTCAGCAAATGCGTCACACTGACTTAAGGCAACTCTACGATCACCATGAGAGAGAGAGAGAGAGAGTTGCTTCTGTACAATTTTACATGGGGTCTACTGGCAATAAATGGTGGATGTTATCCTGCACTTTCATGAATGAAGTTCATTTGACCTTAATTAGACCTCATCGGGATCATGGATGACTCTGCGAACATACAAAGAATCGTGCATATTGGGTCAGACCTTGATGCTGTTGAGCCCGTTTTGTCTCGGTATTCAGCTCGTCTCGGTAATTTTTCGTTTCATCGATCGGAAGGGGACGGTTTCAAACTTGGATTTATTTTGGGTTCGATTTAGGACGATTTTTATGATTTCGCATGTGCAGACCTCATCTATCTGAGTCGTAATCTATTCTATGTTGGTCGATTTTTTTCCTATGACTTTCGAGTTCTATGTCGAGTTATTTAGAGGTGAACCGCAATAACATATCATTTTTATCAGAAAACATAGGTAAAAAAAATGCGCAAAACACGCTCTTAACATGGAAAATGGTTAACTACGAGATAGGTAAAAACGAAATGCGCAAAGCACCCTCCTGATATGGAAATTCTAACACAATGGCTAAGTACGAGAGAGAGAAAGAGGGGGGGCGGTGGGAAGGGCTCAACGTCAAGAAATGATCAGCTTTAAGGTGGGTACTGGGTAGGTTCTACTTTTAGAATCTGGAAGTTACCCTGTTACACATGTATATGTATGTTTACAATTCTTTAGGCCTTGTTTTTGTTTAATTTTATAATCTATACAATGTGCATGTGTCAAACATGTATATGCTTACAATTCTCTCTGTTTGCCCATAATATGTCGAACATATTTTATTACAACAAATATTTTTTGTTTATAAGAAAGAGTGAGAAAATTTACTAAGGATTATGGGTAAATCGGTTCATAGTCAATTTGGTTCCAAGTTCTATCCATTGCCGGTTTCGGGTTCCTAGATAGATATGACCGATTCAAAGTATAAAACTAAGAACTAAACCGATCGATTCTCAATTTTTGGAATCGAGAACCGGACTAATCTCCTTACAAACTAGCTCGGTTGCTCATCCCTATCATCGCCCCTTGACCCATGCCAAGGAGCCGCCCATCCGCAACGAGGGTCAAGTGACCCTCATTGACGGTCGTAGAATACCTGGATGCCCCTTGTAGCACACCCTCTCTTTGCTGTCCCTCTCTTTATTTGCAGGTCTGGCGACCCCACTTGAGCATAAAGGAAGTTGCCGGACTCCACCTGTACCTGGCGAGGGTCGGAGGACCCTCATTTTGGTGATCGGGCAGCCATTGCTCCCACCCAACCACCTAATCTCTCTCTCTCTCTCTCTTCCCTATAGTGTTTTCTCCTTTTTTATTTCATATTTTGTCCTTGATGTTTTGCTTATGTGATACTTAACAAGAGCAATATCAAAATCACGGGAAAATATCAGGTAGATTAGTCTTGCTACATAGACGGTAGGACACTCCACTCATTGATCGCCACATGTCTGAGTGGGATTCACCTTTCAAATTTTATCTTCATCTCTCTCCTCCTCCTCTCTCCTACTTGCCTGCTCTGCCTCCTATCCGCTTCTTCTTTTTCTTTGCAGGCAACGTCTCCTTCCACATCGATTGCGACTTCGCCACCAACTCCACCGACGCCTTCAACACCACATGGCTATCCGATTGCTTCTCCATTGGCGGCTCATCTTCCATCGTCACTTCGCTCATTGATTTTTCTTCCGCGGTTCTAGATCCAGCAAGGGCGACCCTCACCTATGGCCAGCGAGGGTCGCAACGCCCCGCCAACCCTCGCTTGTGGCTGGTCGCTGGCCACGCTGAGTATCTGCCGCAAGTTAAGGGAAAGAAAAGAAAAAAGAGATATGTGGTGAGCGTTGAATGGAGTGTCATACTGCTTACGTGACAAGATATGCTTACCGAACAGTTTCTCACAGCATCACTGTCCATGATGTGCCACGTCACAAAAATCCACATCATCAATTTAGTGTTGTTTTGACCAAAAAAAAATTTAGTGTTGTTTATAACAGCAATTAACGGAAGGACTTTGATTGAATTATGCGAAAAAACGAAACTCAGAGAAACAAACAACCATACTTAACCCTTATCACAACTTGGATATTGCATTTCATATGTTTTCCAAGAAATAGTAAACGAGTCAAAGGGTCGGCCGGTCGCTGAAACACAATCTACTATAAAACAGAAGATATTCCTGCCTCTAAAGTCTGAAGCTCCTTCCATAGGACCAAGATTAAAATGCAGTGGCCACTGTGAAAGTTCACTAATTCTTTCCCTGCTGACGTGGGAATGCTGTTCGTCCTAGGGCTGGAAATGAGGACTCGGAGGATGATGACAAATTCTTCCTTCCTTCCTGGACCGTCTATGTTTTCCCTTATGCTTTTTCCCTTTTGCCAGCTGGATTCATATTTTGCCTTCGATCCTTGCTGTCAGTGCGCGGTTCATCAAGTACGGTCGGTCCGCCTCCAAAAGCGACAAATAGTTTTTCTCGATGAGTCGAAAACTTCCAAATGAATTTAACTTTCGGGAGCGTGCGTGTGATTGGCTCGACGAGGAGACAGGGGAGACAGGTGGGTTATGGCCTCCTTTTGGCCGCATGCGCTCGCCGCCAGCTCCGGATGCGGCGACGGCGGCGCTGATGCTCGCGGCGGCGGCGGAATGGCCGACGTGCCCGGCGTCTCTCCGCCACCTGGGTAAAACTCTCTGTGCTATCAAAACGAGCCAATCGTAAGTGATCATCTGCGGGCGCACAAATCAATAAGTCGATATGTATCCAATAAAATTTATCAAATTATTCGTAGAGTGATCCTATAAAACGATTTTATTTTGCTAATTGGCAACTTACATAAGTCAACTTTATGTCAGTACTTTTGAAATGATTTACATTTCTACCGTAAGTTCATTAAAATCTAATACTATGACACTTAACTTTTGGATTAATACCACTAAAATTCCAAAACTGATATATTTATGATAAATTTACCATAAATCAATTTTTTTATCATGAAAAACTCCAAACTGGTACACTCGTGATAAATTTATTACAAACTAATTTTTTAACCATAAAAAATCCCAAATTGGTATATCCGTAACAAAATTACCCTAAACTAATTTTTTGACCATAAAAAATCCCAAACCGGTACATCTGTGACAAATTTAACCTCCGTTAATTTTCGTCAAATTTTACCGTTAAATTTGCTAACGTGGATGACACATGATGACGTGATATGGTGATGTGGCAAGTCTGCGTGAAAATCCATAGGGTAAATACAACGAAAAACCCCAAACCAGTCTGTTAATGGAGGATAAATTTGTCACATGGGTGCTAGTTTATGATTTTTTGCAATTAAAAAATTAATTTGAGGTAAATTTGTTACAGATATACCAGTTTGGGATTTTTCGTAGTCAAAAAATTAGTTTGGGATAAATTTATTATGGATATACCAGTTCGAGGTTTTTCATTGTCAAAAAATTAATTTGGGGTAAATTTATCATGAATGTACCGGTTTAAGGTTTTTTATGATCAAAAAATTAGTTTAAGGTAAATTTGTCACAAGTATACCAGTTTGGGGTTTTTCATGGTATTAACCCTACCTTTTTAATGTTTGGTCATAGTGAGTTCTAATATCTTCATGACCGTGACGTATTTATTTAATTGAAAAACGTAAGTAGCTAAGGGGAAAATGTATGGAATCACATAATCATCCAAAGAACAAGATTGCTAGCTTGGACATAAGTAAATTCGAACTATCAAGAAGAAAATCGAACTACTATCCATGCCATTGCCATTGAAAGTAATTGAATCTCGAGTGGTTTATGTCGGCCGATGAAGTTGATGAAGTCATTGATACGTTTGAGGTCGGGAGATTACCCGGATCAATCATAAACATATTGTACGGATGCCGATTTAGTCATAAACTTTTTAATTTTATCAATTTAGTTAGAAACTTTCGTTTGAAATTCTAATTAGTTGATTTTTGCTGATTGATGTAATGTTCCAGTCAGAACAAAAGAGTTTTCCTCATTGCTAGGCCCGAAATAAGCCTAATTGTGTCAAACCGTGTTGTGCCTGGGCTAGCATAGCTAGTCAACCATGATGCTAATCATGACAGCACATGATAGGCCGATGTTAATGGGAGCGCTTGCCAATCCAGGGACCAATAACTCTTGATATTCCGCCAATGCGAATTTCACAAAATAATGACGCTAATAAATGTTAAAACTCAATGTAATCAATACTTAATAGGGAAAATGAAATAAATGCGGTCCCTCAATTTTAGCTCAAAGTATACTGTGGTCCTTGAACTTTTGGTGCATGTTCTATTTAGTCCCTCGACTATATGAAAATATTTAATGTTGTTCCTGAACTTGAATTAATTGAGGGGCCAACATTGAATATCTTCATATAGTTTATGGGCTAAATTGAACATGTATCAAAAATTTGGGGATCATATTAAACAAATTAAAAGTTCAGGGATCACATTGTATATTGAGTTAAAGTTTGAGGACCATATTACATATTAAGTCAAAGTTCATGAATCATTTATGTCATCATCGTTACTTAACAAAATTAGTGAAAGAAAATAAGGCAAAAAAGCAAGCGAGGAATACAGTCGTGACATCTTGATATTCTGCCCCCGGTTTCTTGCACATGCGTTGGGACCTCTGATTTGAGGTCTTTCAAGCCTTCAATGGTTAGCCTCAGACCAACCTTGGGATGAAGGATGTTTCGAGGACATCATCAAATCGACCTCGACCTCGACCTTAATTTGAGGTCACGAGGGCTCAACCCCAGCCTTCATTACTATGCACAAAGGAAAAGTACAGAGACAAAGAACCGAATGGCAACAATGATGTAGTTATTAGTGTGGGGGAGTTATGGCTTTGGCAAAGGCATAGGGTCGAGAGATGTGGCCTACGCCAAAACGCACGCATGCACGTACGCACGCACACAAAGTGGCTAGTTTTTTTTTACCTTGAGGTTCATTTGCCACGTGGCGCTAAATTAAAGATTCCCTAGGTAGCGACAATAGATGGGGATAGGATCGTCACCCTAACAAATTATTTTAATATCATTAAAGAAAATAATGTTTTTTTTTCAAATTTAATCATATATCATCAAAGTTAGGATCAATTGTAACATCCGGCGGTACTTCAAATTTCTCATCCTAAATTTGATTTTCGTATAATTAACTCATAAATGGTGCATTAATAGGATGATTTAGGAAAAAAAAGAATTTAAAGTATACATCTATGCTTAAAAGATAGGTTGAAAATAAAGAAAATATTCATTAATTAGATTTTAAAACTAATAAAATAAAGAGGGAAAAAGAAGGGAAAAACTAAGCTATATAAAATCACACGTTAGTTTTGAAATGAAAAAGGGAAAGAGATAAACTTTTTAGAAATGACAATCAACTTAAAAATTAAATAACAGAGGCATCAGAATTGGGGTAGAACCCTCGACCTAGCACTTGGAAGTTTGTGCCACAATCATTAGGATACGAATGCCTCTTCTACCATTCTAATCAATGTTTATATAACATACGCGTTCATAGTTAATCAATGCTTGACACGTGAATTTTGTCATTAACGTTCGGGAGCTTCTTTCTCGATACATCCATAATGTTTTTCTAGATATATATATTTTTTTAACTTACCAATTTATTCTTAAATGCTACATTGGATTACTATCTGGAGAACTTCCACGGGGTCAATCACAACTTGCACTTCTGAATTGACTGAACAAAGATATGTGTGGACCTCATCATTAAAATATGGTACTTTTTTCCCCTTGGCATACCACGGAGGACCTTCCAATTTTTTGCCCTCTTTTTTCCCACAGCTTTCAATCGTACGTGGGAAGGAACGGATCGTGCTTCAATCATTTGTCAGTTACCATAGTACCAAATCCTACTGCTGCCAGATTCCTACTGTCGAGAGAAAAGGAAGGACGAGGCCAATTATGATAGGAGCGTGTCGCGTGAGGAACAACTTCATGAGTAATGAAAGGATTTTTTCCCGGTACATGACGGAGGCAGTTGAGCTTTTTAATCGGAAGTTGGATGAATGTGTGCAATCAATTGACAACGAAAATGTCAGTTTGTTTGGTAAGATGTCCTGCTTTTTTCGTTAAGGTAAATGAGTTCGCTGATGTTGCCTTGAAATGGAATCCACGTATCTACTTTAAACAAGCGATGCCATGCTTATTATGTCCGTGTCTCACACAAGTGCGATAAAGAAAATGATTACGGGTGCTTTCAAAGTGCATATGTATATAGATGTATGACAAGAGGAACCTTTTGTAAGGATGGACGGCAATAACCCGATATCTTATCAAGGAACAGATTCGAGAAAGAGTTTAAGTCCGCATCCATTAGAATACCGAGGTTAACTTAATTTGATTTTACTCAAAAACTTTAGTCCTAAAAGTTATGACCGACCAATCAGTTAGCAGACTCCACGTGGGTTTATGTAATTTACACGCCCAAATTCAGTAGACTCACATATATTATGTTTATTCTAATATCGATTTTAATAATTATATGTGTTGTTGCCTCGTTTTGTGTCCATCAAAGATGTTTGTGCACTTTGATGGTTTGTCCACGACTTTTTTAGCAGACTATCTTTTCAGCGAAAAGGAGAGATTGTGTGTGTGAAGTACAAGAGAGAAATGTTGAGATTTAGGTTAAGTTGTGGCAAAATAGTCCTACATCGGGGAATTGTTTTGATGTGGAACAGTTAGTACTTTTAATTGGCTCATAACTCATTGAATTAACATTTTAAGTGAGAATGGGTCCAATAGGATATGTTGACAAGTTTGAATTTGACCTCTTCCTTGTGTTCTTTCAAAATGAAGAAATCGGGTTTTTGCTGCGAGTCTTAATAGGAAAGGGAAACCTTTTTTTTAAATATGAAAGTAAACAAGTGAAAAGTGTTGAGTTATGTTAGAAAGTAAATATGTGAGTTGTGCTAGAAAGTCTTATATCGAAAAATTGATGTTGTGTGAAGTAGTTAATACATTTTAGTTGACTTATAACTCATTGGCTTAAAATTTTAAGTGAATATGGGTCCAACTGAATTTGTTAACGGGTTCAAATATGGATTTCTTTTGACAATCTCCTCATGTGAAGGTAGAGGCTTTTGCTGTGCCCTTCCAACAATAAGAACATAAAATGGCTAGATAGATTCAGAGTGCCAATCACATAGCTACCGCAATGTTTGCTAAATGCACAAATTTACATACTGAAACTATACTCTAACTCTACATTATCATTGAAAAATAAACTTAATAGCTTGGTAAAATAAACTTAATAGACAAGCCTACACGCTGTGAGAGAGGTTGGATCTCTGGCCTTGAAGAAATTATTCGTTAGTTTGCGAGCACCATGTCAACAGTTGACGTGGCGTGTTCTTATTTGCTCTTAACCAATTACAAATTGACACATATACGTTGACGTGGAAATAAAGAATTATATTAAAAATTTCCCAATCCAACTAGGTTTCTCCCTTCCTCCTCTTCCATCTCCAGCCATGACTACAACTTCCTCGCTTCCTTCCGCCATAGCTGCCGGCGGAGTCACCGATGCCGCAACTATTCAGCTTGGCCGTCTCCTCTGCCCGGTGCCTCACTTCCAGATTTGGTGGCAAGGGACTTAATTTGGTCGGAAGAGGATCCACGGCTAAAAATGTGCAGATTTGTTCTGTCATGAGATGCGACCAAAATAGAAAATTAAATAATTGTTCACGAGCGACAACGGCTTCTTCGCACACAACGAGTCGCCACTCAACGTAACCAATTCTATCTGTGCCAGATGAAGGCTTGGCCACGAGCGATGACAGCCCGTTCACACAAAACGACGGAGGGGGAGATGCAGTGGTCGGTGAACTTCCAAATCTGGAACTGTCATCGCTCACAGCCAGGGCTCCTTATCTAGAGTCTTGGCCACAAGCGATGATGGGATGTTCGCGACAATTGACGGGGTGGACGCGGAGGTTGGCCTCTTAGATATGTGGACTAGAGGCTGTCCATGGCCAACCACTGCTCTACTTCTCCTTGTCTGTGGATGAGTGCTCGCAGCGAACGCTTAGCCGCTAGGACAACGAAGAGGGTGGACGCGAAGGTCGGCTTGGATGCGACAATCGACCGTCGCTTAACCACCAGATCTGGTTTGCTGCTCAACAGCTTTGACCATGAGTCTTGGCTCGTCCATGGCTGTCGGCGACGAGCTCAACAACTTTGTCACTGATCATGGTGGCCACACTGGGGTGGATGCTCAAGGATGGTGGTAGCAGTGGCTTGGGCGATGGAGATAGCCAAGTCCAGGCAGAGCAGAGGGTGTAGATGGAGGAGGAAGAGAGAAATATTAGTTTTTTTTTTTAATTTTCAAGTCAATATCCATGTGTCAAGATATAATTGGATATTAGTAAATAAGCACACGCCACGTCCGCCGTTGACATGGCGCTTGCAAACCACTGAATTTTCTCTTAGCCTTGGACCTGCCTCCATACCTCGCTTTATATATTAAAGCAGCTTATGATATTCTTCCCAGCGACATTGATCTAAGTCCCATGTAATGTATCTTAATTTGGAAATTTTTAAAAAGAGGGATCAATCTGGTAAAGGGTAATGATGTGAATTAACGTTTAAATCTATAGACAATTTTCAAATGATGAGAGCTTATTCGACAGTCAAGAATCGCATCAATGTAATTAATGTTGTCATCCGGGAAAATTATTGTTGTCCCAGCATCAATGGGAAAGCTACCCCTCCATCACAAAAAAGGCAATGAATCAATGGACAGGTTTTTTACAAGTCAGAACCCAAGATAATGCCTATTGGATTTCACAGTGGCGGGTTAGGTAAATCACTATATTCCATAGTCAATTAATTGGAGGAAGGACCATTATCTATCTCCATCGAACGGAGATTTCTAGCACGAACTCGATACATGCCCATCGAATGCGTCGGATACACATCACCGAGTTCATACCACAGATGTCTCGTTATCAATCCTACTTTTTCGCCAGCTTATCAATGCATGGTGTTGAAAAGTTCTAGTAATCACTGTCATTTCCCAAAGCGATTGTGCATCTCCACCTACTATTAGAGAAAGAGACTGTTGACATTTTGGGGTTTGGATTTGATGGGCCAATTAATTTGATGGATCACTGTTTGATTTTCTATTGGACCAACCGCAATGCAGTGCTGTATGGGGACCATTCCAAGGATTTTCTCTGGTGAAAAATTATTGGTGTGGTTCAATTTCATATCCATGCGGGTCCATGGCATAGCTTATACTACAGGTCCAGCTACAGTTCCGTTGTCTTTGTCTCGCTCTGCGTTTGTTGCTATATATTTTTCAATATACAATCATGGGTTGTAACCCAACAACATCAATCTCTCTCTCTCTCTCTACAATGATTATTGCAATTATACCGATTGCGTGATTATTTGGTAGGAATATTTATATGATTAGGATACTGATAATGTAACGTTCACCTAATCTACCAAACCAACACTATATAGAATAAATTTATGGAAATGGAGGATCGATATAAGATGGTATTAATGTGGGATGCATCCAAAAAAAATGTCAACAAAAGGATATACGTAGAGCCAAAATGTGGTTGCATGGCTTTCTAGGGTTGCCTTAGTCTAAGAATATATCCTGTGGTGGACCACGAAATTAGGGTTTTTGCTACGTACCCAACACATATTCCTCACGTTAGTAAGCATATTGTTGAATTAAAATCGCAAAACATCCTTACCAAAAAAAAATCTCAAAACATCTAGGTGCGGTTGAGTCATTGACTCTTGGCTCTTGATGAGTCGTTTGTCCGTGAGTAGGAGTTCGACCATTTAGTGTCTTTCTCACGAATGTTTATGCAATGCAGACAGCGATATACTATACGAGGAAACGAATCATGAGATGAAAGATTACTAGATAAAGAAGGGTATCATCGGCCTACCTTTGGAGTAGTAATGATATCTTTACCAATGATGGATACCCGACTCGTTAAAAGATTATCTTTTCTAGATGGTGAGCCGAACAGAAGCCTTGTTGCAAACAGAGGTGGGGGCATGGTTGAATTCGCATGAGAAATAAATGCAAGAAAAGCGATCGGTTTGCACAAATTTTAAGGGAGCATTGTTGACCCAGTTTATATCCTTTGAAAAGCTCATTTCTGTCGGGCGAAACACTTGAGAGAGTATGCACAAGTGTAGTGATTGAGGTGAGATAACGAAGTCTCACATCGAGCATTGAGCATTTATGCATGAGTTAAGTTCTCTATAACCTCCATTAAGGTGCATGTGTGAAGGAATTAAACGAAAGAGGTCTTACATCAAGGATGTGTTGTAACGTAATACACTAGTTGATATATTACTTATTGACTTAAATTTTTAAGTGAATGTGAGTCCAACTGAATTTATTGACTAGGTAGGACTTGACCTCCGTCTTGGTGATCCCTTAGGTAAAAGTATCGAGTTTTTGATGTGCATGTTTTCAACAAGTGATATTTAAGTCGATGGTGTAAAAATGCTGGGCACAATATACGTGGAGGTTGGAGTTGAAATAATGTTGGAGCAAAATGATACTAAGATCGAGGCGGAGTGGGTCTAACATATGAGATTGACACGTGAGATTGACACGTGAGGGAAAGATTTGTATAGTGCACGGTGTGAGGCGTAAGAAGTCTCACTTCGGGAATGTGGCATATAATGTAGAATAGTTAATATATCCCACTTGGCCTACAACCCATTGAACATATTTACGAGCTTGGACTTGAAATCCGTCTTAGTTTTCTCTCCGGGCGAATATAACATATTTATGTGACAACAACCATAATTTCGTGGTTTCTAAGATTGGTTCTTGTGAAACTAGCGTACTGGATTTCGTAAGCACTTGACATATTTTATAACGCCTGAGTGACTTCTGTCAATAAAAGCCACCAACACCTTTGTCTTTCTCTCTTCTCCTCGGAAATAATAATAATAATAATTAATAGCAATGACAATTACAATAATAGAAAGCATTGGAGACTATTGCTGAATAGCATGTCACGCAGATCAAGAGTACAAATTTCATCATAATTTTAATTTCTGTCAATTAAATAGATGGAAATGGAGTGAGATGAAACGATATTGAAATATGGCCAATGGACTTTATAAAGGCGGTCTCTATCTTTTGAAAAAAATCAATATTACGTGCAGGGATCTTGATTAATAACACTAGCTATAGCTAGCAAGGACATGTCGACATTACTATGAAGTTTCTTGTTGGCTGTCAGATGCTACGGAATGAAAATAATAATACCTTTGGCCCTTAATTAAAAAAACCTAAGCAAGCCACAAACCTACTTTGAACCGACTGACTCGCCCACATCCTTTATCCTTTTATTTTCCATTTATTATGCCTAGGAAGATAAAATCGAGTCGATAAAAGATCCATAAGAGACAATAATGTATCTATCTTTAAGCGCTAGAGAGAGAAAGAGAGGGTACTCTATAGATTAAGGCATTGGGAAATGCTAACTATAGTAGAGGTGATCCATAGATTGATGTACCAAGTGATGTCAAGACGATGATGGAGAGTACCTAGGGAATGCTCATCATTGCCTTGAGAGGTGGAGAGTAAAATCCTTTCGGGCTCTCTCCTGCACGTCTCGTTTTACGTATCGATGGTCGGACCCCTCAAGCCCCCATGTTCCCCTATATGTTTGTCTTCCTTAGGAGGAGAGAATACTCCTCTTTGTTTTACATCCCGAGGATTCAGATGAAGTATTTTAAAGACATTCTTAGATCCTATCTATCTTATGTGCTAGAGAGAGAAAGAGAGGTTACTACATAGATTAAGGCATTGAGAAATGCTAACTATAGTAGAGGTGATCCATAGATTAATGTACCAAGTGATGTCAAGACCATAACGGAGTTTTTAACAAGTATGTTATATTCAATATCCAATAAAATTCTACCATATCTCTTAGAATGTGGTAGTTAATGCACTATCAAATTCTCTCATTTTCTTTATCAGAAAAAGTTTCCTCTTAGTTAATATCCCTACACTCCAGTCATGCAATCTATTGGGGAAGAAGCTATATTGAAAATTCAGTAAACATATCTCTTATTGTGAAATTCCAACACGAGACCCCGATGTTGCAAGGAAAATATCCCAAATCTTATTAGGAGCTTGTGTCTTGTCAATTTAAAAGGTTCTGATGTGTGTAACTTATCATAATAAAAATCCGTCATATCAAATCTATAACGATCCACCGGATCACGAAATTAAAGGAGTCTTACTTTCATACAGTAGTATTGCCTTCATGTTACATATTTCTTCACAAAAGTTATTTTTGATGGTGCTTTGCTGACGGTTATAACATTTTACAAATTCCAGCAATTCCTTGATATAATTTTCAAAATAAAGTATCACTATGGGTTTCTTAGATCTTTGATTGTGACATTGATGTGATTAATACGTTAGGGATAGGATCTTATATAGTTATTTTTGGTCTTTAGAATCAAATTAGATACAAATGATGTTTTGCATATATATCAATAATCGCCACAAAACTACCAAATGATAATGATGGATGTACATTAGATCATTACAAAAAGAATAATAGTACCTTGAGCTACCACATAATTGAAAAGCTCCTCGTTTTCATGTGACAAGACAAACGACCTCGATGATTATCCAAATGCAGCAAACAAAAGCTCAGGAGAAAACCAATTTAATGCCGGGAAATTAAACCGATTCCTTCATCCACGATATAGTCGGCCTTTGCGGACTTAATTCGACTGGTCAATTGAAAATAAAAAAATAAAAAGAAAATCATGTAAAATATAGTCACACATGTAGTTTCTGAACGAGAAACACACAGAATCGAACATCATTTTCTTGTCTCACCTGCATGCAAGAATCACATTTGAAAATAGAAACTTAGACAGCTTCCAAACTGTTAGACAGCTTCCAAACTGACAGATAAGAAAGCGTCTCTCTCTCTCTCTCTCTCTCTCTCTCTCTCGTTATCTTTTTTAATTATTTTGCTGCGTTGATCTTTCTTTCTTTTTTTCTTTTGCAGATGAGTGCTGCAAAATCTTTCCTTAGTACCAGCAGTCGACCCAACTCAATCCCTTTAATGATGTGCCTGCCCTGTGGGGCCTTGCATTTGGCGCATTAGATTACATAAATCTTATCTTTTCCGGCTTTATCAAATATATGCTGTCCTAGATGATGCTGAGAATAATCTTTAGCTCGTGTACCTTCGAGGTTCATGAATGAGAATTTCTTTATATACATAAATATAAACATAGTGTCTTTTCGTACACGTACATGTTTGTGTGTGTATAGTTTTACTTGTCGTGTCTTCTTCGTACCAGCCAGTTTGATCGACTTTCAGCTGTTAATTATTACCATTTCGAAAGAAGAGCATAACTTTTCTTTCTTCCTTCCCCCCTCCCCCTCTGCTGGGACTTTACCCATCATCGGGTTATCTTCCTATTTTGTCCATCGTGCACGTGTCACTAGCATGTTTTGAGAGATAAAAAGGGAAATGACACAAATAATCTCTGAACCTTAATTCAATATGCATTTTGATTCCTAAACTTTTAATTTGTTTAATATAGTCCGTAAACTTTAATCTAATGTGCAATGTGGTCCCTGAACTTTTAATTTATTCAATGTCATCCCTGAACTTTTGGTACATATTCAATTCAGTCCCCGAACTATATGAAAATATTCAATGCAGTCTTTTCCATTGATTCAAGTTCAGGACTACATTGAACATTTTCACATAATTCAAGGATTGATTGAACATGTACCAAAAGTTCAAGGATGACATCGAATAAATTAAAAGTTCATGGACCATATTGAACATTAACTTAAAGTTCAGGGACTATATTGAACAAATTAAAAGTTTAGGAATCAAATTACACATTGGGCCAAAGTTCAGAAACTGTTTGTATCATTATCCCAAAGATAAACTATGAGAGATGTTTACTAAAATGATGCTAAATTACATCACCAAAGGGTAGTATCGAACATATATATCGAGTCTTGGTGCACAATAACTTATTAAGGAAATGAGTGATTTATTTAAATACAAGATGGCGTAGTTTCATAGAAAAACATTCTACATTATGACATCATCTTTATACGTAGGACAGTTAACGGTGACTAAACTGTCGTGTCAGATAAATCGGGCAGGACTTGGGCGAGAGGATTGTTGCATTTTTTTATTAGAGGTTTATGACTATATTGATTTAATTAAAAAGATGGGACTTGATTGGTTTCCATATAATAGATTTAGGATTAATTGTGCATTTATTTCATTTGGGAAGCTAGAGAAAAAAGAAGGAATGAATTTTGAAGTAATATTTTCAAATTCCTCTTCCCCCATCTTACGGAAGTTTTTTAATAAATGTGAGTGCGACGAGATGTATTAAGAGCTCAAAATTAGGCTCTATCTTGACGATTTCCTCATATCGAGATATTGGATTTGTGTGGCGCACTCTAATAAATGTTACAGATGTTGGGAGTACGCAACAGAAGTCCAATATCTTCAATAGGGGAGATCGCCAAGAGGGAGCGCAAGTCCGAACTCGTCAATATATTCAGTGGGACCTACTTTCACTTAAAAGGTGTAGGGCAATGAGTTATGGGCCAAATGAAATTATTAATTACTCCACACTAAACCAATTATCCATTGTGAGACTTTTTCTAAACAACTCGTATATGCATCTTAATAATCTCCATTCTCACATGTGTGCTCAGTATTAGGTCTGCTCCATTTTAATTCAGGATTATTTCTACACCAATATTTCTCAACTTGAATTTCTAATGCTCACCTTCATCCCCAATCTCTTTTTCCAAACTGAATTACGAAGGTTACCATCAGGACCGCGTTGCTACTTCACAATGCCCACTTCACTCTAAGTCTCTTCTGCTAGACCAAACCATGAAGGCTACCTGGAAATCGTGCTGGTTTAATTTATTCCTTGAGATATCCACTAAGCATCATAACCATTGGAAGTTGCCACCAATCAATAATCATATCTGATTATTTGTTGGGAGTACACAACAGAAACCTAATACCTTTAATAGGGGAGATTGCCAATAGGGAGCTCAATTTCGAACTTGTCAAAATATATAATTGGATCCATTTTCATTCAAAAACTTAAACTAATGAGTTATAAGCTAACTTAGATATATTAACTACTCTACACTATAACAATTTTTCAATATGAGACTTTTTCTAACATAACTCACACATGTATCTCAACAATTAAAGTCAATGACTAATTGTGTTCCCAATGTTTGTTGATGTCTTTATGAATATCTTGATAAAGAAATCTTCTCAAATTGACACAATTTCCCGATGAGAATTTGCCATCATGACTGCTTTTGGCAAGGGGACCCCGAGTGAAAGACATGGCATCTTGGTGTGTTAATACATCACAACTTAAGGATACTTATTGAGATTGTACTATGCAACATGTTCAAGATCCAGTTGAGGTTTTGGATTAAAGGAGCGAAAGCCTAACACAGGAGACTCATATGTTGGGGCGGGGAAGGGGTTGTTAATGTCAACGTGTAAGTGGTGGCAGGTGAAATTCTGTATTAAAGAATTAATATGGTGCTATACAACTAATACGTATCAACGTTCAATAATTCATTGATTTAAACTTTTGAGTGGAAATTAATTCAACTAAATATGTTAACAAAATGTGTTAAGACTTTTGCTTTCTTTCAAATGACCTTCCTAAACTGAGGTGTCCAGTTTGTATCACGCTTTCTAATAAGTCTCCTTTAAAAAAATGATCAAGGCAATAATCTATGAGTTGAAACTCTACCTTAGATGTACGAAATACTTTACTAATTCATAGATTATTTAATATATGTGTAGATGTCAAGGCGGATAGCTGAAATATGAGATTGCTTGCACTCGGTATTACAAGAAATCGAGAATGCATTGTGTGCTTAAGTACAACCAAATCTTCTATAATTACCAAGTCAATCCCTCTCATGTTAAGTTTAAATAAATCAAGATTAGAGCTTCATGTGAAGATCTTTAAGTAGCAATTAGGGTCGGTCGCAACCCAATCATCGATAGTGATGCTGGATATCGGCCGATAAGTCCAAACCAAAGGTCACGAGTTTGAACTCTTTCACTGTAGAAATGTGTGTATCATGCCTCAATGCACGAGTTTAAGAACGCTAGCTGTCACCTCGATACGGCTATGGCAACAAGGCTCGTTCAATCTCGAGCAATGGCGAGCTCTCCATGGCCCTAAACTCAAAAATTCCAAAACAATTACAAAGTCACCCCGTGATAATTTCCGAGGACTTAATGCGCCGACAGTTCCTCCAGCCTTTTCTTTGTTGAAAAACACAAGAAAAGCCGGTAACCTTTTCTTTAAACTCTCCGAGTCAAACCACTGATTTTAGTCAAATTATTTTTGGTCTATATCGATCCATTCACATGTGAAATTCATGAACAGAATATAACTTTTTCCTCACATTATGGATCAGACATATAATTCGGGAAATAATTAGGTAGGTGACGTATAATTCCGAGTCACATGTTCGAACTCACCGAACTCACCTTTCCACGATCGAGACAATGCATTTCGATGATTCCACCTTTTTTTTTTTTATAAATTAAGGAATTATCGATCAAAAAACAAATTAAGTAATTATAAAGACTAATTTTTTTTTCTTGGTCCAGAATTATAAATAAATAAATGAAAATGTAAATAAAAAAACATTTTTTTTGCGGGATTGTAAATAAAAAACATTAGCAAGAGAGAAAAAAGAAAGGGAGGGAAAATAATAAAAAAATGAAAAATTTCACCGTCCTATGCATGCCTTCGTACGTCAAATCAACAGCTACTCGAGTCAATACACTATCCTCACGCGCCGCCGAGATCGCGGGGCCGTACGCGCGCCCGCGGTTGGTCCGTGCGTGCGACGCGCTGGATCTGCGGGTGGGGAGGGGAAATTTTTTTCCCAACCCAATTTTCAGACCCACATTTTCCGAGAAAATTTTTTAGATAATAATGGAGCTCGAGCGGTTTCCCACTGTCTGCTGAAAGTTCGGACCAGATCATCGTCGTCTCCGAGCGAGCAAGCAAGAGAGAGAGAGAGAAGAAGAAGAACGAGGAGGAAGAACCCTATCAATGGCTAATCTGCGCAGCTCCTTTACCGGCGCATTCTAGCCTAACTTCAAACCCTGAAAAGGGACTGACTCCCTCTCCCCCCTTTCTCTCTCCTGTCGGTTGGGGTTGGATGCTTCTTAGCTTCTTGCAGTCCCTCTCTCTCTCTGTCTCTCTCTCTCTGGATTAGCCTTGCCTGAAGCTTTTACTCCGCACGGATCAAAGCTCCGTTCTTTAGCTTCTGCCGTGGGTTCCTCGTTCTGGGTTCGGACTGTTTCGAGGGGTTCTGTTGTAAAGATTCTTGCTTGGCGGTGAGGGAATGCGGGAGAGCAAGGAACGGTAGTGTGTGCTTGCGTGCGTGTGGGTGTGTGGGTGTGGGTGTTTCGGCTCCAGATCTGGGCAAGAAGAGGTCGTTTCGAGCAATGGAGATAGAGACCGGAGTGTCTTGGCTTCTTGCGGCGTGACTCTCGCTTGAAGTGGAAAGGAGTGAGCTTGTTTTTGGTTTCTTGGAAGCTGCAAGTTTTGGAGTTTTTCGACGCCCTGTGTTCTCTGTTGGTCTCTTGTGGGCGGGGGGAGTGAAAACCTTGGTGGGTTTCTCATTTTCGCTACTCTGTAGAGAGAGAGAGAGAGAGAGAGAGAGGAATTGGTGTGAGAAATGCTGGCGATCGGTAGTCCTTCAAGCAGCTTGTTTTCAAGCTCCAGCTGCAATACTCTGCTCAGGGAACTTCAGGTCTTTCCTTTCACTCCTCTCTATCTTTCCTTCCCAGCGTTTTCTTCTTCTTCTTTTTCGTTGTTTGTACTGTTTTTTTTTAAATTCTTTTAAGATCTTTTTGTGAAGGCCGCTCGCTCTTTGATAGGAAAGGGAAATGTGTTCTCTTTTTGGTGGAAAATCACTTTTTAATGATGGGTAGTTTTTTCCGTGACTTTATGCTGTTTTTACTCTGCTAAAACAAGAAAGCACTGATTTTGCTTTTTGATGAAATCATTGTTTGTTGGTCTATCGGAGCTTGTGTTGTTAGGATCCTTTTTCCTTTAATCCTTAGGCTAAACAGTCATCTAACTACTTCCTGTTAGTCAAGTAATTCTTCCTGTAGTTCTCTCTGTTCATAAGGATTTCTAACTTCTTTTTAATTTATATACTCCATACATTTGCTTTAAAGGATTGCTTTGTGGACGTTAGTGACATGAAATATTTTTCAGTGTAATGAATTTTAGAAGTTTGGCACTATATCATTTCTTTGTATGGGGCTAGCTTTTCTTCATTTTATGTGCTGTGACCGTGACCGCAAGTTGATATAGCTGCTTGGATTTCCGAATTGTGAATTAGCTTCTTGGCGAATTACATTTTCTTTTCCTTCGGTGAGCTTGCTTTCCAGTTTCTTCATGTTATCTGTTTCGGAATCTATTGGACTCTTGGGAAATTCCCCTCCTTATTGGGATAAATGTCGAAAAGGAATTTTTGGTGTGTCAGAGTACGGGTCGACCTCAAGTTTCAGAGGAAGTGCTTTCGGCTAATATTTTTCTTAATAAGTCCGGCAACACTATCATTCTTCTTTATTGCATCAATGTAAAGAAAAATAAATTAAAATCAACATATTATTGCAATAGTTCCTGGACTTTTTTTTAATTATCGTTTAAACCGAGGGGAAAGCTGTTAAATTTCTGTTAAACTGAACGGGACCTTCTGTTTAAGTCGATAGTCAAGCAATTCCAGTCAAATCTCAAGTTCATTAGTTTCTGTAGAAAGAGTGGGTGAGTGGACGATACATCATCTTTGATGATGCTGAACCTGTTCTTTGTTGGAGCAGCAATTATGGATTGACATTGGAGAAAGTGAAGCTGATAAAGACCGCATGCTTATAGAATTGGAGGCTGAATGCTTACAAGTTTATAGAAGAAAGGTTGAGGAGGCTGCCAATGCCAAGGCTCGTCTACATCAGTCTGTTGCAGCCAAGGAAGCTGAGCTTGCAACACTTACGGCTGCTCTTGGAGATCTCAATATTCATTCGCCTGTAAGAGGAAATTACACGTAACATGTGATTTTGTTCCACAACGCAATTTCAGTCAAAACCTTTTTCCTGCCATCAGTTGCTGTTTCTCCTCTTTCATGTGTTCTGTGGCATGCTGTGTTGTCACTGTATCATTAACATTGAGAAGATAATCAACACCATAAAAGAATGTCCAAAGCCCATATTTTTGAGTATGTAAGTGAGATAAAATATTGCGCACCCTGTCAAGGGCATCCTGTTTAGGAATTTAGGTTGCCTTGTTGAAATTTGGATGCCAGTTGATCTCCAGTTGTTTGGGTTCATGAGGATGGATCAGATTGTCAAAAATAAATATTATGCTGGATTTCACTGGGCGATTTAAATGAGCTGAACTTACACTTTTCTATTGCCCAAGAGGATGCTGCTACTGCAGAAATCTTAATAGAAGCAATGGCTGATTGGTGGGTTAGTGATAGCACTTTCCTGTACAAAGCGATATGAAGAATTAATGTAACCAAACGCTTTCTTGAACTAACTGAAGTATATGTAGCATGGTGTGATTGGTGGGTACTATGCTGCTTGATTGCATGGTCCATCAACACCTAATTTCGTTGACAAGTATGCTGCAGCATGTAAGATGGAGATAGATATAATTCTCATAAGTATACGAATCTGCACAGACTGTGACTTATAGCCAATTAAACCAATCCAAAGAGAACTTTCTTGTGTTGATCGACAAAATCATAATAGATATACCCCAGTTTTTTGCTTAGTCTGAACAAAACTGGCAGATGTCTTTAGATTTCTCTAGGCAATTTTCAGTTGCTCATGGAGCTGTTAATGCAAAATGTTACAGATTCAAGCTGAGAAGAGGTCAGCGTCATTAAAACAGAAGCTTGCTTCTGTGACTCCTGTGGTGGAAGATCTGAGGAAAAAGAAAGAGGAAAGGATAAAACAGTTGGCTGACATACAGGCTCAGATTGAGAGGATCAGTGGAGAGATATCGGAGTATGGTTATGCAAATAATGGCGCAAGCAGTAGCCTGAGTCTGGATGAAGAAGACTTGTCCCTTAGAAGGCTTTCTGAATATCAAACACGCCTTCGCACTCTTCAGAAGGAGAAGGTATTTTTTACTTGACAAATTTAGCTGATGCTCAAAACTGCTCCTCTATTCTTTTAAATTTTCCCTGGCTTGTTTGAGGCATAAGATGAAATACTTCAGCTTGAATACACGATTACTTTTGTGATCCTCTGGAGAGTGAGGAAAGATGGACCTCTTCTGAATACATGTCAGTCCAATATCTTTGAGCGCGAAGAATAGTTTTGTCAACCCTATGCTAAGAAGAAGAGTTTTAAAGAAAAGGTTGGCTGGTGACATGAAACAGGGGAAGTAGATTTGAAAAGAGAATATTCGGTAAAAGACATGATGCCTAGAAATTTCAGTTTCACTTTCGGCTTCTGTTAAGAGCATTTGAAGAAGCACCTTAATATAGGTTCTTTAAAGAACTCTATATAATTAACAGAATTAAATCCACTAGTACAGACTAAAACTTCAATTATGCATATTCTTCCTGGACTACATGTAGTATGGACATTGATGCATGTATGCACAAGGTGCCAGTCTTGTGTAGTGTGTTGTTCTGTATCACTTGATTTCTCTACTGTTCTCGACTAATCTTGTGTAGTGTGTTGTGTATCACTTGATTTCTCTACTGTTCTCGACTAATAGTATGGTTATACTTGTTTCTTTGCAGTCTGAACGCCTTCAGAAAGTTCTAGTGTACATAAATGAGGTACATTCTCTCTGTGGCGTGCTTGGATTGGATTTTGGAAAAACTGTCAGTGAGGTGCATCCAAGTCTGCAAGGTACAGCTATTGAACAATCAACTAACATCAGCAATGGTACCCTGGAAGGTCTAGAACATGCCATTCGCAAGTTGAAAGCTGAACGCAAGTCTCGAATCCAGAAAGTAAGCTGAATCCTCAGTGTTATTGTTTCAGATCGGTCATTAATCTTAGTTCTCACATGTTTCAATCTGTATTGTTAATTCACAGGTTAAAGATATTGTTGCATCGTTATTTGAATTATGGAATTTAATGGACTCCTCAAACGAGGAGAGGAGTAATTTTTCTAGGATCACATCCGTCCTCAGGTCTTCAGAAAGTGATATTACAGAACCAGGTGTTCTGTCAATGGAGTTAATTGAACAGGTTTGGAATGTGCCCTGTTTGTTGATGTGCTGTCCTTTTCTGTCATGTTATGTTTTTAATAATAAAAAAGGAAAACTTGACACCAGGCATCAGCAGAAGTGGATAGGCTCACTACTTTGAAAGCAAGTAGAATGAAGGAACTTGTCATGAAAAGGAGGTCAGAATTGGAAGATTTTTGCCGACTTGCCCATATTGTACCTGACACTAGCACCTCTGCTGAGAAATCCAATGCACTGATAGATTCTGGTATACTCTCTCAATCCTTGCCTTGGTGATTCCCTTTCTTCCACATAGTGTGTTTAACAAGAGAACCTTAAGTCACAAATTCTGCGCATTTCAGGGTTAGTAGATCCCTCGGAGCTTTTGGCAAATATTGAAGCACAGATAGTTAAAGTAAAAGATGAAGCTGAGAGTAGAAAAGAAATAATGGATAGAATTGACCGATGGCTCACTGCCTGCGAGGAGGAAAACTGGCTTGAAGAGTATAACCAAGTAAGCCAATGGTCTTAGAAAATGTGATCCCAAGCCAAGTATTTATAGTGTCTTATTATTATCATTACCGGATGAGATATAGCGGAAGTTGGTATTTCATTTAAACGTATCATATTACCAACCTCTGCCTACTAATTATGTGCTTGGTTTTAGGACAAGAACCGATACAATGCCGGAAGAGGAGCTCATGTTAACCTGAAACGAGCCGAACGAGCTCGAGTGGCTGTTAGCAAAATTCCAGGTGGTTGTCTCATCATATAATTTTTTTTACCCCAGTTTGGTGAATGACTTGTTCCTGTGGCTAAATGGCTGTTCCATGCAGGGATGGTTGACAATCTAATAAACCGAACACTGGCATGGGAAGATGAGAAAAGGGCTTTATTCCTTTACGACGGAGTGAGTACTTATGCAGTAAATCTTTTAACATACACATTCTTGTTCTTTCTGGTACTTAATTTTCTTATGATAATGTCTTTAAAGGTACGACTGGTATCCATACTGGACGATTACAAATTGACCAGAAAACAGAAAGAAGAGGAGAAGAGGAGATTCAGGGTAATGTTTCACTTGTTATATCTGAGCGCAGCTCATGTTGATGATAAAAGTTCTGCTCTAATTTGACACTTCTAAAATTTTCTTGAAGAATTTAAATATCCCTGTCTGAACTGAATCAAGAAAGAAGTTTGAGTGAACACTTTCTGAACATATTGCTTTTACAGGACCAAAAGAAGCTTCAAGATTTGCTTCTAACGGAGAAGGAAGCCATGTACGGGTCTAAGCCCAGTCCGAGAAAAACCAACAGCTTCAGGAAGCTAAATGGGTATTCTGCTAACGGGAATGGATCCATGACTCCGACACCACGCCGTAATTCAATGGGAGGTGCAACTCCAGAGCTCCTCACACCAAGATCATATTCTGGACGTCAAAATGGTCATTTCAAAGCAATGAGAAGGTTATCCACCGCTCCATTGAACTTTGTGGCCATATCTAAAGAGGACTCGATGTCAACGTATACATCCGTTTGCGGTTCCGAACTGGGGTCTCCACCACATCTCTGAAAACCTGCAATGGTACATCTGTCCTATAATATGCAATTCAAAATTCTGCGCATGTGTTCCTTCCCTAGTGAATAGTTTATACTGCAAGTAATTTAAAAAATATATGCACCTCTTTTATATTTTGTCTTTGCATTCTCTTTGTTGAAGACACCCTTGCTTTATGTTTTGCAGTGTTCTTCACTTATTATCATCCTTTAGTGCAAACTCATTTATAGACTAAGTAGCAGATGGTTCTGGCATTTAACTAGCCTACCACCTTATCTATCTTCTGGAAAACCTAAAAAAGAAGAAGGAAATAGAGGCAATGTGTGTGTGTGCTGTGTTTTTTTAATTAAAAGAACAGCATTAATTTCATTAGAGTACAGGATGGACTATGATTGTCCTTTCAAGTCGAGCTCATCTATCTTTCCATTCGCTTGTATATTCATCAGCTTCGGGAATCTGATGACGACTTCGTGACCATCGATACTAATTTTGTTTTGGAGAGAGTTGATTTGTCACGTATTAATTGTTTCTCTGAGGGTTTAGACTCACGGTCCAGAAACATCTTTTCTATTTCCAGAGACAGGTTACTTGTGCTGGAGATTCAGCGGCGACCTTGTGAATAGCGAAGGAAGTGTACACAGTAGCTTACCATTGTACTTTCTCAAAGTGACTTCTTCAGTGGTGTTAACTGACAGTTGAGGATGTGAATCAGGTGTTTTTCCTTGAGATTCTAGAAGCGAGTTAGCAATTCTGTGGATACGATGTGGCTTTCTTTTGGCGACTGCAAGTTATTGTTTCATAGATCGTAGGAATATATGGCGCATGAAGTAGTGAAAGTTTATATTTCATTTCACGGGGTTTTTTGTTATTCGGGAGTGTCGAATGTACATATATTCATCGTAAGTGTGGTTGATCTTGCTTTCAATTGTTGTCTGTTGCTTTCTGCTTATTTTGTTAAGCAACTTGGATGGTTCTCTCCTCTTCTTTTCCCTCATTGATGGAAACAAAAGGTTTTGAGGAACGTCATGAGCAAATCCTTGATCAAACTTTGGCTGGATTGGATAGTTTGCTGCAGTAGCTTTAATAACATCCTTTGTTTTACTAATATCTTGGTCACTGTAATCAATTCCTATTGTCTGCTGGACTACATGATTACAAATACACTGAAAATGTGGTTCAAGGTTTATACGTACATCCTGTCTTGAAGATTTGAGTCGTGTTGAAGAAAACTCGGATCTCAAACGCCAAAAGCAAGATTATAAGTTAAAAGCAAGAATTTTAGTTGGTAAGTGAGATAAATTTGATTTAATTGACAACTTTATCAGAACAAAGGCTGGTAATTTAATAACACGATATTCATAAGCTGTAACATAAGCTGGTGACTTATTCACGGTTAATTTGTTAAACACTCTGCCGGTTACAAAACAAATTACTAGCAATGCTTTAAAGTTAACAGCACTTGCCAGTCACAAACAATCTGTGTATGTTATACTGCAAGAAACGATGAAATCGTCCTCAACAGAGGATGAGCTGATGCAATGATATCTCGATTGTAATTTTTACAGTACTTAGAACTTAAACATACCTTGGCAACTATGCAGTGATGACATGTCTTCTGCTTCAGTGAAGAAAGTATCACTATCTTCCTGAAATATCATCACTTCACCAATAACATCTACAATCATCAGGTAAATATTAAACCAAGTATAGTATTGGAATTATCAAAATCCCATAGGGAGTTTTCCCAATAGTTATTAATTTAATCAGTCAAAAATTGGTATATCGCTTAAAAAGAGGTTCGTAATTTGATGTGATCTTTCATAAATTTAAAATATTTGCAAGAAAAGTAAATAGAAGTTTGTAAAGAGATTAAGATAATTTTTGTTGTTAGAGATAAGAAAAGTTGGTAATTTGAATAAGGGTTAATACCACGAAAAACCCTAAACTGGTACACTTGTGACAGATTTACCCCAAACTATTTTTTTGACCATAAAAAACCCCAAACTGGTACATCTGTGACAATTTTACCCCGAACTATTTTTTTGACCACCAAAAACCCCAAACTGGTACACCTGTGACAATTTTACCCCGAACTAATTTTTTAATATTAATTTTTTTATTTTTCGATTTTTTTAGTTTTTCTTTTCTTTTCTTTTTCCTTTCCTTTTCTTTTTTTTTCCTTCATCTTCATTGGGCCAATAATGAACTTTTATATTGTAATTGATACCACAATAACGTGACACGTAACATAAATGCTACATTTTGACCCAAAAAAAAGACATAAACGCTAAATGAAAGACTTTCTTTTATATGCATGAATTTTCATGCCAACCACTTTTTTCTACGTTTAAATGTCTCGCGAAAAAAGCATTATATTGTTGTCGTGTCTTTCTTATTTTTGGGTGCAAGTGGATAGGCAAACTGATGGGGTCCAACGCATGCTTGTTACCTAAGCTTGGAGTACAGCTAATCAACAATTTCTATACGTCCTGCTTGCCAATTTAATTTAACAGATTAATTTACAAAATTAGTATATTTTATATATAAGATGAGAGATATTATATGTGCATGGCGATTCATAAATCAATATGCTCACTTGAAATATATAATAAATAAAACGCAAGAAGAATTTTTTGTACTATTTCTAATTGATATAGTAAGAAATTATAAAGAAAAAAATTATAGATACAAACTTACGAATTTAATATCAATTTAATATGCCTTACCAAATTCACATTTCCTGAATTTTTTTTTGTTTGAGGTTAAAGATGAAGGGAAAAAAAAAGAAAAGGAAAGGAAAAAGAAAAGAAAAGAAAAACTAAAAAAAAATCGAAAAATAAAAAAAATAATATTAAAAAATTAGTTCGGGGTAAAATTGTCACAGATGTACCAGTTTGGGGTTTTTGGTGGTCAAAAAAATAGTTCGGGGTAAAATTGTCACAGATGTACCAGTTTGGGGTTTTTTATGGTCAAAAAAATAGTTTGGGGTAAATCTGTCACAAGTGTACCAGTTCAGGGTTTTTCGTGGTATTAACCCTTTGAATAAACCAAATACATGTCAGTACTTGTTAGGAGAGCCAAGTATTGGCCCGTGAACAAATCCAGTAAGATTTACTTTCATTTAAAAGTTCAAGCTTATGAATTATGAGTTAACTAAAATATATCAACTATTCCAGACTACACCAATTCTTCGATGTGTGACTTTCTAACAACAACTCAACATGTATCTTAACACTATATACTAGCTCAAATTAAAGTTGGTAAGGCAAAACTATTTAGTAATTTAATCGGAGAAAAGTTGGTAATCACACTAATTAAGGTGGATAATTTCTAAAAGGAGTTAGGAAATTAAAAAGTTGGTAGATAATGCAAATAAAAGTCGGTAAATATTTTTAAAAAATAAATAACATTAGTAGTTAACTCAAATGAGTGTTGGTAAACTCAAATTAGGTAGTAACTTAATTAGCGAAAAGTTTTGATCAGAAAAAAATCAACGAAAAGTTGGTAAGTTCCCTAAGTAAAGGTTGGTAGTTTCATATTATTTAAGGTAAATTTAAGGCGTTGATAAGAAAGATAAATAAAAGTTGGTAAAAACTAAAAAAGTAAAAGAAGTTTTTTTTTGGTCAGAGATAGGAAAAGTTAATAATTTTAATAAAGTTCAATAAATGTCAATAACTAACTCAAGTACAAGTGGGTGACGCAAAGTTAGTTAACTTAATTGGTGAAAAATTGGTAATCACTTTAATTAAGTCTGATAACTTCTAAGAAGAGTTGGATTTGACGAGTCGGTAGGAAAGCCAAATTAAATTTGGTAAATTAAACTAAAAATTCAAATAAATGTTGATTGGCAACTCAAATGAGAGTTGTTAAACCGCAACTAGTAAGTAACCTAATGGAAGAAAACTTGGTAAATTAAACAAGTATAAATCAATAAATTGATATAACAGTTGACAAATTGAAGGCATATGTAAGAAAGGCAAATAAAAGATGGCATATTAATCAATAATAAAAGTTCATAAATTTAAAAAAATTAAATGTTGATAAGTATGTGAAATTAGAGTTGGTTAACCCAAAAGTAATTGGTAATTCAATTTTTTAAAAAAGTAATCACTCAAAAATAGATTAATAAATTAACATAAGAGCTGTTAAATTTATGGAATTGGTGAGAAAGTCAGATGAAAGTAGGTCATTTGCAAACTGTCTGAAAAGTTGGTAATTTCAAAAACTTGTTGGTATGTTACCAACAAATTGCACAAAAATCAGGTGACTAGTTCATCAACCTTCTTTTTTATTTTTTTTGTGAGATGAGTTTTTACTTAGTAACTAAGCTCCTATTTCTATCACCAAAATAAAAAATAAACCAAAGCATGGTAATAGAAATTTTCTAGTGTAAGAAAATTCTTAGCTTTTTGGGGAACCAATTAACCAATTTCTTAGTTAAGTACATAACTAATTTTATCATCCTCAGAGTTTTCATAAAATAATATTTATAGTATCTTAATATTCTCTAATATGAAATGATATATAGCTAGATTGTTGTAATGTGTCCAACTCACAAAGACTTTTAAAAGAAGTGGAAAATGTGAAGAACACCTTTTAAGTAAATAAATGCAAAAAGAAAAAAAAGAAATCTTTTCAAAATCCTTAAGGAAGAATTTGGTCTTCATTCACAAAAAAACAAAGACAAAAAAATTAAGAGGCCACGAACATCTTTTCAAAGTCCTCTCTGATGGCTGGCCACCTGAGGCGACAAAAAAATTCCAAAGTCATGCTTTGCAAGACTCGTCAAATGGTCAACACATCAAGTGCAACCATTAATGATTGTGTCCACCATGTCGGGAGCGCAAAAGGCAGTGCCGCAGTGGTAATGCAAATGTACTTCCTTATATTTACAGTAAGATGGATCTTACCGTAGTAGCATTGATGTCAGCAAATTGTGTAGATATCCACCATGACAAACTATAAAGAAAGACAAACGATATTGGCTAATGTGCAGAAATATTGCATGCTCTATAGATCCTGTGGATCAAGCTTTTGTCTGAATAATTAGTTGCCTTAATGATGTCTAAGGGTCCGGATGGATGGGGTTGGACTGATTTGCAAAGTGATTAGATGTAATGAAGTGAAGTTCTCTCTTGGATGCCTAAAAGATTTCCTTTAAAGTTGTTCGTTCATGTTACTACCGGGAATTTACTGAAGACTGCTAAAAGCTTTTCGAATTTTCACCTCGTAGCTTGCTCATGGATTATCCAGGAAGCTAAGCTGCTGGTTGCTACCCATGATCTCGGCGATGTCAAGGAATGCAAGACTAAGAGAAGTGAAATTGAAATGCACAGAGTGAGAAATTTGCTCCAGTAGTTGCCAAGATCGCAGAGAAGGAAGCATGTTGAAGGAAGTTGACCAATCCTTGGCTCCGAAAGGTCTACACCAGATGGGTGCAATTAATTTAAGGGATAATGACACAAATAGTTCCTGAATTTTGGTCCAATGTGTAATTTGAGCCATAAACTTTTAATTTGTCTAATGTAGTCCTTGAATTTTAGCCTAATATTCAATTTAGTCTATGAATTTTTAATCTGTTCAATGTGGTCTCTAGACTTTTAGTACATGTTCAATTTTGTACCTAAGCTATATGAAAATATTCAATGTAGTCCCTGAACTTAAATTAATGGAAGGACTACATTGAATATTTTCAAATAGTTCAGGGACTAAATTGAACATGTACTAAAAGTTCAGGGACCATATTGAACAAATTAAAATTTCAGGGATTACAGTGAACAAATTAAAAGTTCAGGGACTAAATTACATATTGGATCAAAGTTCAGGGATTGTTTGTGTCATTTTTCCTTAATTCAATGAGGTATTCTGATATACATTGGAAGTTGTCAGCTCTTGGATAACTCCAGATAAAAGTACATTAGTGAGATCCAAGCAGTGTGAGTTGGAATGGTTGCCGAGCTGAGAAATTGTTTCCATGAAAACCTGCAAAGGTGAGGTTGTACTCAAGTCTCTGCAGAAAACAGAGGAATTGGGGGAGATTTACCTCCCAAGCTGCACTTATCTGGAGGATGTTGTACTTGTGTGGTATTTGATAGGAGAAAGTTAGAATCATTGGTTTAAAATTGTGACTGATTATCATGAGTGGAAGTGAACAAGCATAAAAAATGACTACTGTAAAAAGTGATCACAAGCATTTCTGAATAGTTTTGTTTTCTACTTAGATAATAACAAATGTACAAATAGAATACACTCTAAAGTTCAAATTCAGTACTACAATTGCTTTTAAAATTTAAAGTGGGCTCAGTTAGTTGTTATTAATTGACCAACACATAATGATTTTACTACTATCAAATTCAATTGTAAATTATGCACTGCTTTTATTGTTCAATGTTTGCCCGATTAGTTGTTAGTAGAACTGGTCATTGGGTAAGCACAACCAGGTCCTTAAAGATTGGGCCGGAATTTTTACCCATCATTATACATCAACACATAAATCTTTAGGTTGACTCGGGCCAGCTTTCTCACTAAATGCCCTTGTCCAAGCCTATCCAAAAGTCTTCAGGCCCTTGTGGATCGAGCCAGGTTGGACTTTGGCGGGCCATGTACAGCCGGCCAGTGATCGGGTCTATTTGTTAGTAAGTTATCGACGAAATTACTGATTTTACCACTATGAACTTCACGGTACAATATTATATACTCATGAATTTTACAAATATGCATAAAAATTTACCATAGAATTCAGCGATTTATATTTGAAATTAGAAATGTGGATCAAATTACCAACATGCATGGCAACTCACCAAAGATTGACATGTTTGCAGTGTTGGGACTGACCATATATGGAGTTTACCAATGTGACAGGTAGCTAGCCAGACGATATTGTAGTGTGACGTGGATAAATATTTTATTACATGCTTTTCGGCCGAAATAAAGAACAGGGTGTTGAGGTCCATTTCTTAAGAACAAATGTAACTTGACAACTATCCAGCCGTGATGACAGGCTTTTGAGTCAGTGGGACTGAAATTTCGTTTCATGAAGATGGACCATGCATCATTGTCCATCGAACGTATACTTGATCTTGTAATAGCAAGAGAAGAAAATGGCTGAAGAACAATTGATACATCTCCTTTGTTAATTACTCGAAGCTTCTAACGGGTAAGTTCATCTTACTATCGGGAGCGAAATGCAAGAACTTGCTGTAATTTCACAACAAGGCCAACGGATGCATTGAAAAGGGAAGAGAAAATGTGGATCTTTTAGAAAGAGAGAAATTTACTTACTAAATAAGCTCCAATTTGCATGGTGGAAATCGAAAAGCTCTCGCGAGCCAAAGCATGGTGGTAATCATTTGCGTGATATCTGTCGCCTGAAAGCAAGAGTTCCTCTCAGACAGTTTGAAATGTAGTATGCTGCAAAATCCCAAGAATACTACCCCGAAACCCTGTCCCAGTGCCGAGCAGAACTAACAACATTGAAGTCGCCTTCATCTCTACTTGAATTGTCATCTGGTCTGCCGTTATCATATTGCTCATCTTTAGAACAAATTTTCAAATGAGGAGCTCCACAACAGCCATTGTTGCCGCAATAAACAGACTCATCGAGAGAGAATTCGCATGGACGGCAGTACTTCACTCCATTTGAAAACCTCAACCGATTCCCTCATATATCAAGAGTATTCAGCAAATGCAGGGGCAAACGCCAACTTCAAGTGTTTGCTCTATAGAGTTGCCACACCACACTCGGTCTAAGCTCAAAGGCTCAGGATCGATGGAAATACAAGCTAGATGTCACGGGCCGATAGTTTGGGAACGACCCGTGCGGCGACTTAGGCTCCCTTGGATCGTCGGAAAGCCTAGGCCAAGCCTTTTTGCCGATCACTCACTCGCTCGGACACCCGGATCGTAGAGAGAGAATCTAGAGAGAGAAGCTCTGGAAGAGAATGGAAGAGAAAGCAACTGCTTCTTTGTTGTTTGGATGTTTCAAATGAGAAGGAGGACACCCCTTTATATAGTAGAGGGCCTCGGATTACAACCATTGATCGATTTCTAGACGAGTGGCCGAGATCGTATCGTTCTCGTCGACCACCTACCGACATTTATTCCGAGAGCTATCAACTACCGGCATTTATGCCGAGAACTCTCTAGAACCCCGGCACGATTACCGTTTCGCCCGTCCTTGGGAAAATTCCGGAAGCTTTGAACGGGTCTTCATTGATGTGTCACGGTGCTTGGTGTTGAAAACCTCTTGACCGTGACATTCTCCCCCACTCATTCGAGCGACGTCCTCGGCGCTCTTGGCTTGGGGTTTGTTTGTTGGCTTTTTGGAGCGCCTTCGACTCTTCCGAGATTTCTTCGGCTTCTCAGTTTGTCGGGCATTTGGCTCCTTTGATTTGACTTTCTCCATGTTGGTCGGCAAGCTTGTTACCTCCGGGAATAGAACATGGATCGGCATGGTGTGTTGAAGAGGAGGATCCACCTTCGGCTTTGGCTTGGTGCAAAGTTCGGGCACGGACTTCTCAACTCTTCGGATTGTGGAGAGGACTTTGGCTTCGATCACCCCATTGATCATTGGAACCATGGATGGACACTCCGAGTTGGTGATGATGATCGTGTTGCTCCTCATGTCGATCATGGCTTCCGCGGCATCGAAGAATTCAAGGCCTAGAATAAGATCATAATCGTCGAGAGGGATTACCTCGAACGGGAGTTTGCCTTCCCAAGTACCGACTTGGAGTTCTACATTTTTGGCCACGCCTACGCCTGACATCTCGTCGGAATTGGGGGTCTTGTAGCGATTCCGAGTTGGCTCCACGGGAAGTCCCAAGTGTTTGGCCGCTTCTTTTGACAAAAACAAGCTCGTAGCACCCGTATCGACCAAGGCAAGGAGGGGTACGCCATTTACCTTGACCTCAACGAATGAGAGGTGTGAATGTGCCGGCTTCTCCCTTGGTGGAGCTTTGTCCTTCACGGAGTTGATCGAGTTGAAAACCTTCACGGTCCCAAGTCGCAACTCGCGTTTCTCCTTTTCTTGCTTCGGCTCTTCATCCTCTTCTACGGCAAGAATAGCATTGATCCTACTCTTCTTTGGGCACTTCTGCGTCCAATGAGGACCGTTGCAAATGAAGCACGGAGACGGTGGTGGAGTATCAAACTTGTTCTTGTAGTCTCCTTGAGGTTGTTTCCATTTGGGATCGCTCGACTTGGACGTTCCTTCTCCCCATGTCTTCTCACGTCCACCATGATCTCTTCGGCCACGGTTGGGACTATTGCTCGAGTCTTTTCGACCACGAACAGCTTGGTCTTCTTCATCGTGGTGGCGATCCGATCTCCACCCGCTCCCTCTTGTTTTTGGGACTTCCTTGGTGAAGTCGGCGAGAGACTCGGCCGCGACTAGTGCTCGCGAAAGACTTTTGACGTCCCTTCGTTTGAGCTCGAGTAGTGCCCACGGCTTCAATCCATCCATGAACGCCCCGAGAGCCTCCTCCTCCCCAAGATTGGGAATTTGGAGTTTGAGCTCGGTGAATTCCTTCACGTACTCTCGGACTGTGCCACGTTGCTCAAGGCGATGGAGCTTGCTACGGGCTTCATGTTGAGCATACTCGGGGAAGAAATAATCCCGAAATTCCTCGACAAATCCATCCCAAGTAGTGATGGGGTCGGCGCCTTGTGTTGTCTCTACACATCTATTTCGCCACCAAAGCATGGCATTATCAACTAGGAACATAGAAGCGGTTCGTACCTTGGCCAAATCTTCTTGGATTCCAACGGCGTCGAAGTATTGTCCCATGCTCCATAGGAAGTTATCTACCTCTTTGGCAGACCGGTTGCCTTTGAATTCTTTCGGCTTCGGCACATCTAGCTTGTGTGCCGCTTGGATGGGCAACGCACCGTTTGCGATGCTTGCTTTACATAGGATGAGCTCGGTCTTGAGCTCTTGCACCTCTATCTTCAAGGCTTCGACTTCGGTCTTGGAGGAGTTGCCTTCCTTGATCTCCACGACCTCAAGCTTTAGCGCCTCGATGGATGCTTCAAGGAAATCATCCCTATCGAACAAAGGGGCCGTCGTGCGATTGACGACGTTTGTGAAGTCATGGCGGAGAGTTTCTTCACCCTCGTCGATCCGCCTTTTAACTTCGTCGAGTTCTTCGATGAATTCCAACATTGTTGTTCTCATTCTCGTGAGCTTCTCATCGATCGCGGCTATGGCGTTCGACGAAGCATCCCTTTTCTTGGATTTTCCACGAGTCTTTGGTTGGGCAGCCGGCTCATTGGGAACCGATTCTTTAGGAGCCCTTTCATCCACAACAACCGAAGCGAGTTGTTCGTTGTTCGACATTCTCTCGACCAGTTGGTGTGCTCCTCGATCTCCTTGGATGGACTCTCTACTTGCTCTGATACCACTTGTCACGGGCCGATAGTTTGGGAACGACCCGTGCGGCGACTTAGGCTCCCTTGGATCGTCGGAAAGCCTAGGCCAAGCCTTTTTGCCGATCACTCACTCGCTCGGACACCCGGATCGTAGAGAGAGAATCTAGAGAGAGAAGCTCTGGAAGAGAATGGAAGAGAAAGCAACTGCTTCTTTGTTGTTTGGATGTTTCAAATGAGGAGGAGGACACCCCTTTATATAGTAGAGGGCCTCGGATTACAACCATTGATCGATTTCTAGACGAGTGGCCGAGATCGTATCGTTCTCGTCGACCACCTACCGACATTTATTCCGAGAGCTATCAACTACCGGCATTTATGCCGAGAACTCTCTAGAACCCCGGCACGATTACCGTTTCGCCCGTCCTTGGGAAAATTCCGGAAGCTTTGAACGGGTCTTCATTGATGTGTCACGGTGCTTGGTGTTGAAAACCTCTTGACCGTGACACTAGATTCATCAATTAAAAAACTACAGGATTCAGTAAATGCAGAGGGTAAAAATTAATTCCTAGTGTTTGCTCTATAGTTACCACGCCACACTTGGTCTAAAGCTCAAAGGCACAGGATAGTAGAAATAAAAGCTAGATTCATCAGTAAAAAAACCTTCAGTTAAATTTAGTCTTGCAATGCTCGAGAACTATAACGATTCTACATCAACGGATACATTAGAGACTCAAGAACATGAAACTCCCTTTTAAACCAAGTTGATTGAGTCGCAATGGATAATAGTTCTATAGGTTGGATTGCATTTGGACAATTTGTATAAATAACATGTGTTACTCAGGTCTACCATATTCAACCCACCCGTCCGTCACCTCTACTAATACGATAGAAAATGGCATCAGAGGAGTGCTTATTTTGCTTGATATCAAGACAATAACTGCACCAAGTAAAGCATCACACATCAAATAGCCACATAATTATGATCCCTCCTCAGACTAGACAAAGAGCCGAGTGGTCCGAGCACCTCACACCAACAGCAATCCATTATCCCCACGTCCAGACATCAAATTACATCCCCTCGTACATTCATGGCTTAACATCCAGAATCTGAATTTTTTGAAAAAAGCTACCTTGAGGGTGACACCTCAAAACCATTTAGGCAGAAAATGGTATCCTAATGGCCATTCTCTGAGCAAGCCAAGGATTCTCGGGGTCAGGGTCGATGAAGTTATGCATTAGGAATTGTTCTGCTTCTTCATCAACCAGTTCTCTGGCCCATGTCACACGTTTTGAGGGACAACTGCCTGGCCCAAAGCACCTGCATTCAATCCGGAACGTACTGAGTCATGGCTATAATAACATGTGCAGAGAAGACATACAAGAAACTAGAATATAATCATCCAACCTAGCATTTACTTACACTTTCAACTAGAATAATTAGCCAAACAAGTAATTTGTTGATGTACACCATCAAGAAGCATCTACTAAGTGTATACTTTGTTTATACTAGACAAAAATTCAATGGATCAAGGATACATATTACTTGATTTGGTTGTACATCTGTTTTTTTGCATCAAATGTAAAAAAGAGCCACAAACATCCATTCTTTTTGTATGCATCCACCACATTTCATTGTTCTTTGTCTCAATTAAAAACAGAAGTATCGCAACCCCTCCACTTACCCAGAAAAAACGCTAATAACCAAGTCCTAGAAACCTACCTTTACCCAGAAAAATAACGCTATAACTCAAATCAAAGAAACCTACATCTTTTTTTCATTCTTTAAGTTCATCAATATTTTAGTGGTTCCAGTATATAAGTTCACGAAGTTAGTAGAGTAGGCAAACCAAGATGCTTAAAAATGCTCAGAACATGCAGGTTTTCCACAAAAATCTCAAGCCACAGCCAGATTATATCACAAAAAAAAATTCGAATTTTCCATTTAGCAGTATCCACGCCTCTCCTAGATATGGAATGTGCTCAATGCGAAAATCCCCAGAGTCCAAAGAAAACATACCTGTATTCATAAAAGCAAGCAGTTCTTTCATTCTCAGTTTTTCCCCAATTATTCCAGCCCACTTGCTTGATACAAGCATCCATGTATGTGTACGCATATACCACCCTTCCGAAAGGTCCCCATGGTCGTCCTAGATATGTATATGAAGTTCCTCCGGTGCCAGTGATAACACATCTGCATCAGCATTGCAGAATTTCATCGGTAAAAAATGCAGCCATCTAGTGCTCATATCCATTAACACACTTTGAATTTGATGTTATTTCCTCCCACTTGGACGTTATTGTTCTCCTTTACAATTACTATGGGATAAGTGCAGTAGAAGTTTTAAAACTTGTGATAGTGTAATCAAATCCTAAAACTCTCAAAGAGAGTAATCATCCTAAAACTTGTCCAATCAATGCAATCAAGAACTTTGTAGCTTTGTGTGATTCGAGTGACAATGCATTTGTCACATTTTTTCAAGAAATATATAAAAGAAGGCCAACTATATTTAAAATGAACAAGGAGAGAGAGAGAGAGAGAGAGAGAGACACACACACACACACACACACACATTTGTAGGGGTGGCTGCACCTTGACTGACAAGGATCGTCCACCCCAGCAACCCTTGGCCTGCCATAGGCAATTTGTAAGTGAACACATGTTCTGTACTGGGATTTTAATGGAGAAACCCTCCTCATCACTAACCACAATAAGAGCAGTCTTCTTTCCAGTACATTGATCCAAAAACTCACTGTTCTTCTCAGAACTATTAAATTGAGCAATTAATTCAATATCTTTATCAGCTTTCTTCTTTGAATTGGAACCTTGCCAGCAATATTCAATGTCCTCGCAGCTTTCCTAATGCCGTATTGTAGAGGCATGCTTGAATCACCATGACAATGATGGCATGCTTGAATTTTATTAAAAATGGATTTACTTGAATTCGCCAACACCATTACTGGAGAACCGAACAATTCAATCTCCTCTCTGTGAATATACCCAAAAATGCCATGGAAATCCTTGGACCAATTCACAAAAAGAAAAGAAAAAAAAACCTGGTTTCTCACAAAATTCGCAGACTTAAATATACAAAAACTTAATCTTTCAACAATTGAAGCCTCAATTCACTAGGTTGCAAGCGTCAACAATCAATTCAATGGTATGTAATTAAACTGTCAACCAAAAGAGAAATGCTACTTGTAGAGTGTGGAATCAAACAGGGTTCACAGACCTCAGTGAAGGCACCACCAGCCTTCAAACTTCCCCTGGTCATGTGATCTCTCTCTCTCTCTCTCTCTCCAAGTTTTTTTTTTACTTTTTAAAACTTTTTTCCCTTTTCTTGATGTGGCACTCATTTGACCACACATCAGAGCCTTATATTCTCAAAAAATATTAAAAAAATACCACATCAACATTTTCCGCTATTTAAATTGGACGGAGCTAACGAAAGTCCTTGATTGCACTACTTGGACAAGATTTGGAATTGATTGCATTTATTTGAGAGTTTTAGGACTTGATGGAACTTGGACTTGATGGCATTTATGCAACAAGTTTCAAGACTTCTAGTGCACTTATCCCATCAATATATATACAGTTTGTGGAATAAAGGGTGTGAACTTTTTCCCCAACGAAGGATGATAATTTATCTTGTCATACAAGTGCTCTGGTTGCATACGCACTGGCTCCACTCACTGCTAGAAAGGTCTAGACATCAGCATGAAATGCAATTAGGTAGCAGAAAACACTAATTCATCTTTCATAGCAGCAATCAAGTGCACCAAGTATAGTCTATGTTGAACGCAGAAAAAGAATCAACAGAGAAATTTGATTCTCCTTTCAAAAAAAAAAGCAAGATGGGGCTTAAGGACCTTAAGAATATATAACCAGTCAATTCCTGAGAAGACTTTCTGCTTTGTGCTGTTATGAAACCTGCTGACTTGCAATGGATATGACAGTGCTCCAAAAGAGCAGTACTATTGCCAAAGATGAAGTCTACACTTCCCTCAATGTAGCAATCTCTTAAATACTGTTTCCCGTGATGCAAGTACAATGTATCCTGCATCATTAACAGAAAAATCGGTGATCCAGTTAGTAAGTTCCCGTTCCACAGTGACTAGTCCACCAGTCACTTTTACTCCATCTACAGCAAACAATAGACCAGAGAGTCACAAGTTTGAAGATCAAATCAATGGAAGAGATCGGACAATTAATTGTGTAATTTCTATGCTTATTCCTAGTTGGACATAGGATATTCGCAGCAGTCACAAGAATGACTCCTAGGCCAATGATTCTTTTGTGTTCTTTTTTGGCCAGTAAGGCCACTAAATCGATTACAGTGATAATTGGTCCTCAGAGAAGACCTGATTCTCTCACTTAATACAGATTATCATGCAGAATGGTACAACATAATAGGCAGTGGCTAAGTAGCATCTGCTTTAGGAGCACATTCTTGTATACTGTGCACTTATCGAAGAATGAAGCAAATTTTCTATTGGACAGGGATAAATAATTACGTTCACACTTCTGCCTCGTGGCAACACGTCTATCAAAGAATCAAAGAGAAGTTTACTTTAACCTTTGTCAACTCCTACACATGGTAGGGGTCATGTCTCCATGGACATCATGCAAGTATTACAACGATCATGAAGGAAGGATAAAATTTGGTGGTCATTAGATTGATTAACCATGCTGCCCTTTTTCTCACTCTAACACATCCTCAGATGACTATAGGTGTTTTGAATTTTCATGATCACAATAACATGTGCTTCCTCCTCACTAGTGATCAAGACAAAGTGTCTAGTACCATTGCTGACAAAATTGATCTTGTGGCCTAACTGTGACTACCTTCAGGTAGTCTAGATCAGCTCGTGTTTCATGTGTTACAGTTGAAAAGAGAAGTTGGAAGCGAGGAAGAGGTTTGTGCCTCCTTGCAAAAGCTATCCAATTTGTAGCAGGACCAAAGCTATCGTGGATAGGAGAACTGTTAAAGAAACAAAGTAGCAATCCCTCAAATTTTGAGTCTAGTGATCAGATTCGTCCCCTGAGGAAGTTATTTCAAGGATTATTGTTTCATTTAAGCTCACTTTCCTTCATTCTTCCTTGAGGAAAAAGAAGTGACCAACCAAGACAGTCAAATAACCTGGATGTTAACGATGATGTAACTTGAAAAACCAAGATGCTGAGGATGTAGAATTAGTTCTTCTGTACAGGCTCTACCAGGGGACACAGGGTAATCCCATAAGCTAGTTATGATGAATGAATATGTAATTTCACCCAAACACTGCTAGTTATGACGCACGGATGCTCAAAGATATCTACATCAATTTCTCCTCTATCTTCACTCCTTTCTTCCTCCTTTTAAGAGTTTCCCTACTACATCAGCTTCCATTTTTTATTTCTTTTTATTTTTTTCAGGAAGCTTAGGACTCACGTCTCAACAGATTCCAATGACTTGACAATAGAAAAATTCCAAGATGAAATGACGACTTCACCTGCCAACCAAGAAACCTGCAGTTGTAGAAGGCACACCTGTCTGCTGTCACCCTAATTGCCACAGCTTGGCCTGAACCCTGCTTTAAAGAAATCTGATTAAACACAACATAATTCAAAAGGAAAACATAACAATGTTCACACCTCAAAGCCACAAATTAGGTAAAAATTTCTTGAAATTGCCGAAGATAGAATGCCGCCCTTGCCATGTCCCACACCGCCTCAATGCTGCAACCGCTCTAGCAATTCCACCATCTTTCGTTTCATTTGTCCCTTTTTACACACTTTAAGCTCAAGAGAGCCTTTTGACAATATGTCATTACACTACACGGAAGCAAAGGCAAATTGATCAAGAATTTGTTCTGTTAGTATTAGACCCAGCCAGGCACTATAGGTTGACTGACCTATTCCCTTAGGTTTCAATCGATTAAAGAAGATAAATAGTTCGCACTCAAATAGGTGGAAAGTGAAGAATGGTGACACTAATGACGTAACTCCGTGTGTCGAACAAGGGGATAATGACTAGGATGCTGACAAGGCAATGCACCAATTGGCAGTCGATAAATGACGTGGTAGGACAACACTAGCATTAGCTGTACTGTTGAAATGGGATTGATATGATGGGCCACTGCATGCTGACGTGGCAGTGATTTGTCAGATCTGGCCCGTCGTGGTGATGGCATGTTGATGACATCCAGAATGCACACTGATGTGGCAGACAACTTGTTGCATAACTCAATACGAAAAGGTATGCTTCATATCATTCTAGTTTGCACACATATTTTGTAATGGTTACATCCCTAGTTGTCTATTTAGATGATGCAGTACTAATGACAATGAAAAAAATAGCATTTGTCCGTAAAGTGCCAACTCAGCAATCACTTTCAAACGAAGGAACTTGGGTTGTTAAGGTACTTCATCAGTATTAAAATAGCGAGATCTAAACAAGGGATCAATCTTTCTCAAAGGAAAGTGTGTCACTAAACTTTTGGAGGAAATGAGACTTTTGGAAGCAAACTGTGTAGATCTTCCTATGGATCCTAGTGTCAAACTTCAAATATATAATGGTGTCCTGGCATAGGAGAGGAGTGGATAAACTTCACAGTGGCACGACCTGTTATTACGTGTGCAATTGGAGTTCTCAGTCAATTTATGGAGAGCCCTACATAATGCTGAGAAGGTGTCTGTTCGACGCGAACCTCCTAATTCTCCAAGAAAAAGTATATTGAGGTAATGATGCTCCAAGAAAGTCCTGGCTCGCCTGAAACCAACTTCATTTCCACCTTCATTTATGGGCCAAGGAGGAGTCTGAGTCACACGGTGAGGTTTAGCTCCCTTATGTATTGGCACAGACCAAATTCCAAGTTTACTTTCACGATCCATGCTTAGAAGCAGGAACTTCCATCAACCTTTCCACTACCCATATTCCAGGTTTACTTTCACAATCCATGCTTAGGAGCAGGAGCTTCCATCAACCTTTCCACTTAATCCTAACCAATGACCAATATTCCAGGTTTGCCCAGGTCGGGGATGTTGCTGTCCACCATCTTAAGGTGACGCTGAGCGCACCTGAATATGCTTAGTAGCTAAGTTGTCAAGCGAGAGACTCATTTGTTAGTTATAAGGTGTCCTGTCAGTAACTTACAGTTATCCGACAGTGAACTCTGTGACCGGGCGAATTGTTTCACAAACTCTACTCGGCAAGTTTAAGAATCCAATAAACAAATGAAATTACTATCTCTTTTACTATTCTGCTTATCTTCTCTGCCCTCCTCCTCCTCTCTCTACCCTCGGACATTCTATCAAACATCTGTCGGTCCACCACATCAGCAGCGGCAAAAGAACGAGAAAAATACCTCCAAGTCCACCTCATTACCTCAGGAGCCGAGTTCTCGAAAGTGATGTTCTCGGCAATGAAATCCTCCCCTTCCACGATCGTGCTCCCGCACCCAAACGTCCCCGTCCCGATCACACGAGGCGCCTGGAGAAGGCAATGTCGACCATCCAGGCATCAGCCGCGATCAAGGGGCCGGAGATTCACACAGAACAGGAGAAGGGGGAAGGGGGAAGCCGAGCCGCGGGTTTACCTGGTGGTGGTCGATGTGGGAGGCGGTGTTGTGCCAAGTGAGGACGGTGTCCTCGGGCCCGACCCCGGCGAGGGTGATGAAGTTCTTGGTCTTGGGCACGTGCACGGGCTGCCTGTACACGCCGGGCGACACCCGGATGACGGTGCGGCGGGCGTTGCCGAGGGGGACCGCGTCGATGGCCTCCTGCACCGTGCCGAATTCGCCGGTACAGTCCGGCGCCACCGTCATCACCCGAGCAGCCATTGATGAGGGCGGTCGTCGTCGTCGTCGCCGGGGCGCGCGCTCCCCGGGGTGAAGCTCGGTAGGCAAAAAAGCTGAGTGGATGATGGATCTTGGGACGAAAAGGAACCGGGGGGACTTTGCCTGCTATGGAGGGAATGAATCTTCCTCTGTCACCCGCGACCTTTTGTTTCAACAAGCTTCTCTCTCTTTTCTTGTCGGTGCTAGTAACACGAAACTGGCGCGCATACCGTAAATTTAACTCAAATTAATTTTTTGACTATCGAAAATTTTAAATTAGGGGTGCCTATCATAAATTTATCCAAAAACTATTAAAAACTCTAAATTAATATATTTTTGATAATTTACCTTTCATTAGTTCATGTTAAATTGAATTAATACTAAGAAAAAATTATAAACTAGTATATCCGTAACAAATGGAGAGTAAAATCCCAAATTCGTACACCTGTCAGCTGACACGTGTTATTTAACTTAGCAATTTGACGGTAAAATTTAACGAAAATTAACAGAGGATAAATTTATCACAAGCGTACCAATTTGAGATTTTCGATGGTTAAAAACTTAGTTTGGAGTAAATTTATCACAGATATACTAGTTTAGGATTTCGGTGGCATTAACCCTTCTTTTTTTAACTTGGAAATTCTTCTCTCGTTTTTTGCCACTTTTTGAAGAATCTATTACATTTTTTAGCACATTATTTTGGGCACTTTAACAACACCAGTGTGTGGAAAGGTTTTAAATTATGATTCGTAGTCATAATCTTAAGCTTTGATAACGCGCGTCTCATTACAATCCACACATAATAATAAGCTTGAAGATATCAAGCTAACGCTATTAATATTCATTGATGTTCAAATTCTAGTGATACTGCCTCAGCATTTGTTTATCAGGGACGATGGATGATGATGATGGGAATCTGGCTTCCCAAAAAACCAAAAAAGAACAAGAAAAAGAAATTCACTGCATTTGACTACATTTGCAGCATTTTTCTCTGCATTTCACATTTAGATAAGTTAACTAGGGGTACAATAGCCGATTGACTTAGCGCTGTGCGACAGGCCAGCACTGCAGGAAGTCGAAACTTCCCATTTGTCACCCCAGATGAGGGAGGCTACTACACCTACTAGCTCGGAAGTAGCCAGTCGAAGCCAACGTGGTGTTTACCTTCACCATCCAAAGGCCCCCAATTACTAACCCTGTCTCTGTCTTCCCGGAGTAGCAAGGAATACGACCCCTTTTGGGCTCTCCAAGGAGGATACCTTAGAGATCCCAATCGGAATCCCACTGCATTTGACTACATTGACAGCATTTCCCCCTTTGCATTTCACATTTGGATACATCACCTAACTAGAGGGGAATTAGGATCCATGGCCCAATGCAAGGCCCAGCACGAGTCTAAATGGCCCATAAGCAAAGGTTTGTCCACGGAGTGGCCAAGTCCCAGAAGTGCAAAGAGATACTCACACTGACTCTCTCTCTTTCTCTCAGTGGCATTGATTCTCTTCTCCTATCCATGCTAGTGACTGGACTAACTTCTGGTTTTGACATGGCACTAGATACGGCGGCAAGTCAAGGAAGGGATGTTCTTGCTCAAAAAAGGAAGGGATGTTCAAGCAAAGGAAAGTGAATAGAAAGAAAAGAAAGGGAGAGAGAGGAGATAAAGAGCTCGAGCAAAAGATGGGAAGAAATGAGAGAGACGAGAGGGATCTGAAATTGGAGATAAGAGAGATAGGACCTTTTGTGCCTTTGTCTTTGGACTCCGCGAAACAAAGTCTATGATCCCTTTGAATGAGCTTGAATGAAAGAAGCAATGCTACACATACTAAGATTCGATTCATTAAAAGGAGTATAGATCTCGGTAGCTTTTCAAAGTAACGTAACAATTATATTATTTAAATTAGGTCCCATTTTCGGATTGAACCGACCGGCCCGGAACCATACCGATCCAGTTCCAATTTCAAACGTCAAGAACCAATCCCGAAAGGTAATTTCGAACGCCCTGAACCGATGAGCTCCGGACAAGGGCCACAGAGACTGACGAAAGCTGCTTCGACAACTCCACTGAAGTACTACTGAACGGATTCATAGATGAAAAAGTACAAGTGAGAAAAGACTCCCCCTGAATTGAGCTACCCAAGATCGTCTCTCAGGAGAGAAGCATTTTCGCATGGGAAAGATTCAATTTTTCTTTAGGGTTAATACCACGAAAAACCCTAAACTGGTACACTTGTGACACATTTACCCTGAACTATTTTTTTGACCATAAAAAACCCCAAACTGGTACACCTGTGACAATTTTACCCTGAACTATTTTTTGACCACCAAAAACCCCAAACTGGTACACCTGTGACAATTTTACCCTGAACTTACCATAAAAAACCCCAAACTGGTACACATGTGACAATTTTACCCTGAATTAAAATTTTAATATTTTTATTTTTATTTTTTTCGAATTTTATTCTTTTCTTTTCTTTTCTTTTCTTTTTTTCATTTTCAAACTTTGGCCGATCGCCGGTTCGGCGACCGGCTAGAGGCGGAAGCCGGCGAGGGCGACCCTCGCCCGCGTTGGGCGAGGGTGAGCCAGCGAGGGCGACCCTCGCTCGCGTCGGGTGAGGGCGGCCCTCGCCCGACGCAGGCGAGGGCCGCCCTCGCCTGAGTCGGGCGAGGGTCGCCCTTGCCCTGGGCAGGCGAGGACAGCCCTTGCCGGCTTCCGCCTCTAGCCGGTCGCCGGATCGGCGACCGGCCAAAGTTTGAAAATGAAAAAAAAAGAAAAGAAAAGAAAAGAAAAGAAAAAAGAAAAAATTCAAAAAAATAAAAAAACAATATTAAAAATTAGTTCGGGGTAAAATTGTCACATGTGTACCGGTTTGGGGTTTTTTGTGGTATGTTCAGGGTAAAATTGTCACGGGTGTACCAGTTTGGGGTTTTTTGTGGTATGTTCAGGGTAAAATTGTCACGGGTGTACCAGTTTGGGGTTTTTATGGTCAAAAAAATAGTTTGGGGTAAATGTGTCACAAGTGTACCAGTTTAGGGTTTTTCGTGGTATTAACCCTTTTTTTTATGATTCCAAGAACAAGTCTGCTGTCAAACGCTCGAAGCCCATGAAAAATCCCGTATTTATTATTACGACACCGACGAAGACGCGATGGGGGTGGTTACATTCGGAATCATAATCGCCATCATCGTCCTGTTCTTCGCCATCGTCTGCTTCATCACCATTGAAGGCACCTGCAAACGCCGCTCCAGATAGAAACCGGAGGAGAGGAACCACACTCGACCCACGAGTCCGTTTCAGCTCAAACCCAAGACCCACTTCAAGAACCGTCGAGACCCAGTTCGGTTTCGTTCGAATCCGAGCATGGGATTGTGTGGGCTGCGCGGTTTGTTTGCGGTCGCCTGCGTTCTGTGCTTGGATCTGTGCTTGGGTCACGAGGGGAGCTGTCCCCATTCTGGTTTTTCATCCCCTGCACCGCAGGTGCACGGCTGCGGCGATCACGACCACGACCATGACGAGGGCCATCACCATCATCATGATCATGGCCATCACCACGAGGAGAAAGGTGGCAACTTGAAGCTGCCCGAGGAGTTGGCTGAGGAAGAGGACCTGAAGCTGTATGGATATGGTACCCAGTATGGTCATGACCACCACCAGCACCACCACCACCATCATCATGTGGATGGGCAGTCTGGTGAATCGGATCTCTCTGGTCTAGGTAATTTGTTCGACATTGTAACCTTCTTCGGACGACAATTATTCATGCCTTTTGCTTCATTGGTCATTTGTGTCGCGTCGGCTGTTATGTGTCAAACTGAATAGATTGGGTTGTAGTTGCTAAATGGTGAATAGTTCATGCGGCGTAGGGTTGCCAATACTTTGATCGTTGTAGATTGTGCTGTCCGTCATTGGAATCTGATGGTAACTGGTGTAGGCTTTTCTTGAAAATTGAGAGGAGGATTAGGGCATTGGTTGGAGATAGTGATTTTATTGCTGTCCATGGTTACATTGAGCTTTGTGCATTCTGGATTCTGTGTGTAGAATGAATGCGGTGTTGATGTAATTCTATGTTTAGGACTATTCTGACATGGAAAAGCATGAAATGAATTCTTTGCAGCGTGGAAATTGACAGCATGTCTCTGTAGGTCATTAATGTTGGAACCATCCATGTGATCCTAACAATCGGTGTAACTTTCTTGTTTTATAGGTCTTTGGATTCATGCCTTGGGCTGCTCATTGTTGGTTAGCATGGCTTCACTCATTTGTTTGATCATATTGCCCGTAATGTTTGGTAAGTAGCTCGATCATAGTTGCACCTAGCCTAGTGTCTTTCACTTTCTTGACACGTTGATTGTGTCCTGATTTCAAACTGCCTTAGTGTTTATTCAAACATTTTTCACTAATGAAAAAGTTCTATAAAAAGGTTAGTGCCAAATGAAAATTGAATCTTCTGTGTACTTGCAGTGCAAGGGAAACCGTCTAAGGCGATTGTTGATTCATTGGCATTATTTGGGGTAAGAATTAAGATATCCGAGCCCACTCCATCACATTTGGATTTAGATTCTTGGATGGTACAATATGTGCATTAAGTACTAAAACTCAGTGCATTCTAATTACTAGGGGGCACCTTGTTTGATTTTCATTTCCGATGAAAATCTTCATTATATTTGTTCAAGGAGTTTTTGTTCTTCACCACATGATATTGGTGTGCGTGTCAAATTTTCCTTATAATCGCTTCCTAGTAATCCAGCGAGTGCATGTGTAACTGTTTATATAAGGTATAAACTCTAAAATACAGACTGCATATCAAACTTTTCATCATTGCTGGTACTTGAGTGTGAGAGATAAAAATGGTTTTCACAAGAGGTCCCCTGTTGTTTCTCAATAAATTGCTAATTCTGTTATGTGCTCTCACAATCCTCTCTTTTTAGATTGCTTTAATTGTTAAATTCTGGCTAGAATGTGGGCTAGAATGTACACATTCTATACAAATTTGCATATGCAGGTTTTGACAAGTGATTTTCTAATTTACATTTCACATACGGTTAAGATGTTAAATAGATTGGCAGTTTTTGAATACTTCTACTGTTTTACCTGTATCAAGTTGATAAGGTTGCAAAAAAAAATTGTCTTCTACAATCTTATTTACCAGCATTATCTGAGAAAAAAGTTGTCAAATTGTGTAAGTTTCTATATTGATGATCAAAGGTTTGCTAATTATATTGAGGTGCCTTTTCATACATGAACTAGCTGAAATCCCACTTGTTTCCCATGAATTCTGAGGTTGTGTTCATTCTAATTCATTGTTTTTTCAGGCAGGTGCAATGTTAGGAGATGCTTTTCTGCACCAGCTTCCACATGCTTTTGGTATATTTTGATACTCATTAGATGCTTATTTAAAGGCTTTAGTCGCTCGCTTAACTAGAGCTTCAACTTAGTTAAGTTATAGTTCCATTGAATTAGCATTTGGTTGGGTTTTTGCTTTTAAATATCGGATACCTTGTGCTTGTTGCACATAGTTTCTTAACTTCAAATTTGTTGCTTTAATGGTTTCCACTGAAATACTCACAAAGAAGCTGAATATGTGCCATCATTTATTGGTTCCCTGGTCTATTTGCCTCTATGTGGATATAGGATCTTGCATGGGATTTGTTTTTGTGGAAAACCATGCCAATTTTAATATCTGCAGTAGATGGTTCATAAGTGAATTCTATAGCTTTCTTGTGGCAATGAAATTTTGTTTGGGAGTTTGGGTTCACTCTGATTGGAGAGAGCTTGGTTTTCTGTTGCTGCTGCTGCTGTTCAGGTTGCTATTTTGTATTTGCAAATTTTAAGGGAAAAGTGTATCTTCTAATGGTGAAAGCTTTATATACTGTTGATTCAAATTTGTCAAATCTTGCTCTTTTTGAGATAGAAGTAACATTATGTAGGTTGTACATTCAGGGGGTGGACACTCACATTCAGATGATCACAGCGTAGACCATTCTCATCTTCCTCAGTCTGGACATGAACATCATCACAGTTTGAAGGATCTCTCCGTGGGAATGTCCATTCTGGGTAATCATTCTCTTCCTCCTGCTCCTTATGCTCTTCTCTCTCTCTCTCACTGTGCGTGGTTGCGCGCGTGCGTGCGTATGCACATGTTTTCCTGATAATGACTTCATTGCCTACTTCTGCACATGCTACTTCCCCATGAACCCTTGAAATCATCAACACTGAGCGGAGGCAACACGTTCTCACTTCTCAGTGGTCTAATGTCTATTTTATAAAAATTTGATTTATGAGAAAGGGTTTTGTGGCATCAATTGATTTTAAAGAAACTTCGCTAAGCTTTCCACGAACGAATATAGGGTGTGTTTATTTGAATGAAAGAATTTTCCGTGAAATAGTTTTTTGAACTTTCATGTGTTTGATTTGTTGAAAATGATTAGTCAACCGAAAATCATTTATGATCCAAGAAAATACGCATGCTTAAAGTTAGGAAATTGAATTTCCTAACTAGAAACGGAGAAAAAATTTTCCTGGAAAAGGAATTTCTGGAAAGCATCTTCCATTATAATGAAGTTTTCCCCGAAACAAACACATCCGTACTATGTGATTGTGATAAAATGCTATATTCTCCTGGTACTATCTAAGGTGACTTGAAGATGTTGCATGAACCAACACCCAGAAAAAAGAAGACTAGAAGACTCAAAAGGAAGTTTCCTGATGTAGAACTCCTGGGTTAGGGTTAGGGCTTCATCAGCCCTTCCTAAGAGGCTGACACTCGAACCTCTACCTTGTATTCTTTGGCTGATTAACAAGCTGGATAAATACTGAGCAAAGAGCAGATTTTTCGTCCTCCTTTGTCATCAACTGTATTAGTATTGACAAGGAGTCTCTCTTTCCTTTACCGAGATATGTTTGTTTTAAGCCTACTTGACTGTTGATTATTTAAAATTGCTAGTCTTGCATTCTGGCCTTTCATAGAGCTTGGTCATCTATCTTTTGCATTGTTTATGTGCTTCATTCTCATTGCATTGATGCATCCCCGCTTTTTTTTCTGATTTATTTGAAGTAAAACACGAGGGAGGTTCTCACATCTTAAATAATATGTACTCGCAGGTGGAATTGTGCTTTTCCTTCTTGTAGAGAAGCTTGTAAGGTATGTCGAGGAAAAGTCTCGAGGGACTAATGTATTCAATCATGGTCATCATCACCATCATCATAAGAGTAGTAGAAAGCTGAATGATGAGAAAGATTCAGATGATAAGTTGCACTCCCAGTTGTCAGATGGAAAAAATGAAGGGAAAAAGGTTGAGAAAGTTTCTGATGATTCTTTGGATGGAGATAATATGGGTCAACATCAATCTCTTCGGAAGGTAAGCTGATATCAAATGTCATTACGTGTTGTGAAGTATAAATGCACCACTTAACTCAATCCACATGTTCTAGAGATGTTTGGTTGATAATGCATGTCAGATATCACCCTGGATAATTTACTGTGCATCATTCTTGCTGTTGAAATCGTGTTCTTTTATGCGATATCGTGACAGCAAAATTTCAACTTTATGGTATATGGTATAGTATCTCTGGAATGGGAATCCTAGTGAGAAATGTAACGTGGTGTGTTATGGTAAAGAAAGGAAAAGAATAAGGAGATCGTTGTATATCTTGCTATCATTTTTGGCTTTTTGCAGAGAATAGCTTCCGTGGCAGATGGTAAACCAGAGGAAAATACAGTTGATGACTCCTCCAATGCTCAAATATCGTTGAAGGAAAAAGATTCAGCTCAATCACCTTCGAATCTTGTCTTTGGTTATCTTAACCTCTTCTCTGATGGTGTTGTAAGTGTGTGTGCGTGTGTTATTAAACAAAGTGTCTATCTTCAATAAAACTTTTACCTTCTTGTGCCGGGATAGTTTAGCTTGATCTGATCAAGATTGACTTTTGCAGCACAATTTCACTGATGGGATGGCTTTAGGAAGTGCCTTCCTTCTCTACGGTTCTGTTGGTGGATGGTCCAGAACTCTGTTTTTGCTTGCTCATGAGCTTCCTCAAGAGGTTTGTATTTCCTTTGACTGATGCAAGGACACATCACGCTGATTTGAAGCTCACATTAAGATGCAGCGTTTCCTTCCTACTGACTGAGCATGTGATTCTTGCATCAATGTCCTTGTTTGTTCTTTAGAGACACAAACTAAATGTTTTCCCATGAGTTCACTGATGGGACTGTGTCCTTGTAGGCGACACATAATGATGCATTAAAAGAATATGATCATTGCATTTTAATGTTGTTGTTCTGTACATGATAATAGAGGCAACCAACTCTGATGCTGAAATTATATGGGTCATCAGCTTCATGCTTTTAGTTTTGCCTCGGTAAACTATGCACTGTTGATAGAAGATGATATTCGGACCTAGTAATAAGTGCACCTACTGCTGTTTCTGTTATGCTCAATAATCTTTAAGATTGAAATTCCAAGTGGGTAGAATCTACTTCTGTCTCAGAGAGTATTTTTTAGCTTACTCTCATAGCATGTAATAGAGCATTTGTGGAGATAATGCAAGTACTTTGATTGTGCTGGAGATCAACTCATTGAAATAGGCTTGCCCATTGGTTATGTTCCTGCGCAGGTTGGTGATTTTGGAATTTTAGTAAGATCGGGTTTTAGTGTAACGAAAGCCCTCTTCTTCAATTTTCTCTCCGCCCTGGTTGCTTTAGGAGGAACTACACTGGTAAGTAAATAAACTTTGACATTGCCAAGAACCTGTTCTTAATGTCCTCGAGCTATACATCAAACCGTTTGCTGCTGTTGCTGTAGGCTTTGCTTTTGGGACAAGAGCCGGGGCAGTCATCATTGATTGAGGTAGAAAAAGTTTATGATGGTCGAATTTATTGATATCCGTGGAATTCATGTTTGTCTCATTTGTCTGAAGCTTCTCCATCTTTCCAGGGGTTCACTGCCGGTGGTTTTATATACATTGCAGTAGCTGGAGTACTCGCAGAAATGAATAACGGCGGGCATGTAACGTTGAAGAGTACATTAGTTCAGTTAACTTCGCTAGTAATGGGTATGGGTGTCGCCTTGTTTATTTCCATAGTAGAATGATTATTCTTCCTCTGTAATTGTAATCCATGTGTGTACTATTAACATTAGGATAGTCCTCCTGTCTGCGAATTTTCTCTAGGTTACAATATGTGCATCCTGAAAGTGAAAATGAGAGTCAGGATGGAGAGTACAGTCTCTCTTGTTCTGTTTTGTGCATGGATACGACTTATTCCTCTATTTTGTGGAAGTTCGCCGAAGAATCATCAATATTCTGAAGCACATATATTCTTAGATCTCAATCAGTAGAGCATTCATGTCTCGAAGCGAAGGTAGTTCGGCTCTCTATTCGTTCTGTTTTCATTAAGAGGATTCGGGAGTAGGTTTAGTTGCACCGTCTTCCACAAGTGACAGTCATATTAGGTTGCACGATGACAAAAGAGATAAAATTTACCACCCGCCTGGGTGGCGCTGCTGGAGCGCGCACTCTTCCTCTCGCAAAAGGTTGAGTGTTCGAATCCCGGGCGCCGCAGGGTGACTTAACCGGTGGCACGTGTGTGGTGGCTAGCACGTGTCGCCCCCAGGGTTTACTCCCCGGCTGTCGGCCGTGCGGGGGTTCTCTGGGTTATCAAGCTGTCGGCCGTGCGGGAGTTCTCTGGGTTATCAAAAAAAAAAAAAAAAGAGATAAAACTTGAACATATTTCAAAGCTACGTCATAGCATCAGGCACAAGGCACATCTGGAGGTTCATTACACGACGCCCGTGAATTTCTGACTGCAATATGCCGCTGATAATGGCGGCAATGTAGGGCAAAACAGTATGGAGGAGAAGGGCTTCTCTTGTTCGAAGATATAGTCGTCAACGACACGACCACCTATGTTTTCCAGGGACGAGAGCATACTGTCCACGGTTCCGAGAAAGGAATTATATACAAGCCAAATAATCGCATGTATCGCTGCAAATGAGACAAGGGGAGTGTGCTACCGACAGAAATACCTCATCTTTAGCAAGACTCTGATTCATTCTTCGACGTGCGACCTATGTTGCATGGACCCAAGATTATGTTCAAGCTAGTGTTCAGGGAAAATTTGCTAACCAATCAATCCATCCATCCATTGTTTCCCCTTACATACGGAACGGTGAACAATGTGCAAATATAGACAAGATCTTTGTAGAATAATTTTCTGCGAAAGCAAATTATCTCCCCCGCAAAAACGTCTCTGGTCCTGCGGTGCGAAGACTGTATAAGCTTGCCTGCGAATCCACTTCCAATATCATCCACTTGACAAAATCATATAGATGGATAAGGAAATGTTCAAGAGATTGCATCAATGCGAAGCGCCTCCAATGCATTTCGAAATGCTATCTTGAAATGCTTTTTTGGTCGATCTAACTATACTTTCGCCTGCTGAGTTCTTAACCAGATTTGAAGTGTGGAAATGCCGCGCCCCCTGGAGCTAAGCCCGTGACGGTGCAAAGGGCAAACTGAACAACCTAACAACGTATAATCCAAAGATGGATAACTTTGCCGAGTGGACGAATTCCATTGATTAGCTCTGCTAACTGTCTCCACAATCTTCAATCAATACGAAAAGCAAAGATCACGACGGAGCGAGTTGACTAGCCTGGTAAGTAGTTTCACGGTTTTGTCCTTTGGCGTGTAAGTGGGCACATTCTAAGGAGGCTACCCATTTTAGGAGTGCTCCCACCTGAGCATGCTTAACTTTAGAGTTCCGAAATTATGCATTGTCATTACGTTGAAAGGCACCTCTATCAGTTAATTCCAATTCATACACACATATACATATATATCTCATAATTTCTCTCCTCCTGTTTAGTGCATATTCCAATTCATTCTTGTCCCCTTCATCATCCTAAAAGCTTGCTATAAGCCACTTCTTGTCCAAGCCTTCTCGCCCCGGCGACCACTTCCCGCCTTTGTCGGATCGGGTTGTTACAACTCTTACCTCTAATTGTCACTAAGACGACAAAACAGGCCCAAAACGTCTCCAAGCGAAACCGACTTAAATCCTCTAATTACTCTCTAATGACCTTAAACATCAAATCCTAATATTCTGATTTCATGCGATCAGCAATGTCATGACCCGCTCGGAAAATTAATTTTTATTGATTTGGTGACTTAAACCCGAATGTCCCCATGAAAGATAATGTTAAATAAAACCATTAGCACATCTTCCATTCACCAAGCTATCGTACATACTGATTTATGCGTCATATTTGTACAAACTTAAGGTCAAAGCAGGTCCTTGGCGTCATGCGTTAATCTTCACTTTTCAGTGTTTCCATTTTCACATCCGAAAATTACGAAAACTCTAACAGAAGATTCCTGGGTTCTTAATTAGACGCCATGCTGAAAATCTGACCAAAATGAGTTGACGGTCGGTGGCCCACGCGCGCCTGGTCCGGCGTGTGGCCGCCTCGCGGTGTCCAGCTGACTCGTCGCACAGGGCTGTAGCTCCGCCGTATGGGATCCATTTCGAGTGATCTATATACGGTTAGAAAGCTTATTCGACGAACAACAATGTAAACACGAATTTGAAGCACAATGATCGCCCAATGTCTGATTAAATCAAGCCCGAATTGGGCTGATCGCTGGCCGGCGTCCATGTGCCGCAGCTCACTTGTGAGGCTGTTTCTCCCTAACCGTTCGGCCAAAATGCGCAAAATCGAAGGCTTTAGAACCCTAACGCAATAGGGAAAGAAATTTCCTGACGGGGTTGTTGGCGGTTAGCCAGAGAAATCTCAGCTCTCCGGCGAAGCGCTCTGCTTACAGAAAACTCTCCATAGACACGCCAAAACCCAACCGCATTGGAGTTTTCTGCTCACATGACCAGTTTCGGCTAGTTCCGACGATGCTGATTGCGCCTCACGTATCTAAACCCGTTTTTTTTTAATTGGTCTGTTACAAACACAGCTTATAATTTGTTGTTCCGAGCGATCAGTTAAGTACAAGCCGCAGAATATGTCGTGGTCTGCGCTTGATCATGAAACGAAGCTGTGTTCATATACTATCACGACAGATGCAAACCGCGTGCTACTGATAGAGCTCCGCCTCCGATGAGCTAAGTTCTCAACGGAACATTGTATGATACCAAAATGTCTGGCGCAACGGGAAACTTGTACGGAAGTCTGAGAAACAATGCCAAAAACCATATCGGATAGGCTGTGGGATTTTCCAATAGTTATTACGATTTACGTTAAAGGAAGCTGCAGTGAGGATCCGATGTTCCTTAACTACAGAATCAGATACTACGGAGACTCTCTTAACTATGCTATCAGTTCTAAATCTCTTTATCAAAGACTTGGCTAATTATTACTAGTGTTCACCATTGCGCAGTTAGACACATCTGGAGCAGAACGTCAAGAACCATCTATTAAGGGTTCAAATAGTTCATAAACTATGTTTAGAGCCCGAAATCTAATCTAGAAAGAGGTTTAATTAATCCCCGAAGCTTAACCATATCTTATACCCTTGGGAGCAAGATCTTTACTCTTCAAAATCTCAAATTCGTATCGTGAAGCTGAATTAAACCGACTTTCGCATCCTTTAAACTTGGTGAGGCTAAAAATGGAATTATCTTGACTCGGCGAATCATCCTTAATGCCCGCTATCTGTTTAATCATTTGGCTTTTAATTAAGACGGTTACCAACGGTCGCTACCTGTTCGTCATTTGCCTTTTTATCAAGACGGTTACTATTATTATCGGTAGAATTTCACTTGATCCGTTAGTCGTTAGCACGGTTTAGGCCTGCCTTATTAGCTGTTGAATTTGTTAGTAGTTACTGGATCGATGGTACAATTATACATTCCGATAATCAACTGAAGTAAATTATTACTTGATTGAGCAACATTCCGTTAATCACATTTCAAGTATAATCACATTTCAGTTGTTCTCCGAAGGAACAAAAATTTTACTTTAGGTGCACCTTTTTTCATAATTAAACCGGAGTAGAACAAAAAACAATACAAATTTCAAGTGCTTAGTGTAAATAGTGTGTTTTTTTTTTAACTTGTAGGCATGATTACTTTTTAATATCGAGAGTTCAACATTCTATTATCCACCAACAGACTTATATAAAATATCATTGAAACGTGCGTTCATGGTTTAAAACAAATCACATCAATACAGACACTTACAACGGATACTTCGAATCCTCTCTTGTAACAATTTCAAAGGCAACCTAATTAATGATACTCCAACCTTTGTCTTCTTTTCCGGTCTCTTACTGTCTGTTTTCCCTTTCTTGCATGCAGAAAAGGTTGATTCTAGGGGAGATTTACATTGTTCACTTCTCTGATTTTGTTTCCCTATATTAGCATCTTATTTAATAGTCAATGCCGTAACTGATCTTAAATTTACGACATTTCACTTTGCTTTGGCTTTATATACCACTCGCGTCTCGCTCACTTCCCTATAATCTCTAGGATCAGAGAGAGAGAGAGAGAGAGAGAGAGAGAGAGAGAGCGAGAGAGAGATGCAGAGAGTGACATACAATGAGTGCCTCCACAACCATGCTGCGAGTCTGGGTAGATACATGGTGGATGGATGCAATGAGTACAGCCCAAAGAACACTAGCGCTGGTCTCCTTTGTGCTGCTTGTGGCTGTCACAGAAACTATCACAGGAAAATTACCGTATTCGACGCTGACATTACTGAAGCCAGTGGCAATTACAGCCCTGGCGATCACAACATTATCGCCCCAAAAGAAGAGAGTTTCAACGATGAGGCAGCATTACCGATGCTCGTCACCGGTGGAGAGGATGACAAGTTGAAGCGACTGGTCGAACCTGCACAACATGAAAGGAAGAAGAGGCCCAAATCCAAATTCACAAAGGTGCAAATCGAGGAGATGCGAGCTTTCGCTGAGAAGTTGGGGTGGTCGACGAGGGACCGGGGTCTTGTGCCTGAGATTAGCGCGTTTTGCGCCAACCTGGGTATCAGCAAGGTCGTGTTCACGACGTGGCTGTATAACAACAAGAAGCATTATGGTTGTGGATCTAGTTCTAAGAAAAACTGTTCCTCGACGGGGGACAAGATCTGAAGTTTACAGTGTTGAAGGCGTTGGTGATACCCAGTAGGGTTTGAGGCGTTTTGCATGTTGTATTGTAAGAAAATTGTAAATGCGTCCTGGTGGGTCCAGCCTCAGTTAATTGTCATTTTCCATTTCGTGATGTTCCGGCTCACCTTTTCCTGTAGTGTTTCTCATTTCCATCCAAGCGAATAAAGAATATGAGCTTTTCCTGTAATCAAATGTATATGGCTGTACACAAAACGATTGCAACTTATCAGTGTGCAATCTCAACAAGTTTGTCAGACAACTGCTTTCGCCCCAAAAGTTTAAACTGGTAAAGGACGTGTCGTCGTATTTTTAACATATTACTTAACTATTCCCCTCGCAAGTAAGTCGATCCCTTCCATAATCACGTCAACTAGATGATCGCAGAACAAGAAAACAGGCAGAACAACAGGAACAATAAGCAGGAGATAAAACTCAGAGGAAGTGCCATGATTTATAACCAATGATCTCTATCACGATACCTTGTTAGACAAATCTTTTTCCTCCAAAAGCTTAATATGTTAGGGAACCTGTCAAAATTTGTACCGCTTAATAAGTAACTAATCAAATCTATACTACGTTAACAACTAACGGTCAAGTGAATCCATAACGATATTAACGTCGATTTATATAATATACGAACAGCCAACGGCAAATTAGGGTCAGTAATTATCGGAGCAATCTGATTTACCATACCAAGATCAGCATTATATCATCGACCAGACTGCATAAATTGTACTTACAATATGCAATTATGACTTAGTGCTAATCATATCAAGACTTAAAGAACACCAAAATCACTTGCATTGAATATTCAATCCTCAGTAGTAATAATTTCGGTCAGCCTTATTAATGACAATAACTCTATTGTCTTCTTTTCCCTATCCCTCCCGAGGCACGACTTGGAGGAAAGACTAGAAACGTATCTAATCTCTCTTACGAATATTTGACTTATGGTTTGATTAGAAGCCATTGTACTTTGTCTTTGGTTAGTTAATTTGCATTTTCAGTAACTGAGTTTAGAATTGATTGCAGATTCTTTTTAATGTTGGGTTTAACTGAGGCTTACAGATAATTAGATTATTACTAGAAAAACTACAGCAACGCTCGCACGCACAAAAAGAAGAGGGAGAGAGAGACACACACACAAAGAGAGGGAGAGAGATTGTATGTTGTAAATTTCTCTTTTGATTAGTTTCTATGTGGTAATCGAACTTATAATTGACTACATCACTTCTTATACGGCTTTATATAATGCCTTTTGTATCTTATTGACTTTGCAATTGTAGGTGGTTATGTTCGGCTAAGTTCGTATACCAGAAATCGAAATCAAATACGAGAAGACTAACCTGAAAGCAGCACAAAAAGTAAAGCAGAATGTTGATCCGAGCCCGACGAAATAACGTCGTGTCCTTAAGACGAATTTGGCCCCTCAATCAGTACCCGAGGATATCGGACAATCTTCTCCCAGGATAGAACGGATCTCGTTCCTCCGAAGCGGTACGTACTCGGAGGACTCCTTCGAACGCAATTTCGCAGAACAATCGCACAAGAAATGATAATGATGAAGTGAATATGCGTAAGTGTCTCGGGAAAATGTCTCTGAGAATGCAAAATGTCACGAAGTGTCTCTTTCCCGAACTCAACCGTTCGGTTATATGAAAGTGGCGAAAAATGAAGAGTTGCGAGAGCGCCGGCGGTTCCAAGTTCGTGAACAGTAGCAAAGGTTCGAACCGGTTCGGTTCGTGAACAGTCACGAAGGGATTCGGTAGCCGGCCGGACGGCGGCGGCGGCGGCGCGCGCGCGGGGAGTGGACCGACCTAGCTTGACGTAGGTCCTCTCTCTTCCACAAAAGTGGGGTACCCCTTGGGGTCCAAACCCATTTGTGAAGCTCAACTATTTGAACCCGTCTCCCATCTCTCTTCTACCCTATGTGGGACACTTTCACCCACATACTTCTCATTCAATTCTATGGGTTTTTTGTTTGGTGCAAAAATCCCAAGAGCAATAGCCTCCACTTTAAGTATGCATGCATATGCGTGCGGCGGAAGAGATAGAAAAAAACATCATAGTGTATTTAATATTTACCGTCGTAATTGGACTAGAGAGAGAGAGAGAGAGAGAGAGAGAGAGAGAGAGAGAGAGAGAGAGAGAGAGAGAGAGAGAGAGAGAGAGAGAGAGAGAGAGAGAGAGAGAGAGAGAAGGTGTCTCTATCATCTTTTGCGCAATATCAATCTTTGATTTACAAAACGAATGATGAAAACGAACATAACCAATTACTGCTGTTGCCTAGGATAACCAGGAGATTTCTACATGTTGGGCTAGGTTGACTCCCATGTGGAGGAAGCCCAATGAAACGCAAGCTCAAAGGTTTGAGCTCATATGATAATCCATATGGAGAAATAATTGGAGGCTATAATAAATAAAGTTTCTCTCTTTTTTTTGGTCGCCGCTGAAAAAAAAAAGATTAACGTGAGATAGTAGTAAGAGAGAAAGAGAGAGCTGAAAATTTGGAAAAGAGGGTGATGTATGATTTTCATCAAATTGACAATCAAAGGTTGAATTCTTCTTGTTACTTGTTTGCGCATTTGCTCGAATCAACGTAGTCAGTCCGTGTGAATACTTTTGCTGCTTATTGAAAAAGACCGAGTGAACCAGTGTATCTTGCTTATCATTTACTAACTGGAAGGGATTTCTTTTTTTGGAGGAATTGGAATCCTTTGGACATCCTAACCTGCGCGTTTGTTAGCGAATATACTTTGCTCCTGTGAACTAGGGCAAGGTGATCCTATAAATTTCTTTGTGCTTTTATAATAATGGGAACTTATCCCGATTCTGCCTAGCTTGGTTGAATTGCATAATCAACTTAGCTAGGTCGAAAGACCACCTTTTTCTAATTACTTCATTTTATTTCGAAGAGACGGCATTCAATTGGCCGTAATGAACCGCGATTTTACTATCTATTTAACCAATGTTTTTGGTGAATTTTTTTAACAATGAAACCTGTTAACGGTAATGCTAGATAGTTAACAGGGTCCATTTCTTTTTCGAAGCTTAAACAACAATTTCCCGAGCCATAACGAAAATGTCGCTCTTGTGAGTCAAGCGAGACTTGCCCCTGAGCATCGGGCCGAGGCACTAGCAATGATGTCAGTTCACCGACTTCAAAATATTCATCATAGTCGTCCGTTTCTTCCGAAGAAACCATTTTTCCTCCATTTTTCGACCAAAAAAAAAAACGTTATCCCTCCATTTTGGCTCGTGAAAGCATTTTGATATACAGTAAATTACTATATAAACCATTTTTCACTCATGCAAAAGTTTCAATCCATTGGTTCTTGAAAGTATGTCTCAAGTTTGAACTTGAAGATGAAATGTTCCTAATCTATTTGAGTAGGATTCTTATGATATAATTCTTATATAGGGAGAATTGTCCAAAAAGTCATAAACTTATTGTACGATATACAATTCAGTACTAAACCTTTCAATTGTATCAATTCAATCCAAATTCTTTTGATGATTTACTAGTCACCTTTTCAATCAAAGCACTCAACTACCTAATCCTGACAATAGTATCAAACTTGTGCCTTAACACAAACACTAAAGTCTTCCTCGAGTAATCATCCACAATTGTTATCATAATATTGACTCTTTTTCTAGAAGGAAACCGCGACGACCTGCGAACATCCAAGTAGATTAACTTTGTAATCTCTGTCGCTTCTGTGATAGCCATATTGAACTACACTTTTCGTCCTTTGTCTAAGTCACAACACCTATATATATTCTAGTTCGTCAGCCATATAATCACATGGCAAATTCCTTTCACTTAAAATCTCTAGGCTTCTCTCGCTAATGTACCCAAACACATGTAACACAATTCAAATTTTTGAACATATGTATTCAATGTCTCCACGGCGAAATCCATCACTGTTCCAGCACTCGTTCCGGTTTAACGTTAGGTATCATTGTCAAAATATTGCTTGTGATCAAAGACCGAAATGGTTGACTAAAAGTCATTCGTTTTTTTCTTGAAAGGTCGGAATGTGAAAATCTTTAATTGAGGGCCTTCACCTTTGGTTAATATATTTATTCATAAAGTTTCCTTAATGGATGACATCACTCTTGATTTATTAAGATTCCCTAAGCTTTATTCGAAGTAAAGTATAAGTGCATATGTAGATTATACTAATGGGGAATTGGATACTGTTGCTTTAAACCTACATTGTCCTTTTAGAGAAAGAGAGGGTCCACAAAAACTAATGTAGAAAATTGTAGTACAACTTTAAATCCTGGGTACTTAAGAAAATCAAGTTTATTCTTCATATCTGAAACATGCCTCACTCTAGTCAATATTCTCACGATACCATCATACATTTTAATTCTAATATTGCCAACACTGACAATATCGTATTCATCGTTATTCCCCAATTGCACTTTACTACCTTCCGTGCACCATAAGTAGTAAACCAGTTCATATTCGGTGTAGCATGAAACGAATAACCAAAATCCATAATCTTTAGTGACAAACCATAATCATCATTATCCAATTTAGAGTAAGCTATAGCTGTAATATCATTAATAGACTCAACTCTAATTCCCTTATACTTCTAGTTCTTGATCTTAAGGCAATCCTTTCTAAGATTCCCCATTTTGTCTCAACTTCAACCAACAACACGACCAGTCCTAGACTAACTACATTTGTTCAGGTTTATACTACTTTTATTAACACGAGTATCAATTCTTCCTCTACTTTCACCTACTAAAGCAGCATGCATAGGTTCACAATATTCTCTCCTACATATGTCCTCACTCATAATCAAATCGCAAAACCCATCAAACACCAAGCTTGTTAACCTAGAGAAATTACTAGCAGTAGTATTTCAACTTTTAGGCAATAAGGATATGAGAATCAAAGCACACACCTCATCATCAAAGTCAATCTCAACTGAGCTCAATTGACTTACGACCACATTGAATTTATTTATCTAATCAACAACTGACATACCTTTGCTCATCTTCAAGTTAAATAGACAACGTATCATGACCACTTGCTTTGTTCCCTACTAACGCCATTGCTTCTCCTTTTTTGTAATTTATAAAATTATCACTATGGATGTTGTTTTGTGTTTTATAAAGAGGTAATGATAGGAAAGACAATTAAATTAAAAGAAATTCTTCCCAGTAATCTTCACAGACTTGGCAACTTTTCAAATAACAATAATTTCATTAAATTTCAATTGCACAATAACATAATACAACTTAAGATTGGTACAAAGCTATATGTTATGGAAACATAGCAGAAACCCGATACCTTATGCTCGGGGAGATCACCTTAAGGGAGCCTAAGTCCGAGCATGTTAATATATCTAGTTGGACTCACATTTACTCAAAAGTTTAAGCCATTGAGTTATGGGTCAACTAGAATATATTAACTACTTTACATCGCACTAATTATTTGATATGAGATTTCTTTAACACAACTCACATGTGCATCCTAACACTATGTGATTTTGAAAAATTCCATAATAATTATACTGCTTTAAATTTATATAATCTAAAATAATTAAAAATTTCCCAATCTTTGAGATTGACCTTTGCTTATTTACAGTAATTTGTTTGTTACTTTCTTTTTGGACTATTCACTTAATAACATCTTTTTTTATTTTACCTTAGTTATATATTTTAAATTTAGTGGAAATTTTCAAAAAAAAATCCCAATCGGGGCATTATTTCTCAGTGTAGTTTGCCTAAAATAATCTTGGAATTAGTAATTTCGTCCCAATAGATCTCATCTCACTGGAGGCATAATTTTTTGTCGGACGACGACCACGTATATATTACTTGCCATTATTCGAGCCATGGACAGCGAAATTTTTGTCCATAATCTTTAAACTAAACCTTCTAATCTCCAAATATTCCAAAATTTTAAGCTGGGGATTAGGATTGTTTGCGGGGTGAGGGGTGGCAAATTCTTCATAGCCATCTTCTTTATGAAATTATCTTGGCTCCTGATAAGCATACTTGTGTATCTCCTAACAACGTCTGAGGTTCAAGTCCGAGACAAACCTCGGTTCCCGAAGACTTTGAGGACTCAATCTGCCATTGACGGGCTCACAAATTTAACAAGTTTGGAGGTAGAGAGAGTGGATTGTGGAAACAAGTCGCACGAGTTGATGAGGCAAATATTGGGGAAAAAGGGCAACACTGCAATGTTTAAACTTATCCATGATCAATATCTTCCCAAAACTCAACCAACTAATCTCAAATTATCCGCAACAGCTACTGGCCACAATATTCAAAATATCAAGCCCGAAGCAATAAATATAGTGCTGAAAATTAAAGTAAGCAAAAAACAACACCCACAAATTTTACGTGGAATACCCAATGCGGGAAAATCCACAAGGCCACTAAAAAAGACTTCCACTAATCACTAATAATAAGAGGATACATAATAGTCCATCACTAGTAACATAGTTAGAGACTCTTCACATCAGCAAAACAACAATATATCATCATCACAAAAGGTGGGTTAACTCAAAGAAGCAAGAAAGCTCTAACAACTACTAAAGAAATTAAGAGACAATTTGGAGGAGGATTTCAATGAATAAAACCGATCATCTTGTAGATCTTAGACCACGAACAGCATACCAATTCTGACAGAGTTTCAATGTCAAATTTGGACTGCCTCTTGGAAGCAACTCTCTATACTTCCTTTTCTCTGTTACAACGGCTTGCTCTTCTCTCGCTCTCTGAAGTCGAGAGCATTCAGCCCTATCTTTTTCTTTTTCCTTTTTCTTTTTTATTTAAGATGATGAGCTAGGCCCCACAAAAGGTGGACCTAGCCTAACAAATCTCCCTCTCCGCCTTATGAGGGAAGCTCATCATGCCCGCTTTATCTCTACAGGATTCAACTTTCATTGTACACAAAGTTTTAGTCATCATACAAAATCCATTGTCATTGGTGTGGATTTTCTTAGCAAGGAAATCTTTTCTTCAAATTTCTCTCAAATCCGAAAATATTTCACATTAGTATACTTCAATCTTGAATGCAATACCGGAATTTTTGCTAAGATAGATAATATTCATGCTATCACAATACAAGACAAATTTCTCTTGCTTCAAACCCAACTTTTGTAGGAACATTTGCATACACAAGAGTTCCTTACCTCCTTTGGTAATAGCGATGTACTTTGCTTCAGTTGTAGATAAAGTAACACATTGTTGCAATCTCGATTGCCACGAGATAGCTCCCCTTGCAAAAGTCATTATGTAACATGATGTGGACTTTTTAGAGTCAATATCACCGACATAATCTGCATCTGAGCAACCACTCAACTCAGGCTTTTCATTTCCATAACACAAGCAAAATCTAGAAGTACATTTGAGATACATCAAAATCCATTTTACAATAGCCCAATGCTCTTTACTTGGATTTGAGAGAAACTTGCTCACAACATCAACTATATGAGCAATCAAACTTGTTCAAATTACGGTACACATCAAGCAACTCACGGCCGACACATAAGGAATCATCTCTTTCTTCTCTTTCTCACTTATATGACACTCTTTTTCTTCTCTTTCTCACTTATATGACACTCTTTACTACTCAAATTGAAGGGGCCAGCAAGTTGAGTACTTACCGGTTTGTATTTGCTTATGTTGAATCTCTCTAGCACTCTTTCAATGTATTTATCATGAGTAGCCAAAGTTTCATATTCTTCCCATCACGAGTAATTTTCATGCCAAGAATTTGCTTAGCTGACCTAAATATTTCATTACAAAAGTTTTACTCAACTCATTTTCAAGCTTTTAATTTTCTCGGCATCATGGCTCACTATCAACATGTTATCCACATAGAGTATGAGGATAATAAAATCATTATATGAGAATATTTTCATAAAGACATAAGAATTAGAGTTGGGCTTACCATATCCTTGGTCTTCCATGAATGATTCAAACTTCATGTATCATTGCCTTGACGATTGCTTGAGGCCGTATAAGCTTTTTCTCAACGTACATACAATATACTTCTTGCCTTTAGCTTTAAAACCCTCTAGCTGCTCCACATAAATTTTTTCTTCTAAGTCTCCATGAAGAAAAGCTGTCTTTACACCAAGCTACTCAATTTCTAAATCCAAGATAGCCACCAAATCAAACTAGCTCTAATAGAAGGCATTTTTACCACTGGTAAAAAAATCTCTTCAAAATGAATTATTTTCTTTGACAAAAGCCCTTCATAATAAATTTAGTCTTTTATGGAGGTCGCAAGCTATTTTCTTCAATCTTTAATTTGAACACCCACTTATTTTTAGCGTTATCTTGCCCTTAAGTAATTTCACCAGTTCAGATGTGTGATTCTTGTGCAATGATTTAAGCTCCTCTTGCATATCTTCGTGTCACTCATTCTTTTGATCAACGACATAGCTTCTTGATAAATTTCTAACTTTTATGTATTAGTGAGTAACACATACTCATGAAATTGATATCTTTGTGAAGGTTTAGTCTCTCTTGTTGATCTTCTCACTTAAGGTACAACAGACTGGTCTTGCTCAACAGGCTATTCTTGCTCAATGGCTTGTTCTGGCTTAATTATTTCACATGTCTCACATAAAGAATCAACATTCTATGTAGACATAATGATTTCATGATTGCCATTATTTTCTTGCACTTCTCCCTTGTGATTTTAACCCAATACAGCAAGATGATTTAGGCTGAAAGTAACGAAGTGTTGAGCTGCATTCTTTGACCTTCGAGGTTTGTCAATGTCTTCAATGGTTTTATACTCATAAAAAACCACATCTTAGCTTCTAATGACTTTCTTTACAGCTAGATCCCAAAACATGTAGCCAAACTCTTCCGATCCATAATCGAAGAAGATACATTGCTTGCACTTGTCATCAAGCTAGGATCTTTCATCTCTTGGAACATGCACGAATGCCCTGCAACCGGAAACTTTCAAATGATTATATGAAACATCTTTCCCACTTCAAGCTCTTTGTGGAACATCCCCTTAAGAGGAATTGATGATTAATTAAGTCCATAGTTGCTCTCATCACTTCACCTCAAAATGATTTAGACAACTTTGCATGAAAGAACATTCACCAAACCTAATAATTAATTGTCCAATTTATTCTCTCCCTTACTCCATCCTATTGTGGTGTTTTCAGAACAGTCTTTTCAAGCTTGATACCATAATCTCTGCAATAACATTCGAACGAGCCTCTATATTCACCATTATTGCCTACTCGAACATATTACAACTTCTTTTTGATTTCTCTTTCCATGTTGACGTAAATTGTTTGAAAGCTCCAAAAACCTGGTCTTTAGATTTCAAAATATCAACTTACACTTTTCTAGAACAGTCATCGATAAATATCACAAAATAAAATGCACCACAAAGTATTCTAGCATCCATGCAACAAACATTACTATGAATCTAATCAAATATATTTGATTTTATGTGTGGAGAGAATTACGAAATGCAAATCTATGTTGCTTACCCATTAGACAGTGAGTACATTCTTTCAGATTTCTTTCTTTCAATGGTAGAAGGTTCTGTCTAGCTAGAGTTTCAAGCCTCTTCTCGTTGAGATGACCAAGTCTCATGTGCCATAGCTCGCATTTACCTACTCCCTGATCAATTTAGCTTGCATGGTGTAGAGAGTAAAAGTCTTTTTGCCCTTAGCCACCGCCATTGAACCTTCAAGTCAATTTTCATTTGGCATCAAAAAAGAAATTACAGTAACCATCATCATCTAAGGCACCTGTGGAGATTAGATGAAGATGAATGTCCAGAACATGTCTTAGATCGATTTTTCAGAAGCAAATTACATCCAATATCGGTTTCCAAATGAATATATCCCATGTCGATAATCTTAGAAACGCCACCATTGCCCATTCTAATGCAACCAAAATCACCACTCTGATAGGAAATGAAATATTCACAGGGTGAGGTGATAAGAAATGAGGCTACGGAATCAACAACCCAATAGAGTCTTAGCACGTAAGGTTCACACTAGTATTGTCACAAATGAACACATCACCATCGAATGCAATTGCTATTGTATCTTGCTTTTCTTCTTTCTTTTGATCTTCGGTTCTATCATAGGATTTATCTCTCTTTGCTAAACCACATTTATTGGCATAATGTCCCATCTTGCCTCAATTGTAGTACTCACGTTCCTCATCGGCCTTGATTTCAACCTTCCTCTAGACTTGCCTCTTTATAATAATTTTAGAAATTTCTTGATTGATTTCTCTCCATGTTAAGAGCCGCGAAGTGAGAAGCATAATTCATGCATTTCCTTCTTGTTTCTTCATTGAACAAGCTTTCTTTACCATGTCCATTAAAAGCACACCGTAAGGAGCATAATTATTTAATGGTGTAACCCACGTATCCCAATTGTCGAGGAGAGTACCAAGCAATAAACATGGCTACAAGTCTTTTATAACATATGCAAATTCACTCAAGTGCCCAAACATGCTGCTCCCTTCGGGAAAAGTGCCAAAAAAGTCCTAAACCTTTTGCATTTGTGCCAATTTAGTCCTAAACTTTTTTTTGGAGTCAATTTAGTCCTAAATCTTTTATATTGATACTAATTCAATCATAAAACTTTTTGTTTTTGTGCCAATTCAATGCTTCCGGCTAATTTTGGCTATATTTTGCTGACATGGACGCCAGCCGGTCACTAGTGCTGACATGGACAACTTTTAATAATATGGGTTAATACCACGAAAAATCCTAAACTGGTACACTTATGATAGATTTACCCCAAGCTATTTTTTTTATCATAAAAAATCCTAAACTGGTACACTTGTGATAAATTTACCCCAAACTATTTTTTTTACCATAAAAAACCCCAAACTGGTATATCTGTGACAGATTTATCCCAAACTACTTTTTTGACCACCAAAAATCCCAAACTGGTACACTTGTGACAATTTTACCCCGAACTAATATTTTAATATTATTTTTTATTTTTTCGAATTTTTTTTAGTTTTTCTTATCTTTCTTTTTCCTTTCATTTTCTTTTTTTTCCTTTATTGTTAACCTCTGGTCGGCGAGGTCAGCCCCGCCAGCCGACAGCGAGGTCGACCTCGTCGGCAACTGGCGAGGTTGACCTTGCCCACCCCTGGCGAGGTTCGACCTTGCCAGTTGCTGACGAAGGGTTGTCCTTGCCATCGCTGGCGAGGCTTGGCCCTGCCGCAACTGGCGAGGTCAGCCTCGCCCAGAAGTGGTGAGGTCTAACCTTGCCAGCGACGGCGAGGACGACCCCTCACCACGGGTGGGGCAAGGCCGACCTTGCCAGTTGCCGGCGAGTTTGGCCTCGCTGGCCCTCGCCTCCTGCTGGTTGCCGGACTGGCGACCGGCCAGAGGTTAAAGATGAAGGAAAAAAAAAAGAAAAAGAAAAGAAAAGAAAAGAAAAACTAAAAAAATTCGAATAAAATAAAAAAAATAATATTAAAATATTAGTTTGGGGTAAAATTGTCACAGGTGTACCAGTTTGGGGTTTTTTGTGGTCAAAAAAATAGTTCGGGGTAAATCTGTCACACATGTATCAATTTGGGGTTTTTATGGTAAAAAAAATAGTTTGGGGTAAATCTGTCACAGGACCGGCGACTGGCCAGAGGCCAAAGGCCGGCGAGGTGCTCGCTAGTCGCCCTCGTCGGCAACGGCGATGGCGATGGCGAAGACGAGCCTCACCAGATCTGGCGAGGTCATGCCTCGCCCAGCCATGGCGAGGTCGATCCTGCCGACCTCTGGCTGATCACCGGTCCGACGACCGGAGGAGGGAGGGAAAAAAAAAAGAAAATAAAAGAATAAAAGAAGAAATAAAAATTCAAAAAATATTAAAATATTATTAAAAGTTATCCACATCAGCGCCAGTGACCGACCGGCTTCTACGTCAGCAAAATCTGGCCAAAAATGGCCTGAAAGACTGAATTGGCACAAAGAAAAAAAGATTTAGGACTGAATTGGCACAAATTCAAAAGTTTTAGGACTGAATTGGCACTCAAAAAAGGTTTGGGACTAAATTGGCACCAATGCAAAATGTTTAAAACTGAATTGATACAAAAAAAAAGTTTAGGACTAAATTAGCACCAATGAAAATGTTTTAGGACTTTTTTGGTACTTTTCCTTACTCCCATCCTTGTATCTCAAATTTACAAGTCTTCTAATTAAGAATACTTAATTGGTTCTCCTCTCATAAAAATCTTGCAATTTCTTCCACAATGTTTCAACATTTGTTTCTTGAGCAACATAATAAAAACCACTATCATTAATCCATTGTCAGATAAAGTCAACTTTTTTCATATTCATTATCTCCTACTCTTTATGTTCCCATGGTCCTTGTCTCCTTGAGCCTCATCACTATCAATAGCATCATACAAAACTTTACAGTATAATATATCTTCCATACGAGACTTCCAAATGAAGTAATTCGAGGTATTTAACTTAAACATAGTGCCGCTGGTTTCATCCATCACACTTGCTCTTATACCATTTTATTGGGGAGAAAGGCAACAATTTAATGTTTAAACGTGTCCAAGATCACTATCTTCCCCAAAACTCATCCAACTAATATTAAATTATAACCAGCAACAACCAGTCACAATATTTCAGCAATATCATGCCTGAAGCAGTAAATAAAGTGCTGAAAATTAAAGTACGGCAAAAACAACATCCACAAATTTTACATGAAAAGCTCACTTTGGGAACAAATCATGGGGCCGCTCAAGAAAGCTTTCACTAATCATCAAGAATAAAAGGATACACAATAGTTCATCTTTAGTCACATAGCTAGAGGCTCTTCACATCAGCACAACAACAATATATCATCTCAAAGAAACGAGAAAGCTCTAACCTCTACTAGAGAAATTGAGATACAATTGAGAGAAGGATTTCAATAAACAAAACTGATCAACTTATAGCCCTTGGACTCGAGAACAAAATACTGAAATTTCAGCCAATTTCGACAAAGTTTCACTGTCTAACCTGGACTTCCTTTTCTTCACTTCGAAACAACACTCTTTGCCTCTTTTCTTTTTTGGCTACAGTGAATTGCTCTTCTCTCGCTCGGGCATTGAGCCCTATCGTTTTCTTTTTCTTTTTTTAAATTTTTATTTAGAAAGTTGAGCTGGGCACCAGTGAACGAGTGCGTCTTCTTCGAGGAGGTCGAGAGGGGCCTGAGCAGGTGGAGAACTTGAGCTTGAGGGGCTTTGCGAACGCGACTATGCAGGGGCTTGAATTCAGTGACGAACGGCAAGAAGAGGCACGAGGAAGAAGTAGATTTTGCACTTTTGACGAACCGACCTAGATTTTTCACGTCCTCCTGCGCCGTCATTTTGCACGTTCGGCTTTTGCCCCGAGCGAGTAAAACAAAGGGTTAATACCATGAAAAAAAACCTCAAATTGATACATTTATAATAAATTTATCTCAAATTAATTTTTTAATTGCAAAAAACCCTAAAACTGGTACACTTGTGACAAATTTATCCCAAACTAATTTTTCGACCACAAAAAATCCCAAACTGGTACATTTGTTACAAATAAACCTTTTGTTAGTTTCCGTTAAATTAGATTAATACCACAAAAAATCACAAACATATACATCTATGACAAACGGAGGGTAAAACCCAAAACTGATACATCCATGTGTCATTTAACAAAGCAATTTAACAATAAAATTTAATGGATGATAAATTTGTTACGGGTATATTAGTTTGGGATTTTTTGGTGGTCAAAAAATTAATTTTTGGTAAATTTATCACAAATGTACCAGTTTGGGGTTTTTCATGGTATTAAACCTAAAACAAATAGGATTTTGCTAATGGAGCAACACGGAAGACGTGACTTCACTTCACACGAGTGGCATATTGAAAATAAAGGGAAAAAATTGGGAATATTTGGGTATTAATGCTATAATTTAGAGATTTCAGGGAATATAAGTTGAGAAATTCTAAAATTTAGTTCGGACAAAATGGCCCTGCCCATGGCGCGAGGTACGGCATCGGCGAAGATTTGTGCCGTCGATGACATGGAGAGTCAGTTGAAAGGAAGTCATCAACTTAGGAGTAGCGTGTTACTTGGGTGGCACCGAGTGCCACCGAGTCACGGAGCAACCGAGTTTTTTTCCCATTAACTGTACGCTCTATTTTGCATGCATTGTGCTGATGTCTTTTCTTTCCTTCATTGATTCCCATTTTTCCTCATTCTGATTGTCTCAGGATTGGGAAAGGCCTTAAGATTATTCTAAATTGCTCTCGTTGATATTCCTCACTCAAGGCACTCTCTCTCTCTCTCTCTCTGGCTTTGTTTCCTTGTTCTCGTTCTTTTATCACTTTGCTCTTTCCTTTCTTTTCGTTCATCGAGTGATTATTTCCGTTCTCTGCTCAGTTTCGTTGGCACCCATATGTTTAACAAAAAACAAGGAGACACAACAAGAGGAAACGAAGAGGTGGGGAAAAGAAAATTCTAGAGAAGAAGGGAGACATGGCCGGGGCTTTTCTTACCTCCGTTGCGTCGAAGCTAGTGTCGTCACTCGGTGAGTACCTGATTGCGCCCATTGGACGTCAATTTGGGTACGTGCTGTGCTACAAGAGCTATGTCGAAGATCTCAAAGACAGACTCGATGAGCTGAAGAATGCAAGCAAAAGGGTGCAGCAATCCGTCACTGAAGCTAAGTATGATTTAAAACCTATACACACTGATGTCAACGATTGGCTGGAGAAGGTGGACGAGACGATTAAGGAAGCAGAAATCCTGTTAAAATCTGGCGAAAATGCAAAAGATGCTTGCTTCCGAGGGCTGATTCCGAACCCCATGGTGCACCATCCAATTGGTAGGAAGGTGAAGAAGATGACACAAGTCATCCAGGGACTCCATGAGAAAAGCCAAAATAGTAACTTCCAAGAGGTCTGCCATGAGAGCACTCCGATAGGAATTGTCACTGCTACCACGTCCGCTGCAAGATCTGTTGACAAGAAAGACGATGTCCTGGAGTCGAGGGCTTCAATCATAGAGGCTGTAATGAAGGCTTTAGCTAATGACAAGGTCTGTGTGATTGGGGTGCATGGAATAGGCGGGGTTGGCAAGTCCAAGCTTTTGGAGGACATCGAATGGCGAGTTAAGGAAGAGAAGCTATTCGATGTGGTTGCCACAGCAAATGTATCACGCAATTCAGATCTGAAAAGAATCCAAGGAGAAATTGCTTATGCATTGGGTCTGAAAATAATGGATGAGGAAACTGCTCGTGGGAGAGCAGATCGTTTGTGTAAAAGGTTAGAGAGTGATTCCAAAAAAAATATTCTCATCATTTTAGATAATTTGTGGGAGAAGTTAGAGTTGAAGGAAGTTGGAATCCCTTGTGGAGTTGACAATAAAGTAAAAGGCTGCAAGCTATTACTGACGTCTAGATACAAAAATGTTTTGCGCATTGAAATGGGCTCAGACCTACTAATCCAACTCAATCCGTTAAAACTTGAAGAAGCAAGAAGACTTTTTGAAAGGATAGTGGGGGAAAATGTTAATGATCCTGAGTTTAAACCCTTGGTGGATAGAGTGGTCGGGAACTGTAAAGGCTTGCCACTTCAGATTGTTTCGTTGGCAAAAAGGTTGAGGAACGCAGATTTGGCAGCATGGAGGAATGCTTCGGCCAAAGGATCGGATGTAAAATCAATGGTGGAACTATATTACAATGACTTAAAAGATGAGAGGATCCAATCATTGTTCATGGTTTGTGCAATACACTCTGGGAGAATTTCCATGAATGCCTCCCTTATCTACTGCATGGGTTTGGGTTTATATGAAAGTTTCAGCGAGACCATCGAAATCGCTAGAGATGCGTTGATTACAGACCTACATAGCCTGCAAGACTCTTCTTTGTTACTAGATAGTGATGACATGGAATGGTTCAGAATGCATGACATATTCGCTGACGAGGCCATCTCTATTGCTTCCACGCAATGGCCCGCCTTGGTCGGGAAGAACGATGCGTTTAAAGTTTGGTCAAAGGATAAGTTCAGAAAATGCACCGCGATATCCTTCCCTTATGTTGGCATTGATGAGCTTCCTGAAAGATTGGACTGCCCAAACTTGAGGATGCTTTTGCTACTCGAAAATAACCCGTCCCTCAAAATTCCCGACTTGTTTCTTGAATCTATGGAGAAGCTCCAAGTCTTGGACTTTACTGGCTTATCTTTCACCTCTCTACCTTCGTCGATTCGATTCCTTGAAAACCTCAAGTCGCTATGTCTGGATTTCTGCTATCTGGAGGATGTGACTGTTCTTGGAAAGCTAAAAGGATTGCAGTTCCTAAGTTTCATCGAATCTACAATCGCTCGGCTACCCAAAGAAATAGGTGAACTTACAGAATTAAGATTTTTGGACTTGACAAGGTGCGCCAGGCTCAAAGTTATTGAACCTGGCGTACTCGGAAGCTTGGTTAATTTAGAAGAACTGTATATGGCAGACAGTTTTGATCAGTGGGAGGTGGAGGATGAAGCACCACGAAGAAATGCTAGCCTGGCTGAGTTGAAGAGCATGAACAAGTTGAGCACTTTGCATATTGCCATTCCTCATTCTAGCTATCTCTCAGGTGACCTGCCATTTGTGAAACTAAACAAGCACATAATCCAAATTGGGAATGTTTGGGATTGGTCGGGTGAACACAAAGAATCCAGAACTTTAAAGCTCAAGCTGGAGCCAGACAATCTTCTTTCTGAATACTGGGTGCAAAGATGTTTGCAGAGAACACAGGATCTCCACTTGTATGGATTGCAGGATGGCGACAATAGCATTCCCAATTTGTGCATCCAAGGTTTTAAGGATTTAAAGCATCTTCACGTACAAAACAGCCCCTCCCTTCAGTATGTTGTTCCCTCTGCAGAGATTGTCCAATGCACTGCATTTTCAAAATTGGAATCGTTGTTTCTCGAGAATCTAAACAACTTGGAGAAGATTTGTTGCGACCGTCTTGCCTCAGAATTGTTTAGCCAATTAAAGATTGTGAAATTGGATAATTGTGGTGAAATCAAACATTTGTTTCCTTTGTCTATGATGAGAGTATTCTTGCAGCTCGAAGAGATTGAACTGAGCAAATGTCACTCGATGCAGCAATTTGTCGCATATGATGAGGCAGATGAAATTAGAAATGCAGTTGAAGATGATCCCAAAGTGAAGTCATCCTATTTGCATAGACTGACATTACGAAACTTGTCAGAGATGACAAGCTTCTGTAAAACCATGGACCATCCGGTTGCATTCTTCGGGCAACAGGTAAATTTCATGCTTTCTCCTGTTTATCTCGGTCCGGACCATGCTAGATGAAGGAAATCTTCTTCGACTAGTTTTCTGATCCATGAAATACAAACATGGACATTGCCTTCAACAGAATATATAACTCATAGATATTTAATTGGTTTACATATGGATTAGCTCATTACTCAATTAGTGATACTCTTGATAATGAACTCCGAAGAAAGACAGAAAATAACGTAAAAGTTTCCGACTTTCATAGACTTTTTTCCAATTTCCTCCTCACCTTTCAAAGGCATTAGTTGAAGTCCCACACATTGCGCGGCCTAAAAAAAATTGACTTGGTTGATATTACCATTAGGCAATGATAAACATTTAGATTATTTAAAAAGGGGCTAATACTATAAAAAATTTCAAACCGGTACACTTGTGCTACATTTACTCCAAACTAATTTTCGTGCCACAAAAAATTCCAACTTGCTACACCGGTACCTCATTTACCTGAAACTAAATTTTGTGTCATAAAAGTTCTAAACCTGTACATACGTGCCAAATTTACCTAAAAAATCTCAAATTTACCATATTTTAGGGTAAATGCGGCACAAGTGTACCGGTTTGAGAATTTCTGTAATATGAAAATTAGTTTGGGGTAAATGTGGTATGGCTAAACTTGTTTGGAATATTTTGTGACACAAAAATTAGTTTGGAATAAATGTAGCGCGAGTGTATCAGTTTGGGAAAATCTATACAAATTTAAAAGTTTATCAATGAGCAATGGTAAAATTCTGAATATATACACATACCTTTGTGGATAGGTTCATAACTTGAAGGAAGTATATACGACCTTTATAATTTGGATAACCTTTATTTAATTATTAAGGGACATATGTAGAATTCTGTTTCATCCGCTCGATAAAAGAAAAAAAAGGAGTATAAGAATTGTCAATAAATGAATTTAACTGTAGTGACTATGTGTCAAAAAACATCCACATCAATTAATCATATAAATCAAATTTTGCAATTTTGTCTTAAGTACATGAATGTTTAGAATGAATTGAGTCGATTGAGTTGCTGTTTTTTGCCCCCGGATAATGGTAAAAAATTGCGGCACGTGAATAGACCTTTGTGGAAATGTGGTCCTACACAAGGTTCTATTATATAAATTTAGAGAAAAGTGCACTGGAAGTTCTAAAATTTGTCACAAAAATACAATTGAGTCCTAAAACTTTCAAAAAGTGCAATCAATGGAAGAACTTTTTTTTTTGTCAAAATGGAAAAACTTGATTCGACCAATTTGATAAGTTTTAGGACTTTATTACACTTTTTGAAAGTTTTAGGACTTTATTGCACTTTTATGACAATTTTTAGGACATAATTGCACTTTTTGAAAGCTTTAGGACTTGACTGCACTTTTGTAACAGGTTTTAAGACTTTCAATACACTTGTCTATATAAATTTGTACTCTTATATGTTAAGTAATGGAGCTATTGTGTGACTACGAAATGAAAAACGAAATATAATATTCGAAAGGCCAACTTGTTTTTGTTATACTTGGTACATTAATGATATGCTAGTGCGTAATTAATTTTTTTCATGCGAAGTAATGCGTGTTCATATTTTCTTGTTACAATCATGATTATGAATTATGTGGTGTATTCACCCCGCGCAGCTGCAAAAAGCATTAATGCATATGCCTTCGTAACATTATTCTCCTGGCTTTGCAAGGTTTCATTGCCAAGGTTGGAGTCCTTAACACTATCTGAACTTCCTAAATTGAAAAAGATATGGAATTCTCAATTTCCCTCAGATGTGAGCAGTCTAAAATTTCTGAAAGTAGAGGATTGCATGTGCCTCTTGAGCATTATCCCATCAAATTTGCTAACCGAGCTACAGAATTTGGAAGCCATAACCGTTAAAAGATGCCAGTCAATACAAGAAATATTCGACCTTGAAGGATTGACAGCTAGTGGGGACGTCGAGATTTTGTCACGATTGGCCAAATTAACTGTTAGTGACTTACCAAGCTTGGGACGCATATGGAACAAGAATCCAAGAAGAGCATTGTGTTTCCGAAACTTAAGGGCACTGAAGGTGCAAAACTGTGAGAACCTAAGGTTTCTTTTTTCTTCTTCCATGGTTAAAGCACTAGAGCAAATAAAGGAAATACAAATAGCCAATTGTAAATTGATGGAGGAAATTATGGATGTGCAAGAAGAAGAATCAGAGAAAGCTGCAATCACCAACATTATAGGATTCCCTTTGTTAACCTTCTTGTCTCTTCAGGAATTACCAAATCTCAAGACATTCTCCTATGGAAAGTACCATATTCACTATCCATCCTTAACAAGATTGACGATATCTGGATGTCCCAAAATGATGACATTCTCTTCAATTGAAGAAAATCAACGGCCAATGGCAGCTGATATAGATTTACAACAAATGTTTGGTCGTATTGACCTTGGCTCGTCCTCGCCTGATTTCTTCGGTCAAAATGTGAGTAAATGTCTATGGAATTTTCTATTCTATGTTTATATTAGAAATTATTCTCGATAATTGTAGTCTTATTGCTGATGAAGCAGTTGAAAACTCTATACGTCAGCATGTCCTATAAAGCCTCTTCTACTCCATGCATCTGTGTTTTCTCTAACAATGGTATAATCTTGGGTAATCAACTTCATTCTTAAGAATAAGAATACATTAACATATTAGAGCATATTAAATCGTCCAAATCAAGACTTTTCATGGTCGAGAAACTAACACAGTGTCCTTTCATACAGGTTCGTTTTCCAAGATTGGAGGAGTTGACGCTCTTGTCGTTGCACGGGTTGAGGAGGATATGGCACAATGAACTCCCTGAAGAGTCATTCCGTAGACTAACTTCCATCACGGTCAAAGATTGTGAAAATCTTTCTCATATTTTTCCATCAACTCTAATAGAGAGGTTCCAGAGCCTGAAAATGATTGAGGCGGTCAAGTGTACCTCTTTGGAAGCATTAATTGAACATGCTCCTTTCAATACTAACAAAAGCCAAGAACGTCCGCTTCTCTTTGACTTAAAAAGATTGAAGTTGTGGCACCTGCCAGGGCTGATTGCGGTTGGGACAAGCAGCACCAAAGCAACGTGGTGGCCTTTTCCTAATCTGACTAATGTTAGCTTGTGCTGTTGCCACAGTTTGACATATCTCTTGACAAATAATGCAGCCAGGACTCTTAATAAACTTAAGACGCTAGATGTTTCTGGTTGCAATAACATGCAAGAAATAGTTGCCGTGGAAGAAGGCGAAGAGCGAAATTTGCAGGCAGTGAAGTTCTCGCATTTACATACATTGAAGCTTTGGTCCCTTAAGAGCTTGATTAGATTCAGCTTGGGAAGATGTTCATATGACTTTCCCTCCCTAAGAAATATCTCAATTCTGGAGTGCACTCAACTGAAGGCATTCATACATAGGCCGCCGGCGCCAAGTGTGGAGATGATGAATGAGGGAGCTACCAGTTTTGATGAAGGTCCATATTCTTTATTTGACGAGAAGGTTTTACTCTCTCCCTTTTCTCAATGGCATCGTTGCTCGTGTGATTTGGTTTCTTCTTTGTGATGCTTTAGAAAGCAACTTTGCTTCTATGCCATTCGTTGTGACTTTAGCGAGGTGATGCTTCTGTAGGTCACATTTCAAAAATTAGAAGAGCTGCGTCTAACAGGGATTCAATCAAGAGAATTGTGGAAGAATGAGATGTCCAATGGGTCCATTTGCTGCCTAAAGGTCCTTGAGGTGAAGCGGTGTCACAATCTCTTGAATGTTATTCCTTCATCCGTGTGGGAGAGGCTGCTTCACCGTTTGGAGTCCTTGACGGTTGAGAAGTGCCAACGTCTGAGAAACCTTTTTACAATGTCTATGGCAAAAAGTCTGAGACAACTTCACTATCTCAGTCTAGGTGGGTGTGAAGAGATGGAGTACGTTGTTGCTAGAGAAGAAGTGAAACCTAACGAAGCAACCGACATAATTGTAATTCCTCAACTTGTCACCCTATATCTTCACAACATGCCAAAACTCAAAAGTTTCTGCCAAGGGAAATATATTTCAGAGTGGCCCTCCTTGAAAGAGTTTACTGTTGAAGATTGTAAAGCTGTGGAGGTAATTCTAGGTGATGCCAATCGTAAAAAATTAGAGAGCGGCATTCTGAAGCAACTATCGCTTTTGCTGGTCGAAAAGGTTTGCGCTCATTCTTCTTCAATGGCATATCTACATTTTTGTCCCTGATGGTTTGAGCTAGACAATGCAAGGGTCTGTGGGGTGACTTATGCTAACTTATCATTTTCTTTTACAATATTTTGACTTTTATTTGATAACAAACTCTCGAAGTTACTACTATAATATATAAACATATTGACAGGTATATCAAAACTTTTTCATAAGCTTCCAAAACTTGATATAATTTCTTTTATTTTCAAATTTTAGACTAATGTACCATTTCATTAATAATGTAATGAAATTACAAGTACTACCGAGAGGCTAAGCTCTGATTAGCATCTTTTAACTAATCTAGAGTCTAGATGATGCTAAAGAGATCGGCTCAAATTTAAATCTTATTCAATGTAAATCGACAGATAATGACACAACGAGTCCTTCACTTGTGTCGGTTTGACCCTTAAATCCTAAAGTTCTTTCTACATGCATGAAAATCGTAATATTTGCACGCTCTATACATTTCAGGACTTGTTAAGTCCATCTCTATTTTGTAGATGGAAAATCTGTATTTGTTATCATATATTCAGTCCTGCGTGGCTGTTAACGTGGTGATAGGGCTTCCTCAAGCACTAAATTTTTTGAAGTGCAAGATCAAAAACCATTTTTATCATCAATACCTTATTATGAACAAGCTAAATTTTTTTAATGGTTCAAAGTAATGGGAGAGTATATTGGCTATTGGGTACGTGTGTGTTGTAATGAGCAAGATCTAAGATAGGCTAAATTGGAGGTTTATGGGAAATATATGATGCACAATAAGGTCTAACTACGAGGCTATGTTTATGCTTGACATATAATTTAAAAATTATGCCTTCTACTAACAAATAATATGACAAAATGGGGGGGGGGGGGTGGATTGACGTGTACTAAAAAGAAAATAACGTGCATCTATTGTTTTTCCCTATTCTATCAATAATGTTAATCCCGTAATTTTTCTTGTTCTTGAAATTAAAGTTCTCTTTTTTGACGGGGACAAAATCAGCTCTAATGAATTAAAATGAAAATAGCAGGTTGAATTTCCTAGTTTGGAGTTGATGAAGATCTTGCACATGGATAACATGGAGAAGATATGGCTTGATGAGCTTGCTTCAAATGCCTTCAGCAAACTCAAGACGCTAGTGGTGGAGTATTGTGGGAAATTTTCATCCATATTTTCATCTGCTACCATCCTTGAAAGATTCCAAAACCTAGAGAAGTTAATTGTGACCAATTGTGATTCCTTAGAAGCGATATTTTGCATTCAACAGTTCAATTTCGGCAAAGCTCATTTCACATGCAATTTTCAATTGAAAGAATTAGTTTTGAGACAGTTACCATAAATGAAGCATGTTTGGAGGGGACTTCCTCAAGGAGCTCTTAGCTTTGGACACTTAAGATGCTTGGAGGCTTTCAAGTGTGAGAGTCTCAAAATTTTATTTCCAAGCTCAGTGGCAAAAAGCATGACACATTTGGAAGAACTTGTAGTATGGGATTGTGGGGTGGAAGAAATTTTAGTTGAGGAAGATAGAGGAGTTGAGACAAATGTAGGTGATCTCTACTTTCCAAAATTGACTGCCGTGACATTTTTTGACTTGTCGGAGCTAAGGAGCTTCTACATAAATAGTCATACTTCAGCATGGCAACTCTTGAAGGAATTGCGAATAAGACACTGCAGCAAAATGAGGTCATTCTCATTCACCTCTGAGATCCAGAGCTGCCAGGGTATAGCTATCAACCATAACCAACCCGCACTCTTTTCTTCACAAAAGGTACAATCCTTAATTCTAGCTCTTTATGTTTGGTCTTCATTGCTTTATGTGCATATCTCTCTATGCTTGTTATTTTAATTTGGTAATCGAAATTGTCAAACATTTCTTACTTATTAATACTCACCTTACCACACTTGTGAATTGCTTATATACCTAAAGATTAATTGAAGTTAATTTTTACGGCTCATATTCTTTGGATATGTTCTAGTGGTCCTAGTTAATGTTTTGACAAAAAAAATATTATATGATTAACTTGCTCAGACAGTCACGCTTCTAATGATCTGCCCGTGTCTTATCTAGTCAATTATGTTAGTGGCATGTCCAGTAGCTAGAAGTTAGCTATTTAATTTAAGTTGACCTTCCTTGTCCACCAAAATTTACAAAAAATCTAGTATTATGTTGATTTGGCAAATTGCTGGCATTCCGTAGCTTTAAAAACGAAAAAGAGGTTCCTGCTGGTACATCACGGATGTGGTTGGTAATTGTCAAATCCCACTGATGATTTGCTTATCTAATCACGTGTCAGTAACTTTCTACAGGTGTTGACAAGTACAATAATTTATTTATTCTTCAAAAATTACCAAATATTTTAATTGTGACTTACCAACTCCTTGAAAACTACTAACTTTTATTTGAAATAACCAATCTTAATTTGGTTGTTGTATCCACATCCATCACATAAGGATATTAACTAGTTTTAGTGGCTTACCAACTTTCGATAATCTACCTGCATTTAATATTGTGATTACCAATGCTTTTGAAGTACCTATTTTTATTTAAAATTATCAATCTTTATTTGACCAACGTACTAATATTTATCATTCTAACATACGGATTAACTTTCGTCACTTACCAACATTTTATTTTGTTAGGTTTTGAGAAGCACAAACCTTTTTTTTATACTTCCAAAATTACCAACATCCACAAATATTTATTTTTTAGCTTACCAACGTGTTTAAAATTAGTAACTTTTATTTGAAATTGCCAACCTTAATTTGATTGGCATAGCAACATTCGTCAATTAAGAGACAAACTGATTTTAGCCATTTACCAACTTTTTTTTGTTGGGTGTTTAAAAGTACTAATTTTTCTTTATATTTCCAAGATTAACAACAATTTTAATAATCCACCGCCAGCTGTTATTGTGGTTTTCAAAGGCGTTATCAAGGCCTTTGAAGTTACTAATTTTTATACGAAATTACCAACATACATTAGATTAACAACTTTAATCACTAACCCACTTTTTATCTTGTTAGGTTTTTAAACGTACAAAATTTTCTTTATACTTCCAAAATGACGAACTACTTTATTAATCAACCGATATTCATTCTTTCGACTAACTGACACCTTTCAAAATTACCAACTTTAATTTAAAATTACCAACCATAATTTGATTGATACACCAACTGATTTTAATCACTGACAAACTTTTTATCTTGGAGATTTTGAAAAGTAACAGTATGTCTTTATACTTTCAAGATCACCAACTATTTTATTAATATATCAAAACTAATTTCTATGACTTACCAACGTCTTTGAAGTTACTAGCATTTATTTGAAATTACTAATCTTAATTTGGCTGGTATATCAGTGACATACCAACACAGAACTAGGTTTTGTTTTTAACTCCACGGAATGCTAGAATTGTCTGTGTATAGGGTTATGTATTTTTTCCTATCTTGTTTGACGCTTCATTTGCTATTGTAAGAATTAATAATTTCTCTTAATTATTTACTCCTTTTCTTGTTTTTGCCAATAATCAATTCAATGTGAATGCATTCTTCCCAAAGTTATAGAAAGGTGAATTCATGCACTATTTATGATCTATCGCAAAAAAGATATGAGAACTGCAGCTTAGAAAACAAAGTGCAACATATTATAGTAGAAGAAAATGCAACGTACTGCGGCAATAGCTATGATATGGACCTTTGGCGGCCTAATTAAACAAATTCCCACAGGTAATTCCACAGTTGGAGCGATGGACGTTGACAAGGGAGGATGTTGTGATGATGCAGCATGACAAATTGGGAAACCTTAGAGAGCTGGCTTTGGGATGCTACCATGATGAAAATGTAGCTTTTCCCTCTGACTTCTTTCTCCAAAGATTCCCCAACTTAGAAGAACTTCGAGTAACCTGTAGTTGCTTCGAGGAAATATTTCCAGAAGAGCCGTTGGGACCTGGGGCACCTGGAAATTTGAAGCAACTCTGGTTGACCGACCTGTGTAACCTCAAGCGAGTCTGGAGAGATGGCTCCTTGATGGCTGAAATTCTTAAACACATTGAATCTCTGTTCATTCGGGGGTGCCCCGGTTTATCAATCGTATTTCCATGTCCGGCTTCATTCCAGAGCTTGAGGGAATTAGAAGTATGGGATTGCAATGGTTTGGTTCATATGGGGACTTGCTCAGCCGTCACAAGCCTGGTGCACCTTACCCGGCTAACCCTAAGAGATTGTGGTGCAATGAAAGACGTGATAACAGATGAAGATGATGATAGGACTGGAGGGGAAGAGATCTTTTTCCGCAAACTGGAAGAGCTGATACTTCGTGGTTTACCAAGCCTTGAGAGCTTCTCCCCCGCCGATTGCACCTTCATGTTCCCATCACTAGCGCGTACAACTGTGACAGAGTGCCCCAAGATGAACATATTCTGCAAGGGTGCCGCGAGAACACCAAAACTAGATAAACTACTCCTCTCCGATGAGGATGATGAAGGTCGTTGGGAGGGCGACCTTAATACCACCATCCGAAGCTTATCAACATGAAACCATTTACACCCAATTCAGTAAGTCGAGTAGATGTTTTTTCTAATGATTGATGTTATTGTAGAAATGCTACGGTGACGGTGACGGTGATGGTGTGGCTAGCTTGTTGTCCTTTCCATTTTTAGAGTTGGCAGTGTAGTTTGTTGGGAGTAACATCCAAAAGAAATCCATGTCTTGCTAAAGAAATCCATGCCTTTTGCTAATAGGCCTTTACTGCATGACTGCACAGTCCTAGTCATATCTCGCATACAAAAGGCTGCACAGACACTAGAGTATTGTTCATTTACGAACTCTCCCCATACAAAAGGCTGCACAGACACTAGAATAACTAATAGACGTTTTATTAACATGTAGCTAATCACACCCAACAGTCATTCATTATGCTCCAGCCTTAGCAACAGACGGCGTCGAGAACACACCAGAGTACATGGCGCTAATTGACATGAGTGAAGCGGAGGTAATCATTCTTGGACGGGAGATCGGCCGTCTTGAAGCCCTGCGGGAACATCTCCTTGGCCTGCTCGTTGGAGACAGACGGCGAGATGACGACCGCCTCCCCCGGCTTCCAGTTGCACGGGGTTGCGATCTTGTAATTTGACACCCTCTGCAGCGAGTCCAGCACCCTCGCTACCTCGTCCATGTTCCTCCCGGTGCTCGCCGGGTAAAGGAAACTCAGCTTGATCTATACAAGTAGACGTTATACTACGGAAAAATGAATAATCCAGAATTCTACTGCATATTGTCTTGTTTGATTGGGAAAAAAAGGTTTATGCTACTCCAAGTAATACACATATCACTGACATGCATGAGATGACATTGGTTTATGCAATTTGTTTCATGCGCGAGAAAGAAAAGGTAGAAGGGCATGTATACCGTCTTATCAGGACCGACGATGTGCAGAGCTCTAGAAGGGACTTGCTTCCCTGAGGCGTCTTTCTCCTCCGGCTCGACCATGTTGAGCTCTTTGATGATCTCTCTATTCAGGTCGGCGATTATCGGCTACGTCACCTTGGCCCCGGGCTACACCCCACCAAATAACATGACATCGAATCGAATTAATCAGCCATCACCCTGGAGAATGTCGGCTCAAAATTGGAATAATGGAAATTGCATTAAAGCCAAAGGCCCCCAATCTCAAATGTGAAAGAGAAAGGTCAGCCCGGTGGCCTGCGATTAAACCACCTCAATCTACCCTAAATTGTGCCTAAGATTAAAGAAACTTCCCTTGGTCACTCTGCTAAATTATAATACCACGCATTCCCCTAAGTTCTCTCTTTTCTTTTTTGAGCAATACAATCACCCAAATCAGATGAGACCCGACATCCAAATCCAAACAAGCAAGTTAGTACAAGACATGCAAATACATGTATGCCAAGTAATAAAAAGGGTCTAATTGGTGGAGAGAGAGAGCAGAGTAGCTGACAGTGAAGGCCTCTATGTCTCGATCCACGCCTTGTGCGACTCGACGTCATCGCAGGACAAGCCCAGGAGCTTCACCCCCTCCGCTCGAACTCCGGCGCATATGCCACCATCTTCCCGAGCTCCGTCGTGCACTCCGGCGTGAAATCCCCTGCAGCAAGCACATGCACAAGCAATATTATGGGCGAAGAAGACTTCCTCTTTCGGCATTGTCGAACACGCGGAGTTCAGGTGTAGGAGGAGTGACGCGGCACCGGGATGAGAGAAGAGGATGGTCCAGGAGTCGCCGACGAAGTTGTGGAGCTTCATCTTGCCGTGGGTGGTCTCGACGGCGAGGTCTGGGACGGTGTCGCCGAGGGTCAGGCCTGGCATTTCCGCTCTGATTTCTTCTTCTCCTTCTTCCTTCTTCTTCTTCTCTTCTCTTTCGCAGTTTCTCTGAATCTTTCGAGTTTCTTGGAAGTTAGGGAGAGCGAGAGTGAGTGAGATTCATAGTACATGGGAGGGGCTTGCATGAAGGGAACGTGGCACGAGGGTGGCGGCTTTTCTTCTGGTGAGCGATCTCGTGCATGGCAGGGACGTGCAAACTCGCATCCTCCTTACACGGGGGACTTCGGAAATACAACCTTAAAAAAAGCAAACTGTTTTCTGATATGATCTAAGTAGATTCATCAAAGACATTTGGCATCCTTGAAAATGACATATAATGACTAACGAACTGGATTTGATCGTCTTCTTTGTTTATTTTACCAATTTTATAACTGTCTTGAAATATTTATCTCTTGGTTTAGATTTTTAGTCTTCTTCTTCTATTCTGTAGGAATTTTTTAGACCACAATTGGTGAATTGGATATAGTTCCGGATATGATCATTTATATCCTATTCGGTCCTCGGGGTAATGCGAAGTCCAGCTACGTATGGATATGATTCGGATATAAGCTAGATAAAAAAAAAAGCGACCTAAGATGTGGGATATAGTCGGATATGATAAGAATTAAAAAGAAAAAAATGACCATCTTACTGCACCTTTGACCACCGCCAATTGTTATCGCCGATCGTGTTCCCAAATCAAAGCTTCCCCATCGACATCTCCACCTTCACCAAATCGATACCTTCCTCGACATGAACACCTTCGCATGTCGCAGAAATTTTCAGCCATCCCGCGGCTACAATCGTTTGGAATGGTAAAGATTCGAGTTATCAAACTTCCTCTGCATTTTGCTGCAGAAATTTTCTTTAACTTGAAGATCTCCTCAGGAGTAAAGGAAGAAAGAAGAAGAAAACGGAGCAAAACAGAGGTGTTTTGAAATTCCTCCCATTTAGGCAAATCTGCAAATCTTTCTCTTCTCTCTCCCCACCCATTTCACTGATCGTGCATCGCCCGCCTCGTTTCTCATTCTTTTGTTCATCTGCGAAGACTCGACCCTGTCGACAATCACGTTAACCCCAGATCTGAGGCAACGCAAGGCCACAAGGGTCTTAGTTTCGAGGATCAAGAAAGAGATGGCAGCCGATTGGGAGCCACAGGTCGGTGATTCGGCGACAATAGGGGATGCAGCGATGACGGGTGATATCGTAGTGAGGTGAGGCGATGTAAGAGCAGCTTGATAGGTGGTGGCGGAAGGCAATGACGATGGTGGGTTGATGACAATAGGGCAGAGGTGGAGGTGAAAAGAGAATAATTTTGGCAAATTAGTACCATGTCTACATCCATGTTATATCCTAACACTTACCACCAAACACTATGTTATTCTATTTGATACATAGCCCATCCGACTTTATCCTATCCCACAAAATAGTCCAGATGACCAAATGCAGCATTATTAATGTATGTTTAGTACGACAGAAAGACAAGGAATGAAGTAATCAAATGAAATAGAATCAAAAGTCATAATCTCTTTCAAGGTATCGTGGGAATGGAATGAGATGGAACGAAACTTCTTATGCTGTTCATTCACCAGAGAAATTCTGTTGGAATGGGATGAATGAAACAGGTAAGCATATTGCCTCCATATGCATAAATCTCGGACACAAGCACAATCTATCAAAATCTTCACGGACCGAGCATGCCAATGTTTGAATTAAAGAAGAAGCCTCTGACAAATTCACTAATGTTTGAACTAATACTGTGACTGTGCATTCGCAAAAACATTTAACCTCTCTTCTTTTTTCCGCCCTTGCCAGATTTCGAAGCTCCAGAACTCGTGGTGGATGCAGGCTCTTGCTTCTTAGTCCGGCCAGGATGTCTTGGAACCAACTCTGCAACATGAAGCATGAGCTGTTTCCCTGCAACACATTGTTCAAAATTACTAGGCCAGCACAATAACCATAGATAAGAGTTTCCTAGACTAAAACCAGCAACACAACAGGATCTTCTCCTTTTGGAAATTACAACTCCCTCAAAAAAAGAATCACTATGCATGATACTCAACGACTCCTCAACAAGAGATGCATTTGGCTGTGGCTAAGATAAACTACTTCCACTCTATTATATCCATGTCAACAGCAAGAGAAACTCGCAGGCACTAGTGACGCAGAGCTCTGTGACGGTGTGCAGATTCGGCTTGTTGCGATCTCTTCTATGCAGAGGACAATGATTTCTCTAAATAAGATATATCGCCTCATCAATTGTTTCAAGAACAGTCTGAAAAACCCATGGGTTAAATATCAGATTAGATGGATAAGTCCCTGAAAGATCTATTGGAAGGCCTCATTTACACTAAGACTAAAGTAATGCAAATTCCATCTCACAGAGAGCACCCAAACATACACAACATGAACAAAACCCAATTTATTTAACAATTATGTCCTCTTTTCCCTGCAGCCAACCATCAGATCAAGTGAAGTCTTTTAGAGCAGCCTCCAAATATGACCGGATGTTAGTGGTAGTGTACAAGACAAAAGGGTTTATAAAATTAGGAGCCTAAGGTGCATAACTAATTTAACCCAGATAAACGAACATGCAGTTTTTCAGTCAGGAAATCCTTTCCAAAGAATAATGAAATCTATCAGATAAAAAGGGATAAATTATCCTAGCATGCAGGAAGCATACAGAAGATAATGTAGAAACAAAAGCAGAAAGACAAAAGGAGCCAAGTAGTCTAAAACAAAAGCTAGTCCAAGAATTTATTTCTATTTTGAATCTGCTGTGCCACTTCCAATTACTAAGTAGCTCATTGAAAGAGTTCGGGTCGCCTAAGACAGACTTCCGCTCTCATCAGGAAAGAACAGTAGACTACTAAGGCTACTTCACAGTGGACAAGTCAGAAAATTCATAGTCAGAACTCTCCTTGCGTATGCACTGACAATTCAAAAAATTGAGATCAGGACTATTTTCATTTATAAAAATTCGAGAACACTGACCATGTCAAGAAACTAATTCTAAATGGAGCTTTAACCTTCCAAACTTGCTTCTATAGAAAGCAAGTGTTCTTTCAAGGAAAAATGGCCTAGCAACTTTTAAATGATGCACCTTTTGCGATGATAATTAGAATAAAGATTCTGAAAACCCATGTGAAGGGCCTGCTATCCACGAAAATTATATAATACCCAGCCAGAATTTGATTCGGGTCCCAGTGCATTACCAACCACAAAACAGAATTCATGCCAACATCACTTATAAGCCTCTATAAACAATAACAATCTGTAACTCAAGCATCTAATGTACACCACTGAATGGCGATGAACGTCTTGCAACAATTGTTGTCTTGAACAACAAATGTACAAAACCATTTTCCCAACAAGGCTTGATTAAAAGTTTGAAGATCTCTTACACCTAGTTCACTCTCATCAAATCATTTCTAGATGGAGTTCTAGCTCCGCAAGAAAAACTCATGGTTACAGTTCTTGAAGCCTAATACTTCAAGAGGACAGTAACTACGTAGGAACAACACAGGAATGACAACCGTCACGTGGTTGATGCTCGACCATCGCTCCGCGATTCCCATCATACAGGGAAGTGAGCTATGGGATCAAAACATGAAGTTGAATCACTTGATCATATGATGCCGGCTATATCTCAACAAATTAGAAATAAAAATCCAAATGAGCATGCCCTAGGGCTATCACAAGATGTCATTCGGGCGAAGTGTTGCTTTCATGCGACATTTACATTTCCCAATTCCAGGTACTACAGAACTTTTCTTCCATGTCTTCATCATTCTGATCTTTGCAACAACAACAAAATAAAAAAAAAAAAAAAAACAGAGTTTCGGCCCCACATTTCAGACAAGCTTATTCCTGGGTCCAACTCACCCAGTAAGCACCTCAAAACCTTCGGAAATCGACCCAAAGCTAATCAAACTTACTGGAAGATATGGCCGGATTGTGCAGGGTCCCGTCCTCCCTCTTGAGCAGAACCCTCACTCTCCCTCTCTGCATGAAATCTCGCGGATACGCCTTATCAATCTGCACCAAAAAAAAATCCATCTCGACGTCTCTCAAATCGCGCCAACAAGGAACGAAGCAAAAAAGGAAGCGGGCGATCGTTAACCTCGACGGCGAAAGGGAGCTTGAGATGGCCGCAGCAGTCCCCGATCTCGATGCAAGTGGGGTTCTCGCACGCTTTCGCCGCGCAGATCCGCCGGCCCTCGGCGATCGTCTTCTTCGAGTTGATGTACACCGGGTAGAGGACGATCCACCTCTTCATGTTCGGGATCTGCCCCCCTTCCATCCTGCCGCGACGCCGGCGGCCGCGGGCGACGAAGGGAATCGGAGTCGCGAATCGCCGGAGCTAGGATCGGAAGCGAGGGGTTCCGATCGATCGATCGACCGGATCGCCGTGCGATCGGGCGACGCTCCGCTCTGACGCAACCGAATTGGAGAAATTAGGGTTCCAAAGGATTGGATGCGGAAGAAGAACCGGAAGGGAATTGGCACTCAATGGGTGATGACGAATATGCCCCTGCCCTTTTGTTACATTTTTTTCCCGTACTTTTACATCCGGCTATCCGTCACATTTAGCATATTTTCACTGAATAGTTAAAAAAGAACGAGAATTTAGATTATGCTACAACTCATAGGAAAAATAAATGCCATCGCCGATTCCTGAATCCACCCAGGTATCGGTCCGGTCCGATTCCAGGACCAGATGGGTCGGTCCCAGTTCCGCAAAATGGGAATCGACCTATCTGGTTCTGTTCTCGGTTCTATCCTCTCGCTCTTGATTTTTATAAAAATAAACAAAGAAAATGGAGAAAAACAAACAAGCAAATCAAACCATAAAAAAAAAAACAAAACAAACGATAATATTAACAAAAAAATATAATCCGATTAAATTTTCTAAAGGCGAATTATGCAAATCGTTATTTTACTACGTTCGTTAACTAGTTATAGAAAAAAAGCAGTTGGATCAATAAAAATATTTATGTAAAGAGCAACCCCACCCCGACACAACGACAAGCATCATCGTTAGCCTCGCTGGGGGTTCGCAAAAAACTATGTGGTCCGCTTCCGTCTCCCCGCCCGTCCGCTGACACTCACGGCGTAAATCCAGCTCTCAACCAACTCGCAGTAGCTGCAGGACCCGCCCACCAAAAATCCCACCAACCAACCTCTCTACTCATCCATCCATCCAGCCACTCCGATCCTCACCACCCCCCCACCAAACTCCATCGATCCATCCGACCCTCTTCTTCTTCTTCTTCTTCTTCGCTGCAGCAACCAGGGTGCTGGGTAGTTCGCAACACCCACGAAGCGGTCCTGGGAAGTGTCCCTCTCGGTCGAGATGGCGAGGAAGAAGATCAGGGAGTACGACTCCAAGAGCCTCCTCAAGCAGCACCTCAAGCGCCTCGCCGGCATCGACCTCTCCATCCGATCCGCTCAGGTTCGTTCTCACCCCCCCCCCCTCCGATCTCGGCTCCCTCTCTGTTGCTCGATCTCCGTTTCTCGAAAATTTTCTTTTGGGGGCCGCGGATGCGTCGCGGTGCGGCGTTCTGGTGTTTCGATCCTCTATCGGTTGCTCGTGGAACCCATTTTCGAAAGGAACCGCCTTTCGTGTGGGCGATGTGGTGATTGGTGGTGGGGAATTAAGTCGTGGAAATGGGTGTTGACGGTTGACTGGAGTGACGGTGTCGTGGTTTTATGTTCACGTGTGTTTTCAAGGTGACGGAATCGACGGATTTTGCCGAACTGGTGAACAAGGAAACGTGGCTGTCCTCTACGAAGCTGGTGGTGAAGCCCGATATGTTGTTCGGGAAGCGTGGCAAGAGCGGGCTTGTGGCCCTGAATTTGGATATGGCTCAAGTTGCTCAGTTCGTGAAAGAACGTATCGGTGTGGAGGTGATCAAACAAACCCAAATTTTGTTATATTCACTGCGCTTTCGCAATGTTCTTGTTGTTTGAAAATGCTTTCCCGATTTTGTTCTAGGTCGAAATGGGCGGTTGCAGAGCACCCGTGACCACATTTATAGTCGAGCCCTTTGTTCCCCATGATCAGGAGTACTATCTTTCTATGGTATCGGACAGGCTGGGATGCACTATAAGTTTTTCAGAGTGTGGAGGCATTGAAATAGAAGAGAATTGGGACAAGGTATTCAATGATGTCATGACATAATATGGTGACACGACAGATGGTTTCTGATATCCTTGTGTTTGATTCCATGTGGAGCTAATTAGACATGACCTCTTTCTGTGCAGGTCAAGACTATCTTTTTGCCTACCGAGAAGCCTTTGACAAGTGAAACTTGTGCTCCACTTATTGCTACACTGCCTCTGGAGGTTGTCATGTTTCACAATTTTCATTTAACAATTCAAGTTTTCAAAGTTTTGTACTTTGCAGATGGGTAACATTCAGAAGACAAGATATGTGACAATACTCTGCTTAGAAGGATTAGACTGAATACTCATTAACTTTAATGAAGATTTCTAAGGAACTAATTAGTATAATTGGTAGGAGAGAAAACCGTGTTTCGTAGCACATGTGACAAAAAAAAAACCCTCTCTCTGGAATTATCCCCTATGTATGATTTCTGTTTGCTGTGAAAACCATGCTTAGAAAATCCTTTTTGCAGGTTCGTGGGAAAATTGGGGATTTCATAAAGGGAGTCTTCTCAGTATTTCAGGGTATGGAAATGTTATGAGATGGAATAATAGTATTGGCTCTTTACGACTTTACATTATGAGAAGGCTTATCTTTCAAATTATAAAAATTATCTCAACCTAGTACTGCACCACGAGACTTGCAAATCTTGTTCTCCTTTGTTTTTATACTGTTTTTAAATATTTGAATGCGCTTTCTTTTTTTCAGATTTGGACTTCAGTTTCCTGGAGATGAACCCATTCACTTTGGTTGATGGGGAGCCCTATCCTTTGGACATGAGAGGGGAGCTGGATGACACTGCCGCTTTCAAGAACTTCAATAAGTATCATTCTGCATAAGACTCTTCTAAAGCTTCCCTCTTGACTGCTTCTTTCCTGCATATTAAGCTTGGCACTCCAACTGTGCAGATGGGGTCATATTGAGTTTCCATTGCCGTTTGGCAGAGTGTTAAGTCCGACGGAAAACTTCGTTCATTCATTGGATGAAAAGGTAGCTATGGAGACTTAACCATGTCTTTTAGTTCAAGCTGTTGCGTGAATATTACAGCAAAGTGAACTCAGTTACTTGAAGTCTGATATTTTCCTTGGCCACCGGGTTTAGTGCTTGGTATTGGATTTCTTGATGAAGTTGGGATTTGGGAGCTCTAATTGTGGCTTGCTTTTAGTAATGATTTATGAGATTATATGGCGATTAATCAATGCTTGACCTTCACTTTTTATTCCCCCTGGGGCAGACATTAATGCTTTACGCTGCATGATTGATCTAAACGTCGTCTGATACTGATGGATATTCTGTTTAAATCGTCACGGTACTTGACTCCAGCACTTGAATCTGCTATTGGCTCTTCTTGCTCCCAAAGAAAACTTGACAATTCATGTGCGTTTTTTATATTGCAGACAAGCGCATCCCTGAAGTTTACTGTTTTGAATCCAAAAGGACGTATTTGGACTATGGTAGCTGGAGGTGGAGCCAGTGTAATCTATGCAGACACTGTGAGTTTTCATTTATCTCATCTGTTGACTAAATCACTCTTACTATCATGACCTCATCTTGTTTGGCTCGTTGCTTACTCTATTTTGGATGTAAATCTGCTTGTTTTGCAATTCTGTGATTGTCATGGTAACCTTCCTGCTTATCTCAATAAATTGGCCTCTTTTTGCATTGCGAAATAAAAAAAATTTCCTTCTTTTCGTGCTACCCTTTAACATATGTTCTTTCCAGGTTGGTGACTTGGGCTATGCATCAGAACTTGGCAACTATGCGGAGTACAGTGGAGCTCCAAATGAGGAAGAGGTTTTGCAGTATGCTAGGGTGGTTCTCGACGTAAGATCCTCCGACCATTTGCGCGTTTGTGTTACTTTGTTTCTGCAATCTCACATAATACTTGTTATCACTTTTGGAAATCTTATGCTGCTGCAATCACCTGATTTGATTGGCAGTGTGCTACTGCGAACCCCGATGGTCGTAAGAGAGCCCTTTTGATCGGAGGTGGCATCGCTAATTTCACCGACGTTGCTGCCACGTTCAATGGCATAATTAGAGCCCTTAGGGAGAAGGTATAGCCTAACTAAATTAATACTATGACGTGCATTTTCATGGATAATATTCATATATGTATGATCACTCTCTTTCTTCCATCACATGATAGGAATCTAAGCTGAAAGCAGCAAGAATGCATATTTATGTGAGAAGAGGCGGTCCAAACTACCAGACTGGTCTAGCAAAGATGCGCGCACTTGGTGAAGAACTTGGAGTTCCGCTTGAGGTATGTCATGGATCGTCTTTGTCCCTTTTCTTCTGTTATGCTTTGCTGCCGATGTATGTTATAACCACGCTGAGCAAATTCCTTCTTTTTACATTGTGCACTGGCTCGACTTGCGTATTTTTGCTTGGGAAAAAAAAAACAAATACCTAAGCAACATGCCAACGGGTGACATTTTCCGATACTATGATAAGGTTTAACATGGTTATGAAAGTAGATATTGGTAAACTTGAAATGACGCAAGTCGATACGAATTTGAATTGCACAAGTTTTTTAACATGTTGAACAAAACTATAATTTTGTGCAACCAGCCAACGTGTCAATGACACGAGTCAGCATGAATGTAAAACCCGAATTTTGATATGCAAACACGTCGCGACGGATCATCGGCTCTCTATTCCTGCTGATCTTTCTTCTTGCTCATGATGTAGGTTTATGGACCTGAAGCGACAATGACCGGAATTTGCAAGGAAGCGATTGAGTGCATAATGGCAGAGTCTTAGGATGCATTCCAACTCCAGCAACTTTTAAAGGAATTGCTCTGGTGGTTTGTCTAATGCATTTAGGTTTGGCCAAGAGAAAATCATTTGTATTTGGACCATTTCAACATCAGGTTCCCGGAATTTCTTCACAAAAAAGAAAAAAGAACTTAAATTGCTTGGAATTTATCGAACATTGTTCAATCCCCCCAATTTGCAATAATGTATCAAATGTGTGTTTTGCATCTTCAATAGTATCTTTGTAAGGTGAGAGCTAATGCACACATTCTCTATATACTTGAAATGAAAGGTCTCCAAGCTCGAAGTGTTTTTGTGAAGTGCCTAGCCCTAGATCTTTGTACTGATTTTGCTTCTTTCTTTTATGGGTCCCCTCCCAATTCTGCTTTTTGCATGCTCCAATAGTCCAATAAATGATAAAGTTGGTTTAGTTGATGGTAATTCGATCGTGTGTTCACTTCAGTCAACCTAAAAACATGTCTTACAAAATGAAAATTCCATCTGCAAAATGAAAAACAAAAAAAAATGGAAATATGATATATTACACTGAAACTTCTATAGATCAATTGAGACACAAATCATGGAAGATAATTTGTTTGCATTTATGATGTGCAGAATTTAAACGTGTCATGCGCATAATCCAAGCACACAATCATGTATCTCGTTCACTAAGCCAATCCGTTGAATTGGCCCTTGCACTAATGCGTGCTAAGTCAAACTCTTGAGGCAAGAACAGTTACATCGATCGACTGACAGTCGAGTCGATATCGGTGGAGTTGAGAAGTATTGACATTGGCTTTATTGAAACCGAGTTGACCTGGAGGATAAAAGAGCGAAATGGAGTTAAATGTCAAACTCTTTAGAAGGGATTAGTTTCGGTTAACTGTAGCAGGCTAAGGTTGATCGGAATGGAAAATTTATAGCGTCGAAGGTCCAAGTCGATCGATCGTATTGGAACAATTATCACCATCAGATATGGGGCCGGAATTTGATTTTAATGAGCAAGAAGGGTTTATTGAGAGAGGCTAGCGATCCTGGAATACAAAAGGTGTAGATTTGAAGAGGAAGAGAAGCGCGGAATCCGGAAACCAAAAAAGAAAAATATTTTATTTTGAGCGCAATTACTTTTCTACAATTTATCAACATGGTTTCCTTCCACATCTACCCTTTGCTGTTGTAGGCTGAGGAGTCATCTGTCTTAATAGACAGTTCTATTTGATGATTTCGGAGCGAACACAACACAAGCATATGGATAAAACACGCGTGTGTTGGCAAGTGTGCATACAGATGGCTGTGCACATAGGCACGATATGTTTTCTCTTCTCCTTAATTCTAGTAAGTTGTAAACCCATTTATGACTCGACTTATCTCTATAATTCTCTCTTAATTCTCTCTCGCCCTTAGATGATCTTGTGCTTACTCACTCCACACTTTCACCTCAGTTTGGATATGAGTTTTCCCATATTGAGTTCAATATGGAAATGGTTTAGTAATATTGATCGTGTTGGGTATGTGTTGGTATGAGTCGAGTCGGGTATATCACTTTGTATTGTATGAAAATGGGTCAAAACAAGTTAAATGAGTTCTCTTTGGGTCAAGTCATTTTCAATCCGACTCACCTGTTTGACGAATCTAATTCAAACCAATATTAAATCGGCCTACTAGAGATCATTCAGTATGATGGGAGAAATGGCTCAATGATTCAATATTATTATCGGCGGATGCTATGATCTCTGGGCAATCGAGAAACCAAAGGCATTATAGGGAGCAGAAGCAAACCGCCGGGATCGTTTGATATGATTGTATGGACACGATGCCAACGCAAATGCAATAACTTAAGGTTTGAGAAGTTGCTAAAATGACTAATTCCACTTGATCATCAGTCCAAATTTAGTCTACTCGATAGCTAATATTCTATGAGTTGGGATAACCTTTTTTACGATGCTCTTGAGATCGCAACAGGTAATCCGAATGTCATAGGAACGATCCGTCGGCGTCAAATCTCAGCTGCGATAATCCTCGCTCTAAACCCTCGATTACGAATGAACATGATCCGAGAATCATGACTTCGAGCCATCCGACGAGTTGAATACGAAACAGAAGCACAACATCTGAGGAGCAATAACCTCGCATCGACCAGCAGATGCAAACTTTTGCAACGTCAAACAGGAAGCTAATGGACAAAAAACTTGATACGGTCGTTCAGTTTCAGTTCAAGTTCAACAAACAAATGAATAGAAACTTGCAAGCAGACACATGCGCGACTGTGCATCAGGCGACGACCGCCGTGGCGGCCTCGGTCACTGGTGGCAGCCAAAGTCGAGAGATGGCGAGGGCGAGGGAGAGGAGAGCCAGCCTTGAGAGAGGGACAACGGGAATGAGAACTGATTTTCTTTTAGCGATGGAAATTTCATCGCCATTGAGGTTCAATATGCTGCGCACTTCTGGTTTCGTCGCCTTTATCTTTTTTTTTTAAATTAAACTTATAAAAATACGAAAGTTGTTTTAAAAAAAGAGAGGATAAAATGAGAGAAAATTACGTTAATTATAAGATAAATAACTAGCCGAAAGCAAATATTAATAATTAGATTAAATAATGAAAAATTGACTAAAAATATTCTGATAAATATAATTACTTTAACAGAACTAAACAACATAATTTGAGAATAGTTAAGTACAAAAGAAAAAATAAAAGTACGTGACAGATAATGATTCTATTTTTCATATTTTTATACCTTTTTCTGAAGATAAAGACAAGAAAAGATACAATAGGTCTTATTTCTCCTACATCTTAGGAAGATTCCAACCGCGTTTAGACAAGTAGATATCCAACATGTGGGCCGGGGACAAAGAATTTGCACAAAGAGCGATAAAAAGATCATAACTTTAGATCCAGAAGGAGTTACATGACCCGTAATATAAAAAGAGCCTATTTTAAGCGCTATACTATTGTCAAATTGGGGAACTGATTTGCAAGTCTTTTTAGCCTTATAATCCATCATTTAGGCGTGTTTGAGGTGCACTTTTATGTCAATTTTCCTTTTTATACGAGGCTTTGTTAATTTTTCCGAACTTCTTTTTTGCAATACGGCTATTTTCGGGCTTTCTCATGTCGCCTCTAGTTTGTAGAGTGATTATTTGTTCCTTTAGATATAATCGTCTTTTAGACGGCTTTTAATCATTATTTCAAAAAACATAAAAGAGAACTTTCTCCGAGTTTTTGTCCGCGAGCGATGGTGTGCATAAGTGCATGTTTGTGAATCGGATTGTGAGTTTTTATCTTTCATTTTTGCTAGGCTGACAATTCATGTCGTCTCGTGTCGTATCGAAACAAGGGTATATAACACAAATATAGCTTACCTGAACAAAACATGTTTAATAAACGTATTGAACTCACCTCCACGTGCCTTATAGAGCATGTCAAACCACAACATCGTTAACATAATTATCTGATTGTTGTCCACACGTCACGATACTTTATCACGTTTATAATGATAAATACATTTATGTATGACAGCATGTGTTAACACGTTTCAACATGGTTCTAGACAATATGAATAATTTCACTTTGCATTACATCTAAAGTGTATTATTGACTTTTTTTTCTACCTTGTATGATTTTTTTTTCCTTAACTTTGATTTTATTTAATAGTTTACATGTACAAACTTTATTATAATGACAAAAATAAAGATTGTTAAAATCACGCAATGTATTCATGTATGTAAATATATGAAAATTAATTGAGCCTCATTAGCATTGTTTATGCACAACAACATGCGTTAACACGTTTCAACATGTTTGTAAACAATATGAGTAATTTCACTTTGTATTATATCTAAAGTGTATTATGCTAACTCATTTTCTCACAAGTGTATTACATCTAAAGTGTTTGCCGACGTATTTGTCTAAAATATACAACACCAAAAACTTATACACTAAACATGAGTTAAGCAATTTATCAAACGCATGATACGGATATGAGTAAAAGAGTAGGGATATAGGAAATGGTCAGCCGATTGATAGGGGTTCAGGTCTAAATCGTTGCGTTAGTCATGGCCACGGTTCGGAACTGACAATTCCGGTTCGTGGCCATGTATGAACCGGAACTGACCGGTTCTAGGCCGGTTCTGGTCCGGTTCTGGTTCCGGGTCGGTTCCTGTTCATAATTTAAAATTTTAAAATATAAATTATGAAATTATGACATAATGAATTATTCAATATAAATTGTAATCAAAATGTAAATTGTAATCAAATTTGGGGGCAAAAAGAGAGAAAGAGAGGGCTTGAACTTAATAAATTATTATTAAGCGCCTTACAATTCGTTACAATGATCTATAAAAAAAAAGAGCACAATATATATGCCCTAAAATGACCCCAAAACCTAAGCCTATCCGAACCCTCACATTCCATGCGCAGAGGTCACATGTCGTCGGATTATATTTCGGTTTCCCTAAGCTCACGTGCGTGTGTCCGGTATGACAAACAAGGGTCCCCGAAATATTTGCTAACTCCAATAGTTCTTTTACCCTCAGTCATCACTACCCGTTCCGGTAGCGGTACAGGTACCGGTAGTATCTCCGTCATTAAAGAATTCGAATTCATTATTCCGATCTATCTCTTGTTGTCGGTATTAAGCCTTCGTCCAATCATCGACACAAGCTTGAGCCTCCACTGATTCTGGAGTTAATCTTGAACGATGTTCGTCCAAAATATTACCTCCAGCACTGAATGTTTGTTCAACCGCAACTATGGAACAAGGGGTTGCAAAAATTTGTTTTGCAATAAGAGAAAGGATTGGGTATTGGCTTGCATGTCTCTTCCACTAATCCAAAATTTAAAAACTTGTACTACCTTTGAATTCAGTAAACTCAAAGGAAACAGTTAGATAAATTTCTAATTCAGAAATATTTCCTATTACTCTCTTTTATTTTTTTTTTTTGGTCTATATAATAAAAGTTGGTACACTCTACTAATTTTACTTGTACTCTCACTTTGTATCTCGGTAAATTGAGAAGATCCAATATCACCTAATTTATATTTAATATAAATTTTATTATATAATTCTATTACTACGTTTTTAACCTCACTTAGTATGATTGTAACATTTACAGTATCATAATGTAAACATTGATAATACATATGCAAATAATCACTTAAATCATCTAATTTGCAACGCGGATCAAAAACACAAGCAACTAAATAAATAATGGAAATTTCGTTATAATAATATAGTCACTTCATTTTCATTGTTACTATAGTATATTGTAATTCAACATCATTTTCATATTCCTTAAAAACTCTAACAATATTAATCCACCCTACTAAAAATAAATGCGTAGTAGGACAATAAACACCGGACAAAGTATAAGTTACATCATTAAAAACCTTAAAATATCTAAAATTTTTTTGCAAATACCCCACTCTTGTGGGTATAAATTAATCTGAGGTATATTATTAGAAATGAATGCACATAATAAATTTTTATATTCATAAGATTGACTAAGCAAGTGGAAAGTAGAATTCCAACGAGTTGGAATATCTCTTGGAAATCTTTTTGGCTTTTTATCATTTTCTCTACAAAATCTACCTTATTCTTTCATTTTTTTGGGATGTTTCCATAAAAATTGAATCGTTGTTTTTATTGGTTCAAGAAAAATATCAAGAGTTTTCAAACCATCTTGTACACATAAATTTAAAACATGATAAGCACATCTAACGTGAAAAATTTTTCGCCAAAAGTGGGTTTACAAATATTTTCTAAATCGACAATTGAAGCGGTATTTGCCGCGGCATTATCAAAATCAATTGAAAAAATTTTGTTAAGCAAATAATATTCTTCTAAAATTTGCCTAATTATTCTATAAATATTATTTGCCGTATGCTTACCTTTGAAAACTCTAAATGCAATAACTCTTTTTTGAATACTCCAATCGTCATCTATCCAATGACATGTTATGCCCATGTAAGAATGAATTTGCTAATGATCACTCCAAATATCACTACCTATATGCACGCATCCATTAAATTGCATAAAAATGTTTTGTAAATCTTTTTTTCCATTTTTGTAAAGATCTTTAATTACTCGTTTAAGTGAATTTCTGGGAGCACGTTTTGCTTGTAGAGCACATGCTTTTTGTACAAATTGATTAAAATCAAATCTTTCTCCAAAATTAAATGATAAATGCTCAACGGAACAAATTTACCTATTCTTCCTTATAAGTTTTTTCATTAAAATGAAATAAAGTGGAAGTGTTAGGATTGACGTACCTGAAAATTTGTTGTTGCCTGATATCGATTCCCACTTGGGTTTGATGTTTGCTTCTAAGATGTCGTTTAAATGTTCCATATCTTTGTCCACCTGTATATTTATATATTTTCCCACAATGTTTACAAATTATATCATACTTTTTTTGATCAATATCAAACCTTTCCATTTTCGTGAAGTGATCCAAATGTCAGATGTAAGTTCCCACTCCGCCTCCTTTGTTGTAGATATTTCGGCAGGAGGATGAAGACTTTCTTGCGTCGAGACGCGCTCTACATCGGGAAAAATGTTGATTTCATCATTTTGAGAATCTGCATAATCACAAGAATAAAAAAAATGATGATATTCCGTCATGATATTCTTACCTTTGCTAGTTGGCACTCGACTTCCACTTGCCATTTTTCGAGTGGATTGAGAGAATTGAGCGGATTAATTGGGAGAATTAAGAGAGAATTGCACGGATTGAGAAAATTGAGAGAATTTAAGAGAATTTGAAAGAATTTAGAATATTGAGAAAATTTGAAGAGAATTTGAGAGAATTGAGAGTATTGAAAGAATTTGAGAGAATTGAGAGTATTGAGAGAATTTATAAGAAAAAAATGAGAAGAAAATTTAGGATAAAAAAAAGCTAGATAACCATTGCAATTTGCAACGGTTATCTTTTTATTTTATTTTATATTTTATTTTTGCCCGTTGCCAAGGCAGCCTGTAAAGGCTGCCCTAGCAACGGGCTGCAGCAGGGTCTACAGACGTGCAGGCCTTGCTGCAGGTTTTTTTTTTATACTTATTTATTTATATTTTTAATTTTTTTTTGGAACTGGGCCCGTAGGCCACGGGCCGGTTCCGGTTCCGAACTGCGGGCCCAGTCAATGGGCCGGGCCCAGGTTTGACCGGGCCGGTTCCTGGCCGAAACCGGCCCGTGGCCATGACTACGTTGCGTACTCCATTCCTCGAGATCGATCGAGAGCATGCCGACTGTTGAGGAATTCTTTCTTACCAACCTGTTCGAATCTACCACAGAGGTCATGAAAACCTTTTCTGAAGCCCTTAAAAAGTGTGAATAGAATCAAGTTCGTCTGCCTCATTTTCACCATCGCTTTAGCTTTTCGAGTCCAAGGTAGATGCCAACGCCTTCCTCCTCCTTTCCATTCACGAACTTTTTCAGTACCTCTTTCCTCATTCTGTGTCGTCTCTTTTGTCCTTCTTGCCAATCCGCTCCTTCCTGTCCCCATTGTCTTATAAGACAAGTCTCGTACGTTCACACCTTAGATGCGCCCCCCCACCCACACCCCGCCCCCCCACCCACACCCCACCCCCGACTTGTCACACTCGTGACATTTGTCGTTGTTACTCCAATTAGGCTCGCGTATTTTCCATCCCAAATATTCCATTTTAACCTGCCGTTGGAAGTTAAAAATTTTCAAATGCATTTTTACCCGCGCAACGAAGACTAAGGGTATATCTGCCGCCCACTTTTAATTTAAGCTTATTTCTTGTCATTATTTTTTGTTTTTTCTCCGTTTGGGACGATATTGGTGACTATTTTTTCTGAAAAATAGTTTATCTGGAACATAGCCGGTTAGTTATTGTGTTGACGAGCAAATGTACATGCAAACTAAAAATAACCTAAGCACAAGTACAAGCAAAGAAAATCATCTATTATTTTAATGAAAGCATTTGGTTTAATTAAAACTTTAATATATGTCATCACGTTATAGTTTGTATATTTTTTTTTTGGTAAGGAAAACAGTAAGCGCGCACTTATAGTTTGTATATTTTAACTACTTAACTTTCATTTTTTTTGGTGAATCTAATAGTCCAAGTCCAATTTTTATTTATTTTTCATGTCTTCACTACACGATTATTAATAGATATATTAAAAAAATCAACATCCATTAATCATGAAAATTCAAAAGGAAAATCTCCCTAAAACATTATTGCACAAAACGTTATATTTACCTTGATTACAAGGAATTATTGGCCATTAATAATGCAAAACATTAAATTGTTTGATCTTAACAAGCTGTTTTTATGCTTTTCCTATTTATACATGTACTTGTTAGAATCAAATATCTAGACTAATAACAGTGTAATAGGAATTGTGTGTAATGTATACATCAACTCCGATATTCAATCTTTGAACAAATTCTCGTAAATTTGGTATCGGAAATCAAAGTCGAAAAACTAATGATCAGGAGGAAAATCTAGGCGAAAGAAAGTGAACAATGTGCAAATAAAACTAACCTTTCTTTTACTCCTTTGTATGTTTGATGCTTGCTCAGATTGCAAGAAGTAGTCGAACTCTTGGGCAATGGAGAATAATAAGTTCATAAGAAGACAAGCATGAAAAAAAATGTTTGAGAGGGTTGGAAGAAGCGACACTAGGGTTACAAACACTCTTTTGAGAGGGGCAAGGATAGTATTGTATTTTAATAAAATTGAATGTTTTTCGTTAATAAGAGGAGTTTATTACTTATCTTAATGGGTTTTTTTTTAAGGTAATATCATCCATTTAAAGTGGTTGGGGTTTAGCCACTATATTTGGCGTGAAAAAGTGTAAGCCTTTTTGTTGTTTATTTAATCCTAGTTTAAGTTATATCCAATCACCTACCACACAAAACAAGAGATACGACAAATCCCTCCCCCCACTCCTTATCCTATCCCAATCTTAGTACTTGTCTTGCCGACCAAACGCGACCTTAAAGCATCTACACACGAGCGGTTATATAGCATGAAGATAAACGCGTTTTATCATCCCTTTTTTTCTTTCGATAATTCAGCGGCAGAAGTGTAGAGACCTGGGTACTTGGTAACCCATGTAATTTTACACGAAATCTGTGGGATCTGAACAATAAATAGCCATCTTGGCCAGACTGAAATGAGAGGTTATCGTAGGATATAACAGATTACCACAACACTTTACAGAAAAAGAGTCCCCTTAAATTTTCCTTAGTATGATATTAAAACTCAATAGTCAGGTGTTTCGAAATACCTCCAAAACGTTCTTCAAGGATCTTTTCCTCTGTCGAAAGTCTAAAATGTATGGGGGAGAAAAAAGACAACCTCTTACCGGGACTAACAAGTTACACAAAACAACCGACAAGTTTGAGAAGAAAAGGGGAACATGAAGGAGATAAAAAGTTTCAACGTCTTCGAGTTCGATCTGCCCAATGCGGCGTCGTTCCTGTTCAGCAATTGTCCTAACTGAGTCTTTGCGTTCCTGCACAGTTCACACGTCAAACTTCTTGAATCAATGCTTCCACACAATTTAGAATTGTAAAGATAGGGCAAGCACAATTTTCAATGAACGTTTAGAAATGTTATGCCCTGTACGACATGAATGGACTGTACGACATGAATGGACATCTCTAGAATCTAAACCGTTCAGCTTGCGCGCACCGGTCGATCGGGGTACCCTTTTCGTTCATTTGCCACGGCACATCATCTGAAGATGCCCACGGCGAACGCATACTACTCGACAGGAGCATCAACGAGATGCCGACTATGTATCAACTATGTGGGGGAAGCAAGTGAAAGCAGCAGGACAGCACGAGCCTGGCTTCTTACACGAATCATGTGAGATCATAGGGCAAGTACGTAGCATGAACAGTGAGATCTCACGTGAACAATAGTTGTCCGCTAGAGATTCATGATGATGCTCGAGGGTAAAATGTCAATGACAAGATGACAGGCACGATGAATAGTTTCAGGAGCCAAGAAAACAATAATGATTTACCCCCCACCATCCAAAATACGAAATTTTTTTAAAGAAAAATATAGAAAGATAAACGTGGGTCGGAGAAGAAAGATCAATACCAATGTGATGTGAGTGTGTGGTGCCTTGTGAATTTGTCAGAATCTGTCAAGTCAGACACAATTAAAGAAGGGCAAAAATCAAGACTACAACCACGAAAAAAGACAACCTAAGGAACAGAAAAAAGCGAGTGCAGCCTCGCTCTCGTGACTCTCTCGTCCCATGCATGAAAAGATAACGCCCAGAGAAACGAGTGAAGTCAGTCCAATCGCATATTCGACAAAGTACGTGAGTCACACACCAGATAAAACATGAAATTTTACTGCAAATTCTTGCGGTTTCATCGAATCTAACTATGCATGCCAGATCACGTCCACTAAAAGACATTGTTTTTTACCTTTCTCAGATTAAGAAAAGTCGCTGAATTTCACGTACCTGTACTCGGTCTTTTCTTCCCAAAGAAAGCTCATCGGATTTTTCAACGGAAATCTCCGAAGGTTTGGCTTGTGGGCGCTGAATCCAAGGAGGAGCTGATCACTTTGTCGTCGCTGATCATCAGGCCATACTTTTCTTGGTTCTGTCGTCGTTGCTCGTCGTCTCTCTGCACATCCATAAACCCTCCATTGTTGCCGTTGCCGTTGCCGTTATTACCCACGCGTCTCACTATCTCTCCGACGCCAAGAAAGTCCCTCGTCATCCCATGTTGACCCATGTGGTTCGTCGTCGACTGCTCCGACCCGGTCTTGTTCGTGTTGTCGTAGATCCCGTCGTAAGCATCCCCGGCTGATTCTTGATGATGATGATCTTGCCCACCTCCGAAGGCGCAGTTCACTAGCTCCTGGAGGTTGTTGTCGCCACCGAATATGCCAGCGAAGCTTGCCGTGCCTAGTGGTGACCGGTCGGATTTGGTGCCGCTTGAGGAAGAGTAGTTCGCGAAGGTTTTTAGAAAAGAGGCATTGTTGTTGGTATCCGTTCTTGAGGTTGCTGAGCCCATTTGAGAAGCCTTTTGGAGGAGAGCAGTTGCAGACATGTGAGGCGGTGAGAAATCATGGTGGTTGCTGTTTTGCAGAAGTGAAGTGCTATAGAGAGAAGGCACTCCTGATGAGCTGATCTGATGATGATCACTGGTTATGCTTCTCTGCAAGAGGTTCGATCCTTCGCTTCCGATCTCGTTCTTGAACCGGTGATGATCTGGGACCAAAAGCCCGGAATTGAGTAAGCTGCTGGTGCTGCTGTTGTTGTTGCTGTTCGAGCTGCTACTTGAAAGCATTCCAAGATTGAAAATATTTGCCAATGATGATGATGGTGATGGATCATTGTTGTTGCTCTTGACATGATCAGGGATCAATTGCTGCATCATCAGTCCATGGAAGGACTTGTTCTGGAGCAACCCTTGGTGAGGTGATGCTTGCTCCTGAGAATTGTAGCTTTGATTTGACTGATCTTGGAACAAGAAATTATTAGGGGATGGTAAGCCCATTGAGGGAAGCGATTGATTAAACGTCGAAGAAGCAGTTCCTATGGAGGGCGCAAGGAGGTGATCAAATAATTGTCCGCTCCGAGCACGGCCAAGTGGCGAGACGTCGTTATTGTTGGAATGGTTTATTCCCTGGCCTTGCATCATTGAGGGTATTTGGCGATTCGCTTGCGACAATCCCAACCCCATGTTGGTGCTTCCATAGATGGGGTGGTTGCTGATGCTGTTCAAGGCGGGAGGGTGTCTAGCATTCTCTTGAGCAAGCGCGTCACAAAAGGCACGGTGAGTGATGAAGCTGTCGCGCCTGCAAAAGTTTCATCCGCTATGCCGTTTAGCAATTTTAGCCAAAGAGAGTGAGGAAAACTAAAGAATTAATTTAATTAGCTGGATAAGAAGCGATTAGTTAGGGTTCATGCACGTTTCATCAGGAGAGTTTAACTTTTTTAATTTTCGATAGGCAGAAATCATACGAATATTTCCAATTATCCCATCTTAATCAAGTGTGTTTTAAACATTTTTTTTTTGATAACCCAGGGAACCCCCGCACGGCCTGTTCTCAGTAAAGTCATACTTGAAGCTTCATTTTTATGATGGATGACTTAGGTAGAGCACTGTAAGTAGGGTCAAGGGAAATTTTTTAGGCATGTCTAACTCTAAAATTAATCATAATGGACCTCCGGACACACATACACAAACACACACAAACCCTCAAAGGAATGAACCGTAGAGAATATAATCATGGACATGGTGTTGGCCGGGAGAGTAATTTTCCTCTAGTGCATTAAATATATGAAAAAGAAGGAGAAGAAGAATAAGTTATCTTCGTCAAACTACCATTCTAAGAGCCGGCAGTTCAATAAATGAGAGGAGGGAATATTTTCAAATCCATGAAAAAAACTGATGCAATCTATGTCTATCCATGACAGGAGCCTATCTATTTCTCTCAGACTTAGGTTTTCATAAATGCAAAAGCCCATGAAAGTGATACAATATTTCATCATAAATACAAGGGAAGTGGTCTTTGAATTGGTGTTGTGTGTTCCTGGGAATAGATTTTGCTGCAAATATTGTTAGGTGCTGTTCAAAACCCAGCTTTTGCCATAGCAATCATGAAGGCATCTAGAGGGAGAGAGGGAGAGAGAGAGAGAGAGAGAGAGAGAGAGAGAGAGAGAGAGAGAGAGAGAGAGAGAGAGGGGTTGATTGTCAGAAATGGTACCTGGAGTAGAGCAGTCCTGATAACATGTAGCCAAACGATAACATAACAAAAATGGCAACACCACCCCAAGCTTCTTCATGTGCGTGCATAGCAACACGTGAATGAGGGCAAATAAGAAAAAAAGAAGACACTTGTGGGCAGATGGCGTTCTTCTCGAGGTAAAAAGGACCCTCATGCTGGAAATGATTGTTTTTCCAGTCTAAATTTCTTGGCTTCTTGATGAAATTTCAAAAAGCCATTATAAAATGTACACGAGAGAGAGAGAGAGAGAGAGAGAGAGAGAGAGAGAGATTCACTAAAAAGGTGAAACCCAGAGACTATGTAGAAAAAAGGGGAAAAACCAAGATGATTCAAAAGCTTCTTCCGTCAATTTCAAGAATCTAATCCTAATCTGAAGATGCCAAGCACCAGGTCTCTCTCTCTCTCTCTCGCGCACGCAAAACTAAACCATAACCCACCACGTTATTTGCATCCTCACGAGCCAAATTGAAGAAATCATTCAGCAACTGAGGATTTTCGCACATTCAAATGCAAGATACGTTCATTCAAAGAATAAAAAAGTCAATGAGAAGAGGATGGTTATACCTTGAAAAAAGAGTGCCGCAATCACACCTGTACTCCCGAGTGCCACAGGTCTTGGAGTGCGCCTTCCAGTCCGACTGCACTGCGTACCGCTTCGAGCACTTGTCACACTTCCACTTCTTCTCGCCGTGCTTGCGGGAGTAGTGCTTTTTTATCCCTGTGAGGTCGCCGAGGGCGCGGGACGGGTCATGGTGCACGCAGGTGGGCTCGGGGCACAGGTAGACCTTCCGCCGCACCGCCTCCTTGTTGGTGCCCTTCTGCTTGAGCTTCCATGGCAGGTTGTGGCCCCTCCGGTGCAGCTGCAGGTTCTGCTCTCTCTGGAACCCTTTCTTGCACACCTCACACACGAACCTGTTCGTCGCCATCAAGCTCTTAGGCGACAGTGCTATCACCTCCGCGTCCGGATCTGTCACGTAACGCCGTTGTGGAAGCACAATTTTTATACTTTAAATGAGTGAAAAATGCCAAAAATCCATCAAATCAGTGGCAAAATTCTATGGCAAAAGGAAGGAGTCAAACAAGGAGAAAAACCGGGATACAGACATGGCGCAATTAATGAAATTTTGGGGGGAAGTTTGGAAAAACTAGGGTTTCTTTCTTGTACCCTATTTGCAGGAGATGCATCAAGAGCATCAAATGACTCCAAAAATTCACTGAAAAAAAAATCTTATCCTCCAAAGAATAGTTGCCCATTTCTGTGTTTCTAGAGATATGTATGAATGAAATCGAAACTGGGTTGATGATACTTGCATGGATTTCCAGGTTGGTTTCGCTTCTTTTTCTGGGGAGCTGGAACTGGAGCCGGAGGTGCAGATGCTGCTGCTGATGAAGCCAATGGAGCTGATGGGGCATGGCGGTGCTGCCCCATCTGAATCAATTGATCTCCTCCCTCTTGAAATCGATAAAATGGCGCCACCGACGATGAAGAGGCCGCCATCACTTCGTCTTCGTCTTCGTCTTCGTCTTCTTCTTCTTCTTCTTCTTCTTCTTCTTCTTCTTCTTCTTCAACAACTTGCACTCTCTAACCTTATCTTCAAGAATGACTAACCCAGCAGGAAAATTGAGCTTGCCTGAAATCTTATCCAGGGAAAACCTGAAACGGTGGTTGCAGCTTCAGCATATTAGAAGTGTGGGTTTCTGAAACCTGATTAAAGAGGAAAAATCTTGTCCTAGAGAGAGAGAGAGAGGGAGGGGGGGACAGACAACGAGAGAGAGGAAAGTTGAAGAGAAAGGGAAAAAAAGGGAATCAAAACAGGCCATACGAGGGACATCAGCAGCTAGCTAAGTTACCTTACACTTGCACACAGTTTCTTCCCCTTTTATTTCACTTGCTTTTGATTGAGTACGTTAAAGCAAAGCTCCTCAGTTGTTTTCGCAGCCATTATTTTCCCCATCATTATTCACTGTGATTTTGCAAAATTTAAGCAAGCACATGATTCTGCACTCGCCTCTCCTCCCCTTTTAAAAAATATAAATTAAAGTTTTTCTTTGAATTTTCCGTTACGATGTGTTTGCCACTTTTGGTCTCAAGAATTCACTCAAAATTTAAAGGAAAAATTGCTGAGGCTGAACATTTATTATGATGAGAGAGACAGCGATGAGAGGGAGGGAGGCTGATGGTCTTTGCACCACCATGCTGTGTGTCCTCTTCCGGCCGTGGATTGGGTCCACCGACCTATATGGTCCTCATCACCCTCCTTCGCTCTCATTGAAAGAAAAAGTAAAAGAACGGATCATAATTTCATAAACTGATTTTCTAAACGGCGCAATGGAACAAAAAAAAAAACAACAATTTGATCTAGAAAGCGCGTGCAAGTACATCTATCCATTTAAGGGCGAAAATTAGGGTCTAATTCTTGTGCTTATGTTGTGATCGATCCAATCTCGCGATATCGATTCATTTTTAATTCATTTTTAATCGTGACAATATTGGTATCTTCCTCTCGTTCTCTCTCTATCACTTAAGGACAAACTTCCCCATCACCATTCGCCCCCCCCCCCCCTCCGGTGGACCTCACCACAGAAATTTCATACTAGAAATCAAAAAAAAAGGGAGGGTTTAGAGAATTTTGACTTAATTTAAAAGGGAGGGAGAGAATATTGAGGACGTAGAAACCCTAGTTGCTTTTTGGACTGTTGTGATTGGACGAATGCGCAGCATTAGTGGAGTTGTTAGCTCAACCTGCATATCTATTGATTAATTTTCATCATCGTCTGATTATTCCATGTGCAAAAGAGGGCGCAGCGACTTACCTTTGGAGATTGGTTATGACGAGAGAGTTGCGGACTAGGGTTTCAGAGAAGAAAAGCTCTTGACCATAGCTTGGTCCACATAGGCTTGGACTTCGTACCTGGTCCACCAAATTCGAGACCCAGATTAGTCAACACGAGCAGGAATGATTAGAATTTCATATTAGCAGTACATACGTAGATTATTATGGTCACGGAATCTGACTGTACGAATGAATTATCAGTCGTGATTAATTCCGTTTACCATGTAAATAATACAGTGAAATACAGGGTGAAGAAGCACTGAACTTCCATCCAACAATTTGGAGAGCCTGCCTACTGACATGTAAAAAGGCACTAGGGCAAAAAAGGTGAAAAACCCTTTGGTCTCGGCTATCTAATTTCGTCATTCGCATGCAATAATGGAGCTTCGCACCCCTCGTGTTTACTGTCTAGTCAAGATGGATGGATTGCTCCTATTGATGTAAAAGTGAATAGCACAAAACAAAAGAAGGGACAAAGCTATGTAATGCAGATGGGCTTCAAAATTGCCACCAGTTCAGTAAATCATTCAGTTCAATTGTATAAAGTACGATACAAATCACGGTCCATGAACTTCAACCCTAATTTGACGGCTAATTTTCACCTGAATTTTTTCAGGATAACTTTATCAAATAGACTACATCTTCGTTAGAAAAACAAAGGAATCTCGTACATTAAGTCAATCACATGTCGAGATTCATGCAAGGGTACGTATAAATCCGCAAAAAAGAAGTTCATACCAACATAATCCTCAACCTGGCTCATCACATTCTTTTTCTTGTGATGAATAAACCCATCTTAAGTTGTTAAAACTTGGACCCATGGAATAGTTCATTGACCCAAGAGATAAGGTGAGATGCGAATCAAAGCTCGAGTGAGTGCCCCAAATATAAAACTAATTTTATCTATTGGAGTGTGAAATCAAACTTGCTACATGCGCCTAATTCACATACAAATGTTCCTTCTTTTTGTGTATTTGTTCACGCAATTTTGGCCCACGAAATGAGACTATCTAAATAACGTTTCTTAAAGGCTTTTCACTTTTCAACGCGTTGATTATTAGTCAGCTCTTTCTTTTTTCAAGCCTCAACTATGGTCTTTCAAGGTACCAATCCCCGTCGCACCTCATTGCAATCAAGGTTCACTTTTACCCTAATTTTCACCTAAAGCGTCGCACTGCGATGAAGTACGACGGGAGATTGATTCCTAAGTGCCGATATAAAAGCTAGTCTTTCCGTTCAAAATCAAGCACAGTTGTCCTTCACTTTATCTAAATAGCGACAGCTTAACAGTAACCGTACACCATTTTTTCACGGGTCAAATGTTTTTTTGTTGTGAATTTAAGAAGGCCTAGGATCTTGTGTTTGTGCATGGACGACATGCGGAACGAGGATGCCAGTACATCCACCTTGTGACTCCTAGGATTCTCTCCTTTCGCTTTTACCTCTTGATCCAATCCTCAACTGCACGCAACCCCCTAAAACCAATTATTGCATTTCCGGGCAAGATTCATACGCAAAACTAGAGCTTTCTGTTCAGTTAATGGGATGTTCTTTCATGAGATTTCCTACAGGAGCTTACAGAGATTATTGAAGAAAAGGTATGTCGACTAAACTGCTGTGATTACAAAGTATGTGGTCAGAAAATTGTCCTGAGAGTGCTTCAATGTATCTGTAAGTTCGTATGAACAAATGTGGTGATGTGCCACGTATGACATCCAATAATTTTCAGTGAAAATTAGCTTGAAGTACTATATCGGTAGGGCAAAATTGACGAAATTAAAAAGTTTATGACTGAATTGGCATTCGCATGATAGATTTAGGACTGATTGGATAATTTTCCCGCAAATGATTAAAAAAAACTTTGAGTTTGGTATTAGTAGATACAAATTGTCTACGCATTTATCTAACATCCTAAATTTTAGAACAGTCCTATAGTATCGGGGTAGAAAATTCTGATTTCTAATCTTTTCAAGCCCGTATCGAACAAAAAATTCAAAGAACAGAACATGGGTTGTGCCCTAACATGATGCACGAGCTCATTTAGCGATACTAACGTTGTGTGCATATATCTAGAAACCCTAATTAACGTTCCAAGAGGAAATACCCTGAAAAATGAGTACCCGATTTAGGTGACGGCATACAAAGAAGTGCACGCGACAGGAACTCAACCTATACACTGATCTAGCCATCATGTATATCATCGTTGGCGGTTTAACTTCATAGGATCAATCATATATGTAAAGTAAAATCACAGAACGGTACATGAGATTAGTCCAGAAAGAAAAGGAAAGAAGAATGATGGCTAGATTTTGATCAATAGAGCAGCAAAGATTTGAGTAATTAAGAATCCTAACCTTCGGGCTAGCTCTTTTGATCTGTAGATTGATCCACGACTTCCGTCTTGAAAATCTCCGAGACCCACTTGTCTCTCTCTCTCTCCCGACCGAACAGCTATATTTTTAACTCTTTTAATCTGTAGATCGATCCTCAACTTTCGTCTTGAAACTCTCTCTCCTTCAATCGAGAGTTTCAGGGCCCGCTCGTCTCTCTCTCTCTCTCGCCCAACGGAACAATTATTTTTTTGCGCCCAAATCGGCACGGAACGCGACTTTATTCATCAGAAATGCGAACATTGTTTACCCAAAATTAGCCTCATAATTCCATTTAGGAAGGTATTGAGTTCTTGGTAACTAGAATTAGGGGCAGGTCTACATACCATGTTATGACAGATCTGTCATAATGAAATGGCCATTTCAGGAGGGATTAGGTTACTTATTTTTGTCAAGAGCAATTGATTGGGTCTGCACAGTTCAAGAGGGTCAATGGACTCCAATCTTATCCAACTTCAACATGCCAAATTTTCCTACCAAAAAAAAAACGTCAAATTTGATTAGATCTAGGCGCAATTAATGCTGTGGATATAGTAACTATTTTCGAAGCATATTTGAAGGGTTTAGCGTCCTAAAGCCAATCTAGGATTTGTATCACATGCTACTCCAATAATAAGTAAATGAATTAGTTGGAGATTACCGTATATACTAGGATATGATTTCTACGCTCTTTTCCAGTCGAATAAAAGGCTTATGATACAGCAATCATAATCTGGTGCACTCTCATTAAATTACAGTATCATTAATTTATGCCCTCTTTTTCTTGGTTGTCATATTGGAACTGATTAAGGTAACCTTTTGAATCTAATTCTCTATAAGTATTCTTGGCATTTGTCAAATTTACCATATCCTAGAGTGGCAACGCTAGTGTTGGTAAGAGGTTACTGAATGTACATAAGACCGTGGTATGCAGCGTGGTGGCTAGGGTGGAAGGGGCCGGGGACGCGTTACCGGATTGGTTCCCGGGTCAACATGGAGTGCTAATACTTGACAGAGCGAAACAAAAGGGAAAAAAAAAAGAGTCAATAGATGTAAGACTAGGGAGTGAGTGACTTGAGTGTGCTTAAATCCCATGCAAAAAATGAAGAAAGCTGAACTGGCCTAAACTTTGTTTGTTTCGCAGAAAACGATTGATTTGAAAACTATTTTTTAAAAACAATTGCTTGTATTGCTCATAAAAATAAATGAACAGAAAATATTTTCATCTTTATTCACTATGATTGCAAATTTAAGCTATGTGCGTGAATCGAGACAAATAGCTATGTTTGTGAAAGGATATTTCTGCTACTTAAAACATCCCACACTGGTAAGAATTATAATGTATCGTTTATGTTAGGTTAATATGTGGTATGATGTCTATAATAATCTTCATTAATCGAATTTCCAAGCAAAATACCCAGAACGAAGCGACATAAAATAAGATTATGACCCAATTAGAACAATCCTCACGTCTAATCATCCTCTAATCATCATTTTGCAAGTTGTAGTGTCCTACCCTTGTGGCACCTTCCTCCCATGCAATGTAGTGGTCCAGAGTTCCAGCTTCAATCTGCAAGAGTTGTAGATCGATATTTACATGCATTGTCTTGATGCTCTGGTCAGAAGGGTAGCAAGGGAAGCATTTCTATTGTTTGTACGTATAATGTGAGTAGAGATGATATTGTAACTCATCCTAGACTCCCAACAAGTACCACATCAGCCAATGCTAAATGGGGCAAATAACATCAGCAATCCGTAGTTTCTAAGGCAGGAATGGGTCGATTACGTCGACATGCTCATTGGGCGTGCGCGAACGGACCTTACTCTTGTTCTCGTCCCACCAACTGTCCTCCCTACATTGCCTTATAAACCGTATACATAATTGTTTTATATTATAGCTTCTTTATAAGAGAGATCATAATAGCCTTTTTTTTTAGGACTATGGACATGTTTGTTTGCATTTAGCCAAAACTTTTTCTCTTTTTCCTTGAAAATTTTAAAATTTTATTCAAATTTCCGAAAATAATGAAAAAAATTATTGGTGACCCTACGTGCCAACACTTGAGTGTTGTGAAATTCAGCGATTTGGGATTTTAAAAAAGTTAAAGTAAGTGAGCCACAAAATTTAAATTATATAGAATGTAACAAAATAAAAGTCAATCTAGGCATGCCTTATTATTTAACACTTTTTTGTTGTTAGGCTAAACATATATAAAAAAACACACACACACACACACAATTTTTATCCTTAGGGAAATTGTAGCACCTACTTTCAAAGGGGAAATTTTCTCGTCCATCATAAACCTTTTGTACATATGCCAATTCAATTTTAAACTTTACAATTTTGTTAATTTTGTCCCAAACCTTTGCGCAAAAATTCTAATATAGTCTATTTCATGAAAATCGCTGACATGGCGATGTGCCATTTAGTACGGTCAGCGATGACTAAATTACAACATCAATGATTTCCCGCAAAAATTGATCGGAATGGCCACATTGTAATTTCGTGCAAAGATTTAGGACTAATTTAATAAAATTGAAAAGTTTAAAATGAATTGACATTTGTACTATATATTTAGGATCGATTGGATATTGTCTTAGAAAAAACACAAAACTTATACTCATGAGATTATTATAGCACATAAACGTTTCAAATGTCTCAAGAATAAGGCATGTTTGTATGCCAATGGGACAATTTTGTCCTATTTTGTTTTATCGTACATAAACAGTGCTAGAAGTGAACAAAACCATATCATTTTTCTTTACAATCTGGGATAGTGCTTATCGAAAGCAATAACGAGTGGGCTAGATTATCTTACTAATGCATCTATTAGATCATTCGGTCCATAGAACTATCGTTCAGTTATTTGCTCTAGGCACTTCGTCCATGGACACATGGGCACGATGTGCAATGTGAATCGACATGTTGATGATCGTGGCCGCTCATCGGCCATTGAAGTAACGGAAGCCAAAATCGTCCTAGAGTATGAATATGTGCCCTTTCTTTTTTACATTTGAAAGTCCGGCCCAAAGACTATTTCTTGGACATAAATTTGTGCCATTATGTTAGAGAATGGAGAGTTTGTGCCGATTGTCCACCGATAAAATTTGTGCCTTTATATTTGGGAAAATGACGCAAATAATTTCTGAACTTTGACCAATGTGTAACGTGGTTCCCGAACTTTTAATTTGTTCAATACGGTCCCTAAACTTTAACCTAATGTGCAATGCAGTCTCTGAACTTTTGATTTGTTCAATATCGTTCATAAGCTTTTGATATATGTTCAATTAGTCTTTGAAATATATGAAAATGTTCAATATAATCCTTTCATTAATTCAAGTTTAGGGACTAAATTAAACGTTTTCATAAAGTCCAAAGATTATATTGAACATATACCAAAAGTCCATAAACTACATTGAACAAATTAAAAGTTTATGGACCACATTGAATATTAGGTTAAAGTCTAGAGGCTATATCGAACAAATTAAAAGTTCATGAACCAAATTGCATATTGTGCCAAAGTTTAGGGACTGTTTGTGTCATTATCCCTTTATATTTTTACGTTTTGCCTTTTGCTATTATTTTGGAAGGATTAGAAGTCTAACATGGTATATAATCCAATAAAATTTTCTTGAGCTAGGTAGAGTTTTCAAGTGAATATAAAAGGGGATATCAACAAGGTAAAGAAATCTCAAATGGCTTGAAAGGGAGGGAATCAGACGTACGGAATTGCTCCCACAAGGCGTGGGGCAGCTTTGTGGGCATCTCCAATTCACCAAAATTTGCCCATGAAAATGAGAAGTAATTTGGGGAAATGAATAGAAACGAGTTCCCCTCAAGCCTTCCCCTTCTGTCCAGGAAGAGTGGAAGGAAATGAAAAGCAATAGCATCGGCGAGTGATCTCGGCCTGTTTTCCCCTTTCCTCCCGGCCCCGAAAGAGCCGTGTTTCTTAGGGCTATGGACGAGTTTGATCTTCGAAACTTCGCTGCTCGTGCGATTTGATCTTCTAATCTTCTTTTTCCTACTATCCGAGTCTTTTGTGCTATTTACGCTGTTCGATTAGGTCCACCACCTATACGTCATAAGTACTTGTTAGTTTGAGAATATAGGATGAAATGACTAAGATGGAAAAAGTGGGACATGTTTTACTAATGTGGCGGCTAATTTGGAACATATCGACATCAAATGAAATCACGACAAGAAAACAAGGGTGAGCGGCCGTGTCCACGATCGATGGCCCAAGTCGGACCAGGCAAGGGTCCCCAGCTCTTTTGAATTTTGGCCATGATCATTGACGCTCACCACAGCCAATTTTTGAGGGAGAAATTGATTAAGAGTATCTTTATATGTGGAAGAAAGTGCACGGGCGCGGCACGCTCGTGAAGAGAATCACTACAGCCATTAATGGAGAGCGAGGCCTCGGTGAGGGCCGCCGGTCCCACGCGAGTGAATCTTAGAATGAATTGATTTTAATTTCACTCATTCCCGTTTGTCTCTACTTTCTTGTCGATTTCCATATCGGCTCAATTCTTAGTGCCGACTTCTACCGTCTTAGTTTCGCAAATCGTAGAATTCGACTTCTGATTTATGCAAACACTTAGGGTGCACATGTCAATGATACTGTGCTCGAGAACTGATTCTGCTAAGAAGTGATTCTTTTTTTATTCCGTATCCGGGAATAATTTCTAAGCATTTGAAAGTATTTGGTAACTACCCAAAATTTTTATTCATAAAATAGAAAAACAAAATAGAAATGCGTTCACAAAATTTTCTTTTTATTAATAATATTTTGAATTTTTTTTACTTTTTTTCTTCTTCTTTCTTTCTTTTTTCTACTCATCCTTGGCCATGGTCGATCACTGACGCCGACGACTAGCCATATGCCAGGGCCGGCGAGGTCGACCTCGCCAAGCTGGGCAAGGATCGACCTTGCCCAGACGAGACGAGGTCGACCTCGCCGTCGCAACCCATCTCCCTCGCTTGAGTTGCGACGGTGAGGTCAGCCTTGCCATGGCTGGGCGAGGCCTCGCCGCCGTGGCTGCGAGCCGGCCTCGCCCAGGCGACGAGGGCCACGACGCCTTCGCTGGCCCTGGCCTGTGGGCGGTGATTGGTGGTCGACCTACGGCAGGCCAGGAAGAAGAAGAAGACCAAACTAAAAAGGAAAAAGAAAATTAAGAAGAATTAGAAATGGAAAAATTATTTCCAAAATCAAGAAACTATTTTTTTTTTTTGCCTTTTGATTCTGTTCAAAAACTGATTCTAGGAACAATTTTTTGTAAATTTGTACTCCGGAACAAAAAATTTAATAAACGGATTTCTGTTTTTCAATTTATTCTGAGAATAAAAGAGCAGAAATTTTCATTATTTAGCAATTTGCCAAATGTGCCTTGGATCCTTCAAAAACATCATGCATGGTACTCAACGGGGGTTTTCAAAAAATTGAATCTCGGAACCATTCGAGATATCAACCTCAGCCTGTGCTGGGAGAGCTTCGGAGAGTTCAGTTCCGAGCTAAAAAAATATGAACCGCTCCTTCGCCTCCGGCGTCACATTCGCACCGAAGATCGGATTTTTCGCCTGAAGAAACCCGACTGAAAAAGCCGCATCGTCCGGCCATGTCCCGCCCGCTGCGCCTCCCCCTCAGCCCGGCAACGGCCCGCCGAACCGCCGCCGCCGCCGCCGCCACTTCGCCTCCCCCCTCGCTCCTTCGTCTCCGACCCCATTGTCTCTCCTTCCCTGCGTCGTCTCGCCGTGAGCGCGGAGGTTCGGGGGAGAGGTGCGAGGTTTCCGGCGCCGGCGCCGCGCCGTTCTCCGTTCGGGTTAGATTGAACGGGGAGCAAATTGGGGACGACGAGAAGGTGGGCGGCGGCCGCGGGGATGCACAGTTCGTGGAGGTGATTGGCGTTGGCAGTCGAAAGGACGCTGTTCTTGATTTCTGCTTGGATTCGCCTTTTGGGTTCGAATCCGTGCGTTTCTGGTAATACCCGTTTCTCTTCTTTGAATTCTGGCGACACCTCAATGCTCTGTTTGGAATGGTTGGGTTGTCTTGGTACGAGGGTAGCAGTTGAAAGAATGGATGTTGTATGCCTAAAAGCTTCATCTGGATAGGTTCGTTCTTTGTAGCGTAGCTTAGGATGAATAATCGGTAGCTCGTAGGTTTCCTGACGTGAAAGTATTACGATGAGGATAAGAGTCTCACATTGAAGGGACATTTACGAAATGAAAAACCTCAGGAGATATGAACTTGTGGTTAAGTTATTTGTCAGACTCTTTTTTAAAAAGTGGTGGTCTGTTCGGTACTTTCTATGGGATTATATCGCTGTTTGACATTGTTGGACTTGGATCCATTGAGGTGGTAGTCTGTCGGAGTTACTTACCCAGTAGTTTGGACTCCCAAGATGATGGAAATCACACGATCGAGTCGCAGAAGATCGCACGTTTAGCGTCGTCAATAATCATTGGCACATGTCAAAGGGCACATTATGAAGCCCGATAATGATTGACTTGTAGAAGTTTGCATGATCAGCTTAGTCGATAATCAGGACGGTTTTCCAATTTTTTCCCTACTGCATTTAGCAATCGTATGTTGCCACGCATGTTTTGCTGGACTTGATAGATCTTTGGTAAATGCTAGGATCTTTGATAAGGAAACTACCATTGTAGTAACTTAGGAAGGGAACTTTGATTTTATTTAACAAAGAAAGTGGCGACTTCCAGATCAGAGAATTTTTCTAGTGATTGAATGCATTTATTGGTGATGTTCTTTATTGAAAAGTGCCGATTAGCTATTCTAGAACTTTACCAATTTTTCATGTGATATTCATGTACATCATCTAGAAAACTACTATTTTGCAGGAATATTATAAGGAATGATCCAACAAAGGTGCTACTACAGCAGCGGACGCTTGACAAAGGTTTATTTTCTGGTTCTCTGCAGTGATTCTATTGTATCTGTTCCTATTATTTGTTTCTTTAGATTGGTTTCTAATCCAATAAGGTTTGTTTAGTGATAAAACAGAAAGGCTGATTGGATTTTTCATTGCTTAAAACTTATAAGTGGAGTCATGCAAACTCTTTTTTATAATCACAGTTAAAGTTGTAGGCTGGTCGATATTCTCATTCTAAGGAGCTCATAAATTTGAGCTCAGTCAGAGATGTCTGATGTGCGATTTATGAATGGATCACTGTCAATACCGCAACTGAAAAAGTTTCTTCATTTGACACTCAGCAGTTGAGGCAAAATGGATGCAACTTATGTAACATAGTACATATCTATCTTCTTTATGCTTTTATTATGAACTACGAAGGTCAATTCTTATCCCATCTTTTTCTTCCACGAATATATAGTACCAGCCATCTAGAAGAGTTTGAGAGATGGGGACATGAAATTTCAAGGATTTGGCGTGAAATCTATGGAGTACCTTTTTTGCTAATACCGTCTTAAACATCCTTAGATGCTTGAATACCAACTTTTTTAGATGCCTGGAATGCAAAAGACGCTTAAATGTGCTAATTTACCGGTCAATTAGGTTACTGTGTCCTTTATGTCTGAAATTGGTTCTTTTTTTCTTAGCCCTAGGGGATGAAGTGCTCAAAATTTCAAAGATTGAGTAGCCAAATTAGAATTGTATTTCAAAAAAAGAAAGAAAAGAGGAGTAGCCAAATTAGAACTTTTGATTTTGCTGTTGATTCATCCACTTAAGAGTAAGAGGGCTCCTTGTTGGTCTTCTACATTGGTTTTTCATCTTTACACCTGTTTATGGATCAATGAGTGTTTGGAAAATTTCATGTCGAACGAAGAGTGACTTGAGTTTCCAATTTTTGGAAGTCTTCTACGTTTTTCTGGGAGAATCTCTCTGCTTCTGTTTATGCAATTTTTTAAGTAAAGCAAAGACACGGTTATGATAAAAAGCCTTTCTCTGTGATCTCTATACCCGTGAAAAATAAGGGATTCAGCTTCTAAATGAGGAAATCAGAGACAGCATTATAAAGACATCAAAAGCTAATTTCTCATTTTAGTTTCTAGCCCCATGAAAAATAAGGGAATCAGCTTCCAAATGAACTGCTCATGCTTCTATAGAAGTGACAGATCCCTGATTGGTAACTTTGGAATTAATCTAGGTGATGAACTTTTATCTAATTCCCTCAAAATTTAGGTTTTGCTGGATTATGGTTTTAGATGTAGGTTGTAAATTGCAATAGCTTGAAGCGTAGAGTGCAAGAAACAAGTGAATTAGCTTTAGCTTCACAGCAATGCTATGGGAAAAATTTGAGTCTGATAATGATACTTTGGGATGATTACTCTTTCAATTTCAGTGTGGCAGTTTACATTGAACCATCTTTGTGGCACATAGGGGGAAGTATTTGCATAAACATTTACTTTCTGCTGATTATATCATTAAATCCCTGATTTTTTTTGTTGCAGATGCTTCTCCCAGTCTTGTGGAAGCTCCACATATCATGCAGTCTTCTCCGAAGGCTATAATTCTTGTTTGTACATTCCTCAACTATAAGTTAGAACTTCTTTCTTTGTGAGGATTCTTTTATTATTCTGCTATGCTTTCTATATAATCAATATGATGGCGTACCCTCTATGCACTTTGAAGGTTATAATGGTTTATTTTCTATGAATACAAATCAAGTCTTCCTATTAAGCTTGCAAAAATTATGGTAACATGAAGCAGATAGCATGAAGTGGGTTAATTTTTTCCATAATTACAGCTGCACATTTTATTGCGTCGTTTGTCTCAATTTTATTTTGCAAAAGAATTCACTTGGAGACATCCTTTGTGTTAGATTAGACCCTTTTTCTCTCAGACTTGGTCCATGACCAATTCTTACTCTGCAAAACCTTCATCCAACCACTGAGATCTTTTGCTAAATATGTGCTCTGAAATTGATGAAGGGCTTACAAATTGCATCTAGAAAAATCATTGGAGCTGAATGCACGAATATAGAACGGTTCTCGTTTCAAAGTGCACAGAGGGTATGCCATCATATTAGGACTTAAGTTGCTTATAATATTTTAACGGACATGCCTTTGAAATGTGCTTACAATATTTTAAGGTTACCTTACATCCTTCTCTTAGCAAGGCAGTAACAAATACCGATTCTGTTAATGCGTTTCCTTAAATTTTTGTACTGCTGGTGATGTTCCCTCTTTTCTCCCTTCTCTTGATAGGTTGCTAGTGCAGGATATGGCTTGGATCATACTATAGCCTCGGATATCCTGAGACAAGTCAAATCTGCAAATGGATTTGCAGTTGCTGTTTTTCTGAAACCTTTCAGCTTTGAAGGAAGAAGGCGGCAAGATGAGGTAACATCTGCTTGTGTACATTTCATGCTCAGAATACCAAAAATTTGAATTGGAAAAGATTAAACAATGTTATGGAGAGGAACATTGATGGGTATGGATTTGTTGGATCCTCCAAATAGGGCTTCATTGCTAATCTTGCAAATGACAGATTTTCTTTTTTTCTTTTATGCATTCATGGTTGGTGTTTTAATACTTTTGTCTACAAAATTATTCTGCAGGTCAAAGATTTGGTTGACAAACTTAAAGAGCATACAGCTTTTTGCATAAGTGAGTAATCTTTCTGTTCTTTCAAGGATAACATACTTAGACATTGTGATAAAATAAGATTTAGTAGTCTGGAGTTACTTTGACTGCCTGTTGTCTAATAGATAATTGCTTGTGAATTTCAGCTGGAATTGTCCCGAGGTAAAATGGTTTAGGATTATTGAGGAGGTTGCTAGAACAAATCATACTATTGTTCCTCAGTCTTAAAAATGGGTTTTAGTAATATAATGTAGCAGAGGACTTAAGAGAGCGTTCAGTCAAAGGAGCAATTATATTATTTCAAATATCCAGTTGTCATTAACTTCTGTTTATAGATGTACTAAGCTACTCTAACTCATTTTGCTCGATCTAAATATAAGAGGTATACAATGGGAGAAACTAAACCATCTATTGTTTAGAGCTTCGGTAAGAAATTTAAATTGATGTCTTGTGGTAAATTCATTTAAATCCATTTAACTTCAACTGCATAACCTGCAGATCTCATCAATTGAAACTTTCTTATTCTACATTTCCTCATATCATTACTAATAGTCACTGCTTCAGCTCAAAAGGGTTCCCACTTATGGAATGTAGTCTTGCAGATATTGACACCGACCTGCTGCTTCAAAAAGATTTGGTTACGCTTGATGAGGCTGTGAGAACGGCAAATAATGCAGTTCTCTTGGCTATAAATGCTATCTCTATTCTTACATCTGTAAGTTTCCCTTTCTGGTTCATTGTCTCTCTCCTGGAATTGGTGATTTTGTCTTTCATTTTTTACCAACTGGTATCTTCAGGATGTCCACAAAAAGCATTTGGACTTGATGCAGAACAGTACGAAAGAACTGAATATTACTGAGGTCATGGAAGTGAGTTCCAATACATGCTCATGTTAATATCGGATCCTGACGATTCCTTTTTTGCTTTCTCAGTATTGTCTCACTGCTATCTATATAAGAACTCATTATTTGCTCTACATGACAAACCTTTTTTTTATTTAATATTTTTTCCTTTCATTAATTTGGCTTTGCAACTGTGTCAGGCCCTGGAAAGATGCAAAGAAGGAAAGATTGGATTTGGTAGTGGTTACGACATCAAAACCTCAATTTTGCAAGCGATATATGACTGCCCATTTCTTAGTCATGGTGTTGAGGTAATGCTGATGTTCAGAACTTAGCGTTTCAAGTGCAGCGGGCAGTTCTTAAATTGGATGCCACCTTGAACAGAATACTAATTTTGTGCCCTAGTAACAATTGCTATGTTAGTGTCCCAAGCCCTCCCATTCCCTCAATGGAAAAATAACAATAATGAATTACAATTTGGTGATGAATTTAACTGTCTTCTTTTCTCACATGCTGCTTAAATTTATCTGCTAATTGTTTGCTACCCCTTTTTTTCCCTCTTATTTGGTTACAGGACTTTAATGGGATAGTTATATGCATCCTAACCAGTTCAGGTGGCAACCAACTCAATCTAAAAGCCTTTCTGGAAACTTTTCGTCAAGTTACAAGATACCAAAAGGAAGTTATTGTTTCCGTGGTTCAGGAGCCTACTTTGGATGCGAATGTGCTGGTAACAACAGTTGTTACTGTAGGGTAAGAGTCCTAATGAAATAGCAAAAGCTCAATATGTTGCATATGCATTAGTATCTTATCTATTTTGAACTGGGTTCCATCTTATTGAAAAAGGACTGTCAACTTTCCTTCATTGGAATAGTTTAAGGCAAATAAAGATCTTGATAAATGACACTACTCCAGCTTTGGAGAGGCTTTAGAATTCAATGGACATTCTTTGCTCTGTTGATGCGTGTAGAATCTGCGAAATAATCATTTTGACATTGTTAGACATTTTGACTCGGTAGTCATCACTTCTGACCATTTCAAACTGGAATAAGTTTCTTGCTGGGACCAAGTTTTTTTTTTTTTAATTCATCTTTTCTGCAGTTTAACTTGTTATGAGTCAAGTAGAGTTTTTTCCGTCCTTGGATCAAAACGAGCAAGCGGTTTTACCTTCTTTCTACTGTTAGCATCTCTATCAGCAGAAACTTTGGTATCACCACTTAAGGACTTGTTGCCGAAATTTTGTCTCTTATTTTGAGTTTTGACTTCTGTACCATCTAATCAGTCATGGAGATGGGAACCCTTGGAAGAGCAGCATATTGTCCAGACTAGCTCAAAGTTTCCCTTTTGTCTTCAATCTTTTCGGAAAGCAACAGCCACAGTTAAACGGAAGTCAGGGGAAAAGTTCACTTGAAGCTGCAGATCCTTCTCAAGTGACAAGTGTGCTAGACTTAGATGAAGTGCAAAGTGGTGTAGCTGTAAACGGTAGAGGACAAGGATCTGTGTTTGATTCTGGAGAGCTTGAATCATCAGCCAAAGGAGAAAACAATGAAATGTATTCATCCAGGTTTGAGAGCTTTCTCATTGCAACAGCTTTAGCTGTCTAGCTATAAATTCTTGCATTTTACAGTGCTTTTAATGGACAATGCAGAAGATATGAGCAAGGCGAGGTTCAATTCTCAGAGAGCAATGCAGAGTTGCGGATTTTGGATGATCGACTTCCTGAAGGTATAACATAGAAGTACTCTTGTATGATATCCTTACATTACTTTATGCACTGGTAATTAGTAAATAATTTTAGCATGTAAAATCTGAATGTGGTGCCTGTTGTCTTCCTTGACTTGCTTGTTAGACTCTATATATGAATTTTCTTAACTAAATTGGTTAAAATTCCCTGTTTAGGAAGTCCATCCTTTCAAAGAGAGCCACTTAACTCTTGGAACTTCACACCTGGATATGAGGTGGCACGGGAGTGGGCAAGAGAAAGGGCACATGACTCTTCTAGTTCAATGCTTAATACCATGAGCGTCTTTCAGCTTCCAGTTGGTGTAAAGCCTTCAAATGAGCTGAAAGACAGTCAGAATATTGCAAATTCAGCGCAAAATGCAATTCAGGAAAGTGAGAATGTTGTGGAAGCTCAACCACTTGATGATTCAAGTGCGTCTTCTTGGAGTGGGTTGGCCGATGTAGGGTTTGGAGCGGTGAAGGATTTCTATGATGCTGCGTCAACGTTGATACAGGGAAAACGTCCAGATGTTCACCAGAAACAGGGAAATCTTTCTGCTCGTGCAGCGTTGATGTTGGTAATCTTTTTTCTTTAAATTCTGCAGTAGAAATTGTTTCGAGAAGCGTTTTGTTTTTCAGTTTGGCTTTAAAGTTGGCACAAGAAGCATCTTTTGCATACAGGCAGAACATCATTTCTATTTGCTTGATCTTTAAGAGTGATCAAGAGAAGTGACTATGTCTAAGATATTCCATATATCTTCTTTTCTCGAGGATATCTGAATAGACACCTCTTGCTTCACATATTGTTGTTTGCTAGATTTTTAATACAGCAATAATCTAATTAAACTGAAATTGGCTTGCCAGGATTTGGTATTGAAGATGAAGATGAACAGAAACCCTTTTCAATATGATTTTTTTATCCTATCTGAATAGCAATGAATATCGGACCTCTTTTAAGTTTTGTGGCATCATGTTATCATATTTTTTCTTTTATTTGTTTGCTGTTGTTGAAGTGTTAGTTATGTTGATTAATGATGTTAACCTTTATACTTATGAATTTCTTTTTCTCCACTATTTATTTCTCTTATAAATTAATAATTCAGGTCTTTAAGGTGTGTGATGGATCCTAGGGAAAAAGACAGATTGTGTCCTCTAATTTTTTAGCCTTGTCGCCCTTGCTTGAGAAACTTCCAGCAATTCCAGTTTTCCCATATCGTGATCACATTTCAGTACGATTGATTTCCTGGCAATTTGTATCGTGTAACTGGAATATTTTCTTTAAGCATAAGTTTGCTAATATCTTCTTCCATAGCAATGTACTCTTATCTGAAATAAGAGGTCGCAATTCAACATAATCGCACCATCTGTATTTCTTGACAAGAATCGGTACATGGTTACAAACATTGTGGTGGTTTCCATTCAAGGTTCTAGTTCTGCTGCAGGAAGCTGAACGATCTTCTCCAAAAACATGGAGTCCTAATGTGGAGATGAAATATAGAGGAGGCATCTACCGAGGACGATGCCAGGGCGGTCTACCAGAAGGAAAGGTACTGCCCCCAAGAAGGCTTTGCTGTACTTTTTGTGATAAATGAAGAAAGCATATGACTGTGGCGCATGGATTAATATGTATAGGGCCGTCTGGTTGTCAGCGATGGAAGCATATATGATGGTATGTGGCGCTACGGTAAGAAGTCAGGTTCTGGTACATATTGCTTCAGCAATGGGGATGTGTTCCAGGGATCCTGGAGGGATGATGTAATGCATGGAAAGGTTTGGCAAATTTCTGTTCTAAATCATTTTGCTAATATAAAATTTCTAGTGTTATATTCCTTTTCAAGGATGAATCTGTTTTGACTTGTGTGACAGCGGTTAAATATTAAGCCAATCCTCCATCTAACTACTTTTTTGGATCCATTCCATCTAACTACTTAAGCTATTGGATAAGTCGGTTGTGGTCTCACAACTTCTACATGGTATTAGAACAACTGATCTTGTGTTCGAATATCTTTGTCCTTATATGTCTTCCCATGTATAATTCATTTCTATGTTTTAGTAGCAGGCCAAAGGTATAGCTTATGTGTAAAGGCGAGTGTTCGAGCATTTAACCGCAAACCATGCTTTCATCTAACAACTTATGTTTTTAGATAATTTAACAATGGTTCCACAATTTTCTACGGCTTCTTATGTTCTAGAGATGTTGAGATTGAAAGATGAGCTTTTCTTTACACTTCCTAGATGCAAGCAATGTGCTCATTTTGAACCTTTTGTGAGAAATGCAAGTGTCTTGTCTGCTAATGTCTGTAAGAATTATTTCTTTGTCTCATCAATTCTGCGATATTCAGTTTTTTCTTTTTTCGGCTTCTAGGTAAATCAAGTTTCATATGTTTTGCTTCAATCATAAGATCAGTAATCGTTAAAAATTCATTCACCAGATATGAATATGAATTAGATCATTTAAGGTACTTATTACGCAACGTAATGGTACCATTTCAATGCTTATGCAGGGGTGGTTTTATTTTCACACTGGCGACCGATGGTTTGCAAACTTTTGGAAGGGGAAGGCCAATGGTGAAGGTCGCTTCTACACAAAATCTGGTGATATTTGGTTTGGCCAGTTTGAAGATGGATGGCGACATGGCCGTTTCCTTTGCATTGAAGTTAATGGAGACAGGTATTTTGTGTTTTGAGTAGGATCGTATGTTCATCATTCGCTAGCTTTTTTGGGGGGAAAATGCATAAAATGCATCGGAATAGATTCCGTAGTATCTAAATTGACATGTCTATTTTAGTTTTTTGTATGCCTAACGTACTCAGAAATTTTTACTTTCTTTCGGTTGGTCCATATCCTTAGTGAACCCAGCAAAAACTAACCCTCCTGAAAACCTTAGTAAAAGAACGGGTGCGCGGGAAGTTCTTTCCAGTTCAGAAAAAAACGGAGGCAACCCAACCCAAACTTGAAACATTTCATGCTGGGTTTGGTGAAGCAATTTTTCTTGCTAGTATCACGACAATTAGAATATTGAAAATCAAGATATTAGTTCTGTTCCCCTGGGATTCACGTAATCATATACGATGTCCGCCTGTTGAATTATCAAATCACTGAAAATTCTATATTGTATTTGTCATTATTTTTATGATGTTCATGTAGTTTTCTAGTGTCCGCAGCATAATGCATTACACAATTACTCTTCTGTCAATTAAATGAGCCTGTCAGCTGTTATACTGGGCTGTATAGTATTCCAGGATCCGTATGTACCTGAGAACTGTGCTGGGGTACTCTGCTGGGGTACATCCAAATAATGCATGTTATCACTTACAGAATCAGCTTTTGTGTCTGTCAGAGCGACTTTGCTGTCAATCGGCTTTGATTGTACAAATCATATTTGTTATCTCTGATCTTAACTTGTTTTTCTATGAATTTGCTGTGTGTGCTGGGATGGTGGGGCTGATAACCTATTTCTTCTCCTGCGCAACTATATATGGACACAGGTACCTCGAGATCTGGGACCAAGGTGTTCTGCTAAGCCGTACGCAATTAGATTCCGATAATGATGTTTTATAGAAGCGTGGGAAGCAGGAAGCGAGCATGAATTGAGGGAAGGTACTCCAGCTGAAGCGGACCAAGAGTTTCGGCTTGCTCTTTTGGACAAGGATCAATGTCACGAGTCGAGGTTGATGACACAAGTTCAGCTCTTCCGCGGCATTTCCTCCGTATCAATATTGTGTGGAGCATGGATTTAGACCGCATCTGTTTGTTGATAGATGTATAAAGGGCAAGTGATGACCAGCCACTGTACAAAAGTGACGACCGGCCTCTGTACACTCAGATATCACAGCTGAATTTAAAGTTCCACCGTACTCTTTCCCGTCAATGCTAGTTTTGTTCACAGAAACCACTTAATACTTGTTTGTCGATCTTCAGTGGCCATGTGAAAATGGAACAATGCAGACAGCAGAGTACCTTTAAAGTTCACTGGTTTGAGAGAAATTTCTAGTTCATAGTTAATCTCTAAGGCTCCCAACTTCCGGTCAATCAGCAATGTAAAGCATTCTAAAAACAGTACTTTAGTTATTGACCTTGTCAACTCATGGGGAGTTTTTTGGCTTACAGAATAACATGGTGTGCGTGGGCGTGCGCGCGCATGAGAGAGAGAGAGAGAGAGAGAGAGAGAGAGAGAGGTTTCTATGTGTGTATCGAACTTACGTGCGAAACAATTGGTCAAGTTGGCATATTGAAGATAACAGAAGTTGGGGACCGATGACCAGAAGGACAAGAAAGTAAACTACTGAACATATTGGGCAAAAGAGCTAACTCTTGCCTTTTTGCCTGGCCACTTGGCCAATTACACCTTTTCTGATAGAAAGGTCACCGGTGATATATATACTACATCATCAATGATGGTTCGAGACTGATCTTCATATGCCGCATCATCACTCCAAGCTTCTTAGCGGATTTGAAAAAAATCTTGCATGTGGAACGTGCAGAACACAAGATAGTACTAAGAAAGTCCTCCCTTGCGAGGATGAGGATTCATTAACATGTTTTGAATGACACAGCCGTCATTATTGAAGGTTGAAGGATCAGTTTTACATGAGCTGCTGACCTTCAAATGTGAGTTCGAGATAGTCATGTAATTTCCTTCTTTTTTATCACATTGAAAAGGAAAAAAACAGAAACACGAGCCTCGAGAGATGAATCGTATCTGTATGCCTCTACTAAAGTACATTCAACTAAAAGTAATCTATCCCAGAAACTATGTCAGTGAATCAACTGTCGGACTATGTATAAAGGTGCAAATGTGCACAAGGAATTTCTACCGTCTCTACATGGGAACATGCATACCTTCGCTTCAAAAAGATTGAGCATATTTACAACTCCATTCTAGAGTAGCATTCGTCATCGGACATGGTTTGCCGGCGAACCATACTGTCGAACATTGTTTGCTGGCAAACCATACTGAATGAGTGCTTCAAGACTGACAAGAAATGAAAAAAATAGGTCAAAATAATAATTAGGAAAATATGCAAAACATGATTGAGGGAATTAACCCACTAAGAAAAACTGATAGACATTCAAAAGACCCGAATTACCTGCATTTGTCCGGAACACTCCAGGACAAATTGAGTGACCTCTTTAACATTGGTGTTAGGGACATAAAATCTTTCCAATCCTGAAGCATCATTCTAAGATCATTAAGCTTGGAGTCCAGTCCAAAACAACAATTTGCATGCATTGTGCACACTTGATTTAGATCCTTGCTGGGTTCACAAAGCCCACCAAAGTACATAGTATCCAGGAATCTCATTTTCAATCCGATATCTGTGATGAAAGGATCGAATTTGATGAAGTTAAGGACATCTTGGTCGTGGTACCCTGGGTACATTGCCTGTGATGAGTACCAGAACTTGTAGAACTGAATTGTCCGGTTATTGGACTTCACAAAGTTAAATCCTCCATTGGGTCTGTTCTGAATATCGTAAGGGTCGCCTAGGAAATGATCGCATGCAATCTGGAAATCTGCATCCTCAAAGAATCTCGAAAATGGGTTCCTAAACCACAATATATCAGCATCCTGGATATAGAACAACCGAAACGGTATCAATGCTAGGAAAGGTTGTTGAGAGGGAACAAAGTCACATCACTTTTTTTTCTCTCTCTTTTATTTAGGTGGGTGGAAAGAGAGAAATGAGTGGGAATCTTTAGCAATGGGCTACTGGCATCTTCCCACACGCTATAGAAACTTCCTCCTCTTGAGACTTGAATGTGCTTCATAAGCAAAAATATAATGTACTGAATTTTGTCTTGAGGAAGCAGATAACGACAGCTATGGGCAAATAGTGTGATCTGGTGTTGTCAGACATATTTTCCAAGAACCTAGTGTAAAGGACGGCTAGCCATCTGCCCTTCTAAGGAAGAAGTATCAAGCCAATCAACATATTTATGTCCATTTGATGCACTCACTAGGAGTACAAAATTTTGTGAAAAACAAATGATGTTAAAAATGATTTTTGATCCCCAATCATTGCTCCATTTGCAGCTAAAATATAGTTGATGAAGCTGATCACTCAGCATTGGGAAGCAAGTCACCAAAGATTCTAATGTATTTCCAGTGTTACCATTCAAACTTATATACCAAGTTAGAGACTAAGTGGGTGCAACCCATAGGCATAATTAATTGCCTGGAAAAAGATCCAAAAACCCCAGAACATAGCGTGTGCCAACTGATTAGCTACTACAAAACCAAGAAGAAAGAGTTGAGAGCCTTTTGCCCTCTAAGCACAGGGGCGGCTTTCTTCATTCTCACAGGGCCTTCTATTTCTTGACACCACTCTACTAATTTTCTTTCCTCTTGGCCTTCTAGAAAGGACACTGCAGCAATTGCTGGCATTATGATCGTGAAGTTATTAATTACTGATCTCTTGTTTTGAATTAACTACAATCGTGTCCAAAATCAGAAAGGTCGAACTAGGAATCTGAAGAAATGACAGACTGAATGTGTGGGGTACTTTGCACAACCAGAACTAGACTTAGATAGATCTATAACTGCTTTTATCCCTTGCAGGAATTTCCTAGTCGCTGGATTCAGTGTGCTTCCTTCATTTCCAGTTTTGGCACCACGTATACAATGCAGTGTATAGTTTTAGAGTTAATTAATGAAAGACAAACTGTTCAAAGTTTGACTCAGTGGCTCATAGATCGATATACCATGATAGAAATTGTTCCTCCTATATACAATGAGTTCTCTTTTATTTCCGGAGCTAGTTTGTATATGGGCTGGCACCACCCCTTCTCTCCATGCCTTGTAAGGTCTTTTTTTCTACTCACTTCTCCCAAAAGAATTTAATGGATCACAAACTAATAAGTCAGAAGAGGCATTGTCTTTTAATTCATCATCTGTCATAGTCTATTGTTGCTATAATTACTATGATCCTTTATTTTGAGATGCAAAGTAACCGTTTGCATTAACAAGAGAACTGCGGTACTAACTTTGACAACAAAAATCAGGATTGTCCAGTTTTCTGTTATATATGTACGCTTTCCAGCAGAAACTAGCTTTCATCCTTCGCCAATAGCATCGAACTAGCCTAAGAATCAGAACCACTACTGACTTCGTAAAAAATGAAGACTTCATGAGTGCTCTTAGCTTTTGACTAATTCAAACCCCTATGCCGCACACTTAGGACATGTGAGGAGACAGGCTGTCAAAGTTTCCCATATCTGAGATTGTTGGTTTCTGTACATTTTCAAATAAACATTCTTTTAAGTCTAACTTTTGTACCTCACAGACTTTTCCTATAAATAACCTTCACCAACAGCAGTATACTGTGACAGGTACTTGTTCAAATGTAGGAGGCAGAAGGAATTCGTGCCTCCTTATATCAGTACCAGAGTAGTTCATTTACTGCCTAGCACATCTACAACCGTCTTAGATAGGAGCTGTGTTGAGCATGGCATCTTAAGTTGGAGACTGTATATCAGTAGAGTGTCTTGTCTAGATGTGGATCAGACATAATACAAACAAAAAGTGAACTAGTTCTCATGTCTGAATATATGCTATAACCTATCACAACACAAGTAAAATTGCATTTTGACAACTCAAGCACAAGTACCATTTTTCTTGATGCATTGTGATTGTGATCAGTAAGTTATATTTTCCCAATCAAGAATCAAATATCTTAAGGTAAAATGTATATCAGAAAAGAGATGATATTCACATACCGTGAAGATGAAATTGTACCCCATCTCAAGAACAGAACGCAAGAAATCAATCCTTCTCCACATCATCTTCAAATAATCAGGGGCCATGAAGTATGCTTCTGCCGAAAAATCGACTCCCTCAGTTGTTAGAGCAACACAGTAAGTATGCACAGCAACACACCGTAGAAAGGCCCGCTTGTCCAAGGCTATAATCACCAGATGTTTTAAGAGCCTGCGAGTTCCGTCTCCTATTCTAAAGCTTTCGAGGAAGAGATCGAGGGTGGAGTTGGGAGCAGCCCAAGCTTCATTTAGAGTTGTCAAGATAACAGTTCTGTCTTTCATTGCAGCATCCTTCAAAACTTTTTCGAGCCTGTATTTCTCGGAATACTAAATACAATCGTTTTACCGAGGAATAAAGCACATTTAAATCCATTAGTGCACATGTAACAAAGTCATAGGACATAAAAAGATGAAGAAAGTGCGCTAATCTTTTGGTGAAAGCTCATGTGAAACAATACTTGTTCGACTTTTGCCATAAGAGATACCTCCATATAGGCATTTCTCACATCAAGCTTATCAACACCTTTAGCATACCGAGGAACATGTGAAAACTTTACATGCCTCTCGACAGCATAATAATTAGATATGCTGAAAATGTGTCTACTAATGTTTGGGGAAAGCAGAAGGTACAGGTGACTATTGAGGAACTCCAAAGAGTATGCACGCAACACTTCAAAAATCTAGCTGCCAAACTAACACTAAACTGCATCATTTTGCTATAGAAGAGAAGCTAAAGGATCGACAACTTCAAGCAAGATTATCAACTAAATTGTATACCGTCCAGCTGGTGCGGAGCTAGATAGCAGCTTACTCGAATATCTCTAGTTAAACTTCTGTTCAAGCAAGATTATCACCTAAATTGCATCCCGATGTTACTTCATCAGCCTTCTACATCCAGTACAGATATTGCTAAATCGCATACACCAGACCTTCGTGGCATCTAAGGCCACTTAATTCTATACTAACGCAATAAGAAAGAAGAGATACTCAGACATCTTCCACGTTATGCACAGACGATTCCAGTTGAATTCTTGAAAGCAGAATGTAGCTGTTCACCACGGCGATCAGTTGAGTCAATTTCTTTTTATAAAGCAAAGTGTCATCGATAGGGAAAGCTGTTCAAGCACATCGCGATCAGTTCACTGTGACATTCATACCATTTCATTTCACAATCGCAAACTGAAGTGGTGAAAGCTGCAACCAGCTCGACTCAGAAAAGGCAGACCTCGAGGCAGATCGCCAGAATCCAAAGCCAGCGATCACCAATCCGCCAGAAAAAAATCAGTAAATTAACAAGCAACTTCACTCCGGAGACCAAACCGAACACCGAACGCCACTCGCCGAGGAACGGCAGGGGAGCCAAACTCACCTGAGAGGAGCCGCCGGTAGCTTCGAGGGAGCTCTCGACGCTGGCGCCGTACAGGATCAAGCAGTAGAGCGAGGCGAGGGAGAGGAGGAGGCAGAAGAGGACGTTGCGGCGGCGGCGGGGGGCGAGGGCGAGGGCGGCGGAGACGGAGGCGGACGAGGACGAGGACGAGGAGCAGCAGTCGGGGGCAAGCATGTCGAGATCGCGCGCGCGGGCGGGCGGGGGGGGGGGTGGCGCGGGGGGTCGTCAGTGCGGGAGAGGAGCGGCGGAGCGGCGGACCGAAGACGCCTCCGGCGGAATGCCGCCGATCGCCGCGGGAGGGGAGGCGCCGGAGAAGGCGGCGGTGGCGGCGGCGGCCATGCGCGCGCGGGCGAGCGGCGCCGGCGACTGGGGAAGTTAGCTTGCTGTTACACAGTTACAGAGAGAGAGAGAGAGAGAGAGAGAGAGAGAGTGTGCCCGAGACTCTGGATGCTACGGTTTTATACGTTCGAGGAGAGACCAATCTGAAGAAAGTAGCGGTCGGCCATCACCATCAAAATAAGGAAAAAAGAAATCAGCTATAAATAAATTAAAATATATTATTATTCATACAAAATAAATTCGCAATAAATATTAACGGTTTAATATCACGAAATTTACACGTATGATAAATTTTTACTCAAAATTAATTTTTTCACCACAAAAAATCTTAAATCGGTACATTCGTGATAAATTCACCTCGAACTAATTTTTTTGATTATTGAAAACCCCAAACCTTGTGACAAGTTTATACTACGGAAAACTATAAACCGGTACACATGCTACAAACGAAGGCAAAACCCCAAATTGACACACTCGTCAACTGCTAAGGGGTAATCCAACTCGGCAATTTGACGATAAAATTAACGGAAACTAAATGAGGGCAAATTTTTATCATAGGTCTACCGGTTTGGGTAAAATTAGCTTAGGGTAAATTTATCATGGGTGTACCAATTTGGCATTTTTCGTAGTATTAACCCATATCAGCATGCCAATAAGATGTGTAATTCGTGTAAAAAAAAAAGAAGAAGCCGTCATGAATTATATCTCTTTGTTATGTTTTTTGATCCACCGAAATAAAAAAAGTTGGGAGTGAATCTGTAAATATCTATAAGTAGAGAGGAGGAAAACCAATTTTGAAAATTGCATGGATAGCACAAATCTTTTTGCCAATTGTAAAAGACGGCCCCCCACACCCCGCGCATGACGGGCCTTAATGAGAAACTAAATCATCGTTCTCCATCAGAAACTCCATCGAAGGGATGCTAGTTTCGCATTGCGATCACAGCAAACTGGTCAGATCGGCTAACAAGTTCTCCGTTCCCGAGGCTTTTGATCGAACCCGCTGCTAGGACGCCGCGAGCTCCCAACGAATGACTGCTCGTCGAGACCTCGGATCGGGGTTCAAAGAAAACAACGCGTGGAGTATTGAAACGCGAATTATCTTTAAGATTGTCTTTGTCATCTCTTCGCATGCCTTGGCGATTAGGAATGCCGGTACCGGCCGTGCCACGTGGGACGGCCGGTGTCCACGCCGGCGAACTTCGGCCAAAACTGAACGGATGGACTTAATTGGTAAGAATGTAAAAAAGGTTTAGGACTCGATTGGCAAAATTAAAATGTTTAGGACCGAATGAATTTGGGATTTTTTTGGATAATTTTTCTTGGTAAAATAATTGCCCAAAAGCAATTCCAGAGGGAGAGGATCTCAAAGAGCACCTCTCAAAGTTGATTGTGATCATATCCTACAGGAAGCAATGACCATAGCATCAACTATTTCTGCGGTTCCGGCATGGAGAACCTCCTTCACTTGAGAGATTTTTCACCCAATTCCTCGTACGGGGGCTTTCAAGTAGCGTTCGGGCACACGTGTATCATCACCATAACCTCTTCAAATTGGATCATCTCGGTCCTCATCGCGTACGCGACGCCGGGTTCACGCGGCCGCAGATGTTCGATCTTGTGTAATTTAATCGGGCAGACTCCCCTCTTCGTAGTCCTTGAACTATATGCGCAAATAGCAATCTCCGGGCCGTGATGTGCTGCGACAAGTCATCTTTGTGCGGGCTTTTGAACATCAAATGGCTTGTGGATACCTAATCTCTCTTAGAATTAGAGATTCATTGATTTATTTGTATATCAAAATTGGGCGAATCGAAGTAACCCTGGCTATTTTTATCTTTCCATGTGGACGCAATGTCGATGGTAGATATTTTAAATGGGTGGGTCGGGTCGGGTCGGATCGGATCGGATCGGGTCGGAAATGGTCCTATCCAAATTGATCCATTAATCTAATTAATGATCTATTTATTCATAATACAAATTTATTGATTCACACCCGACCCGATCTGAACCGATTCATATTGTTAAAAGCACTTCCGTATTATTGAAATTAACAACGAAGGAAAGAACATGCCAATATATAGACTTTAAAAAGTTCTCCGTTGAGAAAATAATAGAAAGGCAAAAGATATACATTTAACGTTGGGGATTATGAAAAGTTAGGAGTGAACATGGATCAAAGGTAGAACTGAGAACCGGACTAGACCCGCGATAGGAGCCGGTCCGGTTCCACGTTCTCACAGTTACCGGTTTCAAAAAAAGGCGAAATCGGTGCCGTGCGGTTCGGTTCCCAATTCCTCAGCAAAACCGAGCCGAGGATCGAAAATCTGGATTCGAATAACCGGGAACCGGATCTATGTTAAAAACCCTAAGTTCTCCTTTTTACTGTCTTTTTACCCGGAGTCCGCCTCTCCTCGGTCTTCTGCTGCAGCGACTCTCTCTCTCTCTCTCTCCCACTCTCTCGTTCGCGAAACTCGCTCCCTCTCTCACTCTCCCCTCTTGGCTGCAAGCAAAACGTCTCCTCTCCGGCGATTCACTCCCTCCGGCGACTCACTCCTCTCCAGCGGCTCACTCCCTCCGAGAGGTAGCATTTTTGTTGAAGCTGAGCTCTGCTTTGCTATGTAGATTTCGCTGTACACGGTACGGGTGCGTGTAGATTGTGTAGGGCTTCTTCGGAAGCCGAAATATGTTTCGTGGACAACGTGTTTGAAGAAATGCCTGTTTGACGATTGGGTGTGTGTGCGTGTGGGTCTCGTGACGATTCCGTGCCTTGAAGAATCTGGCAGTCGGTGCACGGCCAGGAGCCGGAGAATGCGATAAGATGCTAAGAAGATTTCACCTTAAAATCATGGGATATAACGGAACAATTCGTGTATGCACAGTTGAGCATCTGGCAGTCAGTGCACAGCCAACTAAAACTAGTGCAAAGACCGACAGATATGGGTTATCCAGGGGTGACTTGCACCAGTAAATGAGCTTAACGACTTGGGTTCATATGTTCAACACTTCTTAAGATTCTACAGTTAAGTGTACCGAAATTCAAGCATTGAGCAGACATGGCTCAACCAAGAAAATATGTTAATCTCTTTATGAATTTGTTGTATAAATCACTAGACATCTGTGAACTTCTGATAAGTAGTACAAAATAATAGGGCCGTCTGGGATGTTACGGTTTGACCCCATATCTTACTGAGGTGATGCTTAGAGAGAATGGCTTTTGCTGTTCTCTTTCCAGCCACTTTGTAGGAAATGGTAACAACTTTAAAGTTGGTCATGCTGTCTGGGATGTTACAACTTTGGTTTTGTAGTACATATTGATTCCCAGATCACTGAATGTTCTTTTGGTACTCTGAACTTGATCTTGAACAGGAAAAATGTCATCGACACTCTGTGTTGTACACTGAATGTTTGATTGAATGTTTATGTACGGAAGTTTATTTTGCTATTTTATAAATGTTTGATCTCTGTTTTGAAATTTCTAATTATATTATTCTATTGTTGTGTATAGGTGAAGTTGATGTATCAAGATAACATGTCAATGGAGGTGGAGGGATATGATGAGACGAGTCCAATCATGGAATTGGAATCGTCGAGCCATGATGGTGAAGAACGGCCATCCGCGAGTGCGACAAACAAGACAAACGAGGTACCTAGTTCTCGTCTTCCTCCTCGTAAGAAGCAATATACATCCGATTGCTGGAATCATTATGCAAGAATCCTAGTTGAGGAGACTAAAAAAGCATATAAAGTAAAGTGCATTCATTGTGGGGCTGAGTATGTGTACCGTGTTGGTAACGGTACTTCTGAAATGAGGAAGCACTTGAAAATGTGCAAGAAGTTTCCTCGCAATGTAGATAAGAAGCAAAAATTCTTTGCACCACGTAATGTAGACGTGGCTGGTAATGCAAGAGGAGATACTAGCACCGGTAGTGTTTTACCGACATGGACATTTGATCAGGATCGTTGTAGGCACATGCTTGCTCGGTTCATCATAGTTGACGAACAACCTTTTTCCTTGGTTGAGCGTGTTGAATTTCGTGAGTTTGTCACTGAGTTACAACCTCTATTCAAACATTTATCCCGATTTACAGTGGCTAAAGATTGCATGAATTTGTATCTCAGTGAAAGAACTTGTTTGAAGACTTACTTTGGTAAGCTTAAGTCTAGGATCGCACTCATGACTAATACATGGAGTTCCATTCAAAATGTGAATTATTTGTGTCTCACTGCACATTTTATTGATGAAAATTGGAAGTTGCAGAAAAGAATCATCAATTTTGTAGTGATGCATAGTGACAAGGGTAGGGAGATTGGGAAAATGGTGGAGAAATGCATCTTGGAGTGGGAAATAGAAAGAAAGGTGTCCACAATTACCATGGATAATGCTAGTTCAAATGATGATGCAATTGGTTATTTGAAGGAAAAACTTTCAAGAGAAAAGTTATTGATCTTAGATGGTAATGTTTTACACATGAGGTGCGCCGCTCATATATTGAACTTGATCGTGAGAGATGGCTTGACTACGGTAGGTGAATCTATCGCACGCATCCGAAACGTGGTTAGGTATGTGAGGAGTTCTCCAATGAGAGCCAAAGCATTTCAATCTTGCATTGAGAGTGAAAGGATCACTTACAAGGGTTCGGTTTGTCTTGACGTCGCCACTAGATGGAACTCTACTTACCTCATGTTAGACACCGCCATAAAGTTCAGAAAAGCTTTTGAAACGATGGAAGAGGATTATTTATCTTTCGCAAGAGACCTTAACCATGATCTTCCTAGAGATGAAGATTGGGAAAATGCCATTATTCTTTCCAAATTTCTAAAACAGTTCCATGATGCCACCGATCGGATGTCGGGGAGTTCACGTCTTACTTCAAATGATTATTTTGAGGGGATAACTTTTTTGTATAAATATTTAAAAGATGCGGCGAATTCTTCGGATCCTAAACTTGAAGCTATGGGTGTGAAAATGAAAGAGAAATTTGACGAATACTATGGGAGTTTAGATCAAGTGAATATGATGGTGTTGATTGCGGCTGCGTTGGATCCTACAAAAAAGTTGCATTATGTGAGTTTTTGTTATGGACAAATTTGCGAAGATGAAACAAAAATTAATGAGATGCATGATAAGGTGAAGAACGCATTGGAGCGTTTGTATGAATTTTATGAGCAATCTTCTCTTGCTTCAAGTGATCGAAATTTTGGTGTCCAAAGTCTGGGTGCTAGTAATAATGGTTCCAATGCCGATGATAATGAAGGTAACAACAAGTATGACATCCAAGCTTGGAGGAAAACCTTTTTGTACTCTATGAAAAAAGAGTACGATGACAACAAATCTGAGCTTGATCGGTATCTTGAAGATGAAAGGGAAGATGCTCTCGATCTTGATCTTGATCTTTTGATGTGGTGGAAATCTACAGGCTCAAAATATAAAATCCTATCTTTGATGGCTCAAGATGTTTTGTCTATTCCTGTAACTACTGTCACTTCAGAGTCGGCCTTTAGTACATCTGGTCGTGTGCTTGATGGCTTTCGAAGTTCTTTGACTCCTAAAGTTGTAGAAGCTTTGATTTGCACTCAAGATTGGTTAAGAGCCGATTGTGTGCCGATTAATGTTGAAGAGTGCATGGAGAATGCAGAAAAGTTTGAGTTAGGTAAATGATGTTTATATCTTTTTATATTGTAATTTCTTTGTGTACTAATGTGTGATTGTTTTATTTAATCTCTTCTTTTCTTTTTTAGATATGGATTGTCTTCATAAGGAGATTATCATCGGTAAATAGAGTTTACGAGTTAAAGTGGAATGAATATATATGGTGAGGTTTTCTAACAATTATTTTACTTTAATTAATTGTAATTTTAATTTAAAACTATTATTAAGTGATTAACTATGTTGTTTCTTTTGTTTTCAGGTGGTTTGAATTTGGAACAATTTTTCATGGATGATTGAGGTCCGAAGTTGTATAATTTAGGTTTTATGTTACACATTTTGAACTTTTAATGTTTCATTTTATTTTTTGCGTTCATCTTTTATGGATTGTTGCTATTGACAAATATGGATTTTTGTTGTTGTGTTTACTTTCATTTTGTTTAACTAAATATGAAACGAAGTCAACAATGATCAATGCATTGGGCGAGGGGAACCAAAAAATGGGAAGGTACATCAGCACAGGATCGTGCTGCTGACCTTAAATCTATGTTTCTGCAGATCAACACTATAGGTGACAATATCTATATCAGGGCCATCCTTGCAGGCAACAACTGTATAGATTAAGGCATGAGAAGAAGAAGAAGAAGAGACTGCTGATTGAAATGTCGAATGGAAGCTGTTCACTAAAGAGAAGTACAATGACTTTGAAGAGAACCAGATGCTTGTTACTGGCACCTATGAGACAACTGTGAAAAGCATCTCATGGCGGAAGATTGGCAGCCACAGGATCGCTGAGAAACTTAACAATCCTATTATGAGAAAAGGGATGATGCAACACAAAGCTAAAACACGGAAAATCTTCCTCTCCCTTTTGTTGCCACCAGGATGCAAGCAAAGGGGGACAATCAAATTCCGATATTTGTTTTATTTTAGGAGCATTGCCTCTCGTGGTTCTATTGGGAAATTAGTCGTATTTGCACTGGCACTGCTGGCGGTGTTTTTGACAGTCGATGATTTAGATGAAAAACTCAACAACTCTTAAATCACAGGTTTTTCACAAAGCAGATAGACATATAAGAATTGTGCAAAGAGAGAGAGAGAACATGTTTCTTTGTTGCAATGTCACACCAACATTTGAGTTTTCACTCGCTCATCTCAACCAACTGAGCTACCATTCTAGAAGAACCAATACGGAGAATCAATATAGGACACAGAAAGTTTAAAGAATTTGAGAAATTATATAAACCATATGATAAAATTTTCAGTTATAAACTGACTTTGCTTTCTTTTTCTTACTTTTATTCAGTTTCTTATCAGGAGGGCCGGTGAACCAACTAGATACCACTGTCGAGAGAGAGACTAATGCAGGAAGATAGAGCAACCTTATCAAGCATTCTTATGTACACTGACCCTTGACAAAGAAAGATTAAAGGATGCAACAGCCTGTCTGATAAGTTTTCTTGCTCCGAAAAAATTCCAAGAGTTCGCAAAAAATGGAGTGATCACATCAATGCCCTCTTTTACAGCTAATATTTTGAGCTCACCTGTCTATCATTTCTTCTTCTCTCTTGACTTTGGCACACAGTTCCATCTGCTTCGTCAAGCAAACAGGGCAATGATGTTTTACCTCATGGAACAGCAGATCAGAAAGACAAATCAAATAGCGGCATCATTCACCGTTTATGTAGCTAACTCGCTACATGCTCACTTGGTCCTGATCAAATCCTGTTTTTCGTATAGTAATACAGGACAGTTTATTATTACAGAGGGGGACCTCAACCTGCATTGTGATGATTGGTAGCCAAAAATGGGGAACAAAAAAGACATCCATAAAGAATAGCCAAGCATAATTCAGCCTAATCCAAAACCTCGACTTCACATCACATCTGACTTGAGTAGGAAGACTCGTCATAATCAATGCCTTTCAGCAGATATCTAAAAGAGTTAGCTTCTCTCAGGAGTTTCTTAATCAAGCACTACTATTACAAGGAGAATATGATAAAGTTCCAAACTTGTTCCTGGGGCAATCAATTCAGAAAGATTCAATACCCTACTCAAATTTAACCGAATGGTTTCAGTAACTCTCCTAAAGAGTATCAGCTGAACTTCCTATAGCTATTTCTAGATGACTGAGGGGTTGACTGAAGGTGTCTTCTAATGTGAATCTTCTTCAAGAGTTTCGTGAATGGAATTGGCAGCATGAAATGTAAACACTTACTTGAATACATAAACAATGTCAATGAAAAGAGAATTTATTAATTAAGGAGTTCGAATTGGAATAACTAATTTACAGATGAAATTCTGACCAATGTTCAGACTTCCTATCTTTTCCAAAACTACAACCTGATTAACAAGTCAAAAAACCAAAACTTAACCTCACTCACTCCATTGCCTCTATGCAGGAACAGCCTCAACAAGTCTCGCAAAGTAAAACTGAGTGGTGATTAGGCCTCTCTTCCTTATTTTCCACCCAACCTTCTGTAATGCTCTCTCCACATCTGCCTCAGCATGCAAATAAGCTCTTGTTGCCTTGGAAGGTCCTGGGAATAACTCCCCTACTCTTTTTAACAGATCGTAGTAGAATGTCTTTGGAGCAAAGCTCAGAATCAACCGATTTTCTGCCAGTGAAGCAAGGTGGGCAATCATCCCATCTGCCTTACTCTGCGGGTAGTGTATGAGAACATCCAAACATATCGCTGTGTCATATTTCCCCTTCAGGCTCTCTAAATCACTCACTTGGAATTTTGGCATAGTCGGAGGAGGTGATTGGTCATCGTTGGTGATTTGAAGCTGTTCTTTCGCCTGATTGCCAAAAACAATCCCGAGTTAATAACAGCTGCCTTCTAAATGGCGATGAGACAAAAGAGACGAGCTTAATCAATCATGTAGAGTCAATTGAAAGCAGCCCAAGGTTTGAAGTACTGCCATGGAAACAACTAATCATGCACTTGTCACTGTATACACAATTGGAAATCTAGAAGTTCTCTAACAGAAGCAGTGAATGAATGGCAAAGCATGCGCATAGAATTAGTAATCTATCATTCAGGAATCGTATGTGCCTGCAATAGCTCTGAGAAAGGCAGTCGACTGAAAATTCACCTGTCTCTCAGCCTCGGAAACCATAGCAGCGGAGATATCAATGGCATACACAACAGCGCCTTCCTTTGCCAGCGGAATAGCGAGGCACCCCGTGCCACACCCGGCATCACAGACGGTGACCCCTCGAAGAGACCCCTCATCAGTCAACATCTTCATCACATTCTCCACAGTCTTGGAGTGCCCAAGCCTTATGTCACGCTGGACTTTATTGACATCATCTGTCTCGCCGTATATCTTCTTCCATCTCTGGAACCCTGAGTTGTTGAAGTACTCCCTAACCACCTCCTTGTCCCCACCGCCCACCTCCTCCGCCTGGAGCTGCCGCCTCCTCTCTGGATCCGTCAACGTGAGCACAGTGGCCAATGCAGCCACCGAGCTGCCACCAATGACGGCGATGGTCGTGCCGTCCACCGAAGCAAAGTCAGCCGCTGCAGTGGACAGGGGTGGAATCGCGAACTGGGTAAATGTCCTCGACCTCGGTATCGCCTTCATGATCTTGATTGGGCTAGCATTCAGCGCAGTCTTGGCGTTGTTTGCATTGCGGAAGCAAATGGGGGATGTTAAGGACACTGAGCAAGCTATTCTAATTATCTACACCGGCCGACACTCCGGTCGATGAGGCCCTGAAATGGGTGCGAATCAACAAGACAGAGAGCCTAATTCTCTTGAAAAAACCGTAAGAATCCCACAAGAAAAACACAAAATCAAAGCGCAAGCAGAGAAGGCTCTAGTGGCGAAGCATTGACCATTCTTGAACTAGCTTATGCAGAGCAAAGGCTACATTTTGAGCTACAGGGGGCTCTACAGTACTACGACTGTCGATGATCAAAGAAACAGAAGACCCAGAAAGAGATCAAGAACGCTGCGAGGAACCCAGTTACCAGAATTTGGAGAAGAGCAAGATTCTGGAAGCACCAGCTTCGATGGAACTGCGCAATTAGCAATTTGAGGAGGTTACATCAGTCGAGCGGGAGTGGGAACTCAGGGTGTGACTCTCAAACCCGCAGAGAGATGTCTCTTCTTGCGGCCTCTCTCATGGGTCTTCTTTTCTCCGACGAGAGATAATCCGACAGGCAGGAGTGGAGCGTCGGTGGGAGCGAAGTGATGGTGGTGGTCGAGGAGGGAGATGGAAGTGGATAGGGCGATGACGTGGCCGAGTCATTGGACAAGACATGTTGACGTGGCCGGGTCACCTTCTTCGGGAGCGAAGTGTTTTCCTCTTCTTCGTTTTTTTTGCCGAGATGGAAAATAAACAATTTTTTTTCGAGGAACATCATGATTCATAAGGACAAGAAAGGGAAAAAACAAAGAGAAACTCAGATTTGGAGGATGCCTTACCTACCATATGTGTAAATATATTAAATACTATTGCAAACTGATGTACAAGTAATTGATAAATTACGAGAGAAAGAGAGTCAATGAAATTTGCTTAGGAATCTCGTCGGCGTTTGGGCCTGCCTCAGTCGTCGCCTTCAATGGGCGTGCACGCACAAAGAGGAAAGATATATTGAGAGAGAGAGAAAGATAGGAGCTAGCCTTGCCACGGCTCTAGACGAAGGCTACGAATTTGAGCTAGGGCCAATGGCGGCCCCGGGCAACCCGGCCTTCATTGGCAAGGGAAGCAACCTCGCCAGGCTCACTCACATGCACACGCTCTACTTGCATTCGCGTTATTCAATTTGGTTTTCAATCCACCAAGCACTGTTAAGTTGTCTGTGTCTGCATCCGAAGTTGAGATACATAATGCACGAACACTCAAAATGATGTGTTTTTTTTTTTGAAGTTTGTCTCGGATATCAACGGATTTGGGGTTGAAGGATTGAAAAGTGGGGCTTAAGTTTTCACGTTTAAAAACCCAAAAGTCACGTGATAAGCTTATCGATCCATCTAATATCTCCATGGATAACCATTCTTCTATCTTATGCTTGTAGGGTTCATCAACGGTAACAACGCAACGGAACGTAGAACCCTAGATAGGATCCATGTATATATTGAAATCGAGATAGAAGTTCAATACGTACCTTTTGCAAATCAAACGTAAATTGACAATTGATTGTGTCTGGATTAGCGCCCCAAGTGTTGCGCCTCTACCGGTATCCATACACGCGAACAGAAGTCTCCAATGATCCTAAGTGCTAGCTAAAGATCTTGAAGTTTCTTTTCTTCAACGCCTTTTGATTTTCGATACTCTATCGAAAAAACCTTAGACAGAAAATGATTCTCTATCGATTTATACAGCCTCATTATCCAGCGGAATTAAAAGAAGTGGGCTAGGTGATTTGGGTCCGCCAAACTGTCCAGCTTCAATAGTACATTTAATCGTTATCTTATAATGCGCACGACCGCGTGGATAATTTGAATAGGAGAATAAATTAAAATCTACTTCTTATTTTAAGTAGATCCCGGTGCATAAAAAATATTAACTATGTTCGCTTTTGTGTGCGACTCTGTAGGTTCACTAAACATTAGCAGTGTGCTCAAAATCCTTTTTGGCCCACAAATCATAAGCGGTCTCTAGCAAGACATTATGACTACCTAAGTATAATGAAGGTCGATTTTCCGATACAACCTAATCCACAACTAATATTAGAATATCAATCTTGATTAATTCCTAGGGTAGACCACTAACAATGCTAACATCAACTATGAATAGATTTGTGTGAAAAAGGTTTACTCCTTGATCTATCAATTTTTTTTTGCTTGGAATTTCTTCAATCAGCCAACCTTTGGCTTCTATCTTCTTCTTTTTTCCCCAATCAATCACCGATAGCACAAATTCTAATGCATTCAACACCATTAGTGATCACATTCTTTGTTTAGGAGAGATAATCTTAAACTCAAACCAATATATGATTTTCGACACAAATAAAATTTCTAATTCATAGTCACATAGACTTTCTTAGAATTCAATTCTAAGTAAACATCTCATACATGTAACACTTATTTCTTCTTGGGCTACTAACAATGATTAGTTGAACTCTGGCGGGCACTACAATTCTAACGCGAAATGTGTATCAGAAATCGTACACGGCAGAATAGGGGGAGCTCTTCCTCCAAGCAATCGACGGTAGAACAGATGGATGAAAATGAATACTATAATCTTTTACTTTACTAGACGAATGAGTTTCTGAATGAGACTGCATAAGTGAGCTGCAAAGAGCAGTATCAGCAATAGCAGATAGAGGAGAAAGAAGGAGAGGCCCGGGAACAACAACAACGTAGGCAAAGCAATGGAGAGAGAAAAGGAAAGGATCGTGAAGAAGCGAAATCTGCGAGCACCGCAAGCAGTAGTAAATGCCAGTATATGAGCAATGAATGGAAAGGATAAGGAGCAATAGAGAAGGAGAGAGAAGATGGAGAAGAACGTGGTCATGGGGTGGGTTTCAAATGGACAATTGGAACTCCATTGATACTTTACTATAATGAAGTAGAGCGGAGCCGGAATGATGAGGGTAAGTACGGCATGCATGTTTCTCCATTGATCATGATCAATAATAGGCATTTTTGGATTTGAATATATCTAGAGGAAGAGGAGGAGGTACAGCAGCAGAGCAAATGTTGAGAAAGAGGAAGAGAACGAGATGCAATAGCAGAGCAATTGTTGAGAGAACAAGCAAAGTCAAATTATAATGAGTCTGTATTACATGGACTGATTATTATAAGTCCAAAAAAAGTTTTGAGGTACCTCGAAAACTATGTTTCTGTTCAGAAACTAAGAAACTAAGAGCGCGAATGATAGCCAATCAGTTCCAGCAAAAATATATTTTTCTATTTATGTTTCCAAGACGAGTTTCTAAGGAAAGAAACCCGTTTGATAACGATTAAAAAATTTCTATTTCTACAATAGAAACCCGTTTGATAACAGTATAAAATTTATATTTCCCGAAACAGAAATCCATTTTTTTAGAAATGGTCTATAAAATGAAAATCAATCAAAACACCAAAACCCTAATAAAAGTCCTAAAGACTTATTCATTCAAAGGATTGTGTTATTTTTTAGGGTTTTTTAGGGGTAAAGACTCCTTTTGAAGGTTAAACCCCTTTTAGGGTGTTTTAGGGGTTAAAACTCCTTTTAAATCCCTAAATTAAGAAGTCTTCAAAAATATCATTTGAGCACCTTAAAAAATTTAAATTTCACTCAAAATGGGTGGCTATAGGTATTCTAAGCCATTTCGTGAAGTTTTGGAATTTTTAATTTTTTGATTTTTTTGAAAAAATTCACCAAATTTCCTCATTTCCCGAAATCTGACTTTTTTTTTATTTTCCGAAAATTTTTATGAATTTTTCTGGAATTTTTCAATTTTTATGGATTTTCTAAAAATTTTTTTGAGAATTTTAGGAATTTTCCGGATTTTCTAATTTTTTTTTATGAATTTTTTGATTTTTTTGATTTTTCTATTTTTTTTATGATTTTCTATTTTTTAAATAATTTTTTATTTTCCCACCGGGAATGAATCGGACCGGTCTGACCTGGTCAGACCGGGGCTAAATTTAGGAAGAGATGTGTTTTGAAGAGAGAAGACAAGTTCTTTTAGAAAATGATTTTCATTTCTCGCTCAAAAACAGAAAACCTACTTTTTTTTTTTATTTTGATTTTTGGTCCAGAACTAGTTCTAAAACAAAAAGTTGTTCCAGAAATAGAAAAATGGAATTGTGTTACCAAACGGGTTTATGTTCTGAACCTATTTTCGGAAACAGAAAACTTGTTTTGAACAGGAACAGAATAGTTATTATGCGCGCCCTAAATTTTTGTTCAGAAACTTTCTGATGAGCAACTTAGTTCCCAAGATAATTTGGACTTACAATAAAAAAATTTCAACCTCAAACTTTTTTTAAACTTATAATAATCAGTCAAGGGATTTTAAGTATAAACCCCGCAGGAACTTTTTTTTTGGAGAGATAATGACACAAACAGTCCTCGAACTTTGACATAATGCGTCATTTGGTCTTTGAACTTTTAATTTGTTCAATGTAATCCCTGAACTTGAGCTTAATGTTCAATGTGGTCCCTAAATTTTAATTTGTTCAATTTGATCCATAAACTTTTGGTACATATTCAATTTAGTCCCCTAAATTATATGAAAATGTTCATTGTAATCCCTAAACTTGAATTTATAGAAAGATTACATTAAATATTTTCATATAGTTCATGGACTAAATTAAACATGTACCAAAAGTTCAGAGATGACATTGAACAAATTAAAAGTTCAGGGACCTCATTACACATCGGGTTAACATTCAAGGATTACATTGAACAAATTAATAGTTCAGGGATCAAATTGCACATTTAGCCAAAGTTTAGAGATTATTTATGTCATTTTCCTTTTTTTGGACTTATAATAATCAGTCCATGTAAGAACTCAATTGCCTTAAAAGTATCGTGCATGAACTTTTCGGACTTATAATCAAATGCATAAGGCCGTGGGCCTAAGACAATCACCTTATGCGTAAACTTTCTGGACTTACAAAAATTGGAAAAATAGTTTCGTCAAGAAAATCGTGCTACATCAATTCACCCAAAATTTATTCTAAGTCCAAAAATCCTTGTAAGGGCACTAGAAGTGTCATAAGCACTTACTATACTGTCAAAACTTTTGAAATGGTCATTTTAGTGCAACATTGGAAGAAAAATGGTCATTTAAGTGCCTTTGGCAACAAGTTCTGGCAAAAAACCTTACGTAACTTTTTTAATTAAATGATATTTTACGTGATTTTTTTTAAAGAAAAGAAAGTCCAATGTACATGATAAGGTAGCCCTTCATGACCAAACGACGCCGCTCGCTTCAAAGTTTAAATCCCCCCCTCTCTCATTTGCTCTCATGCTGTTCTCCTAAAGCAATGAAACCGACCCCAAAGGGACTATAATCACCGAGAAATCCAGTTAATGAATCAGTAACTCACTTAGAGCAGGAAACTAAATCCACAATATTTGATAATATTACCCCGTGATCGTAGTCTTAAGTAGAAGTTCCAAAAAATCCAACTTCACCAGGAAAATGTTGAGAATCGTGCAAAAGATTGCTTTGGCCATTACTAGACCTGTTAAACGGGTGGGTCGGATCGGGTTTAGGTCGGGTCATAAATGGTCCGACTCAAATTGACCCATTAACCCGTTTATGACTTATTTATTCATAGTGTAAATATCCCGACTCATACCCGACCTGACGCATGCCCAACCCATACCCGACCCGACCCATATTGTTAAAACACTTTTATATTTAACCGAATCTAGAAATACTTGTTTCTTATGATTTTTTTTAAAATTATACTGCTAAAATATTTTATGCAATACAAAGTTAGTGAAAAAATTTTATAATTTTTTTTTAAAATTGAGGTTCTGTTTGTTTTACGAAAAATGCGACATTTCTAGAAAATATTTTCCATAAAGTCATTATCCAAGAAAATAAAAAATTTCTAACGTTTGGCTGAAACCTGAAAATAAACTAGAAAATATTTTTCGATATTTGGTATATAAAATCTGATTTGATTTTACTTTGTGCATTCATTTTAATAATATTAATATATTTTTATTTTTTAAATCAAAATTTTAATTATTTTTTATTTTTCCTTTATTTTTGGCCGATCGCCGGCCGCTGTGGCCGGTGACCGACCACAGGCGAGGCTCCAGCTCGCCTGATTTCGATGAGCCGAGCCTTGCCAACCTCGAGCGAGGCTCCACCTCGCCAGAACCGGTGAGGTCGAGCTCGCCCGAGGCCGACGAGCTCGAGTCTCGCCAGCCTCGGGTGAGGCTCCACCTTGCCAGATCGGCGACGTTGGAGCCTCGCCACAGGTCGACGAGGCCTCGGCCTTGCCAGGATCGGGCGAGCCTCGAGGTTGCCGGAATCGGGCGAGCTCGAGGCTCGCCAGATCGACGAGGCTCGAGCCTCGCCCGCCCGAGGTCAGCGACCTCAAGCTTCGCCGCCCTTTGGCAAGGTCGTCCCGCCCCGGTGGCCGATCGCCATGGCCGGCCAAAATAAAAAAAAAAGAAAAAGAAAGAAGAGAAAAGAAAAAAACAAAAAAACAAAAGAATTAGAGAAGAAATAAAAGTAATTAAATTTCGATTTTTTTAAACATTTTTATAAAGAGAGAGAGTGTGTGTGGATGAGTCTAGTAGGTGGGTTGAACATTAGTTTCAAACTCAACTCATTTAGACCAATTTATCTTTAAGCTTTAAAACTTAAAACCCATTTAAAATTGATTCTTTAAAATTAAAGTGACCCATATATGATCCATTTATTTTTATATGGGTCATATATGGGTTTAAGTCCCATTTTGACACCTTTAGCCATCACTACTCATCTTACAATTGTCCTCGCCTGTGTTTACATGCGTTGAATACATTGCGCAATTGCTCTGTTGTCAGCGGTACTATATACCTATTTCTCAATATAAGTGACAACAGGGTCATTCGTGAATCGATCGTTTATCGACCTTTACAGTGCTTTCGTTATAATGCTATACCAAAGCGAGCATAGAATGGTCAATGCTTATCCAAAAACAAGTATAACCTTTCGCTCATAGGCAAATTATGGCCTCACAGCGCAATCTTTGGGCCATTGAGCATAATAGACATCAATTTGGTTTTCAATCCACCAGGAAATTTTAAGTTGTCTACTTGACGACAAGTGTCCACATCCAAAGCTGAGATCCATAATGCACGAATACTCAAAATGATGTGATTTTTTAAAGTATTTGAAAATCAAATTGAAGTTTTATTTCAGGTTTGCCTCAATATCAAGGGAGCAGGGTTGAAGGATTGAAAATTAGGGATTGAAAATTAGGGCTTAAGTTTTTACGTGTAAAAACCCGAAAGTCACCTAATAAGCTTATTAATTTATTTAATATCTTCATGGATAATGGTCCGTCTATCCCATGCTGACATCAACTATGAGAAGCTTAGTGTGAAAAGGGTTTCCTCGTTGATCTATCAATTTTTATTTGCTTTGAATTTCGTCAATCAGCCAACCTTTGGCTTTTATCTTCTTCTTTTTTTCCCCAATCAATCACCCATGCCACAAATTCTAATCCATTCATCACCATCAACGATCGCATTCTTTATTTAGGAGAGATAATCTTAAACTCAAACAGATATACGATTTTTTGACGCAAATAAAATTTCTTATTCATAGTCACAGAGACTTTCTCATAATACAAATATAAGTAAACATCTCACACATGTAACATTACTCATATGTATTCTCCTGCTTGCCATTTCCTTAGTTTCTTCTTGGGCTACTAACAATGACCAATTGAACTCCGGCAGGTACTACAATTCTAACACGAAATGCGTATTGGCAACCGTACGTGGCAGAATTGGGGGCACTCTTCCTCCAAGCAGACGATGGTAGAACAAGCACATGAAAACGAATGCTAGAATCTTTTGCTTTAGCAGAAGAATGACTTTCTGAACGAAACCACATAAGTGAGCTGCAAAGAGCAATATCAGCAACGGTAAATAGAGGAGAAAGAAGGGGAGGCCCGAGAACAACAACAATGTAGGCAAAGCAATGGAAAGGGAAAAAGAAAGGATTACAAGGAGGCGAAAGATGCGAGCACCGCAAGCAGTAGTAAAGGCCGGTAGATGAGCAACAAGTGGAAGGGATAAGGAGCAATAGAGAAAGAGAGCGAAGATGGAGAAGAAGATGATGATGGGGTGGGTTTCAAATGGAGAATTGGGCCTCCCTTGGAACTTCACCGTAACGAAATTGAGCAGAGTCGGAAGGATGAGGGCAAGTACGGCTTGCATATTTCTCCAATGATCATGATCGATATGAGGCATTTTTTGATTCGTATATGTTGGGAGAAAGAGGAAGAGGATAAGGAGCAGCAGCAGAGCGAAAGTTAGAGGAAGAGGAAGAGAAAGAAGTGCAATAGCAGTGCAATTGTTGAGAGGGGAGCAAAGTCAATTTATAATGAGTCTGTCTTGTATTCATTCCGCAAGCCCCTTTGTGCACTGTTCATTCCTGAATCCGTTTTTTGCACAGTTCATTCCTTTTTGCACTTTTTGAAGTCGCTTTCGCACTGTTCATTCCGGAAGTAGAGAGGAGGAAAACCAATTTTGAAAATTGCATGGATAGCACAAATCTTTTTGCCAATTGCAAAAGACGCCCCCCACCCCCCTGCATGACGAGCCTTAATGAGAAACTAAATCATCATTCTCCATCAAAACTCCATCGAAGGGATGCTAGTTTCGCATTGTGATCACAGCAAACTGGTCAGATCAGCTAACAAGTTCTCCATTCCCGAGGCTTTTGATTGAACTCGCTGCTAGGACGCTGTGAGCTCCCGACGAATAACTGCTCGTCGAGACCTCGGATCGGGGTTCAAAGAAAACAACGTGTGAAGTATTGAAACGCGAATTATCTTTAAAATTGTCTTTGTCATCTCTTCGCATGCCTTGGCGATTAGGAACGCCGGTACTGGCCGTGCCACGTGAAACGGCCAGCCGTCCACGCCGGTGAACTTCGGCCAAAACTGACTGGATGGACTTAATTTGTAAAAATGTAAAAAAAGTTTAGGACTCAATTGGCAAAATTGAAATGTTTAGGACCGAATAAATTTAGGATTTTTTTGGATAATTTTTCTTGGTAAAATAATTGCCCAGAGCAATTCCAGAGGGAGAGGATCTCAAAGAGCACCTCTCAAAGTTGATTGTGATCATATCCTACAGGAAGCAATGACCATAGCATCAACTATTTCTGCGGTTCCGGCATGGAGAACCTCCTTCACTTGAGAGATTTTTCGCCCAATTCCTCATACGGGGGCTTTCAAGTAGTGTTCGGGCACACGTATATCATCACCATAATCTCTTCAAATTGGATCATCTCAGTCCTCATCGCGTACGCGACGCCGAGTTCACGCGGCCGCAGATGTTCGATCTCGTGTAATTTAATCGAGCAGACTCCCCTCTTCGTAGTCCTTGAACTATATGTGCAAATAGCAATCTCCGGGCCATGATGTGCTTCGACGAGTCATCTTTGTGCGGGCTTTTGAACATCAAATGGCTTGTGGATACCTAATCTCTCTTAGAATTAGAGATTCATTGATTTATTTGTATATCGAAATTGGGCGAATTGAAGTAACCCTGGCTATTTTTATCTTTCCATGTGGACGCAATGTCGATGGTAGATCTGTTAAATGGGTGGGTTGGGTCAGGTCGGGTCGGATCAGAAATGGTCCTATCCAAATTGACCCATTAACCTAATTAATGATCTATTTATTCATAATACAAATTTATTGATTCACACCCGACCCGATCTGAACCGATTCGTATTGTTAAAGCACTTCCGTATTATTGAAATTAACAACAAAGGAAAGAACATGCCAATATGTAGACTTTAAAAAGTTCTCCGTTGAGAAAATAATAGAAAGGCAAAAGATATACATTTAACGTCGTGGATTATGAAAAGTTAGGAGTGAACATGGATTAAGGGTAGAATTGAGAACCGGACTAGACCTGCGATAGGAACCGGTCCGGTTTCACATTCTCGCAGTTACCGGTTTCAAAAAAGGCGAAATCGGTATCGTGCAGTTCGGTTCCCAATTCCTTAGCAAAACCGAGCCAAGGATCGAAAATTTGGAATCGAATAACCGGGAACCGCGAACCGGATCTACGTTAAAAACCCTAAGTTCTCCTTTTTACTGTCTTTTGACCCTAAGTCCGCCTCTCCTCGTCCTCTCCCCTGTTGGCTGCAAGCAAACGTCTCCTCTCCGGGCAACTCTCCCTCCGGCGACTCGCTCCTCTCCAGCGGCTCGCTCCCTCCGAGAGGTAAAGCTTTGGCAATTTTTTTTGTTGAAGCCGAGCTCTGCTTTGGTACGTAGGGTTTCGCTATACACGGTACGGGTGCGTGTAGATTGTGTAGGGCTTCTTCGGGAAGCCGACATATGTTTCGTGGACAACGTGTTTGAAGAAATGCCCGTTTGACGATTGGGTGTGTGTTCGTGGGGGTCTCGTGACGATTCCGTACCTTGAAGAATCTGGCAGTCGGTGCAAAGACCGAAATTCAAAGACCGACAGATACGGGGTATCCAGGGGTGACTTGCACCAGTAAATGAGCTTAACGACTTGGGTTCATATGTTCAATACTTCTTAAGATTCTACAGTTAAGTGTACCGAAATTCAAGCATCGAGCAGACATGGATCAAGCAAAGAAAATATGTCAATCTCTTTATGAATTTGTTGTATCCCCCTTTATAGTCGTGCTACCCTCAAGCTTTCGAGCAAAAATCAATAGACAGCTGTGAACTTCTGATAAGTAGTACAAAATAATAGGGTTGTCTGGGATGTTACAGTTTGACCCCATATCTTACTAAGGTGATGCTTAGTGAGAATGGCTTTTGCTGTTCTCTTTCCAGCCACTTTGTAGGAAATGGTAACATCTTTAAAGTTGGTCATGCTGTCTGGGATGTTACGACTTTGGTTTTGTAGTACATATTGATTCCCAGATCACTGATTGTTCTTTTGGTACTCTGAACTTGATCTTGAACAGGAAAAATGTCATCGACGCTCTGTGTTGTACGCTGAATGTTTGATTGAATGTTTATGTACGGAAGTTTATTTTACTATTTTATAAATGTTTGATCTCTATTTTGAAATTTCTAATTATATTATTCTATTGTTGTGTATAGGTGAAGTTGATGTATCAAGATAACATGTCAATGGAGGTGGAGGGATATGATGAGACGAGTCCAATCACGGAATTGGAATCGTCAAGCCATGAACGTGAAGAACGGCCATCCGCGAGTGCGACAAACAAGACAAACGAGGTACCTAGTTCTCGTCTTCCTCCTCGTAAGAAGCAATATACATCCGATTGCTGGAATCATTATGCAAGAATCCTAGTTGAGGAGACAAAAAAAGCATATAAAGTAAAATGCATTCATTGTGGGGCCGAGTATGTGTACCGTGTTGGTAACGGTACTTCTGAAATGAGGAAGCACTTGAAAATGTGCAAGAAGTTTCCTCGCAATGTAGATAAGAAGCAAAAATTCTTTGCACCACGTAACGCAGACGTGGCTGGTAACACAAGGGGATTCTTTGCACCACGTAACGCAGACGTGGCTGGTAACACAAGGGGAGATACTAGAACCGGTAGTGTTTTACCGACTTGGACATTTGATCAGGATCGTTGTAGGCACATGCTTGCTCGGTTCATCATAGTTGACAAACAACCTTTTTCCTTGGTTGAGCGTGTTGAATTTCATGAATTTGTCACTGAGTTGCAACCTCTATTCAAACATTTATCCCGATTTACAGTGGCTAAAGATTGCATGAATTTGTATCTCAGTGAAAGAACCTGTTTGAAGACTTACTTTGGTAAGCTTAAGTCTAGGATCGCACTCATGACTAATACATGGAGTTCCATTCAAAATGTGAATTATTTGTCTCACTGCACATTTTATTGATGAAAATTGGAAGTTGCAGAAAAGAATCATCAATTTTGTAGTGATGCATAGTGACAAGGGTAGGGAGATTGGGAAAATGGTGGAGAAATGCATCTTGGAGTGGGAAATAGAAAGAAAGGTGTCCACAATTACCATGGATAATGCTAGTTCAAATGACGATGCAATTGGTTATTTGAAGAAAAACTTTCAAGAGAAAAGTTATTGATCTTAGATGGTAATGTTTTACACATGAGGTGCGCCGCTCCTATATTGAACTTGATCGTGAGAGATGGCTTGACTATGGTAGGTGAATCTATCGCACGTATCCGAAATGTGGTTAGGTATGTGAGGAGTTCTCCAATGAGAGCCAAAGCATTTCAATCTTGCATTGAGAGTGAAAGGATCGCTTACAAGGGTTCGGTTTGTCTTGACATCGCGACTAGATGGAACTCTATTTATCTCATGTTAGACACCGCCATAAAGTTCAGAAAAGCTTTTGAAACGATGGAAGAGGATTATTTATCTTTCGCAAGGGACCTTAACCATGATCTTCCTAGAGATGAAGATTGGGAAAATGCCATTATTCTTTCCAAATTTCTAAAACAGTTCCATGATGCCACCAATCGGATGTCGGGGAGTTCACGTCTTACTTCAAATGATTATTTTGAGGGGATAACTTTTTTGTATAAATATTTAAAAGATGCGGCGGATTCTTCGGATCCTAAATTTGAAGCTATGGGTGTGAAAATGAAAGAGAAATTTGACGAATACTACGGGAGTTTAGATCAAGTGAATATGATGGTGTTGATTGCGGCTGCGTTGGATCCTACAAAAAAGTTGCATTATGTGAGTTTTTGTTATGGACAAATTTGTGATGATGAAACAAAAATTAATGAGATGCATGATAAGGTTAAGAACGCATTGGAGCGTTTGTATGAATTTTATGAGCAATCTTCTCTTGCTTCAAGTGATCGAAATTTTGGTGTCCAAAGTCTGGGTGCTAGTAATAATGGTTCCAATGCCGATGATAATGAAGGTAACAACAAGTATGACATCCAAGCTTGGAGGAAAACCTTTTTGTACTCGATGAAAAAAGAGTACGATGACAACAAATCTGAGCTTGATCGGTATCTTGAAGATGAAAGGGAAGATGCTCTCGATCTTGATCTTTTGATGTGGTGGAAATCTACTGGCTCAAAATATAAAATCCTATCTTTGATGGCTCAAGATGTTTTGTCTATTCCTGTAACTACTGTCACTTCAGAGTCGGCCTTTAGTATATCTGGTCGTGTGCTTGATGGCTTTCGAAGTTCTTTGACTCCTAAAGTTGTAGAAGCTTTGATTTGCACTCAAGATTGGTTAAGAGCCGATCGTGTGCCGATTAATGTTGAAGAGTGCATGGAGAATGCAGAAAAGTTTGAGTTAGGTAAATGATGTTTATATCTTTTTATATTGTAATTCCTTTGTATACTAATGTGTGATTGTTTTATTTAATCTCTTCTTTTCTTTTTTAGATATGGATTGTCTTCATAAGGAGATTATCATCGGTAAATAGAGTTTACGAGTTAAAGTGGAATGAATATATATGGTGAGGTTTTCTAACAATTATTTTACTTTAATTAATTGTAATTTTAATTTAAAACTATTATTAAGTGATTAACTATGTTGTTTCTTTTGTTTTCAGGTGGTTTGAATTTGGAACAATTTTTCATGGATGATTGAGGTCCGAAGTTGTATAATTTAGGTTTTATGTTACGCATTTTGAACTTTTTAATGTTTCATTTTATTTTTCGTGTTCATCTTTTATGGATTGTTGCTATTGACAAATATGGATTTTTGTTGTTGTGTTTACTTTCATTTTGTTTAACTAAATATGAAACGAAGTCAACAATGATCAATGCATTGGGCGAGGGGAACCAAAAAATGGGAAGGTACATCAGCACAGGATCGTGCTGCTGACCTTAAATCCATGTTTCTGCAGATCAACACTATAGGTGACAATATCTATATCAGGGCCATCCTTGCAGGCAACAACTGTATAGATTAAGGCATGAGAAGAAGAAGAAGAAGAGACTGCTGATTGAAATGTCGAATGGAAGCTGTTCACTAAAGAGAAGTACAATGACTTTGAAGAGAACCAGATGCTTGTTACTGGCACCTATGAGACAACTGTGAAAAGCATCTCATGGCGGAAGATTGGCAGCCACAGGATCGCTGAGAAACTTAACAATTCTATTATGAGAAAAGGGATGATGCAACACAAAGCTAAAACACGGAAAATCTTCCTCTCCCTTTTGTTACCACCAGGATGCAAGCAAAGGGGGGCAATCAAATTTCGATATTTGTTTTATTTTAGGAGCATTGCCTCGTGGTTCTATTGGGAAATTAGTCGTATTTGCACTGGCACTGCTGGCGGTGTTTTTGACAGTCAATGATTTTGATGAAAAACTCAACAACTCTTAAATCACAGGTTTTTCACAAAGCAGATAGACACATAAGAATTGTGCAAAGAGAGAGAGAGAACATGTTTCTTTGTTGCAATGTCACACCAACATTTGAGTTTTCACTCGCTCATCTCAACCAGCTGAGCTACCATTCTAGAAGAACCAATACGGAGAATCAATATAGGACACAGAAAGTTTAAAGAATTTGAGAAATTATATAAACCATATGATAAAATTTTCAGTTATAAACTGACTTTGCTTTCTTTTTCTTACTTTTATTCAGTTTCTTATCAGAAGGGGCGGTGAACCAACTAGATACCACTGTCGAGAGAGAGACTATTGCAGGAAGATAGAGCAACCTTATCAAGCATTCTTATGTACACTGACCCTTGACAAAGAAAGATTAAAGGATGCAACAGCCTGTCTGATAAGTTTTCTTGCTCCTAAAAAATTTCAAGAGTTCGCAAAAAATAGAGTGATCACATCAATGCCCTCTTTTACAGCTAATATTTTGAGCTCACCTTTCTATCATTTCTTCTTCTCTCTTGACTTTGGCACACAGTTCCATCTGCTTTGTCAAGCAAACAGGGCAATGATGTTTTACCTCATGGAACAGCAGATCAGAAAGACAAATCAAATAGCAGCATCATTCACCGTTTATGTAACTAACTCGCTACATGCTCACTTGGTCCTGATAAAATCCAGTTTTTCGCATAGTAATACAGGACAGTTTATTATTACAGAGGGGGACCTCAACCTGCATTGTGATGATTGGTAGCCAAAAATGGGGAACAAAAAAGACATCCATAAAGAATAGCCAAGCATAATTCAGCCTAATCCAAAACAACCTCGACTTCACATCACATCTGACTTGAGTAGGAAGACTTGTCATAATCAATGCCTTTCAGCAGAAATCTAAAAGAGTTAGCTCCTCTCAGGAGTTTCTTAATCAAGCACTACTACTACAAGGAGAATATGATAAAGTTCCAAACTTGTTCCCGGGGCAATCAATTCAGAAAGATTCAATACCCTACTCAAATTTAACCGAATGGTTTCAGTAACTCTCCTAAAGAGTATCAGCTGAACTTTCTATAGCTGTTTCTAGATGACTGAGGGGTTGACTGAAGGTGTCTTCTAATGTGAATCTTCTTCAAGAGTTTCGTGAATGGAATTGGCAGCATGAAATGTAAACACTTACTTGAATACATAAACAATGTCAATGAAAAGAGAATTTATTAATTAAGGAGTTCGAATTGGAATAACTAATTCACAGATGAAATTCTGACCAATGTTCAGACTTCCTATCTTTTCCAAAACTACAACCTGATTAACAAGTCAAAAAACCAAAACTTAACCTCACTCACTCCATTGCCTCTATGCAGGAACAGCCTCAACAAGTCTCGCAAAGTAAAACTGAGTGGTGATTAGGCCTCTCTTCCTTATTTTCCACCCAACCTTCTGTAATGCTCTCTCGACATCTGCCTCAGCATGCAAATAAGCTCTTGTTGCCTTGGAAGGTCCTGGGAATAACTCCCCTACTCTTTTTAACAGATCATAGTAGAATGTCTTTGGAGCAAAGCTCAGAATCAACCGATTTTCTGCCAGTGAAGCAAGGTGGGCGATCATCCCATCTGCTTTACTCTGCGGGTAGTGTATGAGAACATCCAAACATATCACTGTGTCATATTTCCCCTTCAGGCTCTCTAAATCACTCACTTGGAATTTTGGCATAGTCGCAGGAGGTGATTGGTCATCGTTGGTGATTTGAAGCTGTTCTTTCGCCTGATTGCCAAAAACAATCCCGAGTTAATAACAGCTGCCTTCTAAATGGCGATGAGACAAAAGAGACAAGCTTAATCAATCATGTAGAGTCAATTGAAAGCAGCCCAAGGTTTGAAGTACTGCCATGGAAACATCTGATCATGCACTTGTCACTGTATACACAATTCGCAATCTAGAAGTTTTCTAACAGAAGCAGTGAATGAATGGCAAAGCATGCGCATAGAATTAGTAATCTATCATTCAGGAATCATATGTGCCTGCAATAGCTCTGAGAAAGGCAGTCGACTGAAAATTCACCTGTCTCTCAGCCTCGGAAACCATAGCAGCGGAGATATCACTGGCATACACAACAGCGCCTTCCTTTGCCAGTGGAATAGCGAGGCACCCCGTGCCACACCCGGCATCACAGACGGTGACCCCTCGAAGAGACCCCTCATCAGTCAACATCTTCATCACATTCTCCACAGTCTTGGAGTGCCCAAGCCTTATGTCACGCTGGACTTTATTGACATCATCTGTCTCGCCGTATATCTTCTTCCATCTCTGGAACCCTGAGTTGTTGAAGTACTCCCTAACCACCTCCTTGTCCCCACCGCCCACCTCCTCCGCCTGGAGCTGCCGCCTCCTCTCTGGATCTGTCAACGTGAGCACAGCGGCCAATGCAGCCACCGAGCTGCCACCAATGACGGCGATGGTCGTGCTGTCCACGGAAGCAAAGTCGGCTGCCGCAGTGGACAGGGGTGGAATCGCAAACTGGGTAAATGTCCTCGACCTCGGTATCGCCTTCATGATCTTGATTGGGCTAGCATTCAGCGCAGTCTTGGCGTTGTTTGCATTGCGGTAGCAAATGGGGGATGTTAAGGACACTGAGCAAGCCATTCTGATTATGTACACCCACCGACACTCCGGTGGATGAGGCCCTGAAATGGGTGCCAATCAACAAGACAGAGAGCTTAATTCTCTTGAAAAAACCGTAAGAATCCCACAAGAAAAACACAAAATCAAAGCGCAAGCAGAGAAGGCTCTAGTGGCAAAGCATTGACTATTCTTGAACTAGCTTATGCAGAGCAAGGGCTACATTTTGAGCTACAGGGGGCTCTACAGTACTACGACTCTCGATGATCAAAGAAACAGAAGACCCAGAAAGAGATAAAGAACGCTGCGCGGTACCCAGTTACCAGAATTTGGAGACGAGCAAGATTATGGAAGCACCGGCTTCGATGGAACTGCGCAATTAGCAATTTGAGGAGGTTACACCAATCGAGCAGGAGTGGGAACTCAGGGTGTGCCTCTCAAACCCGCAGAGAGAAGTCTCTTCTTGCGGCCTCTCTCATGGTTCTTCTTGTCTCCGACGAGAGATAATCCGACAGACAGGAGCGGAGCGCGATGCAGGTGGGAGCGAAGCGATGATGGTCGACGAGGGAGATGAAGTGGATAGGGCGCTGACGTGGCCGAGTCATTGGACAAGACATGTTGACGTGGTCGGGTCACCTTCTTCGGTGTTTATACTCATTTTCCCCACTTCTTCGGGAGTCGAGCGTTTTTTTTTTTTTTTTCAGAGAAGGAAAACAAAACAATGTTTTCGGGAAGATCATAATTCATAAGGACAAGAAAGGGAAAAAATAAAAGAAAAACTCGATATGAGGATGCCTTACCTACCAGGCTAACATATGTATAAATACCATTGCAACCCAATGTACTAAGGAAGTGATAAATTACGAGAGAGAGAGAGAGTGAGCGACCGAGCTTAACGAATGAGACAATAATGAAGGCAGCGGCAAGGGTGGCACTCATCTACCGATGATTGCTCAACAATCTTGTCGGCATTTGGGCTCGCCTCAGTCGTCATCTTCAATGCGTGTGCGTGCACAAAGAGGAAGAGAGAGAGAGAGAGAGAGAGAGAGAGAGAGAGAGAGAGAGAGAGAGAGAGAGAGAGAGAGAGAGAGAGAGAGAGAGAGAGAGAGAGAGAGAGATAGGAGCTAGCCTTGCCACGGCTCTAGGTGAGGGCTACAAATTTGAGCTAGGGCCAATGGCGGCCCTTGGCAACCCGGCCTTCATCAGCAAGGGTTGCAACCTCACCGGGCTCACTCACACGTGCATGCTCTACTTGCATTCGTGTAATTCAATTTGGTTTTCAATCCACCAAGGACTGTTAAGCTGTCTACTTGATAACAAGTGTCTGCAGACAAAGCAAAGATACATAATGCATGAACACTCGGTTTTAAAATTAAATTGTGGTTTCAGTTCAAGTTTACCTCCGATATCAAGGGATTTGGGATTGAAGGATCGAAAATTGGGGCTTAAGTTTTCTCGTGTAAAAACCCAAAAGTCACCTAATAAGCTTATCAATCTATCTAATATCTCCATGGATAATGATTCTCCTATCTCATGCTAACATCAATTATGAATAGCTTTGTGTGAAAAGGTTTGCTCCTTGATCTATGAATTTTTATTTGCTTGGAATATCTTCAATCGGCCAAACCTTTGGCTTTTTATCTTCTTTTTTTCCCAATCAATCACCGATAGCACAAATTCTAATGCATTCAACACCATTAGTGATCGCATTCTTTGTTTAGGAGAGATAATCTTAAACTCAAACCGATATACGATTTTTCGACACAAATAAAATTTCTTATTCACAGTCACGGAGACTTTCTTAGAATTCAAATCTAAGTAAACATCTCATACATGTAACGCTCGTTTCTTCTTGGGCTACTAACAATGACCGGTTGAACTCTGGCAGACACTAAAATTCTAACACGAAATGCGTATCGGAAACCGTACGTGGCAGAATTAGGGGAGCTTTTCCTCCAAGTAGTCGACGGCAGAACAGGTGGACGAAAACGAATATTAGAATCTTTTGCTTTACCAGACGAATGAGTTTCTGAACAAGATTGCATAAGCGAGCTGCAAAGAGCAGTATCAGCAACAACAGATAGAGGAGAAAGAAGGGGAGGCCCGGGAACAACAACAACGTAGGCAAAGCAATGGAGAGGGAAAAGGAAAGGATCGTGAGGAGGCGAAATATGCGGGCACCGCAAGCAGTAGTAAAGGCCGGCAGATGAGCAACGAGTGGAAGGGACAAGGAGCAATAGAGAAGGAAAGCGAAGGTGGAGAAAGAACACGGTGACGGAGTGGGTTTCAAATGGAGAATCGGATCTCCCTTGATACTTCACCGAAATGAAGTTGAGCAGAGCCGGAAGGACGAGGGTAAGTACGGCGTGCATGTTCCTCCGATGATCGTGATCAGTGATAGGCATTTTGGGATTCGTGTGTATTTGGAGAAAGAGGAAGAGGAAGAGGAGCAGCAGCGGAGCGATTGCTGAGAAAGGGCGGTAAGTCAATGTATAATGCTGTGTCTTACATGGACTGATTAATTTGCAAGTCCAAAAAAGTTCACGCGGAGGCAACATCCCCAATCCGCATTGACGATCGTGCGGAGGCTTTCGTCGATGCGGATTGCCGTATAAACTTTTTTGGCATTGACGAGTGTGCGGAGGTTCCCCTCTCCGCATTGACGAAAACCTTCGCATAAACTTTTTTGCACTTGTAGTAATCGGTCCGTGTAAGAACTTAAATCGCCGTAACAGCGTCGGTGCATAAACTTTTTGGACTTGTAATAAAACGCATAAGGTGATCCCTGGGCCTAAGACAATCACCTTATGCGCATAATTTTTGGACTTACAAAAATCCGAAAAAATGATTTCTTCAAGAGAATCGTGTTACGTCGATTCATCAAAATTTCATTCTAAGTCGAAAAGTCCCTGTAAAGACGCTAGAAGTGTCGTAAGCGCTCACTTTAGAGTCAAATGAGCAGTCGCTTCAGTGCCACATAGAAGGAAAACGATTACTTAAGTGTGTTCGGCAACAAATTCCAGCAAAAAGTCTACGTAACCTTTATAATAAAATGTTAATTCCTACGTGATTTTTTTTTAAGAAAAAAAAGTTTAATGTAGATACATAGAAGGAAAACGATTACTTAAGTGCGTTCGGCAACAAATTCCAGCAAAAGGTCTACATAACCTTTATAATAAAATGTTAATTCCTACGTGATTTTTTTTAAGAAAAAAAAGTTTAATGTAGACAATGAGGTGGCTCTTCATGCCAAAATGTGGCCGTTCATTTCAAAATTTAAACTCTCTCTCTCTCTCTCTCTCTCTCTCTCTCTCTCTCTCTCTCTCTCTCTCTCTCTCTCTCTCTCTCTCTCTCTCTCTCTCTCTCTCTCCCTCTCGTAGTCCTCCAAAAGCAATGAATCAACCAAAAGGGACTATTTCACCGAGAAATCCATCTCTCTCTCTCTTGTAGTCCTCCAAAAGCAATGAAATCGACCCCAAAGGGACTATCCCACCGAGAAATCCAGTACATGAATAGGTGGCTCACTCCCTCCGCTAGAACAAGAAACTAAATCCGCAGCATTTGATAATATTAACCCATGATCGTACTCTTGGAGAGAAGTTCTAGAAATCCAATTTCACCAAGAAAATGCTAAGAATCATGCGGAAGATTGCTTTGGCCTTGTGCCTGTGCGTTTGCTTGCCCTGCAGATTCACTTCCAAGTCGATCAACTACAACCCATTATGTCCATTAGTGCGAGAGTGCCTCCGACAGAAATACAACTGCCCAAACCAATTGAAACTAAGCCTTTGATGTTGATTATCTAATTTAAAGCTTTACTCAAGCAAGTCCGATGAAAATAGGAGTTGACTCTTCTACCGTTTCCACCAAAAGCCACATGGTAAATCAATTCGGCCCCTTCCATCACATCAAGCATTAAAAGTCATGGCTTTGACTCGAGCTGCATTGAAAGTCTCGGCCCACAATAATAATAACATTCACCATCGTCTTAGCTTTATTGACACGAACTTGAGCCAGTTAGCCCGCTCTTGCTTTTCATTGCAGCAGCTCTTAATTTTTGCCCCAAAATGCTTCGATTTGAACGAGGGTTTGAAGAAGAGGGGAAAATTGGCTCGATTTGTTCCCAATGACTTGGGGCAAACACGCATAGCAACATTGTTTATGGCATTTATGCAGAAATATTGCCATGTCGGATCTCCGGCAAGCCATGTTGGTTAGCAAAAAACGTTAAAATATTACCGCGTCGAATTTCTGGCATCCCAAATCTGCGATTGAAGTGATTAGCCGATAATAGGATTGTTTTTATGTGGGAAAATTGTCCAAAAAGTCAAAAACCTATTGCACTTTTGTCAATTTAATCATTAACCTTTTAATCGTGTCAATTGAGTCCTAAACCTTTTACGTTTTGCCAATTGAGTCTATTTGGCCAATTTTGATGGAAATCGATGATGTGGACGCCGGCTAGACCTGTCAAATGGGCGGGTCGGGTTGGGTTTGGGTCGGGTAATAAATGGTCCGACCCAAATTGACCCATTAACCCGTTTATAACCCATTTATGCGCAATGCAATTTTGTTGACCCATACTCGACCCGACCCATACCCAACCCATACCCGATTAGACCCATATTGCTAAAATACTTTCATATTTAATTAAATATAGGAAAATTCATACCCAAGCTGAAATGAGAGTGCAGAATGAGTGAGTGCAAGATTGAGTGAGGGTAAGAGAAATGCGTTGAGTTTAAATCAGTTGTAAACTCATTTACGACCCATTTGCGACCCATTTATGATCCATTTAACACTAATATAAGACTTCTACCCATTTATGACCCATTTACTAAATATAACTAACCCATTTATGACCCATTTACTAATAAATGGGTTAAGAAATGGGTTTATGACCCATTTTGACAGGTCTAACGCCGGCCATCCTAAGTAGACAATTTTTAATGTTTTTCAGATTTTATTATTTTTTCTTCTTTTCTTTCTTTCTTTTTTTTTCCCAACTGAGGGGCTTGAGGGCCCAACGCCCTCACTTGTGGCCGATGAGGGTTGTGACGCCCTCACCCAGACTAGGTCCTTACCTGTGGCCGAAATGGTCAGCTAACAACCTTATTGCCCAGAGTTGTAACAAAAGCAAAGAAAAGAAAATAAAAGAAAAAAGGAAAAAGAAAAAGAAAAAGAAAAATTAGAAAAGATTATCAAAATATTACAAAAAAATTATTTGCGTTAGCGTCAGCCGTGCCACTTAGGACGGCCGGCGTCCACGTCAACAATTTCCGATCAAAATTGGCTGGATTGGCAAAAAGTGAAAAGGTTTAGATATAATTGACATAATTAAAAGGTTTAGGACTGAATTGGTGATTAGGTTTAGGGTTTTTTGGATAACTTTCCCATTATTTTATCATCCCAAATCATCGAATTTTTTTACTTATTTTTTACCAAAGTTAGATTGAAGTGACCAGACAAAAAGTTTTAGCATTAAAGTGAGCACTGCATGAAACTCATGACAGTTTTACTGCCCTTAACCCCGTAATCACATTTGTTTTGGTTAATCAACATTTCATGATTCTTTTGTGGAAATGATTGTTTTTTTCTATCAAAGTTATGTAAAAGTGACATTTGCTTTGAGTGAATTTACTTTACTTTGTTCTCACATTCATGCTCTCCTCGGAAAAACTCTTGGATGTACCAGAAACATGTGAGTCCAATGCATCTTAATTCTTGAATTAGAAAACCCATCAAAATCAATGGCTCAAATGAATTGGACTCACGTGTATCGAAGTCATTTAGGAAAATTTTTCCTTAGGACTACAAGGCTGGCCAAACTTATGTCCTCTTAGGTATGTAGGGTGATATGCCCACAGTTGCTACGGATTTCCCTCTGTTAAATCTGCCTAAATGGAAAGTAGAAATAAGTAGAACACCCCATAAGACAAGCAAACATTATGAAAATGCTCGATAATGAGTTTGATTTCGTTTGTCTCCATGGCAACAAAAAATATAGCACCAACTTAAGCAAGCATACCCAAAATTCGCACAAACTGTAATGACAAACATGAAACTTTTTGAAGCTGTATCTCGTCTGCAACTTCACAGCATAGTGAACAAACTTTTTGACGATCACTCTCTATTAAAAAAAAGGGAAAATGATAGGATAGTCTTTAAACATTGATTCAATATGCAATCTCATCCTTAGACTTTTAATTTATTTAATATTATCCTTGAACTATTTCTAATGAATTTATGTGGAACTATCGTAATATTTTTAAAGGCCAAAAAGGTAAAAAAGTAATAATAAGATAACATATTATTTTATTGATTTAAGAAATGGGTTGAAATGAAAAGATATTTAACAATTTGGGCATTAGTGTAAGTAAGAAAACTTATGAATAGTATCAAAGGATTGATTTCACTTTGTTATAGGAAGTTAGGGATTAGATAGAGCAAATTGAAAGTTTAGTTCAAGGATTATTTTGAACAAAATAAAAATTCAAAAATGACATATATATTGTGGGGAAAATTACTAAAAAAAATCATAAAACTATTGTATGGATGCTAAATAAGTCTCAAACTTTTCGATTTGGTCAATCTAATCCTAAATATATTGATAATTTTTCAATATAGTCTATTCAGTCAATTTTGGTAAAAAATCGCTAACATAGACACTAGCCATCCTATTTGGCACGTCACATGACACGGCTGACTCTAACGTTGACAATTTTTGTAATTTTTTAAAAATAATTGTTCTGATTTTTTTTTCTTTTTTTCCTTTCTTTTTCTTTCCTTTCTTTTTTCCTTTTCTTTTCTATTTCCATCTGCCAGTCTCTAAGACTTTGGTGATGGCTAGCGACCTTCGTCAGTCATAGGTGAGGGCCGGCACTAGCGAGGGCCAAACCTGGATCGGGTGAGGAGGACACTTGCCAGACACACACGAAGGCAGCCCTCGCCTACACGCCAGCCAACATAGGGAAAATAGGGAAAAAAGAAAAAAAAAAGAAAAAGAAAATAAAAGAAAAAAATTTAAAAAAACTACAAAAATTGTCCATGTTAACGCCAGCTATACCACGTAGAATGGCAGATGCTGACTAGACCACAATGTCAGCGATTTTCCGCAAAACTTAGCTTGAAAATTTTGGCCGAGAGGATTACACTGACAAATCGTTAAAATGTTTGAGATTAAATTGGTCAAATTGAAAGTTTATGGCTGAATTGACATCGCTACATTAGATTTAGGACTTTTCGATAATTTTTCCTTACATAGTGAGCCAAATTTTAATAATTGCAAGTGTCATTTTCCAAAAAAAGAAAAAAATAATAATTGAACATCACTGCAGGAGTAACGTTGATATAACCGTTCTCTATATCTAGGGAAAACTAACCAAAAAGTTATAAACTTATTGTATGGAAGCTAATTCAGTCCAAAATTTTTTAATTTAATTCTAAACTTTTGGACGATCCAATTAGCATCAATTGTCCTATGTGGAGCAAGCGACGCTAACATGGATGATTTTTGCAAGTTTTTAATTTTTTCTTTTTTTCCTTTCCTTTCCTTATTCTTTTTTTTTTTTGCAAAATCATCAACATTAGCACCGGCCCTTCCATGTATTATGGCTAGCGTTCACATCAACAATTTTCAACCCAAAATAGCCTAAAGGAGTGGCGAATTGTCAAAAGTTTGGCCAAATTAAAAAGTTTAAAACTACATTAGCCGCCGTAGAATAAATTTATGACTTTTTGGACAATTATCCCCATATCTAGAAAAATAGAAACATGAAAATTAGGCATCTTTCGCAAGAGTTCTTTTTGGATAACACCATTAATACGTATCAACAATTTCAGGGGATCGTTTATCAACAGCAGGTTAGCAAGATCAGTCATCTTTCTGGTCAAGTTTCAGCTCCTTCCTAGTAATTTCTGCAAAAGAATTAACTAATAATCGAGTTGGAAATCTTGCGCTTTTATAGAAAAAAAGTAGAATCCACCCTTTTCTTAAAAAGAAGAATGGAAAAATGTTTGGACAAAACGGTCGGGTCGTTTTTGGAAAATGAACCGGACGGTCGGGCTCGAAATGAAAAACCGCCGGAGTTTCGCCATTTTTGAGGGCGGCGACAGAGCTTGAATTGGACCGTGGAACAGGCACAGAGCGGAGAGAAAAGAGAAGAAGAAGAAGAAGAAGAAGAAGAAGAAGAAGAAGACAGCGATGAAGAAGCGAAGACGAAGAAGATGACCACGATGACGCCATGGGAACAGCACTCGGCTGTCATCAGCATCCCTCGCTTCGACTACAACGCCCCCTCTTCCCTCCTTCGCCGCTCGCACTCTGGCTTCCTCATCACCAGCACCATCAGTGTACCATCAATCCTTTGCCTTCTTAGTTGTCAATTCGACGATTGGAACTTGGGTTAGTGGCTTTTTGTCTTTTTGTTCCTTTTCTTCCTCTCATCAGATAGGGAGAAGAGCGCCACCAAAGAAGCCATGTGCCACCTTGAAAAGGTTTGATCGCCTTCTTAAAGTTGAACGTTTTAAGCGTGACCGAATTAGATGCTACTGATCAATTCTACATTATGTGTTTGATTGTGGTTCATTTATGCTTGGACCTTAAAAGTGAAGAATTGGGACTCCTTTGAGTAAGTGTTATTGCTTTGATGAGTGATATCCTGATCATAGGCTGGTTCATGTGGAAGTTATTTGAAATAGCTCAATCAAATGGGGCTTCCTTTACCTACTTAGGATAATGGAATTTCGTCGTCCTTAGCATTGTTATGGATGCTTTTGCGGTATTGTGGGACATTTGCTGCTAGGGAGAGTACCAACGTGGGGGTGGCTGATGCTAAGTTAACTGCTAAAAGAGAAGGAAAGTGTGTCCTGAGGAATTGGATCAGGTCGGTGCCAATGGTGCCGAGTGTGGGCATTCAACCAATGAGTATTGGAACGAGGATGATACTCTTCTGGTCAAAACCCCATTACTATTTACTTATATGTCTGCAAAACTTAGTCTAACTCACCCCAACTTTGCTATTCAACTGAAAGCAGGTAAGCTTTCAGATGATGTATCTTCCCAAACAAAGGAAGACACGTGTGCGAATCATTTTCCAGCTCTTTCATTAGTTTAGTTGACAGTGAGCGGTTTGCTTCTCTTTACATTCCCCCACGAGGATTCGGCCGACGCCATTCAAATTGTCTCATATTATCGATTCCCAGGGATCTGGAAATTCAAGTTCCCCAAAGGGAGTCTTTCCTTTTCTCCCCTGACATTAGACACTAAAACGGCTCCCTAATTGATTTCAGGCATTTCCTACCCTGGCTTGTTATTTTAGGATTGGGTAATGTGCTAGGAGTCACTATTGATGCATAAACCTTCTTGCACCGTATGTGACAGAACATTTTGGCATTGGTGGATGAGTACTCTAAATTGAAAGTTAAAGGAAAGAAAAAACAGATGTGCAACTAAGCCTCAATGACGCATATCTGGATTACTTGATCAGCTTAAAATTCTACTACGGTATATTTGGATTGCTGCATAGTATGCTTTTGAATTTAACTTTCAATATTTTGGTGACTTTTTTCAAATAAATGCCCATAATCACTAGAAATTTATATACGTTAACATTTAAAGTCGATTAAAATCTTATTTTTATAAATTAGAGGCCATCTAATAGCCCATCAGCTCACCTACAATTGCAGTTAAGCATGCATTGCTAATACTGCGAATGTGCATTCTGGCTAGCATGGAAGGACGATGATGAAACCATTTTTCTTGAAGGAGACATCTTTGCTGACCCTTTTCCTCAGAAACAAAAAAAAAGAAAAGGGAAGGGAAGGTTTTCAGTAGATCTTTGGCTGTGGAATAAGCACCTTGAATTTTCTCCATTCTGGGAACTCTAGCTTGTAGACTAACTTCTTATTTATTCTTTGCTAGCATTTGATTTGACTGACCACTGTTTTGCAAATTGCGAGTCGGTTTTTCTGGTGCAGTTGCCATCATCGAATTTTTCCTATTTGAGCTACATGCAGTTTAAACGAGCCAGACCTAAGGACTGTTGTTCAAAAAGCTTGTTCTTAAGTTTATAGAGGATAACACAAGCAGACTTGCACAACCGATAAAGGTACCGTATCACAAGAAGATCAAGTTATCTACTGATATCTTCAGGCGCTTCGCCCTTCTGTCTTCTCTTTCTGTGTGGCGCTTTGGGGATTGTATTTCTTAATTCTGTTTCAACAGTTGCTTCTTACCCTGCTGCAGGGAGTCTCTTCCTTTCCCTTCAATTGAATCAGAGCTGTTACAATCTTGTTATGCATCCTTACTAATTGGTCTATCTTGTGACTTTGTATGCTCAAAGGGGCACGACTCACGATTGGTGAGATGTCTTTAAACACCGAATAAGAGAATTCGACAGTGCCTTCAAAGAGAGACAAGTGCAAAATCGCATAAGAACTCGATTAATGTGGCTCACGTTGACGACACGCATGCGTATATACGATCGTCAATCGAAAGAAAGAATTTGATGCGGTTGTTTGGATGCTGCTGAGGAATAGAAAGAAGGCAGAGACGAATTCGGTCGTCCAATGGTATTCATTAACATCGTTTTCGTGTTCCATCGTTTCTCAGCAGCCACGGATGGATCGAAAACTCATATAAATGCCTTGAAAAAGAGTAAAGCGACATCAATTCGAAAGCAGATAATCACCTGCAGAAAAAGAGAGAGCTCGACAATGGCCACACCTAAAAGTGAAAGCCTACGAAATGGAGCCAAGAAGCGATGTAGTGCGTACAAAAAAATCAACACGAATTGCAGGACCCCGAAGTGATTAAATTAGAGGGTTCCAAAAATAAATTGGCGGTGATTATCTTTGACGGGTTCATATCCAGGATCGGAGCCTTGACCATTTGCCAGTGGGGGCAATAATGAAATAAACAGACAAAAGATTAGAAACGTAAATCAATTCTCTTCTCATTCAAAAGGTGACATTAGTACATTACTATACATTTGCGACCTATGCTACATAAAAAAGGAGCATAAAATGGCCAAATACAATCCGAAAACTAGTATGACCTTTCGGTCATACACAAATTATGGCCTCACAGCGCAATCTTTGGCCCGCTGGACATAATATACACTAATTTGGTGTTCAATCTACCTTTTACTGTTAAGCTGTCTATTTGACAACAAGTGTCCGCATCCAAAGTTAAGGTGCATAATGCACGAACACTGAAAATGATGTCGTTTTTTATTTAAAAATAAATTGGGGTTTCATTTCAAGTTTGCCTCGAATATCAAGGGATTTGGGAGCAAAGGATTGAAAATTGGGACTTAAGTTTTCACATGTAAAAACCCAAAAGTCACCTATTAAGCTTATTCGATTTGTGTAATGTCTCCGGAGATAATGATTTTCTATCTCAAACTAGCATCAACTATGAGTAGCTTTGTGTGAAAAGGTTTACTTCTTGATCGATCAATTTTTATTTGCTTGGAATTTCGTCAATCAGCCAACCTTGGCTTTTATCTTCTTTTTTTCCCCAATCAATCACCGATAGCACGAATTATAATGCATTCAACGCCATCAGCGATCACATTCTTTGTCGAGGAGAGATAACCTTAAACTCAAATCGATGTATGATATTTCAACACAAATAAAATTTATTATTTATTGTCACAGTGACTTTCATAGTATACAAATCTAAATAAACATCTCATACATGTAACCTTTCTCTTATGTTTTCTTTATTTCTTCTTGGGCTACTAACAATGACCGATTGAACTCCGGCAGGAACTACAATTCTAACACGAAATGCGTATCGGCAACTGTACGTGGCAGAATCGGGGGCACTCTTCCTCCAAGCAGACTATGGTACAACAAGCGGACGAAAGCAATTGATACAATCTTTTGCTTTAGCAGACAAATGACTTTCTGAACGAGACCACATAAGTGAGCTGCAAAGAGTAATATCAGCAACGGCAGATAGAGGAGAAAGAAGTGGAGGCCCGGGAACAACAACAATGTAGGCAAAGCAATGGAGAGGGAAAAAGAAAGGATCACAAGGAGGTGAAAGATGCGAGCACCACAAGCAGTAGTCAAGGCCGGTAGATGAGCAACAAGTGGAAGGGATAAGGAGCAATAGAGAAGGAGAGCGAAGATGGAGAAGAAGATGATGATGGGGTGGGTTTCAAATGGAGAATTGGGCCTCCCCTGGTACTTCACCGTAATGAAATTGAGCAGAGTTGGAAGGATGAGGGCAAGTACGGCTTGCATATTTCTCCAATGATCATGATCGATATGAGGCATTTTTTGATTCGTATATGTTGGGAGAAAGAGGAAGAGGAGGAGGAGGAGCAGCAGAGCGAATATTAGAGAAAGAGGAAGAGAACGAAGTGCAATAGCAGCGCAATTGTCGAGAGGGGGAGCAAAGTTAATTTATAATGAGTCTGTCTTACATTGGGGGGTCCTGTCTTACATTGGTTGGTCCAAAAAAGTTTCTGCAGAAACGGTACACAAGTCAACAAGAAGTTCTTGCTACAGTGCGTCCTACTGGAACATAAGTCAACAAAAAGTTCTTGCTACAGTGCGTCATACTGGAACATAAGCCAAAAAAAGTTCTTGCTACAGTGCGCCTACTGGAACATAATCATAAGTCCAAAAAAGTTCTTGCTACAATGCTACCGTAACATAATCACAAGCCCAAAAACGTTCTTGCTACAGCAGCGTAGCAAGAACTTTTGGACTAGCACTGTAGCAAGAACCTTTTTGGATTTATAATAATCAGGAAAAATTTTATTTTGGTACCCAAAGTAGGGATCTTTTCTCGATTTGATACCCAAAGTGAATATAATCTCAAATTGATACCCAAAGTGCCCATTCAATCTCAATTTGGTACCTGAGTGCATCGGTCGGTTAAGTGCTCACCGGCCGACAAGAAATTTACTGTTCCGGCTATCGGAACAGTATTTTTTTTTTACTTTTTAATTTTTTTCTTTCTTTTTTCCTTTTTCTGTTTTTTTTTTCTTTTCCTTTTCATTTTCTTTTTTTTTTCCTCTCTTCCCTTCGCCGGCCATAGCCGTGGCCGGCGGAGGTCGCCGGTGTCGAGTGAGGACGAGGGTTGCCCTCGCCGGATCTTGCGAGGGTCGCCCTCGCCTGTGTCGAGCGAGGGTGGTCCTCACCTAGGCTGGCAGGGGTCGCCCTCACCTACGTCGAGCGAGGGCCGACCCTCGCCGGATCTGGCAAGGGTCGCCCTCATCGACGTTGGGCGACGGTGGCCCTCGCTTGCGTCAGGCGAGGGCGAGGGAGAAGTCGATGAAGATGGTGCTGGACTCACTAGCCTTCATCGCATCGATCTCCGCCGAGTAGTAAGGAGGTCCCCTCAAGTTCGAATCCAGCGTAAAGCTGCACAATGTTGTTCCCTCATCGTGAATCGACAGACGCAAGCAGAGACCGTTTCCGTCGGAAGGGAGCTGGGGATGGGGAAGGGGTTACCTCTTGAGGAAGTCGAGGAAGACATGGACGGCCTTGCGGTCGACGAAGTACGAGTCCATGTCCGCACCGGAACGATGACTTCTCCTTTTGCACAGCGGTTTCCTTCCGAGGGTTTGGAACGGAGGAAGAAGGTCCGGCAAGGGTCGGCCCTCGCCCAACGTCGGCGAGGGCAACCCTCGCTAGATCCGGCGAGGGTCGGTCCTCGCCCGACGCTGGCGACCTCCGCCGGCCACGATGGCCGGCAGAGGGAAGGGAGGAAAAAAAAGAAAAGGAAAAGGAAAAGGAAAAGAAAAAAATAGAAAAAGGAAAAAAGTAAAAAAAATACTGTTCCGGTAGCCGGAACGGTAAATTCTTGCCGGCCGGTGAGCATTTGACCAGCCGGCGAACCCAGGTACCAAATTGAGACTGAATGGGCACTTTGGATACTAATTTGAGACTATGGCCACTTTGAATATCAAATTGAGAAAAGGCCCCTACTTTGTGTACCAAAATAAAATTTTCCCTAATAATCATGATAGTGGTTGTTTCTACAGAAACTTTTTTGGACTTATAATAAGTCCATGTAAGAACTTGATCGCCCCAAAAGCGTCATGCATTTGGACTTATAATCAAATGCGTGAGGCCCCAAGCCTAAGACAATCACATTATGCGTAACTTTTTGGACTTACGAAAATTCAAAATTTGATTTCTTCAAGAAAATCGTGCTACATCAATTCACTCAAAATTCATCATGAGTCCAATAATTCCTGTAAGGACACTAAAAGTGTCATAAGTGCTTGCTTTAGCATCAAAACTTTTCGATCGTTACTTTAGCACCGCATCGGAGGAAAAATGATTACTTAAATACTTTCTGTGACAAATTCCGGCAAAAAGTTTTGCGTAGCTTTTTTAATAAAATGCTAATTCTATTAAATAAATCACGTTTCTATCTAATAAGCTTTTAAAACAGTTGGTAGTGATCCTCCAAACGTATCAGAACAGCCTCCACGTGAAGAGAAGTGTTAAAATATTTAAATAATAAACGACGCCTTCATCTAACAGCTTAAACTTTTAGAATAGTTGATAGTAATTTCATAAAATCTTATAAATTCCTATGTGACTTTAAAAAAAAGAAAGTCCAACATAGACCATCATATGGCCCTTCATGACAAAACGACGCCACTCACATCAAAATTTAAACTCTCTTTAATTCTCTCTCTCTTTTGCTCTTGCGTTGTTCTCCAAAAGCAATGAAACCGACCCCAAAGGGACCATAATCACCGATAAATCCAGTACGTGAATCAGTGACTCACTCACTCCACTAGAGCAGGAAACTAAATCCACAACATTTGATAATATTACCCCATGATCTTATTCTTAAGAAGAAGTTCCAAAAATCCAATTTCACCAAGAAAATGCTAAGAATCGTGCAAAAAAATTGCTTTGGCCATGTGCTTGTGCCTATGCGTGCCCTGGAGAATCACATCCAAGTCGATCAATTACAAGACAACCCATTACGTCCAGTAGTTCGAGAGTTCCTCTTACAGAAATACAACTGCCCAAAGCAATTGAAACTAAGCCTTTGAATGTTGATTATCCAATTAACAGCTTTACTCGAGCAAGTCCTGTGAAAATAGGAATTAACTCTTTTCTCGTTCCCACCAAAAGCCACACGGTAAATCAACTAGCTATTTGGCCCCCTTCCCTCAATACATCAAGCATCAAAAGTTGGGCCTTCGACTCCAGCTGCATCAAAAGTGTGACCCCACAATAGCAGTAATATTCACCTTCGTCTTGATTTTATCAACACGAACTTGAGCCACTTGTCCTCCTCTTGCTCTCAATTTTTGCCCCAAAATGCCTCGACGTGAATTAGAGTTTGAAATTTGACCAAAAAAAAAATAAGGGTTTGAAGACGACGGGAAAATTGGCTCAATTTGTCTCCAATATATTGAGGCAAACACGTGTAGCTACGTTGTTTAGGGCATTTATCTTGAAATACTGTCATATCAGATATCCGGCAAGCCATGCTGATCGGAAAAAATGTTGAAATATTAGCCCGTCGAATTTTCGATATCCCAAATCGGCGATAGTAATTTAGTGATCGTTTTTTTCACCCATTGAAGTGACCCGTGTGAATTTTTAGCAGTAATATGAGTACCGTACAAAAGATATGGCAGTTCTAGTGCCCTTACTCTCATAAATGATTCTTTTACATAAATGATTTTTTGGATTTTTCAGATTTTTGTAAAAATGACATTTGTTTGAGTGAATTTGTTTTACTTTGTTCTCACGTTCACACTCTCCTCATAGATATTCTTGGATGCACTAGGAACATATGAGCCCGCTGCATTTCAGCCCTTAAATCAAGGAACTCTCACATGAATTGGACTCATGTGTACCAAAATTATTTATGAAATTTCCCCTCCGGACTCCAAGGCTGGTCAACCTTGTGTACTCTTAGGTATTGGAGATGATACGGCCACAATTGCTGCGGATTCTTCCCTGTCAAATCTGCTTTTATGGAAAGTAGAAAGAAGTAGAACACCCCATAAGACCAGCAAACATTATTAAAATGCTAGATGAAGAGTTTAATTTCGTTCATCTGCATGACAACATAAAATAAAGCACCTCGTTAAGCAAGCAAACCCCAAATTCGCACAACATAATCTCCTGCTGTAATGACAAACGTGCAACATAGAAGAAATGGAGGGGGAAAAAGACCGTATTCAAAATTGTAGGTCTATCTCATCTACGACTTTACTACGTACATAGTGAGCAAACTATGAAGATCACTCTCTATAAAAAAAGGGAGGGGGGGGGGGCAAAATGACTGAATAGTCTTTAAACATTCACCCAATGTACAAACACATTTTTTAGACTTTTAATTTATTCAATATGCTCTTTGAATTATTACTAAATATTCGATCTAGTTCTTTAACTTTCAATTTCTTCAATTTAGTCCATCAACTTTCCATAAAAAATGTCAAATTAGTCCTTTGATACTATTCTACACCATCGCACAAATTTTTTGAATATAATTTCATTTTAATCAATTTTCTAAATCAACAAAAAAAATGCTATCTTTTGATTTTTTTTTACCTCTTTGGTTTTTATGAATATTATAATATTTCCATTTGAGCATATTTTAGTTTATGGTCTCTGTAATAGTAAAAATAAAACCTCATATAGAGTTATATCGGTTTGATATTTTTGCTATGATGTTGAGGGTAGATTTGGGTCACAAGTACCAATCTGGGATTTTTCATGAGGTAAAAGTTAATTTAGGGTAAATGTGTGACGGGAGTATTAGCTTGGGAATTTTTGGTAAGACAAAACTTAGTTTAGGGTAAATGTGTGATGCAGGTGCCAGTTTGAAATTTTTAATATTATTATCCCTTTTAAGAATAAGTGTTTCGTAAGGATATATAAAATCGATATTAATTTATCTATAGATTATTGCATTTATATTAATCTGAATTTCATTCCTAATTTTAGATAGATAGAATTTTCAAGTTTTTGTGTTTCACATTTTCTTAATTAAATTTTTGAAGTATAAAATGAATATAGCTGGAATATCAACTCAGTACTACTATAAATAATAGTCTATCTTTACTGTTATAAATATCATAACTAAAATAAATTTATGTGGAACTATCGCAATATTTATAAAGACCAAAAAATAAAAAAGGTAATAAAAAATAGCTTCTTTTTTGTTGGTTTTAGAAATGGATTGAAATGAAAAGATATTTCGAAATCTGCAATAGTATAATAATAAAAATTATTAATAGTATCGAATGAATGATTAAACTTTGTTATAGAAAGTTGATGGACAAAATTGAATAAATTGAAAGTTTATAGATTAGATTAAACATTTATGAATAGTTTAAGGCCACATTTAACAAATTAAAAATTCAAAGATGACATTACACATCGGGCCAAAGTTTGAATACTATTACCGTCATATTCCCTTAAAAAAAAAGAATAATCGAACACCCGTGCAATAGGAATGTCGATGTAATCATATTTTACATTCAGAAAGATAGAAACATGAAAATTAGGCAGCTTTCGTGGGAGTTTTTTTTGGTCTATATCTTTTGTGGGAGTTGAGTTGCTGGTATTGCTTAGTGGTTACTATTAATACATATCAAGAAATTCAGTGAAAAGTTTATTGTTTTCTAAAGTCGTCTTTTTGGTCAAGCTTCAGCTCCTTCGTGGTATCTTCTACGAAAGAGTTGTTAATTGAATAAGAAATCTTGTGCTGTTAAAAAAAGAAGAAGAAGGTATAATCCAATCTTTTCTTAAAAAGAAGAATGGAAAAAAATTGTTCGGATGAGACGGTCGGGTCGTTTTTGGAAAACGAACCGGGTGGTCGGGTCGAACTTCAACTCGAAATGAAAATTGCCGGAGTTTCGCCATTTTTGAGGGCGTCTTGAACTGGGCCGTGGAACAGATGTCGCGACCTAAAAAAAAATCGTCAATTTTCCGATCTTAGGCTAATGGATTACTAGATCAATTAAATTAACTAACCTAGCTCGAGTTCTCCCAAACTCTACCAAATCGCAATTTAGGTCCAATTGTGTGCATGCAAATATTTTCAACGGGAGTCGCCACTAATCATTTAGGGTAGGTTGATTAGAAACCTAAATAAAATAGCGGGAGTACTATTTTATTTCTACGAATCAGAAATTATGAATTCGGGGACTTGATTACGCTAGATTCCCTAACGCCCTTCCGGTACCAATTTCGAGAAAAATACTCAGTTTGACAAATTTGAAAAATCCTGACTTAGAGTTCAAAGGTGCAGAAATTTCTTTTTGATTTTTTACTTATTTAAATGAAAGCTAACTTATATGTAATGACGTGCAAAAATTGACATGCGATTAATGCAACCTAACATGCAAACTATATGTCATGCGACGACGTGACCTATTTCTAATGACGGACATATTATTTTTTGTATTTTTTTAATGAAATTCGGAATTAAAAATGCTAATTATCTAAACATGCAATTTTAAACTAAAGAAATTAACCTATTCTAGAGCAATCTTTTTGGTATTTTTTTATCGAAATTCGAAATTAAAATCAAGTAAAAAAAAACCGCTAAATCTTTCGAATTAAGTTTCGATCTGAAGCCTGACAGATCGATCCTAAAATTCGAAATACCCGCTATGGAAATAACTCTATCTAAAGCCTGATAGATAGATTTATTTCCACGTGTGCGGTTGCGGATTAGGAAATTTTCCTAATCGATCACATCTTGAAAAAATTTAGTTATCTCAAATATCTTGGATATATTCGAAAGATTTTGAAAATTCTGATTTCTATCCAAATTTGAAAAGTAATAGATATCCAAAATTTCAGAAAAAGGAAATAAAATCCTAATTGGATTAATGCTTATTATCCAAATATGCAAAATTAGAGATCAATAAGCACAAATTAGGCAACCAAATATTCGAATCAAACCGGGATATGATAATTACCTGATTTGCAAATTTCTTTCCAATTTTGAATTTGCAGCGTTTCAGGATTACGACCGGCGGTGCATCAGGAGCGACGGCGCGGCGTCGGGAACGGTGGCGCTTGCGGCGGTGACACGGCGAGGACAGTCGCGGTTTACGGCGGTGACACGCGGCGGCGGTGTCTCCGAAAATTCTAATTTGAACACGTGTAATATTCTGGGAGTCGAACCAGATCACGGCTTCCGGATGAGGCTCGGTGGATGATAGTCTCGGTGTAATGCTCGTTGGACAACCTGCAAAACAAAGAGAAACGAATCGTGGGCTTGCTGAGGACGTTGGGGGAGCTTTGTGGCTGATTGTTGGGATGTTGAAGCTGCTGTTCAAGAATGTTGGGACACCACGGAGGAATGTTGAGGAACTTTGGTACACCGGGGTCTTAAGGAGTTGATGTGCAGATCTGGGCGCATGCCATCAATAGCCGTGGAGGTCGCTGGAGCTGCTAGCCGATCTGAACAGGAGTGCTAGTGGCATGATTCTAAGCTTCTTTTCTTCGTAGATATTGCAAAGAAGAAAGCAAGCTGCCCCTTTTGAATCCCCAATTGTAGATTTGTATTTTGAGATAAAAGAATGGAAGCCCACAAGAATCTCTCGGATGTCTCTCTCTCTTACAAGAATTGTGTCTTCTGAATGTGCCCACCCTCTCTTCTTTTCTGACGCCTTTTTTTCTTTTGTGGCTGTGTGTGTCTCTCTTCTTTGACTTTTCCTTGTGTTTCTTTGAATGGCCCCTCTCTTCACGTTTTCCTCTCAAAATCCTTCTGTAATGGCTCCCCCTCTAACTTTTTTCTCTCTTCCCCCTCTTCGTGAATTGAATGGCCCCTCTCCCTTTTATTTCTTTTTACCGAGACCTCCACCAATCGTCCAATATATTCCCCAGAATATATGCCCCATGCTGACTGTATCTTCAATATCTATGGCCTCGCAGGATTTTTCTTCTCAGAAGTGGTAGGGAATATCCTTCGTGTATATTTTCCTCTTGCACCAAAGATTCCAAGAAAATAATAATCAGCTGATACCTTTCCTCTTTGATATATCGTGACACTCGAGATTTTCAAATTTCCAAAAGATATATCGCCGATTACTTTCCATGGATTAAAAATAGGCAAAATATATCGATTTCGATTATGGGCTTGATTCAATTTAGCTCAAAACCATTTGCTCGAATCCATCCGCCATCGGTCCGATAAATGTGCAAATTATATGGGTCTAATTAACTATGGAATGCTCCTAATATCTATATGCAAATTAAAATTTTTTTTAAAGGGACCGAGATCGATCGCTAATTTTTATGCAATGAATGACTAAATGATGCGTCGAAATTTAGGTGTCAACAACAGATACAGAGCGGAGAGAAAAGAGAAATGGAAGAAGAAGAAGAAGAAGACAACGATGAAGAAGCTACGAAGAAGAAGACGACGATGACGCCATGGGAGCAGCACTCAGCCGCCATCAGCATCCCTCGCTTCGACTACAAGCCTCCCTCTTCCCTCCTTCGACCCTCGCACTCTGGCTTCCTCACACTACAAAAAAACTGTTTTTTTCCGACGAATTTTCCAACGAAAAATTTGGAAAAATTCGTTGGAAAACGAATTTCCAACGAATTTTCCAACGAAAAAAAATTCGTTGGTAATAGGTCGTTGGAAATTTTTCCAACGAAAAATTTCAATTTTCGTTGGAAATTTGCGACGAATTTTATTTCGTTGGAAAATTCGTTGGAAAACTCGTGGCTAAATTCGTTGGAAAAATTACAAAAAAAAAATTTTTGCTCAAAAAATCGTGGAAATTTTTTTCCAACGAAAAATTTTTCGTTGCAAAAATTTTTAAAAAAAATTTTTTGGTAAAAAAATAGTAGAAATTTTTTTTCCAACGAAAAATTTTTCGTTGGAAAAATTTTAAAAAAAAAATTTTGTTCAAAAAATCGTAGAAATTTTTTTTTCCAACGAAAAATTTTGTTCAAAAAATCGTTGGAAAAATTTTTTTAAAAATTTTTTTGGTCGAAAAATCGTGGAAAGTTTTTTTCCAACGAAAAATTTTTCGTTGGAAAATTTTTTGGTCAAAAATTCGTAGAAATTTTTTTTCCAACGAAAAATTTTTCGTTGCAAAAATTTTTAAAATTTTTGGTCGAAAAATCGTGAAAATTGTTTTTCCAACGAAATTTTTTTCGTTGGAAAAATTACAAAATTTTTTTTCGATAAATCGTGGAAATTTTTTTCCAACGAAATTTTTTTTTTCGAATTTTTTTTTCGAATTTTTTTTTGAATTTTTTTTTCGAAATTTTTTTTGAATTCGGGGGCGGCCCATGGTGGCCTCGGGGGCGTTGGGGGCGTCGGGGGCGGCCCTCGATGGCCGCGGCAGCGCCTTTGGGGAGGGAGCTGACGTCGCGGAGGAGGAGGGGGGCGGCGGAGTGTTGGTGTCCATGGCGCCGGACACGGAGACGGAGCTGGAGCCTGAACCGGAGGGGGCGCAGCGGGGGAGGAGGCGGAGACAGGCGGAGACAGAGGGAGAAGGAGAAGGGGCACAGCGTCTTGCTGTGCGAAGGAGGAGGGGGAGACAGCGTAAAAGAGAGAGAAGGAGGAGGGGGAGGAACCGCCGCTGCCGGCATATTCGTCGCCGCCCTCGCGGTCCTCGCACGGACCGGGGAAGATCTCGTCGAGGGATCGGTGCAGGATGACGAAGTCGTCGAACTCGAGGCCAGGGGAGCCGGGCTTCATGAAGGAGCGGACGGCGGAGTCGACCTCGGCGGGGCCGGCGTCGAGGCCGAGGGAGTTGAGGGCGTGGCCGAGCTCGCCGGCGGTGATGACCCCGTCCCCGTTCTTGTCGAAGAGGTCGAAGATGCGGCGGAGGCGGAACGAGGCCGACTTCTTGCTCAGGCTCCTCTCGCACGCCATCGCCGGAGGCGGAGGAGGAGGAGGAGGAGACGGCGGCGACCCGGGGCCTCGGGGGGCGGCAGGGCGGGGTTCTTCTCCTTGTGTTAGAGAGAGAAAACGCCTAGAGAGAGGGGGGGAGCTGCGTGTGTGCGTGTGGGGGCAAGTCGAGTCTCCATTCCTCCATCTTCTCGTAGTCAGCTTTTGTGTACCTTGGGTGGTGAACAGGCATTTGGAACTTCGTTGCAGATGCAGGCCCTTCTGCTCTGTCCTTGCTGTCGGCCTTCCCGCGTTAAAAATCAAATTTTTTCGTGTGTGCGCGCCATCTCCTTGCGTTAAAAATCAATTTTTTTTAAATCGTTGGAAAATTCGTTGGAAATTTCCAACGAATTTTCCAACGAAAATTGTACACTATAAAAAAATTGCCGGAAAATTGAAATTCGTTGGAAAATTCGTTGGAAATTTCCAAAGAATTTTCCAACGAATATAAAAAAATGCCAAATAAAATTAATATTTTTTAAATCGTTGGAAAATTCGTTGGAAATTTCCAACGAAAAAAAATTCGTTGGAAATTTCCAACGAATTTTCCAACGAAAATTGTACACTATGAAAAAATTGCCGGAAAATTGAAATTCGTTGGAAAATTCGTTGGAAATTTCCAACGAATTTTCCAACGAATATAAAAAATGCCAAATAAAATTAATATTTTTTAAATCGTTGGAAAATTCGTTGGAAATTTCCAACGAAAAATATTTCGTTGGAAATTTCCAACGAATTTTCCAACGAAAATTGTACACTATGAAAAAATTTCCGGAAAATTGAAATTCGTTGGAAAATTCGTTGGAAATTTCCAACGAATTTTCCAACGAAAATTGTACACTATGAAAAAATTGCCGGTAAATTGAAATTCGTTGGAAATTTCGTTGGAAATTTCCAACGAATTTTCCAACGAATATAAAAAATGCCAAATAAAATTAATATTTTTTAAATCGTTGGAAAATTCGTTGGAAATTTCCAACGAAAAATATTTCGTTGGAAATTTCCAACGAATTTTCCAACGAAAATTGTACACTATGAAAAAATTTCCGGAAAATTGAAATTCGTTGGAAAATTCGTTGGAAATTTCCAACGAATTTTCCAACGAATATAAAAAATGTGGAATAAAAATGAATTTTTTTAAATTGTTGGAAAATTCGTTGGAAATTTCCAACGAAAAAAAATTCGTTGGAAATTTCCAACGAATTTTCCAACGAAAATTGTACACTATGAAAAAATTGCCGGAAAATTGAAATTCGTTGGAAAATTCGTTGGAAATTTCCAACGAATTTTCCAACGAATATAAAAAATGCCAAATAAAATTAATATTTTTTAAATCGTTGGAAAATTCGTTGGAAATTTCCAACGAAAAATATTTCGTTGGAAATTTCCAACGAATTTTCCAACGAAAATTGTACACTATGAAAAAATTTCCGGAAAATTGAAATTCGTTGGAAAATTCGTTGGAAATTTCCAACGAATTTTCCAACGAAAATTGTACACTATGAAAAAATTGCCGGTAAATTGAAATTCGTTGGAAATTTCGTTGGAAATTTCCAACGAATTTTCCAACGAATATAAAAAATGCCAAATAAAATTAATAATTTTTAAATAGTTGGAAAATAAGTTATTAATATGATAAAATGAGTATCAATAATAATTCCAAAAGAAATATTTTTTTTAAATTTGATGAATATGTGAATAGAACTAATAAGATATTTGAAGGAAAAGAAACATGATTAAGTAAAAAGGAAAAAAAGGCATCGATAAAAAAAACGTCAAGTGATAAATATTAGATACCCATTATATACTTTTAAATGATTATATTGATCAATAAAAAGTTGTTAAAAAAATCACCATTTCAGTTAATCATTTTCTTTTATGAATCGAGGGCATAATTTCCTTTTATAAATTTTTTTAATACTTGTACTAGTCAGTCACATTTTACTTTACTTAACCCTTTAAATATACATAATAAGTCACCAATTTCCGTGATTTTATCTGTTGTTGTTGAGGCATTTTCCCTTTTTAATTTAATTTTTTAATTCTTTTTCTTAATAATATCTTACTTAATTTATGAAAGTGGCTATAATCATCAAATTTTATTGAAGTTTTATTGGTTATGTTATTTATATTAATTAATTTCTATTGTGAGCATTTTAGTTCATTTAATTTTCTCCCATTTTCTATATATTTTTTTATTTTCTACAGCAATTAAGAGTAAAAGAGAGATTTTCTCTAAAAAATGATATGAAAATTTACTTTTACCTTTTAATAGTCGAGGGCATTGCACATATTAACTGAAAAAACAAAAAATAACATAGGGCTAAATGCTGTGATAAATTGAAAGTTCAGGGAGGTATTATTGTTGAAAGTTTGGGCCCCAAAGTTGAGCGGATTTTGCGTAAAGTTCCTAAATTTTGAGAGGATTAGCGGATGTGTTTCTCTTCATTTTTGATTGATATGGAACTTTTTCCAATTAAATCTTCAATAGGTGGATTACAAATACGAGCATCATCCACATACAAACTTAACTAAAAACGTGTGGATAATATCTGTGTTTGTAAACCATTATTCCCCAAAATTTGCCAATGTAGTACTGGACTCCGCAAGAAGTGAGAATCGAGCCAAACAAACTTGTAATTGGCAAATTAGGCTACACCATAGTCCTTGTACTTTGGTAGAAGTTAAGTGCCAAAATGATTTACCAAATCAATTGTTTTAATGATGTTATAGTAACCATGGCATGTTTAATCACAAGTTCAACTTCCACTCGGCTCAAATTCTTTAAATCGTTGGAAAATAAAATTAATATTTTTTAAATCGTTGGAAAATAAGTTATTAATATGATAAAATGAGTATTAATAATAATTCCAAAAAAAATTAATATTTTTTAAATCGTTGGAAAATTCGTTGGAAATTTCCAACGAATTTTCCAACGAAAATTGTACACTATGAAAAAATTGCCGGAAAATTGAAATTCGTTGGAAAATTCGTTGGAAATTTCCAACGAATTTTCCAACGAATATAAAAAATGTGGAATAAAAATGAATTTTTTTTAAATTGTTGGAAAATTCGTTGGAAATTTCCAACGAAAAAAAAATTCGTTGGAAATTTTCTAATGACCTAATTCTAATGACATGCACATGTTATTTTTTGATTTTCTAAAAATTAACTACCCAAGGTAAAATGTTATCTTACTCAAACCAGGGAATAATTTAAATTAAATCATATTTTATTCAAAAACTTATCCTAACTAGATAAATATTATCCGAACATGCAATCTAATCTTGTAAAACTATACTAATCTAAATTATATTCTAAAAATGCAATCTTAATCTAATTAGGAAACTATCCTATCCATTATGTAATTCAATCTTTTTGGTATTTTATATAGAAATTCTAAATCAATAATTAATGAAAATTAATTACAAAAAGCAAGATATTATCTAATTCAAATTAGGAAATAAACTAGGCTAAATCCTATTTTAATTAGAAACCAAACTTGAACTTCTAGATAATATCTAACATGCAATGTTATTTGAAATCCACATAACCTATCATGCAATCTTATCTAAACATGTAATCTTTTTTGTATTTTATAGATAAGGAAACAATCAAACAAGATGAACATCCAATTTCACAAGATAAGCATCAAATCAAATGAGATTAGCAAAGAATATCCATCCAATCTAAATTTGGTAGCGAATAAAATTGGTAACTTGATCTTAGGGCTTAAATATCAAAATTACCAATTTTCCGTCCATCACAAGGCTTAGAGATTTGAATTACTAATTGCAAATTAGGAAAGTTTCCCAATTGGATATCACTACAAAAAAAACGGATTTTTGCCACGAAAATTTTCCAACGAATGCCAAAATTCGTTGGACATTTCCAACGAAAATTTTTTCGTTGGAAAATTCGTTGGAAATTTCCAAAGAAAAAATTTTCGGTCGAAAATTTGTTGGAAATTTCCAACGAAAAATATTTTGTCGCAAAATTCGTTGGTAATTTCCAACGAAAAATTTTTCGTTGGAAATTTCCAACGAATTTTCCAACGATTTAAAAAAATTGATTTTATTTGGCTTTTTTACATTCGTTGGAAAATTCGTTGAAAATTTCCAACGAATTTTCCAACGAATTTCAATTTTCCGGCAATTTTTTCATAGTGGACAATTTTCGTTGGAAATTTCCAACGAAATATTTTTCGTTGGAAATTTCCAACGAATTTTCCAACGATTTAAAAAATATTAATTTTATTCGGCATTTTTTACATTCGTTGGAAAATTCGTTGGAAATTTCCAACGAATTTTCCAACGAATTTCAATTTTCCGGCAATTTTTTCATAGTGTACAATTTTCGTTGGAAAATTCGTTGGAAATTTCCAACGAATTTTTTTTCGTTGGAAATTTCCAACGAATTTTCCAACGATTTAAAAAAATTGATTTTATTCGGCATTTTTTATATTTGTTGGAAAATTCGTTGGAAATTTCCAACGAATTTTCCAACGAATTTCAATTTTCCGGCAATTTTTTCATAGTGTACAATTTTCGTTGGAAAATTCGTTGGAAATTTCCAACGAATTTTCCAACGATTTTAAAAAAATTGATTTTTATTCCACATTTTTTATTTTCGTTGGAAAATTCGTTGGAAATTTCCAACGAATTATTTTTTCGTTGGAAATTTCCAACGAATTTTTTTTTCGTTGGAAATTTCCAACGAAATTTCCAACGAAAATAAAAAATGTGGAATAAAAATCAATTTTTTTAAAATCGTTGGAAAATTCGTTGGAAATTTCCAACGAAAAATATTTCGTTGGAAATTTCCAACGAATTTTCCAACGAAAATTGTACACTATGAAAAAATTGCCGCTAAATTGAAATTCGTTGGAAAATTCGTTGGAAATTTCCAACGAATTTTCCAACGAATATAAAAAATGTGGAATAAATATCAAATTTTTTTAAATCGTTGGAAAATTCGTTGGAAATTTCCAACGAATTTTTTTTTCGTTGGAAATTTCCAACGAATTTTCCAACGGAAATAAAAAATGGGGAATAAAAATCAATTTTTTTAAATCGTTGGAAAATTCGTTGGAAATTTCCAACGAAAAATATTTCGTTGGAAATTTCCAACGAATTTTCCAACGAAAATTGTACATTATGAAAAAATTGCCGGAAAATTGAACTTCGTTGGAAAATTCGTTGGAAATTTCCAACGAATTTTCCAACGAATATAAAAAATGCCGAATAAAATCAATTTTTTTTGAATTGTTGGAAAATTCGTTGGAAATTTCGAACGAAAAATTTTTCGTTGGAAATTACCAACGAATTTTGCGACGAAAAATTTTTCGTTGGAAATTTCCAACGAATTTTCCAACGAAAATTTTTCATTGGAAATTTCCAACGAATTTTCCAACGAAAAAATTTTCGTTGGAAATTTCCAACGAATTTTTCCATTCGTTGGAAAATTTGTCGCAAATTTGCGACGAAAATTTTTCGTTGGAAAATTTTCGTGGCAAAAATCCGTTTTTTTTGTAGTGTCATCACCTGCACCATCAGTGTACCATCTCTCCTTCGCCTTCTTTAGTTGTCAATTCGATGATTGGAACTGGGTTAATGGCTTTTTGTCTTTTTGTTCCTTTTCCTGGCTTTCATCAGAGAGGGAGAAGAGCGCCACCAAAGAAGCCATTTGCCTCCTTGAAAAGGCTTTGATTGCCTTCTTAAAGTTGAACCTCTTAAGCGTGACAATGAGATGCTACTGATTAATTCTACATAATGTGTTTTGATTATGGTTCATTTATGCTTGGAACTTGTCTCCTTTGAGTAAGCGTAATTGCATTGATTACTGATATCCTGATCATAGACTGGTTCATGTGGAAGTAATTTGAAGTAGCTCAATGAGACGAGTCTTACTTTTCCTATTTGGGATAGTGCAATTTCATCGTCCTTAACTTTGTAATGAATGCTTTTGCAGTATTGTGGGGCATTTGCTGCTAGGGGGAGTAATAACCTGGAGGTGGCTGATGCAAATTTAACTGCTAAATAAAGGAAAGTTTGTCCTGCAGAATTGGATCAGGAAGGTGCCAATGGTGGGCATTTAACTCATCAGTATCATAACGAGGATGGTACTCCTGGTCAAAACCCAATCACTACATACTTAAATATCTGCAAAATGTTGTCTAATTGCCTCCAACTTTTCTATTCAACTGGCAGGTAAGCTTTCAGAAGATGTATCTTCTCAAACAGAGGAAGACGTCAGTGCGAATAAATCTCCAGCTCTTTCATTAGTCAAGTTGACAGGGAGTGGTTTGCTTCTCTTTACATTCCCCCATGACACCATTCAAATCGTGTCTGATATTATCGATTCCCTGGGATCTGGGGTTCGAGTTCCCCACAGTGAGTCTCTCTTTTCCTTCCTTGACATTAGACACTGAAATGGCTCCCTAGTTGATAACATGCATTTCCTACCCTGGCTTGTTACTTTAGGATTGGGCAATGTGCTAGGAGTCACTACTGATGCATAAGACCACCTTGCACCGCATGTGACCCAGAAACTTGGCATTGATGGACGAGTCCTCTAAGTTGAAAGTTAAAGGAAAGAAAAAAGCAGATGTGCAACTAAGCCTCCATGAGGCATATATGTTTTACTCGATCAGCTTAAACTCTACCCACTATAGTATAATAGGATTGCTGCATATTTATGCTACTTATGACCGGGGAAGTTATGTGACTTTAACTTTAGATTTTTTGGTGACTCTTTTTAACAATAAATGGTCATGTTCTCTTGAAAAATATATACCTATCATTTAAAGTCACCCCAAAGTTTATTGTAATTTTTATATGTTAAAGGCCAATGCAGCCACCGAGCTGCCACCAATGACGGCAATGGTCGTGCTGTCCACGGAAGCAAAGTCAGCCGCTGCAGTGGACAGGGGTGGAATCGCGAACTGGGTTAATGTTCTCGACCTCGGTGTTGCCTTCATGATCTTGATTGGGCTAGGATTCCGTGCAGTCCTGGCGTTGTTTGCATTGTGGAAGCAAATGGAGAATGTTAAGGACACTGAGTAAGCCATTCTAATTATCCACACCTGCCGACACTCCGGCGAGTAAGCTTAAGATTGCAAGGTTGTCGAATAGGCCCTGAAATGGGTGTAAATTTAACAAGGCAACTTAATTCGCTTAAATACCGTAAGAATCCCACAAGAAAAACACAACATCAGAGAGCAAGCAGAGAAGACTCTAGTGGCAAAAGCAATGACCAATTCTTAAACTAGCTCATGCAGAGCAAAGGCCACATTTTGACCTACAGGGGGCTCTACAGTACTATGACTGTCGATGATCAAAGAAACAGAAGACCCAGGAGAACACTGCGAGAAACCCAGTTCCCAGAATTTGGAGATGAACAAGATTCTGGAAGCACCCACTTCAATGGAACTGCGCAATTAGCAATTTGCGGAGGTTACACCAGCGAGGAGGAGCCGGTCGAGTGGGAGTGGGAACTGAGGGTCTGCCTCTCACACCCGCAGAGAAAAAACTCTTCTTGCGGCCTCTCTCATGGGTCTTCTTGTCTCCTACGAGAGATATCCGACGGACAGGAGCGGAGCGCGATGCAGGTGGGAGCGAAGCGATGATGGTCGACGAGGGAGATGAAGTGGATAGGGCGCTGACGTGGCCGAGTCATTGGACAAGACATGCTGACGTGGTCGGGTCACCTTCTTCGGTGTCGATACTTTTTCTTTTTCGTTTTTTTCCCCTTTTTCGGGACGGAAGTGCCTTCTTTTTTGTTTTTTTTTTCTCCACACGAAAAAACGAATTTTTTCCGGGAAGATCATAACTCGCAAGGGCAAGAAAGAAAACAGGAGAAAAAAGGAAAAAGAAAAAAAATGATCCCATACCATTTGGTCGTCCGAATTTTTTTATTAGATAGGATGAGGTCGGAAACTTACAAGAGACAGAGAGAGCGAGCAGGCTTAACGAAAGAAACAAAGACGGAGGCAATGGCGACAGTGGCACTCAGCTATCGTCGACCGTTCAACAATGTCGCCGGTGTTTGGGCCCGCCCGAGTCGCTGCCTTTACATGCGCGCACAAACGAAAGGCCATGGCGGCAAGGGCTACAAAACTTGAGCCGGGGCTAGTGTGGCGGCGGCCCTTGTCAACCTAGCCTCAACCGGCAAGTGATGAAGGGCAAGGGCCGCGATCTCGCATGGCTCACTCACGCTCGTACACTCTCTTTGCGTAATTCGGTCACGAGATAATAGGTCGAGTATCTAAAAATGTGCACCTTTTTGTCGTGGCAAATTTTTTGGCCCCACTTGGCGATTATCATGAGAAAAGACGCAGTCCTTGACTCGTGACCGTGGAACAAAATTGACATTTTTTAGGTTTTTCATTAACAAGCATCGTTCGCGTGGCTTACTTGTCAACAAACAAACCAACGCATATCGTCCTTTGCGCGATGTTGCGCGCACCCAAAACATCATTGCTTTTCGAGGTTTTCCTAAGCCAAATTTTAATTAGGTTTCGAGAAATAAATTGGCCGTGATTATTTGCAGGATCGGAGCCTCGACAATTCGCCAAAGGGGGCAATGATGAAATGAACAGACAACAAGATTAGAAAAATAAATTAATTCTCTACCCATTAGAAAAGGCGACGTTGCTATTCATTTTACAATTGTCCTCGCTTCTACGTTCATGTGTTGAATACATCGCATAGTTGCTTCAATGCCTATGGTACTAAATACGGATTTTTCCATATACATGAATCAATCATTGTGACCTATGGTGTATCAAATGGAGAATAAAATGGCCATATACTTACTTACCCCAAAGCAAGTATAACCTTTCGCTCATAGAAAAAACTATGGCCTTAGAGCACAATCTTCGGCCCGTCGGACATAATAGACATCGATTTGGGTTTCAATCGACAAAGCACTGTTAATTTATCTACTAGACAACACGTGTCGCATCCAAAGTTGAGGTACACAATGCATGGACACTCAAAACAACGTCGATTTTTTTTAAGGTACTTCAAAACCAAATTGGGGTTTTAAGTTTTCACTTGTAAAAACTCAGAAGTTACCCTTTTAGTTTTATCGATTCATCTAATATCCCCAGTGTGTAAGAACTGATCCTTCTATCTCATACAAACATCAACTACGAGTAGGTTCGTGTAGAAAGGTTTACTCCTTGATTCATCAGTTTTTGTTTGCTTTGAATTTTTTAAATCAACCAACTTTTTGCTTTTATCTTCTTCTTTTTTTCCTTCACAATCAATCATCGATAGCACAAATTCTAATGCATTCAACACCATCAGCGATCACGTTTTTTTATTTGGGAGAGATTCAATTTGGAAACCTTAAACTCAATTCAACGTGCGATAATTCTAACACAAATAAAATCCCTTGTTTATTGTCACGGGGACTTTCTTAGCATACAAGACATAAGTAAACATCTCATACAGGTGGCATTACTCGTACCTTTTTCCCTGCCTACAACTGTTTCCTTTATTTCTTCTTGTGAGGATGACTCGTTGAACTCTGGCAGGTACTACAATTCTAACATGAAATGCATACCGGCAACCCTAAGTGGCAGAAGCGGTGGCACTCTTCCTCCGTGTAGTCGACGGGCGAACAAATTGAGGAATACTGGAATCTTGTGCCTTACCAAATGTATGAGTTTCTGAACAAGACCGCACAAATAAGGTGTAGAGTGCCGTATCAACAATGGTAAATAGAGGAGGAAGGATAGGCCCGGGAACAACAACGATGTAGGCAAAGCAATGGAGAGGGAAAAGGAAATGATTGCGAGGAAGCGAAAGATGCGAGCACCGCAAACAGTATTAAAGGCCAATAGATGAGCGACAAGGGATAAAGAGCAATAGAGAAGGAGAGCAAAGATAGAGAAGAACGTGGTGATGGGGTGGGTTTCAAATGGAGAGTTGGGCCTTCCTTGGTACTTCACGGTAATGAAGTTGAGCAGAGCTGGAATGATGATGCTAAGTATGGCATACATGTTCCTCCATTGATGGTGACCAAGATTAGACATTTTTGGATTTGTACAAATGTGGAGAAAGAGGAAGTGGATGAGGAGCAACAGCAGAGCGAATGTTGAGAAGAGCAAGAGATTGAGGTGCGATCAATTTATACATGAACAGATTGTATACGCACTTGATTCACAAAAGAAAATGTAATTCTTTTTTTTTTTTGCTAAGTAAAGAAAAAAAAATTGTGAGTCATTTGGCACTTGACAGGGACTTCTGTCGACATCGACAGAAGTCCCTGTCAAGTGCCAAATGACTTACATTTTCTTTTGTGAATCGAGCGTCAAAGTTCTTTGACAGGGACTTCTAAGTGCACACCGAGAGTCCTGTCAAGTGCTTCAATGACTTGGTGCATCAATATTGTAAACCCAAGAGTACCTGTCCAATTGTGCGTATATATGTCTTTGTGAATCGATACTCTCCACGATTCTTGTGCAGAAATTATTTTTCGATCCTTCAAATTTCTGTAAAAATGACATTTGTTTGGGTGAATTTGCTTCACTCCATTCTCTCATTCACAATCTTTCAGGAGATATTCTTGCGTGGATCAGGAACATATGAGCTCGGTGTATCTCAATTCTAGAAGGGAAATGACACAAATAGTTTTTGAAACTTTGCCTAAATATGCAATGTGATTTCTAAACTTTTAATTGATTCAATGTGGTCCCTAAACTTTAACTTTTAATTGGTTCAATTTAGTCCCTTGACTAGATAATCCAGAGACTTGATTGAATCTAGAGATGTAATAATTTAGAAACTAGATTAAACATTTATCAAAATTGTTGTACCGGAATCATTAAAGAAATTTTCCCTTACTGAACTCAAAGGTCGATAAACTTTTAATGTATGTTCAATTTAGTTACGTCTACCGGAATCATTAAAGAAATTTTCCCTCACTGAACTCAAAGGTCGATAAACTTTTAATACATGTTCAATTTAGTTACATCTACCGGAATCATTAAAGAAGTTTTCCCTTACTGAACTCAAAGGTCGATCAACCTCGTGTCCTCCTTGGATTGTGAGGTGATATGCCCACAATTGCTGCAAATCTGCCTAGATGGTAAGTAGAAAGAACTAGAACAACCCCTAAGACAAGCATGCATTATGAAAATGCTCTGTAATGAATTTGATTTCGTTCCTCAGCATGGCAACATAAAATAAGGCATCTAGTTAAGCAATCGATCCCCAAATTCGCACAACATATTCTCCTACTATAACGACAAACTTGTACCAAAGACGAAATGGAAAATAAGAATAATTCAACACCCCTGCAGTGGGAATGTCAGTATAATTGTTCCCTATATGCAGAAGATGAAACATGAAAATTAGGTGTCTTTCGTGGGAGTTGAGTTGCTGCATATTACTTGCTAGTAATAGATATCAAGAAACTCTGCGTGAATTTTAACAGCACAGATTAGCAAGATCAGTCATCTTTCTTGTCAAGTTTTAGCTCATTCCTAGTATTTTCTATAAAAGAGTTAACTAAAGACTAAGTAATTGAATTACAAATCTTGTGCGTTTATAGAAAAAGGATAACCCAATCTTTCCTAAAGGAAGAATGCAATATATTTGGATAAGACGGACAAGTTGTTTTTGGAAAACGAAGCGGGTGGTGGGGTCGAACTTCAAGAATTTTTCGTTTTCTATAAAAATGAAAACTCACGTGTATTCAAACCATTTAAGAATTTTTCCCCAGCTGGACTCCAAGGCTGGTAAACCTTGTGTCTGTTCGGTGCGGATTCTTCCCTGTTAAATCTGCCTAAATGGAAAAGTAGAAAGGACTAGAACATCCCATGAGACAAGCAAGCATATGCTCAATGATGAGTTTGATTTCCTTCGTCTGCATGGCAAACATGAAATAGACTCTAATAGAGCACCTAGTTAAGCAAGTAAACCCCAAATTCGCCCAACATAATGTCCTATTATAATTACAAGGGAAAAGTGTCAGAAAAGCCCTAAACCATTTGTATCGATACCAATTTATTCCTAAATATTTTTTTGTGCCAATTCAGTTATAAATATTTTGTCTTTATACTAATTCAGTCCTTCCGGCTAATTTTGGTCAAATATTGCTGATGTGGATGTTGATCGACCTATGTGGCAACGCTAGCCGGTCTACGTGGTACCGCCGGCGATGACATAAACAACTTTTAATAATATTTTTGATTTTTTTAATTTTTTTTTCTTTTTCTTCTTTTTTTCCCTTTCTTCTTCCTCCAACCGGTCGCCGAAGGCTCTCCCTCGCCCGTGATGGCGAAGCAAGCCTCATTAGCGGCTAGGCAAGGCATGACCTCGCCGAATCTGGCGAGGTCAGGCCTCACCCATGGCCGACGAGGCTCCAGCCCTCGCGCGAATGGTTGCGAGGCCAGCCTCGCGCAGGTTGGGCGAGGCACGACCTCGTCGAATCTGGCGAGGTTGGGCCTCCTCATGGCTGGCGAGGGTGAGCCTCGCCCAGCCCAATGCGAGGCTCGAGCCCTCGCGTAGGCGAGGGTCGACCTCATCGAGGCCAAATATGCCAAGGCAACGCTCGACGAGGCCGCCATGGCCTTAGTGAGGGCCGGCCTTACCTGGCCTGGCCAGGCGACGGCGACCTTCACCTAAGTGAGGTAGCTCGTCCAGCCAGACTAAATTAGCACAAATGCAATAGGTTTACGACTTTTCTAACACTTTTCCCGTAATTACAAACTTGCAAATAGAAGAAATTGGGGAAGGGGGACCGTATGCATAAATGTAGCTCTATTTCATCTACCTCACTATATATCAAGCAAACTATATGAAGATAACTTCGCATCAAAAAAGGAAAAGTGAAAATGATAGAATAGTCTATAAACTTTGGCTATATGTGTAATGCTATCTTTAAATTTTTAATTTATTCAATATGGTCCTTGAACTATTCCTAAAGATTCAATCTAGTTTATAGACTTTCAATTTTTTTCTATCTAGTCCCTCAACTTTCCATAGCAGAGTCAAATAAGTTCTTCAGTACTCGTTACAAAATTTCTTAATTATATTATTGCCCAAATTTTTGAATATCTTTTCATGTTGATTTATTTCTTAAATCAACAAAAAAATGATATCTTATTATTACATTTTTGTCTTTTTGGTCTTTATAAATATCACGTTAATTTTATATAAGTATATCTTAGCTTATCTGTAATAGTTAAAGTAAAACCTTATGTAGAGTAGTATCAAGTTGATATTCTTGTTATTTTAATTTCCTAATTTACATATTTAACTAGATTTATTAAAAAAAACACGAAACACAAAAGCTTGGACATTTATCCATCTAAAAAATAGGAACAAGATTTAGATGAATATAGGTACAATTATCTATAGATAAACTAATATCAGTTTCAAATATTCTTATGAAAACATTTTTTCTTAAAAGGGATAATATCATTCATAATTTCAAACTGGTACCCACATGACATATCCGAACTAGTTTCCATCTCATAGAAAATCTTAAATTAATGCCTCGTGACACATTTACTTCAAACTAATTTTTATCTCATGAAATATCTCAAATCGGTACCCCTAAACCCAATCCGCCCTCCATGTCATATTAGGAATATCAATCTAATATCACTCAAATTGTGTTTTAAATGAAACTACCGTAATATGTATAAATACTAAAAATATGAAAAAATAATAAAAAGATAGCATTTTTTTGTTGATTTAGGAAATGGATTGAAATTAAAAGATATTCTAAAATTTGGGTAATTGTGTAATAATGAAAACTTTCAAATAGTAACAAAAGGCTGATTTGACTTTGTTTTGAAAAGTATAATGAATAAATTGAACAAATGAAAAGTAGAGGAACTAGATCGAAGATTGAAAAATGTTGAAAGATCACGTCGAACAAATAAAAACTCGAAATTTGGTTAACTAAAGACTAAGTAATCGAATTAGAAATCTTGTGCTTTTATAGAAAAAGCATAATCCTATCTTTTCTCAGAGCAAGAATGGAAAATGTTAAAATAAAACGGTGGAGTCATTTTTGGAAAACGAACCGGGCGGGCGGGTCGAACTTCAACTGAAAATGAAAACCGCGGGAGTTTCATCATTCGTTAGAGCAGAGACAGAGTTTAAAGAGCAGACTCGGAGCAGAGAGAAAAAGAGAAATGGAAGAAGAAGATGAAGAAGAGCGAAGACGAAGAAGATGGAGCAGCGCCCAGCTGTCATCAGCATCCGTCGCTTCGACTACAACACTCCCTCTTCGCTCCATCGCTTTCTTAGTTGTCAATTCGGTGGTTGAAACTTGGGTTCATGCCTTTTCTTTTCCTTGTTTCCTTTTTCCTTTTACTTAGGGAAAAATACCACAAAAAATCTCAAACTATGTTACTTATGATAAATTTATCCTTAACTTTTTTTTGTGACACAAAAAATTCCAAACTATGTCACTTGTGGTAAATTTACCCTGAACCTTTTTTTGTGATACGAAAACCCAAAATTATATCACTTGTGACATATTTACCCCATAATACTTTGTCCCATAAGTATTTTCGTCTTTTTCCTTTTTCTATTTTTTTTTTATTTTCTTCTCTCTCTTCTCCCCGCCGACCATAACGAAGGGAAGCCAGCGAGGGTGATCCTCGCCTGCGTCGAGCGAGGGCTGCCCAACGCCGGATCTGGCAAGGGCGACTTCGCCTGACTTAGGAGAGGGCAGCCCTCGTCAGACCTGGTGAGGGCGACCCTCGTCAAATCCAACGAAGGCAGCCCTCACCGGCTTCCCTCCGCCATGGCCGACAGAGGGAAGAGAGAAGAAAAAATAGAAGGAAAAAAAAAACAGAAAAAGGAAAAAGATAAAAATGTCTATGGGCTAAAGTATTGTGGGGATAAATATGTCACAAGTGATATAATTTGGGGTTTTTCGTATAACAAAAAAAAGTTTAGGGTAAATTTATCATAAGTAGTATAGTTTGAGATTTTTTATGGTATTTTCCCTTTTACTTATATCAAAGACGGAGGAGAGCGCCACTAAAGAAGCCATGTGCCTCCTCGAAAAGGTTTCATTGCCTTCTTGAAGTTGAACCTTTTTGCGTGACTGAACGAGATGCTAGTGATTACAGAATGTGTTTGAGCGAGTGTATGGTTCTTTTGTGGCTTGGAGCTTAAAAGTGAAGAATTGGGTCTCCTTTGCGTAAGTGTAATTGCATTGATTAGTGGTATCCTTATCACTGACTGGCTCATGGGGAAGTAATTTGAAATAGCTCAATCAAATGGGTCTTCCTTTTTCTACTTAGGATTGTGCAATTTCATCGTCCTTAGCATTGGGGTGGATGCTTTTGCAGTGGGAGTAATAACTTGGAGGTGGCTGATGCAAAGTTAACTGCTAGGAGATGGAAAGTATGTCCTGAGGAATTGGATCAGGATGGTGCCGATGGGGCCGAGTGTGGGCATTCAACCGATGAGTATCGGAACGAGGATGGTACTCTTCTGGTCAAAACCCAATTACTACGTGTTGTCTGCAAAACTTAGTCTAACTGCCCCCAACTTTGCCATTCAACTGAAAGCAGGTAAGCTTTCAGGTGATGTATCTTCCCAAACAGAGGAAGACGCGTGCTAATCATTTTCCAGCTCTTTCATTAGTTTAGTTGACAGGGAGTGGTTTGCTTCTCTTTACATTCCCCCAGGAGGATTCAGCCGACGCCATTCAAATTGTCTCATATTATCGATTCCCTGGGATCTGGAAATTCAAGTTCCCCAAAGGGAGTTTTTCCTTTCTCCCTTGACATTAGACACTAAAACGGCTCCCTAATTGATTTCATGCATTTCCTACCCTGGCTTGTCACTTTCGGATTAGGTAATGCGCTAGGAGTCACTACTGATGCGTAAACCTTCTTGCACCGCATGTGAGAGAACATTTTGGCACTGATGGATGAGTACCCTCAGTTAAAAGTTAAAGGAAAGGAAAAAACAGATGGGCAACTAAGCCTCAATGAGGCATATCTGCTTTACTTAATCATCTTAAAATTCTTCTCTGCCCTCTAAAGTATAATGGGACTGCTGCATAGTATGCTTTTGATTTTTACTTTCAATTTTTTTGTGACTTTTTCACATAAATGCCCATAATCACTATATATGATAGCATTTAAAGTCGCTTAAAATATTTTATTTATAAATTGAAGGCCATCTAATAGCCCAGCACACACACCCTACAATTACAGTTAGCCATGCATTGCAAATAATGCAAATGTGCATTCTGGGGGAGAAGAACAGCAGAAATGCAAAAACTTGTGTACAACGCTCACTTTAGTGTCAAAAGTTTCTTTTGGATCACTTTAGTGCCAAAATTTTTGAAAAACGATCACTTAAGTGTCAACTCCGGTCAATTTAGCCGGAAATCCGACGTGACATTTTTTTATTAATTTTTGAAGCCGATGTGGCTAACCGGAGGTTGAGTCAGCATGCTTAGTCAGCATGTACACATCAAAACGACATAGTTTAGCATGTACGCTTGGATATTTTAAATATATTTTTTGAATTTTTTTTTTTTCTTTTTTTTTTCTTTTTCTTTCTTCTTCTTCTTCGGTCACCGCCGGTGACCGGAGGCCGGCCACCGGCCGCCTGGCCTCAGCGACGGCGAGGCCGACCTCGCCGTCGCTGGGTTTGGCGACAGTGAGGCTGGCCTCACCGTCATTGGGTTTGGCAACGACGAGGTCGGCCTCGCCATGGCCGGGCGAGGCTCGACCTCGCCCAGATTTGGCGAGGTAGTGACGGGGAGGCCAGCCTCCGGTCACCGGTAGTGAACCAAAGGTAGAAGAAGAAGAAGAAAGAAAAAGAAAAACGAAAAGAAGGAAAAAAATTTCAGAAAAAATATTTAAAAAATCGAATTATACACGTGGAAATGCCACATAGACCGATTTTTTTAAAAAAAAATTCCAACTCGGTTTAAAATTTTAATTATAAAAGTCACGTATTAATTTGGTCGGAATTTCTTGCCGTTGACACTTAAGTGATCGTTTTTCCTCCAATTTGGCACTTAAGTGAGCCGGCGAAAACTTTTGGTACTAAAGTGAGCGCCGTGTACAAATTTTGGCACTTCTAGTGTTCTTCTCCCTGCATTCTCTGGCTAGCGTGAAAGGACGATGATAAAAACATTTTTCTTGAAGGAGACATCATTGCTGATCCTTTTCTCCAAAGAGAGAGAGAGAGAGAGAGAGAGAGAGAGAGAGAGAGAGAGAGAGAGAGAGAGAGAGAGAGAGAGAGAGAAGGGTAGGTTTTTAGTAGATCTTTGGCTGTGGAATATCAACATTGAATTTTCTCCATTCTTGAAATTGTTGCTTGTAGACTAACTTCTTATTTATTCTTTGCTAGCATTTGATTTAATCTGACCACCGTTTTGCAAATTGCGAGTCGGTTTTTATGGTGCAGTTGGCGTCATCGAATTGTTCCTATCCGAGCTACATGCAGGTTGAAGGAGCCAGACATAGTACTGTTGTTCAAAAGCTTGTTCTCAAGTTTATGAAGGATAACCCAAGTAGACTTGCACAGCCGGTAAAGGTACTGTAACATAAGAAGATCAAGTTATCTACTGATATCTTCAGGCGCTTCCCCTTCTGTCTTTTCTTTATGTGTGGTACTTTGGGGATTGGATTTCCTAATTCTGTTTCAACAGTTGCTTCTTACCCTGTTGCAGGACTTTTCCTCTCCCATCAGTTGAATCAGGGCTGTTACAATCTTGTAATGCATCCTCACAAATGGGTTTATGTTCTGACTCCGAATGCTCAAAAGTGGCACGACTCACGATTGGCAGACCGACTTTAAACGCCGGATAAGGATTTTGACAGTGCCTTAAAAGAGAGACAAGCGCAAAATCGCATAAGAACTCCCTTAATGCGGCTCACATTGACAACACGCATACATATATACGATCTTCAATCGAAAGAAAGAATTCAATGTGGTTGTTTGGATGCTGCTGAGGAATCGAAAGAAGACAGAGATGAATTCGGACGTCCAATGAGATTAATTGACATCGCTTTCGTGGTCCGTTGTTTCTCAGCAGCCGTGGATGGATCGAAAACTGGGATAATTGCCTTGTAAAAGAGTGAAGAGACATCAATTCGAAAGAAGATAATCACCCGCAGAGAAAGAAATAGCTCGGCAATGGCCACAGATAAAAGTGAAAGCCTGAGTGTAGGGAAAACTCAATCCCGATCGAGTCGTTCGAAACATATTCGGAACGAATTCGATTAGTGCGGAAAACGTGCCCGAGAATCAACAAACTTGTATCACCGATCGTACAGGCATATCACACAATGAACATACCCGGTATTGTCACAGATTAAGTGCCACTTTGCGCCTGAATGTTCTTCGATCGTCTTTCGCGTTCGAGTTCGTTCCGAAGAGAAATAGAGAAGATCACGTTCTTGAAAGAGTGTGTTTGCATGTATGAAAGTCACGTTTTTATTCCAAAGGGTGCCTTTCTATTATAAAAGGGAAATAACTACCTCGTGGGCCCTTGTGGCTCACGGGCCGGGTTTGGCCCATCTTGGGCGGTCCACCCATTATATCCTTCATCTCCCACTCGCTCACGATGGGCTAAACACAACTCTCTTCCTTGCAAAGTTCATATTGGCAAATAATCCGTGCGACCAGCATACTACGAGAGCTCGCTGTTATACATCTGTTAGGAATATATAACAGCTCAGATTTGGGCACTATGCAGAGTAGAATTAGTATGCAGTTCCCTAGATCAATCAGTCACATTTTTATCTCTCTTGATCTCTTTTAGTATCTCGTATATTGTATTCACAACTATGATTTACTCAAAATCATAATTGGTCGACCTGTGAATACAAATATAGAATGTGACATCATAAGTTAAATTGATCTTCCTCTTTCCTTAAACCTCTCCATTTCAGTCCAACTTGCTTTTCTAGAAATGCCCCGTTAGACCGAATTATCATGATCATCGGCAACATCCTAAGATAGCAAACACTGAATAGAAATTTTGAGAATAAGTAAGAGTCGTGAGGGCACTTTATTTGAGAAAAACTATTTTCCTCAAGAGTCTCACACGACTTAAAAATTGAGATCATAATTTTGTCAACTCTTATCGGTCGTTTCATGCATACGTAATATGAAATACGTATTACGGTATTATCTCCTTTTCCCATAGAGCGTATGTCTTTACTCTCAATACCGTACAGATGATAGTTTAGACATACTCAATGTCTAACTTGAGTTCACAAATCTACTCTATTCATAAGCATCTATCAGAACTCACATCTGGCATTAAAAACAGGTAAAGTGAAATATATGGGTCATTTCACTTTCGGACATAATAATCTATATGTCCTCATCTTAACATTCTGTTAAGGCGACGTCCATACTTCATTGAGCTCTCAATTATCACCTAGATAACAAGCTTAAAATTGTCTCATCTCTATTCATCACACAGTGAGTAGAGGCGATTACCCGTGTGAGTGGGCTAATCTCTCATCTGTCCGACATACCTTTTTCAATATAATGCACTCAGCATCGACATTCACAAACGTCATACAAACTTATAGGCATTGATAATAACAAACTTCATTAATAGTGAACATTCTGGGAAAAATACAATATACAGTACATCATATTCTACACAGTCCTAGAGATCTCACATGACCATGGAAAACTTCTCTAGGAATCGGCTTCGTCATAGGATCTGCTATCATCCTTTGTGTAGATATGTACTTCACGTTCACTTCCTTTCGTGCAACCATGTCCTTGACATAATTATACTTGATATCTATATGTTTGGTCTTTCCATGGTACTTGGGATCCTTAGTGTACGCTATCGCTGCTTGGCTATCACAATAGACCAATACTGGGTTTGCAGCTTTCTCAGTTACACCTAAGTGATCCAAAAATCTTCTAAGCCAAACAGCTTCTTGTGCCGCTGCTGATAGAGCCACGAACTCGGCTTCCATTGTAGATAAGGCTATGCACTGTTGTTTCTTACTGCTCCAAGATATGGCGCCATTATTCAGTAAGAATACGTATCCAGAAGTAGATTTCCTTTCTTTTAAATCTCCTCCCCAGTCAGCATCTGTATAGCCTTCAAGGTGTAGATCACTTCCTTGATAAGTCAGCGCATAGTCGGCACTTCCCTTTAGATATCTCAGGATTCTTTTGACGGCGATCCAATGTACTTGACCTGGATTGGATTGGTATCTACTTACCATTCCCACTGCATAACAAATATCTGGTCTTGTACACATCATAGCGTACATCAAGCTTCCGACAGCACTAGCATATGGAACTTGTTCCATTTGCTTCTTTTCTTGTGAAGTCTTAGGACACATTCTGTCGCTTAATGCTTCGCCCTTTGCAATAGGAGTATCTATTGATTTACAGTCTTGCATACGAAATCGCTCAAGAATTTTATTCACATACGTTTCTTGTGAAAGAGATAGGGATTTCTTTGAGCGATCTCTTGAAATCTTAACTCCAAGAATGTATGCAGCTTCACCCATATCTTTCATATCAAAATTGGAAGATAACCAATTCTTGACTGTATTAACTAACTCCATACTACTTCCGGCAATTAGTATATCATCAACATATAATGATAAGATCACAAATTGATCTTTGGATCTTTTGATATATACACAATTGTCTTCATTAATCATTTCAAAATCATATGCCATTATTGCATTGTGAAAACGTATATACCATTGTCTCGAAGACTGCTTAAGGCCATATATCGACCTTAATAGTCGACACACTTTGTGCTCATGGCCTTTTGTAACGAAACCAACAGGTTGTTCCATATATATTTCTTCCTCTAATTCTCCATTGAGGAATGCAGTCTTTACATCCATTTGATGTAATTCTAGATCCATACTAGCTACTATTGCCAGAATAAGGCGAATAGAGGTAAATCTAACCACAGGAGAAAAAGTTTCTTCAAAATCAACTCCTTCCTGTTGATTATATCCTTTCGCCACAAGGCGACCCTTATACCTCTCTATTGAGCCATCAGCCTTACGCTTTATTTTGAGAACCCACTTGTTCCCAATGGCTTTGCGTCCTTTTGGAAGGTCAACCAATTCCCAAACTTGGTTTGATCTTAATGACTCCATTTCCTCTTCCATTGCATATATCCATTCTTCCTTATCAGGGCATTTTAGAGCATCATTCACATTCTTCGGCTCATCTTCATCTTGTGGGGCAATCATGAAGGCTTCTCCTTCAATGTCAAAACGTCGACGGGGAATCCTATTACGACTCGACTGTCGTATGGAATGCTGTACTCCTGATTATTCACCACGTTCCATTGCGCTCCCACTCGAATGAGATGATGGTGGTGTCGTCTCTTTAAGTGGTTGCAATTGAGACTGGGTTGCATTCAACTCTCCATTTGTCACAATGCTCCCACTAACTTCACTATCACGATCCACAGATTCGTATAGTGAGTAATTACCACCTACTTCGCCCTTTTTAGGAAACTCATTCTCTAAGAATGTGACATCCCGTGATTCAAATTCAGTTATACTTCCGCTTTCTTGCTCACCTATGAATGCATATCCCTTTGAGTGCTCTGAGTATCTTATAAAAATACTCTTTTTGCCTCTTGGGCCTAATTTTCCATACTTGTGAGAAGACTCACGAGTATAGGCAGCACAACCCCAAGGTTTTAGAAAGCTTAAATCAGGCTTTCTGCCTGTCCATAACTCATATGGAGTAGAAGCAACTGATTTAGAAGGCACACGGTTAAGTATGTAGGCAGCAGTCAACAAAGCATCACCCCAAAAGGTGATGGGCAAGTTAGCATGTGCCATCATTGATCTAACCATTTCCATTAGAGTTCTGTTTCTTCTTTCCGCAACACCATTTTGTTGAGGAGTATATGGAATAGTCAGTTGTCTTTCTATTCCCTTTTCATCACATAAATTTCTGAACTGATCAGACAGATATTCTCGACCTCGATCGGATCTTAATGCTTTTATTTTCTTGTCTAATTGATTTTCCACTAAGCTCATAAATCTTTTAAAGCAATTTAAAGCTTCGGACTTATGAGAAATCAAATCGACATGTCCGAATCGAGTATAATCATCAATGAATGTGATGAAATAAACAGACCCGTGCCTTTCTTTTATATTCATTGGACCACAGATATCAGTATGGATTAACTGCAAAGGAAATTCAGCTCTTGTTCCTTTTCCAAATGGTTTCCGTGTTGTTTTTCCTTCTAGGCAATGCTCGCATATGGGCAAATCAACCTTTTTAATATTTCCCAATAAGCCATCTTTAGCCAATCGATTCATTCTTTGTTGGCCAATATGACCAAGTCTAGCATGCCACACGTTCACATCATTCTCATAAGAATCAGATGATGTAAATAATGAATAACTAACATTAACTTCATAATAGTCAACATCTAGTACAATAAAACCATCTAAGAAATATCCGGAACCATAATAACTTGTTCCTAAACACAAGTTTACACCATTATTATGGAAGTTTACACTAAAACCAAGTCTTACTAAAACTAACACCGAAACTAAGTTCCGACGAATCTCTGGAGCAAATAGCACATCATGTAGGAACAATGTACGTCCACCGCGCATAAGTAGTTGACAGGTGCCAATGCCTCTGACCTCCACTCTTGAATTGTTCCCCACGTATATCCACTTCGTTCCTTGTGGAACTCGTCGGAACTCCACGAAAGCTTCTCTGTCCTTCGCTACATGGTCTGTGGCTCCCGAGTCTACAGTCCACAAAGGATTAGATTCGGTTAGAAACACTGAACTTGACACATAAGTAGCATTTTCATGAATGCTAAGGGTTTCTACCTTCTTCGGCTCGCCACAGTCGCGAGCAAAGTGACCCTTATTGCCACAGTTGAAACATTTCACTCTTGAAATGTTCTTCTTGAAAGGACGCTTTCCTTTCTCCCGTTGGTTGAGCCTCGGCTTCTTCCCTGAAGGACTTGGTCCTTTGCCTTTCCACTTCCTTGACCCAGCAGGGTGCTTCCTCTTGGAGCCCGAAACTCCATGCGAGCTAGAACCAGCAAAATAAATATCAGTTTCTGGCTTAGCCGCCATGAGGCGATCCTCTTCCAGCTCAAGATGCCGCATAGCATCCTCGAAGGTCTTGATACCCTCATTATGGGTCAAATGGATCTTCATGTGCTCCCAGCTTTGAGGCAAGGAGCGGATTACTGCCTGCACCTGTTGTTCGTCAGTGAGTATGTGCCCGGCATCCTTTAGCTCACTGATCATATTCGACATCTGCCTCAAATGTTGTTTCATGGTCTTTCCATGAGACATCTTGTAAGAGTCGAAACGGATAGTGAGTTGTCTCAGTTTGGTCACAGAAGTTCGACCAAATCTTGATGCCAGTGCAGCCCACATTTCTTTAGCACTCTGGAAACGTCCGAACTCTCGCATGATGTCATTGTCCATGCTGCTTAGCAACATAATGCGAGCAAGAGAGTTCTTTCTTTTCCAAACAGTAAAGGCATCTTTATCCCTCTTGTGTTGGGCAGTTGTCCCTTCCTCAGGTTCTTCCATAATCTGGTTAAGAGCTTCGAGTGCCTCTTGCTCTTCCAGCACATATTGGATTTTGAGACTCCAAATCTCATAATTGTCGCCATTCAATTTTTCTCCCTTATTTAGTTCAGCCACTATGTTCTTAGTTGCTGAAGCCATCGTATCTGAACATTTCAGACACATACGCACGAGTTATTAAAGCCTATCTTAATGCTTCATCAGCATCAGGATTACATAAACTAATTATGTTAATGAATAGTTTCACTAAAGGTCTTAGAGTCGAAAGTTCACTATGTTCCCAATCATCGTCTAAAATAACCTAATTTGAAATTACCATTAACATAATCATTTTATGTAATGAAATTGGTTCTTCAAAAGTTATATAAACTTTGAAGAACTTCCCACATAAAACATAACACATAATATGGCAATATAAAATGAACAACATCAAAAATTCATAGCCACATATATATATCATAAAACATTCACAAATGTTTAAGAATATGTTATATCAAACAGAGACATGTACAGAATTGGTTCCAAATTCTAAAAGAACAACATCAAGTGTACCAATCTAACACATAGACAGGAAAGGACTCATAAAATTCCTCAGACAGTTTTATTTTCTTCGGAACATAAATAGAAGCTCCCGGAAAACCCCTAGATCCTGACCATGATTTGCCCCGAGACCCATTCAACGCAAGGGTTGATGTCCTTCTTGCCCCGACTTTTATGTATTCTTGCACAAAATTCTCCACAAGCATCTTATAGCTTGGACCATTTAAGGTTTCTCTAACCTTATCAAGCATTCTTCCCAACTCCTCAGGAATAGTGCACTTTAGGGCTCCGACCATTACATACTCCGGCATTACAAAGCCGTTCCAAATGATATCCTGTATCATTTTGTTGACCTTGATGATATGTGTCATCATATCATCTCTGGCGTCCCATCGATAAAGGGCTAGCTTGATTCTTAGGTTCTCAAGTTTCTTCTTTTGAGCCGCCGTTCTTGGGATTATCGGAGTGCGTCTCAAATGTACCATTGTTCCTGCAACAAATGCAGAACAAAGGATTACTTATAATCCATGATACATTAAGGTGATGAATGCTTATTCATATACATATAAGCTGACACTTGTATTTCAAAAGACTATAGAGAAATACTACAGAAAATGCCAAAAAAATGTACCCCTAAGTACGTGTACATAGGGTTTATCGAGCATTTTCATATCCATAAGTGCCGCAAAAGTGTAATATGAATATACCATAACGTAGAGCATTCCGATACGAGCACATCGATACCAAGAACGCCCAAATCGGAGTTAAAATGAGCTCGTACGGGCCGATAGAAGACACAAGGGTCATTCTGCCGGTTTGAACCGGTCCGGTTTGACCGGTCCGACCGCATTGACCGGTCCGACCGGTCAACGGTCAACGGTCAACTCGGGTCGGGTCAACGGGTCGGTCAACCGGGTCGGGTCAACGGTCAACCGGGTCGGTCAACCGGGTCGGGTCAGTTCAACGGATCGGTCAACCGGGTCGGGTCAGGTCAACGGGTCGGTCAACCGGGTCGGGTTGATGACGTCAGCGTGACGTCATCGTCGGCGGTTCCCGCGGCAACCGACGCGCCGTTTCGCGGGGCCGCGCGTGGGAGTCACGCGCCGTCGCGCGCCTGGCCCTTGCCGGCGCGTGAGGGCGCGTCCGGCGTCCTCCGGCGACGCGCCGCCCATCAATTTTCTCGTCTCGACGAGTACTTTCCATTTATGCAATAAAATTCAATTTTTGACGAAAAACAGAAATCGAAACATGCATGAACAGTTCGGCGACGCGACGAAAACGAACAAAAACGAGACCAAAACAAAAAACAAGCAGTATACACTTCAGACGATACATAAGCATGATCGGGAAACAAGTAAACCTGGCTCTGATACCAATGTAGGGAAAACTCAATCCCGATCGAGTCGTTCGAAACATATTCGGAACGAATTCGATTAGTGCGGAAAACGTGCCCGAGAATCAACAAACTTGTATCACCGATCGTACAGGCATATCACAGAATGAACATACCCGGTATTGTCACAGATTAAGTGCCACTTTGCGCCTGAATGTTCTTCGATCGTCTTTCGCGTTCGAGTTCGTTCCGAAGAGAAACAGAGAAGATCACGTTCTTGAAAGAGTGTGTTTGCATGTATGAAAGTCACGTTTTTATTCCAAAGGGTGCCTTTCTATTATAAAAGGGAAATAACTACCTCGTGGGCCCTTGTGGCTCACGGGCCGGGTTTGGCCCATCTTGGGCGGTCCACCCATTATATCCTTCACTGAGAAATGGAGCCAAGAAGCGATGCAATGCGTACAGAAAAAATCAACGCGAATTGCAGGAGTCTGAATACAGAGCGAGAGAGATAAGAAGAAGAAGAATAAGAGAATAAAGATGAATGAGTTCTCTCTTTCAGCGAGTCACCGAAAACAACATTTTTTTTTCATGGTTTTCCTAAGCCAAATTGGCCGTGACTGTCTTTGTCTGCGGGATCATATCTAGGATGGGAGCCTTGGTCGTTTGCTATTGGGGGCAATAATGAAATAAACAGAGAAAATATTAGAAACATAAATCAAATCCCTACTAATTTAAAAAGTTACATCACTATTCATTTTACAATTGTTTAGGCCGTGTTTTCATGTGTTGAAAACATTGCGTAATTGCTTCATTGTCTACGGTACTAATTACGTATTTCTCAATATGGGTGACTAAACAACCATTCATGAATCAAATCAATTTCGACCTTAAGAGTGCTTCTCAAACCGAGCATGAAATGGCCATATACTTAGCCAAAAATAAGTGTATCCTTTCGCTCATGGACAAGTAATGGCCTCCCAGCACAATCTTTGGCCCGTTGGACGTACTATACATTACAAAGCACACTGTTAAGTTGTCTAATTGACAACAAGTGTGGCATCCAAAGTTGAGGTACATCATGCATGAAGACTCAAAACGACCTTGTATTTTTAAGTAATTTGAAAATCCAATTGAGGTTTCATTTCAAATTTGCCTCGGATATCAAGGGATCTGGGGTTGAAGGATTGAAAATTGGGGCTTAAGTTTTCATGTGTAAAAACCCAACAAGTCGCCTAATAAGCTTATCGATTTATATGATATTTCCATAGATAATGATTCTTCTATCTCATGCAAACATCAACTATGAGTAGCTTTGTATGAAAAGTTTTAATCCTTGATCTATCAATTTTTATTTGCTTGGAATTCCTTTCAATCAGCCAACATTTGGCTTTTATCTTCTTCTTTTCCCCCAATCAATCACCGATAGCACAAATTCTGATGCATTTTAACACCATCAGCCATCGCATTCCCCATTTAGGAGAGATAATCTTGAACTCAAATCGGTGTACGATACTTCAACACAAGTGAAAATTCTTATTTATTGTCATGGTGACTTTCTTAGCATACAAGTCTAAGCAAACATCTTATACATGTAACATTACTCATGTGTCTTCTCCTGCTTGACGTTTCCTTTATTTCTTCTTGGGCTACTAACAATAACCAGATGAACTCTAGCAGGTATTATAATTCTAACACGAAATGCGTATCAGCAACCATACGTGGCAGAATCGGGGGCACTCTTCCTCTAAGGAGCTGGTAGTGGAACAAGTGGATGAAAACGAATACTAGAATCTTTTGCTTTACCAGATGAATAAGTTTCTGAACGAGACCACATAAGTGAATTGCAAAGAGCAGTATCAACAATGGAAAATAGAGGAGAAAGAAGGAGAGGCTCAGCAGCAACAACGACGTAGGCAAAGCAATGGAGAGGAAAAAGGAAAGGATAGTGAGGAGGCGAAAGCTGTAGGCACCGCAAGTAGTAATAAAGACCGGTAGATGAGCGATAAGTGGAAGGGATAAGGAGCAATAGAGAATGAGAGTGAAGATGGATAAGAACATGGTGATGGGGTGGGTTTCAAATGGAGCATTGGAACTCCCTTGATACTTCACCGTAATGAAGTTGAGCAGAGCTGGAACGATGAAAGTAAGTATGGCATGCATGTTTCTCAATTGATCATGATCAATAATAGGCATTTTTGAATTTGTATATATTTGGAGAAACAGAAAGAGGACGAGGAGGAGCAGCAGAGTGAATGTTGAGAAAGAGGCGCAATAGCAGAGCAATTGTAGGGAAAGGAAGCAAGTGATTTTATGAACTCTGTCAAATGTAAGTCCAAAAGACTCGCGTTGAAAGCGATGATCGCTTACAAGTCCCCCAGGCCAATTATGAACATCGCAACGCCAAAGAGATGCAAGTGTTGAGTGTGAATAACGTCATTGGCTTTTGACGTCAGAATTGCAATCCAATGTGGAAAAAAGGTCGCACGAGGCGTCACTCTCCAACAAGTATATAGTCGGAATCCCACTTCCACACTAGTTCAACGCGAGTCGGTTGGACTTTCAAAGCGATCAATCTTTGGTAATTAGCGAAAGTTTTTGAGCGTCTCGTGATTTTTCCTACCTTGGATATTCCAAGGTAATATTCACAGGTGTTTTTTCTGCCCTGCTTTAATTTTTTCAGCACTATATTTATTGGCTTGTGGTTGATATTGTTGTAATATGGTGACTGGTTGTCACTCGAGTTAATTTGATGTTAGCTGTTGAGTTTTTTGAGAAGTTATTGATCTCGAACTGGTTTAAGCAGTAAATTGTTGACCTTTCTCCCCCAACACCGGGGAACAAAATTGACATTTCTTTAGGTTCTTCATTAACAAGCATCGTTTCCGTGGCTTTCTTGTCAACAAACGTGGCACCCAAAGCCAACGCATATCGTCCTTTACGCAATATGTTGCAAAGCACCCAAAACAGCATTTTCTTTTTCAAGGTTTTCCTACGCCAAATTAAATTCGGGTTCCACAAATAAATTGGTCGTGATTATCTTTGACTGGGGTTCATATCCAGGATCGGAGCCTCGACCATTTTGCCAGTGGGGGGGCAATAGTGAAATAAACAGACAAAAGATTAGCAACATAAATTAATTCTCTACCCATTAAAAAGGTGGCATTACCATTCATTTTGCAATTGTCCTCGCATATGCATTCATGTGTTCAATAAATCGCATAATTGCTTCATTTTCTATGGTACTAAACGCATATTTCTCCATATAAGTGATTGAACAATCGTTCATGAATCAATCATTTTGCAAGTTATGTTATATCAAATGGAGCATAAAATGGCATTATATACCTACCCAAAAGCAAGTATAACCTTTTGCTCATAGAAAAATTACGGCCTTATGGCACAATCTTTGTCCCATTGGACATAATAGACATTAGTTTGGGTTTCAATTCACAAGGCACTGTTAAGTTGTCTACTCGACAATAAGTGTCATGTCCAAAGCTGAGATACATAGTGCACGGACACTCAAAATGATGTGCTTTTTTTAAGGGATTTCATAATCAAATTAGGGTTTTTAAGTTTTCACATGGAAAAAATACGAAAGTGACTTTTTAAGCTTATTGATTCATCTAATATCTCCGTCTGTAAGGACTGATTCTTCTATCTCATACAATTATCAACTATGAGTAGCTTCGTGTGAAAAGGTTTACTCTTGATTCATCAGTTTTTCTTTGCTTGGAATTTCTTCAATCAGCCAACATTTGGCTTTTATCTTTTTCGTTTCCTCCAATCTCCAATCAATTACGGATAGCACAAACACCAATGCATTCAACACCATCAGCGATCGCATTCTCTGTTTAGGAGAGATTCGATTTTGAAACCTTAAACTCAAATCGACGTTCGATACTTCGACACAAATAAAATCTCCTGTTTATTGTCACATTGACTTTTTAAACATACAAGACATAAGTAAACATCTCGTACAGGTAGCATTACTCGTACCTTTCCCCCTGCCTACAACTGTTTCCTTTATTTCTTCTTGTGCTTCTAAGGATGACTCGCTGAACTTTGGCAGGTACTATAGTTCTAACATGAAATGTGTATCAGCAATCCTACATGGCAGAAGCGGTGGCGCTCGTCCTCGGCATAATCGGCGGGTGAACAAATTGAGGAATAAAAGAATCTTGTCCCTTGCCAGATGTACGAGTTTTTGAGCAAGACTGCACAAGTAAGTTGTAGAGAGCAGCATCAGTAACGGCAAATAGAGGAGAAAGAAGGAGAGGCCTGGGAACAATAACGTCGTAGGCAAAGCAATGGAGAGGGAAAATGAAAGGATCATGAGGAAGTGAAAGATGCGGGCACCAAAAGCAGTATTAAAGGCTGGTAGATGAGCGATAAGTGGAAGGGACAAGAAGCAATAGAGAAGGAGAGTAGAGATGGAGAAGAACATGGTGATGGGGTGGGTTTCAAACGGAGAATCGAGCCTTCCTTGGTACTTCATAGTAATGAAATTGAGCAGAGCCGGAATGATGAAGGTAAGTATGGCAGACATGTTCCTCAGTTGATCGTGACAAAGAATAGGCATTTTTCTTTTTTTTTTTTTTTTGGTAAAGAAGAATAGGCATTTTTCGATATGTACAAATCTCAAGAAAGCAGAAGAGGACGAGGAGCAACAGGAGAGTGAATGTTGAGAAAGAGGAAGAGGACGAGGAGCAACTGCAGAGCGATTGTGGAGAGAGGGAGCAAAGTCAATTTATAACGAGTCTATCTTCGATGGATTGATGTTAGCAGACTCTCGCACCTTGGTCTTGGATGATGGGTCTTGGATTGATTGATGTTGACAGACTCGCAACTTCAGATTTTCACCACGTCATTCATTGATGCACTCGACAGGGAGTCTTGCACCTTGGTATTGGATTGATGCTGACAGACTCTCCCAAATTTGGACTGATGTTGACAGACTCCCAAATGCTGTTAACTTTAGATCTTGCACCTTTGTTCTCTGAGTATTCCGTGAATGCTGTTAACTTTAGATCTTGCACCTTTGGTCTTGGACTACTGGTGTTAAAAGATTCTCGCATGGACTATTCCATGAATGATATTAACTTTAGATCTTGCACCTTTGGTCTTGGACTCCCGATGCTGTCAACTTTAGATCTTGCACCTTCAGTAGTGTGGAAGACCAAAGGTGCAAGATCTAAAGTTAACAGCATCAGGAGTCCAAGACCACCAAAGGCGCAAAATCTAAAGTTAACAGCGAATGGTCCATGCGAGAGTCTGTCAACATCAGTAGTCCAAGACCAAAGGTGCAAGATCTGAAGTTAACAGCATTCATGGAATAATCCAAGACCAAGGTGCAAGGTAAACGCAAGACCAAAAGTCCCTGTCCGATTGTGCTTATATTTGTTTTTTGTGAATGGAAACTCCACCATTCTTTTGGAGAAATTATTTTTGGATCCTTCAAATAACTGTGAAAATGACATTTGTTTGGGGTCAATTTGCTTTCCTCTGTTCTCACATTCACACTCTTTTAGGAGATATTCTTTTGTGGACTGGGGACATGCGAGCTCAGTAAATCTCAATTCTCGAATTATGGAACCCGTCAAAATTATGGGTTCACACACATTGGACTAGCATATACCGGAATCATCAAAGAAATTTTTGCCTTGCTGGACTCAAAACTTTCAAAGGCCGATCAACCTCGTGTCCTCTGCCAGGATTGTGAGGTGATATGCCTACAATTGCTACAGATTTTCCCTTAAATCTTCCTAAGTGGTAAGTAGAAAGAGCTAGAACAACCCATAAGACAAGCAAGCATTACGAAAATGCTCGTTAATGAATTTGATTTGGTTCGTCAGCATGGCAGCATAAACCCCAAATTCGCACAACAAATTCTCCTACAATAATGACAAACGTGTAACATAGACGAAATGGAAGGGGAAAAAAAGGCCAGACGCATAAACACAGCTTTATTTCATCAACAGCTTCACTCTGTAGTGAGCAAATTATATGAAGATCACTCCGTATAAAAGAAAGGGGTAAATGGCACAATAATATTAAAACTAAATTTGCCAAATTGAAATGTTCAAAATTAAATTGACCATCGTACAATAAATTTACAACTTTTTGGACAGTTATCCATTATATCTAGAAAGATAGAAACATGAAAATTAGGCGTCTTTTGCAAGAAATTTTTTTTTTTTGGGATTGAAAATCGCGAGAGTTGAGTTGCTGCGTACTGTTTGCCCTCAATACATATCGAGAATTTCAGTGGAGAGTCGATCAGCAACAGGTTAGCAAGATCAGTCATCTTTCTGGTCAATTTCAGCTCCTCCCTACTGTTTTCCACGAAAGAGTAAAATATAAAGACTAAATAATCGCATGAGAAATCTCGCCCTTTTATAGAAAAAAAGGTGTAAGCCAACCTTTTCTTGAAAAGGAAGTTTGGAAATCATTTGGGTAAACGGGTCGGGTCGAACCCCACCTGAAAAATGAAAAACCGCCGGAGTTTCGCCATTTTGTTAGGGCAGAGACGGGGGAGATTGAAGTCGACGATGGAACAGACTCGGAGCAGAGAGAACAGCGAAATGGAAGGAGGAGGAGAAGAGAAAGGCGACGGCGATGACGAAGCGACGGCGACGACGAAGGAGACGACGGCGATGACGCCGTGGGAGCAGCACTCGGCCGTCATCAGCATCCCTCGCTTCGACTACAGCGCCCCTTCTTCCCTCCTGCGCCGCTCCCGCTCCGGCTTCCTCGTCACCTGCACCATCAGTGTACCATCTCTCCTTCGCCTTCTTTAGCTGTCGATTCCATGGCCGAAACTTTGGGTTGATGGGTCTTTGTCTTTTTCCCTTCCCTTTCTCCTTCCTTTCATCAGGGAGGGAGAAGAGCGCCACCAAAGAAGCCATGCGCCTCCTCGAAAAGGTTCTGATTGCCTTCTTAAAGTTGAGCCCCTTTAAGCGTGACCGAACGAGATGCTGCTGATTAATTCTACATAATGTGTTTTGAGTTTGGTTCGTTTATGCTTGGAGCTTAGAAGTGAAGAACTGGGTCACCCTTGAGTGCGTGTAATTGCATTGATTAATGATGTCGTGATCATAGACTGGTTCGTGTGTGGAAGTAGTGATTTGAAGTAGCTCAATGAAATGGGTCTTCCTCTTCCTATATTGGATAGCGAAATTTCATCGTCCTTAGTATTGTAGTGAATGCTTTTGCAGTATTGTGGGGCATTTGCTGCTAGGGAGAGTAATAGCTTGGAGGTGGCTGATGCGAAGTTAACTGCTAAGAGAAGGAAAGTCTGTCCCGAGGAATTGGATCAGGAAGGTGCCAATGGTGCTGAGTGTGGGCACTTAACCGATCAGCATTGTAACGAGGATGGTACTCTTCTGGTCAAAACCCAATCACTACGTACTTTGATATCTGTAAAACGTAGTCTAACTGCCTCCAACCTCCAACTTCGCTATTCGACTGGCAGGTAAGCTTTCAGAAGATGTGTCTTCTCAAACGAAGGGAGACATCAGTGCAAATAAATCTTCAGCTCTTTCATTAGTCAAGTTGATAGGGAGTGGCTTGCTTCTCTTTACATTCCCCCATGAGGATTCAGCCGACACCATTCAAATTGTGTCTGATATTATTGATTCCCTGGGAGCTGGAGATTCGAGTTCCCCAAAGTGAGTTTTTCTTTTCCTTCCTTGACATTAGACACTGAAATGGCTCCCTAGTTGATATGATCATTTTCCTACCCTGGCTTGTTACTTTAGGATTGGCAATGTGCTAGGAGTCATTACTGATGCATAGACTTTCTTGCACTGCACGTGACAGAGAAACTTGGCATTGATGGATGAGTCCTCTAAGTGGAAAGTTAAAGGAAAGAAAAAATAGATGTGCCACTAAGCCTCAACGAGGCATATCTGTTTTACTTGATCAGCTTAAACTCTACCCACTGTAGTATAATAGGATTGCTGCTTATTTATGCTACTTATGACAGGAGAAGTTATGTGAGTGTTTGGTTTGGCTGATTTGCTTTTGATTACTTTAGGTATTTTGGTGACTTTGTTAACAATAAATGCCCATATTTATATATGCAGCATTTAAAGTTGCCTGAAAATTTATTGTAATTTTTGTCTATTAAAATATAATTTTCATTTATTAAGGGCCATCTAGTAGCCCATAAGTGCACCCTACAATTGCAGTTGAGCATGCATTGCAAATAACTTGAAATATGGCAAACGTGTTTTTTGGCTGCTGTGGAAGGACAATAATGAAAGAATTTTTCTTGAAGGAGACATCTTTGCTGATATTTTTGTCTCAAAAAAAAGAAAAAAAAGGGAAGGTTTTCTGTGGATCTTTGGCTGTGGAAAATGCACCAAAAGTTTTCCCATTCCCAGAAACTTGTAGTTTGCGAACATTTCTTCTTATGTATTCGTTGCTAGCATTTGATTAAACTGACCACTGTTTTGCAAATTGTAAGAATTTTAGCTTGAAGGGATCTCTCTAAAAAGTTATTATTTTGAACTTTGCTGAATGTTTTCTCACTGAACTCTGACTTTATTTGATTTAACTTTTGGTTCAAACTACATTTTAGGATTTATTTGTTCAAATGCCAATTAAAGAAGTCAGTTTTTCTGGTGCAGTTGGTGTCATCGAATTTTTCCTATCCAAGCTACATGCAGTATGAATGAACCAGACCTAAGGACTGTTGTTCAAAAGCTTGTTCTCAAGTTTATAAAGGATAAGCCAAGCAGACTTGCATTACCTATAAAGGTACATGTTCTATCTGTATCATAAGAAGATCAAGTTATCTATTTATCGCTTTAGTTCCTTCCCCCTTCTGTGTTCTTTTTAAGTTTGACACTTTGGGGATTTCATTTCTTAATCTGTTTCAACTGTTGCTTCTTACCTCGTTGCACAAAGTCTTCTCCTCTCCCTTCAATCGAATCAGTGCTGTTACAATCTCGTTGTGCATCCTTTTAAATTGGTCCAATCTTGTGAATCTGTCTGCTCACAAATTGAACAACTCTTCCATTGGCCTCTAGTTTGCAGTTGGATTTAATAGAAGAGGACTTGAAGAGACGGAGCTGAAGAGTTCAAAAGATAAATCCAATGGTTCTGATCTACTACCTTTGTTGGACCGCCACAAATGCTTTGAAGTTGTAGCTGCAGCAGTTAAGGATGCTATATCAGATTCAGTTGTAGATCTTAAAAACCCCGAGGTAGAGCTTTCCGCCCCCCCACCCCTCTCTCTCTCTCTCTCTCTCTCTCTCTCTCTCTCTCTCTCTCTCTCTCTCTCTCTCTCTCATGTTTATCTGACATCTTTTATTGCAGATTTCTGTTCTGGTTGAGCTGCTACCGCTTTCGGCTGTTCCGAGTGGCTCATTGGTGGCTGCGGTATCAGTTCTTCCACAAAAACTGGTCACTACAAAGCCACGGCTGTGTGTCAAGGCTTTGGCTCCTCAGGCTAAGTCAAAGAATAAGTAAGTTGGCAGACTATAGCAGCAACTCACGGCTGTGCAATCTTTCAATGGAAGAAGCTTGTGATTATGGCCTTGGATTCCAAAGAACCATGAAAAGATGAAACAACAGAATCCAACTGCAATACATTCGTGCGAGTCGGCTTTCAGCAGACACAACAGGTTGATATAGTCACATCAACGAAAACTGCCAGTGTAACTTGTTTCAGTCTAAAGCTCGGCCTCCGTAAGGAATAGAAGACAATAAAAATTTCTTGATCCTTTAGAAACATATTGGGATTTGGGGAGAAATATTGATCTTTCTTTACGTCTTTTACTGTCTTGGTTCTCTCATGTTTGACCGAGACTACAATATATCTAATTTTTTCTCCTCTAGAGTTGAAAGATATCTCTCCATGAACAATTTGTTAAATGCAGTGTTGGTGTTGGATATGTAGCTCAACTATGCTTTTGTAATTATTCTTTCAAAATTTTCCCTGAACAAGAGTGCATTTCATATTGGATCATAGATGGTAGCAATCGTCAAAATTTACTTTGAAGGATCATCTGATATCCTCATTTTAAAAACTCCCTGATCGGAGAATAGTTCTGACATTCATTGTTGAAGATGTGTGCCCTTTGTCCCGTGAGACTTTGGAAAGGATTGCTGCCTCAAGGCTGATTATAACCGGCCCTTGCTCATTCATGTACAACATGAATCCCCAGGTCAAGCATGTTAGTATTCTGCAACGTGAATCGCCGAGTCAAGCATATTATATTCTGCAACATGAATAAACAGGTAACCAGAGGAGCGCACAGGATGTGGAACTCAGTGTATTGACAAACAATGCTTACTTCCCCTAGCGCGAAAACATAAACTAGGGCGCCTGTGATGAGCCCATTAACACGGTGACGATGCTGCTTTTCTGGGGACAAGAAAATCTAGTCAAAATTTAACTTTTTGGAAGCCAACAAGTTAGTACCTACAGAACAAATGCTTCAGGGAAGGAACTAAACACAGCAAGAATTGAAGGAAGAAAACATGATCAGATGAATTATGCGCCGCAAAGAGCAATGGATAGATCTAAGTTAACACAAGGCTCTTCATAGGATGAGAATGAGGAGAGTTTCGGGGACGAGGTTGACGATATTGCTTCGCTGATCCCGCTTTCTGAGGACCCGTTACTTCCCTGCAAGGAAGGTTGAATATTCGTCGGAAGTGACAGCGACAATGACAACTCGCAGCCACAGCCGTCGATGTCCTTGAGTTCTCCGACTTCACTTCTCACGCCCGTTTGTTTCGTCTTCTTTCGCGGCAGGTGCTCTTGAACTTCTTCTGCTTGTGCTATCTGTTTGAATAAGATGAATGTCGAATTAATCGATAGGGACAATGCAAAAATATAAAACCAAGTGATTTTGAATATGTTTGACGGGAAAAGAACACTGTGATCCACCCTCATATACATGCCAATGCACAGGTGCGAACAATCTCACAGCTATTATTAAAACATTGAATTTGAAATCAGGGAGTATTGAGTTGGAATTATACATTGGCCTTTTAATTAAGCTACTCATGGACATTAACTGCAATTATGGAAGAAATCCCACAACCATAGTAGTTAGAAAAGATGTAACATGACCAAACTTACTCAACATGCCAAGCCAGTAACATTTGAGAGGCAGTCAAATGCGCATTCGACCTCACTCAAATTATGTGCAATATCAACTCTTTGCAATTGCGTTAAGATGAGTTTATTTAATATCTTTTACATGAACTTAAAGTATATATACAGTCGGAATTTAACATTTTTAAGTCATTAAGGCTATCCTATTAATGTTTTCAATGAGATCAAGCCAATTTTGTTCGTTAACATTTTTAACAAGGCTGAATGTGATTTCACTGTTTCTTGATAAATTAGATCTAGATAAGGAGCCAACTCCTCGAAAACCCCACAAATATTAAGTGGTTATAGCCAATTAGCATGCACTTTTCCAATATCTACCCAAAACTGAAGAACTGTCTAGCCTAAAAATTTAGAAACTTCTTATGATTTTGAATTCTATTATTTGTCCATACTGTTAATTAAGCAAAACCCAAAGGCCACCTCAACCTCACAATTTTGCCAAAAAATTTCCACGCAAACCCAAGATTTTTGGCATGTAATCAATGAATCTCTTGTCTCTAAATTTGAATTCTAAATTATTCTCAAGTATTTCGTAAATCACCCATCTCTCCTTTTTACCAGAAATTGCGATTAATTATATTAAAAAATGTTTACATATAACTGTTATGATTAATTTAATTGTTCACTATTTCTCTTCATGCGTAATATGTGCGCTCTTTTCCTAGTATTATGATTCCATGGTCGACATATTTAACATTACATATAATTACAAAACCACGAATAAAAGGAAAAGAAAAGTAGCAAGCCAAAAATCAATACCACACCAAACCGTGATAAACAAGCATAAGTCTAGGCAGGAGGACCTTTGTGTGCGTACCTGGAGAAAATCAGATTCTGCCACTGCATAGTACTCAGGCTTGATCATCATCTGCAGATCAGCGCAAGAAGTTTCCACCAAACTTGTTGTCGTCTTCTCCACTCTACACCGGAGTGAATCACAGACGCAGTGCATGAACGACTGATAATCTGATTTAGATGAGTCTTCTTTATTGGGTTTCGAGGATGTGTGAAGTATGTTTCTGTCACTGGGTTCGGGCTGTTCGACTAATATGCACCCATCAGGTTCATCATCTGAAAGAGATGGTCTTTTTTGTCCAGCACTGCTGTGACTTCTACCTGTAATCGCACGAAATATGGTGTTTACACAGGTCAATATATAAAAAGATTCAAAAAGAGATGTCTGTAATTCTAGGTACATACAAAGGTATTTATGAGTATCCGTATCCAAAATTCTATGTGACCTACAACCGAGAGGAGGGCTGGCGGGGACTGTTGCCCTCTCTGGCCGCTTGGTGATAAGCTCTAACTTATGAAATTTTGTATGCAACTTTTGTTTTTGGCAGAAATCAATAGATTAATTGATGACAGGAGGCCACTAAGAGATGTTCAAATGCAACACCATCACTGAAGTAGAAAATCTGCCATTTGTTAGGGCATGCCCTATACAACATTTGAAACTTTGAAATCAACACCAAGACACGCCCTGGGGGCTTATTGTTGTAGCTAAGTTACCTTGTTGTCTGCCCAAATCATTTCTCATGCTCCTGTACATCTGCGCAAGACAGAGATCGGAGAAATAGAGATACTTAGTAAGAAGTCTACTAAGAATGTCTTTTAAAGTGTTGGGAAGAATTCTGAGTACATGACTCTGAATTAGTAAGAAGATCAAGTAGCATCAAAAGTTGTCCAATTTATTCAAACACTTTGCATAGATTTTGTCCAAATCATCACGAAGAAATCCTGGAAAGCTAACAAAACCTATTGACCTGGAGATGGCTCTTGACATGGGAAATGGTCAGTCCCCTCACGTCCATGAGCTGAAGAACCATCTTGGGTGTGGCCTCTGAGATGAATATAAAGATTGGAATCACAAATCATACAAGCATTAAAAGTAAAAACAAATTATCAATATCATAAAGAAGAGAGGATAGTTAAGTAATAAGTAACTGTGATGACCACCGAGAAGGTGGACAGCGTGCATAAAGCAGTGGTGAAGCTCCGGAGTCCATCTCAGCCGTGGCACCTTTGATCTTGTGTACTGCCTCACTCCCCCCATCAGTGGCTATAATCAACCTGTCTCTTTGTTGCGATATTCTGTCTTTATATTAGTGTCGTCATCTCCCGAAGGAGGTACCTCTCTTATAACACCCACAAACTTGACACACTCACCTTGTTACATGAATGTGGAGTTATAACATATGGCACTCCACTTGAAGCTTGCTTTTCTTTGCTTCTACGGATGGATCCACAAGCGATGCAGAGAGAGGGTTGGACTCAGGATGTGTGTACTGGTTTTGAAACTCTGCCGTTGGGTGCGTTTCAAAAGCAATAATTCACTGGCTGGTAAAGAAAAAGGTCATACCTGAACTTGTGCGTCTGTGTGTGTGTGAGAGAGAGGCTCTTATAATGGAAGATATAAAATCTCTGATTCTGATCCGCTGTTGCATCCGCGAAAGGTCAAAAGTTATTGCATTCATGAGTAGAGACTATTATAAAAGGGGCTAAGACAGAGAGTATTGCCATCATTGCCCAATCTGTAAACACACACTGATAGCTGCACCTGCTCCGGTTTGACCTTTACCCTCTCTCTCTCTCTCTCTCCCTCTCTCTGTGGAGTGCCAAAGTCGTCAAAATACCGAAAGCCCTTTATATATTAGGTTGGTAAATTTTTCTCTTTCTTCCTTCATCTTTTTCGTTTACCAAAGCCTACTGGCCTCATTTGCTGTCAAAAAGGTCCATCAGTTTTACTTGAAAATGTTAAAATGTTCTCATTTTTTTTCTAAATTCCTAAAGTTTCGTTCACAATGTTTGGTAGGCCAAAATTATTTAGGACGTGCATTTTTTTTCGGGCTCAATGGAGGCTATTGTTTTCATGAAGTATTGTAATTAATCTAGTGTAGTAAAACGAGTCCAGATTAGTCTTGTTGAATGACTATTCGTGCATGTTTTGCATGAGCTAAAACTGACTTGAAATTCAAACCGGTGGACACAAATAACACCATGCAAAAACTATTGAAATGATGGCTTCAGTAGGCAAATTCAACGCATCTAATCATTTCAAGAAAGTAGAATCCCACACAAACAAGATTGTACCCGTACAATGCTTTTCAAGAGTAGACACCGTCTCCACGTAGAAGACGCTACTGCCAACAAAAGAAACTTTTACATTACATACTGGTTTGACCGAATTAAAATTGTCCAACGTTATTCTAAATACAACCTTCTTGGTGTTTATCACAACAAACGTGCAAATAATTTCGACGCCACAGAGCCGACGCTAAAGATCCATAGACCCCTTTGCGTGTATAGTTGACCTTTTTATGGTTGCACTTTGACAAGAAGGATATGATCCACTGAAGAGCTAGGGTTTTCAAGATGTCACCAATTCCGCAAGGAGAAGTAGACATGCATCCGATCTTAAAGAGCAATTGTCAAGTCCGCTTGTAGTATCACGCGATGCCGTACGCATGCACCGGTAACTAAGTAGAGAAAGGAAGGAACAGGATGATGTATTCTTCCCAAGAATGGTAATTCTTGTGAATACAGGAATACTGTCACGTGATACTCTTAAATGACCTAATAAAAGATTAATCTCCCTATAATGTGCTGTTGAAATCTCCTGATGAAATGAAGTCCGTGAAGAGGGAGTCGTTCTGTTACTTTTCAACAAAAAAAGCGAACTTACAGCTCTCAACCTGCTCCTCTGAGAGGTCCGTTCAAAGAAAGACGTTGGAGCGGCCCATTTCATTCTAACTTTCTAGTTCAACGTAAAGAGAAACGTTTTCTTGCATCATGCCCACGAATACAAATCATCATAAGTTTATGAACTGCCCATTAACGCGAGATCAACCTCTGCTAATGACGATTACGATCAAAGCGCTAAACGAATGGATCCTATTTGGGGAAGATAAAGAAAGGGACATATGAACTCAGGAGGTGTCACACTGAGAATCATTTCTGAACTTTGCACCAGCTGATCTTCCATCTCGTGTGATCCCCTGCATTAATTAAAAAAACTCCGAAAATAGATATAACCATTCCAGAATGAGAAATTTAACCACGCAGAGGCACTGGCGTTACATTGGTACCCATATATAAGCTTTATATGCATGTTTTATGTATTGCTTTTTGGTACGCACAGGCCACATGATACAGCTGGTTCGGTTCCAAGCAATCATATCGAGGAAAAACATCCATCCACGCGAGCTTTTTCCATGCCACATTGAATTCCATTAAAAAGGAAAAAAAAACATTGGAGGTTTGACATTTCATTCACACTGGCTTGTAGTCCCAAGCATAAGTTCCTCTTCAAGATGCCCTCCATTTCTTTGTTCTTTTCTGGGTTATTCCCAAGTTCCAGCTCTCTTGCACCAACTTCGAATCATCCCTCGAAAGAGACCGTAAATCAAGGCATGAACATACAAGCACACATTGACCTTGTTCCTTGTGGTGTAGCCCCACGTTTTCCTGTCGAACCTTTAATAGGCTGCGACATCAATTTTCGCCTTTGACTAAAGTGGCCGTGGCCACTTGTTGATCCAGGCAATATGTGAGAAAGTTTATTCATGCAGTGGGTCCCCGCAAGCCTTGACTTTCGTGCACGATAATCAAAGGCAAGGAATTAGGTAGGGCTCTATATATTTGAATCGTCACCATCTGTTTCTCTAAAGTCTTGTTTTGATTCATGTATGCATGTGTGTATTTGACAATCTGTGTGTAGTTTGGATATTTTCAACACGAGAGGTGATCATGAACCGACACATTTCGCAAGTACAACAAGAGAGACAGTGATGGATTTGATCTGCAACAAGGAGGAATCTCATGCAGTTGATGGCCTGAGCCGATAAAAAGAATTATCAATATATCCGAGTTGGTTCATGTATAATTGTTTAGCTTAAATTTCTAAGTGAAGCCGAGTCTTATTAGATATGATATGTCGGTGGACACAAATTTTGAAGTAGCTCCTTTTGATCTCCTTGTTACGAAGGTTTCTTACATCAATATAAAGATGAGCTCATAGATTTTTTGTTCCTTTTATCCAAAATGACGCCTTAAATTAAGTCACAAGAAAGTTATAATTTCCGCAAATTCCTTAATTAAATCTTATATAGATGCCTTGTTCTGTTTGGAGCCTTAACACTGAAAAAAATAGATGACCTAATTGCGTTATCGTCTGGCTGATTTGATTTGGTCTTAGCTGTTTTCCGCACCCTTCCTAATCTCATTTTCTTTGCACGAATGTGACGGTTCTTGTGGAAAATTTGACGAAAGACAAACGAAGAGAATTCCATGGAATGAGAATTTGGAATGAGGGCCAAGTTGTCAAAGCAAGAAAATTTAATAATCTTTTCTCTTTTTGGATGTATTGTGGCATGCCCAAGTTTGACTAAATCCAGGCATTATATGAAGATGATGATAGATAAATTAAGGACAAATATGTGTTAGGTGATGTATTATTTCAAGGTCTTGACTGTTGCCATGGAACTAAAAAATAGTTTGCTGTGGGGATACCAAAGGGGATCATGTGATGTGATAAGCCCATAAATAATTGTGCTTCAAAAATTCGGGGTATTGTCCAATCAATGTTAAATGAATGTCAATTCAATCCTAAACATTCGATTTTACTAATTGAGTCTTAAACATTTGCTCAAAATTTCAATGTAATCATTCCGATCAATTTTCGTTAGAATTTGCTGACGTGTCGGTGTGCCTGTAGGAAGGCTGACGATGATTGGATCACCATGTCAACGATTTCCAATGAAAATCGACCGGAAGGGCTACATTGGAGTTTTGCATAAAGGTTTAGGACTTAATTGACAAAATTGAAATTTTTAAGATTGAATTGACGTATGTACAATATGTTTAGGACTAATTGAATAATTTTTCCTATAAATTACAAGCTTATGATTATGTCATGATAAAAATTGATGGTTACATAGCAGAACAGCCACATTAAACAACATTTAGACGATGGAAAAAGACGAACAACAATGGTACGCACATAATGCAAGATGTTGGTTGGCTCAGAGTTTGGAAGTAGCTAGCAATTATTTAGCAACGAAGAGAGTATGGATGATCAGTTGTGATGCGATAAGTAACCGGCATCTGTTAAATAAGGCAATCGAGTTGCAGCGTCGGTTTTTTTTTGGGTTGATTTCGCGAGGGAAGACTTACGTACTCTTTCGAAACATATAAAGTCCGGTGTTCGATTTACAGCAATGGTAAAAGGTTGCGTGTTTTTTCTGAGATAATTGAAAGTTCGTGTTGATTTCGCGACAATGCCAAAAGCTTGTGTATTTTACTTTAGCAAATTGGCCCAATGTCTGTCGGTGTTGAAGTTTAGTTCATGTATTCAAGTCCTTCAAACTCATTCCTCATTCCTCATTTCAACCTCGACCTGATGATGGGAATTTGTTGGACGAATCAATCCACTCGATAGCAGAATTTTCCGGTTTTGTTCTTGTTCACCGCCGCTGCGTTCGAATGCACTAGAGATATCGACTCTAAGTGTCAAAACCAGGCCGATTTTGGACAAGCATCGGCAACAATGAAACCAACCCTTAGCTAACAATATAAAATGTGGGTGAAATCCGAACCGGTGCAGTTGGACAGAGCAGCATAAGTTCATACCAATGCTCGATTTGAGTATCATTACCCTTCTCCATTCAGCTGTTATGTTCCCTGAAACCAGCGACTGCTCCTAATTCTTACAGGCAAAATATTTTTGCTTGAGCAGCTTTTTGGACTAGACCACCAATGGCAAACATGGGAAATGTATGAGATATCAGACAAATGGACCCTAAAAACAGCAGTGAAATTTATTTCAGGATCTTAGATCTGCCGTGCACAAATCTTTATGCGCATTCGGTACACATGAATACATAGCATGGTGAGAAAAAGAGGAATAAATCAGATGAAATTGCAGTGATCATTGTTTGTCTGGCAAGAGTACATAACCAAACGACCCGCTTAATTCATATATACAATAAGGGCAACCAAAGCATCACAGCGGATTCATCGTGTAAAGGACTTGCAGCAAGCCTCAAGAGACCCTTTTCTTCTTGTACTTTTTGGCACAAACGACGTAGACCAACATGTTCAAGAAGCTGAGTCCAGCCAGAAGCCAGAAATAATAATCAAGATGCCCCTCGTTCAAGTTATCCGGAATCCACCCGGCCTTGCCACCCGAAGTCGTTAAGTACGTCACCATTGTCAAAATAAAAGAGCTCAAGTAATTACCTAGCGCAGTTGTCAGAAGCGCGAGCGCACTGCACAGGCTCCGCATGGCATCAGGAGACTGATCGTAGAAAAACTCGAGCTGTCCAATGAAGGTACAAACCTCAGCTGCGCCCACAAGAAAGTATTGGGGTATTTGCCACAAGATGCTGAGTGGGACCGCCACATCCTGGTGGCCCAAACCGAGCTCCTGAGCCAGTTGCAGCCTCTTTATCTCCACCACAGCAGCTGCTGTCATGGCGAGGATAGAGATGAAGAGGCCAATCCCCATTCGCTGCAATTCCGAAAATCCACGTTCCTTTCCAGTGAATTTTCGGGCAATGGGGACAATGACGCTGTCATATACCGGGACCCAGAAGATCACGCTGATAACATCACATGTGGAGAGGGACGCCGGAGGGATGGTGAAGGAACCGACAGTGGTATCCATCATCATGCCTTGCTCCACGAACATTGTGGACATCTGCGCATAGACAGCTGAGAACACGATTCCAGTGGCCCAGATGGGGAACATGCGGATCAGAATCTTGAGCTCCTCCACTTGTGTCACAGTACACAGACTCCACGAGTTGTGATCCCCACTTTTTGCCTCTGCATCTGGGAGTACAGCAGCTTTGTCAAGACATCTGTAAACAACCATCAAGTTTGTGAATCATCCCCATTCTTCTATTCAAGTTGAACACAGTCAAATAGCAAGCATAGTGGTCTGAAATCAACAGGAGCATGCAAAAGTTTACGAGGACAAATCATGCATAGCTCATAATACTAGCGGCAGCCACAAAAAGTAAATGCTCAAGTGTCTTCATCATCTACTCAGGCAGCACCAACAGAGTTGATAGACAAGGAGACTCATCTTATCCTAGCAATCTTAAATTCGTCTCTATGAGATAATGTATGTACAACACATGAATCAACTGTGGAATCATTCATAGCACACGTTTACAACAATGGCAACAGGAAGACAACAGCATTGCTTACATGGGTTTTGTCATATTATTGGAACTCGTCTAGAGAAATGTCCTTTGCACGATCCATATAATCAAGGTCTCTTCAGGAGTTGTCCCTAGGTCTATTAGTAGTACATGTTTGGTAGAACAAACTTCAATTAGCTTCTTGGACAAGCCAGGGAGACCATAATAGCCCAAGCTACATATGATCAAGATGTTTTTTCATATACGCTTCACAAATTATGAAATCATAAAACTCTAAAAGAAAAACCTACGCAAAGTTAAAATGAAATAAATCTGAACTCTTTAGCTTTAAGAAATGGCTAATGAAAAAAAAAGCCAAACTTGATGCCGTTCTCTTTTACTTTAAAATGCAGACCCAATCATCCATAGACTAATTGAGAGGTTCCAAGATGAGGTTTGGAGGAGTAAAACATACTTCAGTTCATCAGTGTGCTCCAATTTACGACTTCCTTCAATCACCGAGTTTTGCGTTTCGTAAAGGAGACTATCATCTTCAGGTACCTTGATGTTCCACTTGCGGAACGAGGCAACTAAAACCTGGCACATTCTTGTGATGGGACTCCCCCCGGGTCTCTGGAAACGATAAAGGGGCGTCCCTGAGAAGAAACAGGCAATAGCGATCCCCATAAATAATGCAGGAATACCAAATCCCCAGCCCCAGCCAGCATTTTCTTGAATCCAAACCAAAAAGCTACTGGAAATAAGAGCACCGATATTAATGGAAAAGTAAAACCAGTTAAAAAAGGATCCTTTCTTCATCCTCTCTTTAGGATCAGTGTCGTCAAACTGGTCTGCTCCAAAAGACGACACGCATGGTTTGATCCCACCAGTTCCCAGGGCAATCAGATAAAGTCCGAAGAAAAACATTGCGTACTGTGCTGGGGTAGCTGAAGGGCATAAAGAACCAACACATTCTGCGGGCTTCAATGCTGGAATGGTTGCAGAGAGAGTCAAGGTACACATTCCCTGTACAGGAATACAGATCAATTTCAAGCGGACAGTTTTGCATGAACAAAACTCTCACTTCTCCTCATGCAAGCACATAGGCCATGCACATGCACATGAAGAATGGGCCGTGGTAACAGAAAACAAGTACAAGTACAAGATATGAGAAGATCACTCCATCACTTGATCATTTACTCATGTCTTGCCACACTATTGTTTCTTGCTCTTGTTGAGCCAAAATGCTATCCTATGCACTATAGCCAATTTACGTAAACACACAACATTTTAGACAAATAAGCTATAGTTTGCCCCCTCTTCAAAATACTTATGACTTCAGTCGTGCCTTTTGACATCGTGTTTGCTTCAATCCAAAGAAATCTCTTATGACTTTGTTTCATTTAACTAGAAGCGTTGCAATTCTATCAGTTCAAGACCCAAGCCACTGTTAAAAGAAGACAGAACCTATGGATAATCATGACGTGATTTTTAATGCCTTCCCATATAGCACTAAGAAGAAGAAAAGTGCCCCAATTAGTGTTGATATTGAGGATCGTTTTGTTGCAATCATGATTCATGATGAATTTTTTAGGAGATGATGATTGCTCTAGTAAACAATACTGCACTATTGAAGTGCATTTTGGAAAACCATTTTTAATATCCAATGGTCATTACTTGACACATACAGCGCCAACTAGCTAACTTAGTGCTTGAATCCCCCATAATATTGTATTCCTATAACTTTTGCAGCATATTTCCACATCGATGTGATGCCAAGAGAACACATTCGCCAAAAGCTATAGTTATGCTATAGAAAGCAAACTTTAATACAGAAACGCAAAGTTACTGTTTTGTAATCCAGGTGTGATACTGAGTATCACAGTTTTAATCTGTGTGCAAACAACGTCCTGCAATTCATTCAAATTGTTATTAGCGACAAAGCTAAACTTTTTGATAATTCTAATCTAGCAGAAGTTAAGAGGCATTATGATGCACCAGTGACTAAATTTAGGTTTTGGAGTTGCCCTCTAACTTTAGCAGATAACATCCAAACAAAGGCCGACTACTTTTTCACAAGTTGATGACAATATGAAGAGTATGTAAGCTTTGAGAATATTTCTATTTATCTGATATTATATCGAAGAGGATACAATCTCTTATGGTGAATCAACCCTATTCGTTTACTCACATATCTGCTTCTAGGTGACGAATTAGTTCGAGTACTTACAAAGAAGTAAATAGTGGAGAAAGCAGCAATCGTCCAATATCTTCCCCAATAAGCATCCGCTACCACAGCTCCAATAAGAGGTGCAAGATAGCAAGTGCCTGCCCAAGTGGTAACGTTTCTTGCAGCAGAGACATTTCCCTCGTGCATTTTTTTGGTCAGATAACTAACAAGATTCGTAGCAATCCCATAGAAGGCCAAACGTTCACAACATTCGGTGCCTGGGTTTCGCCGTTCCAGATATTAATACATAATGAATTCGCTAAAATAAAGTTCATGAAAGATTAACAAATATCATCTTTCCATTACCTAGGATGAAAGGACAAGCTCTCCAATTCCCGGTATTGCTCTTCAAAACCGGATTTCCGTTGATGTCAACAGAGCCATCTCTAGTGTACAGTCCATTCTGCTTTTTCTGTGACACAATTCCAATGTCATAAATAAAATAGCATCGACAGTTCTGATATTCGTATGACCAAAATTTCAAGAGCATTTATACTTTTGATATCTTAATAGAGGAGGAGGTAATATGTCCAAAATCAAAAAGAATGAGGTGCAGTAAGCTTGTTGTCATCAGCTAGCACTATTAAAGCCTCTTTTTTTTTTTTTTGCTTTACACTTTAGGGAGGCTGCTCCTTACATTTTACATGCTGTGAGTAAACTTACTCATCATCATGGAACAACTGATACTACAAAGCAAATAAAAAATCTCATCTCCTCTCTTTGTCTTGGACAAGCCCCTATTCAAGGTACCTCTCCGATGGCAAGGCATGGGAATCATGGTAACAAGTACATTGCAATGATTACATCATCAAGTTAAAAGAGAATCAAAATCCGCCACTAGATCCACCTCAGAAAATGCTAAGATGTACCAGAATTGGTGAGAAAAAAGTTATTTTCATGAATACTCCTTCACGGCAAGATAGCATTTTCTAGACACAGAACAACAACATATCAAATTCCTACAACTTAAGTCTTCTACTTGTCACCAGGTCCTCGCTGCAGGAACATATACAAACCAAAACCTCCTAGTGCTGCCCACAAACTGGCGGTTAGCAGCAATCCAAGAGCCATAATAGGATCTCTACTCTATTGCTTTCAACTTCAAAGCTCAATCCACTATCAATCACATCACACGGTATTTGAGAAAAAATTAACCCAACCATCAACTTAATTCCCAAATCATTTTGCAATTACGCTGCTGAAACAAGTTCGAAACTCATCATGGCAGCTACTAGCAAAGCAGATCCTCTGGACGAGCAGAAAATGCAGACTCGGCAATACGTATCGACATCTATCCAAAAAGTTCCCAGGACACAAAAGGAAAGCAAGAAGCTCATTGCTGATCAACAGAATCGATAACTTTGGGGATACACGTGACCGATTTCAGCCGTCCCAGCTCAATTTTCACGATCAAGTTAAGCTCTTGAGGCTCATAAACAAAACCAACTCCGGAAAGCAAGAATCGAGCGAATTCCCAGCTTCAATATCAGCAAGTTGGGAACACACCCACCATAACAAAACTAACAAAATCCAACCTTCACGAAAGAAAATGGAAGCAGAGAGCACACAAACAGATGGGTCATTAAAAGTCAAACCAGGAAACGGAAAACGGAGAAGAGAAAAGAGAAGCGATCAAGAACCTCCGAAAGGCCGTCTTCCAAGAGCAATCTCTCCTCTTCCTGAGAACCCATCTCTCCTTTCAAATTATCAAGGCGAGAGGCTCCTAATCCCAACACAACAGCCAAGGAGGACAGCAGGGTGAGGAGGTACGGGGGGAGGAGAGGAGATGGGATGGGGCGCTTGGACGGGGCGGTATAGATGAGCGAAAATGGAGTATGGGCAAAGAAAAGGATTCACATCTCCTTCCCCCTGTCGCTGGTGACGTCGGCGACCGAATTACCAGCGAATCGCGAATGACAAAAATTGACCCGGAAAATTTTTTTGGGAACAGCGAGGAGGGGGAAGAATGGTCGTTGGCGGGGGATCGGTTGGGTTGGTGGCGAGGTAGACAAGGCAGAGGAGGTCGCCGCCGCGGGTTTTTGCAAAGTTCGAATTTTTATGTTGGGATAATTACACAAATATTTTCTGAACTTTGACTCGATATGCAATTTGTTCCATAAATTTTTAATTTATTTAACATAATCCATGAACTTTAACTCAATATTTAATGTGGTCCATGAACTTTCAATTTGTTTAATTTGATCCCTGAACTTTTGGTACATGTTCAATATAATCCCTGAACTTTTGGGTTAAAGTTCATGGACTATGTTAAATAAATTAAAAATCTATGGAACAAATTGCACATCGAATCAAAGTTCAGAAAATATTTATATCATTTTCCCTTTTATGTTCGATAAACTTCGTTTGTAGTTTTGAGGTTGGCCTAACTCTAATGTCTAAAGCAAAATTATTGGAGAGAATTTATGGTTAAGTTTTCTTTGCTGCTCCCAATTTTTTTTCATTTTTTTAATAAATCGCGGCATGACGCTTATCGAATATACTTAATTTAAGATAATTCAGTTTTTGAAAGGAACTATCGCGACATGATATTGTTAGAAGAAACAAAAAAGTAACCTTAAGAATTGCTAATTTATTGCGCTTCGAGCTCTAAAGTTGTGACTGCGACACTTATACTCGTTTGAAAAGTTCTCGAGTTTATCTTTACTTTAGGAAAAAGTATTAAGATTCTTTTCTTGATTTTCTTTTTTCCTTTTTTAAGGGGACGAGGAAAGGAGACGGAGAGGGGAAAAAAAAGCAATAGGGAGGGATCTGGCTTTGTATCGAACACTGGATTATGCTTTTTCACTAATTCCCCCTTTATTTTATTTAAAGTTATAGATAAAAAGGGGGCATTTTATTTCGTCATGTGTTATTGTCCATTCCTTTCTCTCTTTTCCTAGCATCCAAATTTATAACTCGATCCCTCATTTCATTTCTTTTGTTTTCTCTTGTAATTTAATTAAATAAATTTTCTTATTATATGATACCTACCGAGTTCAGCGTTAAGGAGTTGATTCGGAGACCAAGATTAAGCCGTATTACCCTTCAATCTTATCGAGGTGCCTTCACATTTAAAAGCAACCGCTTATATCACTTATAAAATTGAATCATAAAAAAATATTTTTATTAATAACGAAAATATTTAGAGATAGATTATTATCGATAGTGAAAATTATTTTTCATTAGCTAATTTCTAAGCAATATAACTAATTATTATAAGAAAATGTCTCCAAATTATTGATTTTCCATTATACAAACGCATTCAAAATTTTTTTTATCTTATCAATATGGCGTTAGGCACCAGATCAACATCACATACAAAAATTTTGTCGCATAACCAATACTAAAACAACATTTTTATGATGATAGTAATAGTACGTGACAAAACGACTCAATTGCGCGGACTAAAAGAGTTAGATGACTTAATTTTAGAAATTAAAATAGTTATTGAACGGGATAGTACTAAACAATTCGAACACTGAATTGCACACTTTTCAGAAGAGTTACGGAACCAAGAAGGTGCTTCACTTGAGTTTTCTTTAGTCAATTATGTCATCTTTTTCTCTTTGTCACGCAATCAATGACGAACTTTATATTTTGACGTGTCTTACAGAAGTACAAATCTTCACAGCATCTTTCCTTAATGAACTTCGTCTCCTCATGAAATTTGTCGTTTGCAACTTTTCTCCGCAGGAGGTTGGAAATGTCTTCTCGTGAAATTTGATGAAATTGCCCGTTTTTCCTCTTAGAAATGGGAATGATCATAGTTAACTTTCAATTTTGTTACGAATTCGAAATTAAGTTGAATAACAAGCAGCAATTAGATTAGTAGAAGATGGCTAGCAAAATATCTTGGACCGGAGAAGCAAAATGGGAAGAAGATTGGTCTATTCGACTCTTTCACTATTTCCTATTATTTCATATTTTTCTCCAACTTAATCATCATAACTGTCAAGATGTTTGGGTTTGGCATTTGCGTGAAGTTAGAAGGTAATTCACAATCAGATTGAGTGATTGTACGAGACTGGATATCTAATAACCTAACTTCTACTTTGAATAGATAGGTAGGTTTTTGCATTAATTTTGGAAGATTTGATTTTACTTGTAGATAGATACTATCACATGCATTGTGTACTTGTATATATAGATATATAGATAGAATGAAAAGCTTAAGCTTTCGCATTGAAATTCAACTTTCTTATTCCAAATTTTGTAAGGCATTGCAACTAGGTTATTGGACCACATTAATTTGTAAATTCCGTTCCATGGCCCATCATCGATCCTCGTGGCTTCAGATGAATCAACCTCCGAACTCGGATCGGATCAGGCATCTTGTCCAAATATGAGAAGATTAATTATCGGATACTGGGCATTCCTGTGAGAAAGTATTATCTCACGGAGAGGTACCAAACAATCAATTGAGTTAAGATCATATGCAAAAGTTGTACGTAGATGATGATTCCATGGCAAATGCATGTTGTGAAGTTCAATGTCTAACTTATTTATTCAAGGAATTGGGGATTTACAGGTTTGTCTGCTCCAAAAATGTTTTCTAATAGTCAAATGGCTCCACATGTTACAGCAAATCCAATATAAAATCTTAAGAGAAAACACACAACAAGGGACTTGTGAAGCCAAGCTACGCGACTACTATTAAAAAATCCAACCTAAAAGCTTAAGCGTATAAATGAAATGTATATAAAGAGTATATGAAATCCATCCATTGTCAAGTGATACAAGATATTTTGACACTCTCTTTTACATGCAAGTTGTATTAGGAGTGGTATGCGAAATTTGATTGACAAAGGTGAACGCATACGTGAAAAGGGTAGAATCTAACCTTGATAGGTTGAATGTATATAAAAAGCATATGAACGCCTTTGGCAAGCAAGGGGACATTTTCGACAACTACAGGATTACAGTTGGCAGACATCTTCGTGAAGGAATTGGCAAAAGAGACTTTTGAAAAGTATTACAAACAAACCGGGCATAACAGAATTCCAGACGCCTACTTGAGGGGGAGTCTTAACTCCAAAAACTTGAATATGACTCCACTTTGGATAAAGGTCAGAGCAATTAAAGCTCACATGATTGGATTTTGTATCTCATTAAACAATAAACTTTTCGCGAAAGGAAACAAAGAAATCCCACCATTGTTTTACTGTCACATTCTTGCAACCTCGAGGAAAGGGTGTTCCAATTTGATCTCCATGAAACCGATATTTACCAATCCGAAAATCCTAGGAAATTGAGGTGGCACAGTGCGGCCAATACTGCCAACACGACGTGTAGCTGTAATGTCCTTCATTAATTGCATTATGATATGAGAGCCTTATGACAGCACTTACGTATATTAGGCCTATATTCTCGACCAGTCAGGGCCAGGTTCGATTGGCCCAGGCCTACATGTTGGGTCCATTCTATCACTTAAGCATATAGAAATCGACAATATTAATGTGGGTTCTTCTTATGATCTTGGATTCTGTAAAGTTAGGTGGTTAAGGTTTAATTGCTTGATTTGAATGCGGTATATCTCATATTCAATATTTTATCGTTTTTCATTCGGAGTAACATCGGAACCCAAACTCGTCACCTTAATCCATGCCCGATACATGTGAATGAGATGATTTACGCATTGCCCTTGGGGCTTAGTTAAGCCAAAATGTTTGAATATTCCATATTGAGAAAAAGATATAGGATTTGTTAAAAAAAAAAAGTACTCTCGGGGTACTTTTTGAATGAATAAATTACAATACTTAATATTCTTACGATATGTGATCAATGTTCGGAAAAGTCGACTATGTTTTTTTTTTTTTTGTAGGGAAAGTGATATTGTAAGGGCTCGCCTAAACTTTTCATTATTTTATAATTCAAAACTTAACTTTGTATGTTATTCTATTAAGTATCTCAACTTTCAAAACTGGGATCGATATTAGGCTTCCAATAAATTGTACCTAGTCATGTCATTCACTCTTCCGACTCAGTACATAGAAATTTCTTTCGCCGTTCGTTGTCGTTCCTTTGTTTTTTCTTTTGTTCTCGTCCTTCTTCTTCCTCTGTTCGCCTCTGACTGGTGCCTCTGTCCATGGCTATCGACCCAGTGCCTTGCCGCCTCACCAGAGCTTTTCTCTCTCTCTCGATCTCTCGATCTCTCGATTGGTGGTTGTGGTTTGTGATGGTGAAGCCGAGTGTGGTTGGAGGCGGTGAGGCCGGATTTGTACATATTAGCAGGACTAAGTACTACCGGCGGTGGTGAGGCCGAGTCAGGTAGTGGTAGTGGCGTCTGAAGGTGTTGGTGGTTTTTTGGGTCCATATTGGTAGTGTGCTGTTCGAGAGCGGTAGCGGCCGTTGGTGGAGATGGGGGGTGGGGGTAGCTAGGAAAGTTTTCCACGCAAAAGTGTCTTGTTAATGAGTTCCTTTAGGTAACTTGTTAAGAGTACTTAATAGGAAATGTTTTGCTTACCGAGGGCATTTTTTAAACAGAATTTTTAGCAAAGTTAGAGATTTAGATACTGAGAGAGGGAGAGAGTTGGATGCCAATGTGTACATTTGGAGATTTCCCAACAGTGTTAATGTCCACATCAACAATTTTCATTTGTGTGTTTAACAAAGACCTCACGTTAATTCATATTTGAAAAGTTTCGATATTTAATTGGATAATAAGTAACTGTTCAAATTTCTAGCAAAAAAAAAGAGTAACAGTTCAAATACTTAAAGCGTGCACCTCTATTAAATATGCTCAACCATTGAAGAATCAAGTCATTATCTAAAAAGGGGAGAATTATCTAAAAAGTCCTAAATCTCTAGCAATTATACTAATTTAGTACTAAATGCAAAAAGTTTAAGACTCAATTGAGAAAAAAAAAAGGATTAAAGACTGAATTGACATAATTATAATAGGTTTAAGACTTTTTTGGTAATTTTCTCTCTGAAAAGAGAAAGCCCTAAAGATTGATGTGGTGACTAAATAATGGACCAATGTCAAAAGATACAGTTCAATTTCTCACATCACCATGTGCACTGAACCAACGTTGAAGCCACTTATTACTCGAAATTGGCTGGTGCGACGTGAATTACCTAGCTCGTGAGGTTAGCGGGCCCTTCGCGATCTGGATTTACCCAAAGTTGCTTCACCAACTTTTCTGCTAATATTCTGTCAACCACCCCACCATTCCAAAACCCATCACCTTTGTTCAGTTCCCTTCCTTCTTCATGGCTTGTGATGTGTACATATATTGAGTCATTTTCCTGACTTCTCTCCGCACACCAACTTATAAGAGCAAATAGAGAAAATTGCCACCTGCAATCCCCAAATACACGAATGGCTCATAACTCTCATGTTGCCATGTTTGTGCCCTTGTTCATCTTGATGGTATTGGTGATTTCGAACGGCTAAGTTTGGGAAGCGAACGTGGCCGGAGAGTGCGGGGGTACCACCATCCGGTCGGCTGCCGCCAGCTTGAGCCCTTGCCGAGGGGCAGCTAGAGACGCTCGGGCTAAGGTCCCGCCTGCCTGCTGCGCGAAAGCCAACGCACTCATCCACACCACTCCTAGCCGCCTCTGTGCTGTCTTGCTCTCTCCTCCAGCGAAGCAGGCCGGGATTATGCCGGCCACGGCTATCTCGATCTCGAAGAGGTGCAACATTAGGAACAGGCCCGCCGGAAAGATACGCGGGAGTGAGTATAATTATCCTATACCTAACAATCCACTAAGTAGCTACTTATAATAATTAAAAATCAGCCAAATTTAATAATGTTTCTTTTTGTCTTTTTTTTTTTATTTTCCTTCGTTTAATAACAGCAGGATGTACTGTATACCCTGAGCAACAAATGCTGAGCCCGGCCCAAGATAGCAGGAGGACGTTAATCAAAGTAATGGCTTGAGAAAGCTAGGAATTTGCTAAATAAACTTTTCTAATGTTAAAGGGTCATTCTCCGTTTAATTGTCCCAGGCCCATTTACTGCATTATTTACTGCTAAATAAACTTTTATAATTTAATTTTTTTTTGTCGAATCTTTTCTAATTAAAGTTGCTAAATAAACTTTTCTATAGCAAATTTGTTTTCTCCTATTTTGTCCAAGAAGTGGCTCGTTTTCATTTTTAATAACATGTATCTAACTCCCTATCTAATCACTTAATTAGCTACCTAACCATGAGATTTCCTAACACTAAGTAAACATTTCCAACTTTGTATGTCACATGCCGAATTTTAAAGGGAGCTTGAAGAAAAGATTGTATGTCATACATTTATCGGTACCATTTGAGATCAAGACATAATATTTTACACGTATTGAATTAGTATTAATAAGAGAGCAAGCGTATATTTGTATACGACTGGGCGGCAAGAGTTGGTTGACCCTTATGAGGGCCGATCGACACACCACGCAATGGCACTCCATCACTGGCTCTTGGCAAGGGCTCACCGGCGAAGCTGGGGCGGCCCCTGCTGCCTTTCTCTGAAAATTGTGCAATATGCATCTTTTTTCTTTTCACGTTTCATTTTTTTCCCCTGTTTTTGCTTTTATTTCTTTTTTGAAGTTTTAATGATGTGGGTAATGGCGCGTACAGCCACAGCAGCAAATGTGAGTCACACGCATGGCTGACTTGGGTTGTCGTGTCAGATGCCAATCGGATCAAATTAATTTCAAGGATTAAATTGATTTCATTAAAAGGGCATAAGGGCCAATTCTTGCCACGATCAAAATTCAAGAACCAAATTGAGCTTGAGCATTGGATAAGAGTATAAGAACAAATTTTGACATTGTCCTCAAATTACACTGATGAAATTAGTACTAGTAAAAGAGAGAGCGCATGTATATATTTAAATAGAAGAAAAAGGAACTTTTTTTTAAGTACGTGGAGAGGAAATAAATGCATCTAAGAACCAGTTTAAGAAATAAATTTAATATGTAGTAAGATTAGAGATTTTCTAGATTAATAACTATTATATATGGCCTATGTAAACTAAGAGAACTCGTCCATTCTGTTACTACATGTCAGTATCAATTTGTCTCAGCATAAGGCGCGGGCTCTGACGAAAGTTTTAGATAAAAGCGTGAGCCTTTAAGGCTAAAATTTCTGCTGTTGTAACTACTAAATAATCTAATAAACGTGGGTAATGGACTCCATTAACAGTTGATACTTTCCGAGAATAGTTATTAAATTTCACAAGTTGGTAAGCTGTGCAAATAAATATTGTTAAATTATTTGAACAATTGGAGTTTGAAAATAATTAAACGATCGTTAATTGTGACTCAAACAAAAGTTGGTATATTTCTTATAAGAACTAGTAAATTTAACATCTTGCTAACTTTAACAAATAACTTTGTGAAGTATTGGAAGCTGGGTAATTGCAAACAATCAGATAACATTTGTAATATGATTTAAAAGAAGGTTGGTAATTAGAGTTAATAAATTTAATAGTTTGTACGCTCCAAAAATAAATATTGGTAAACTACTAATACCGCCGTTAGTTTCAAAACAATCAAACAAATGTTGGTAATTTACTCAAATACGAGTTAGGACAGTTAAAATTAGTTGGTAACTTAGCCTGCAAAAACTTTGTATATCACCCAAATAATGGCTGGTAGTTTTGGATAAGAGTGTAATTTTGAAGCATCGATGACTTTTACAACAAATCTTAGTGATATACTGGAGCAATCAGTAATTTTGAAATGATGTGATAAATGTTGATAAGTGGACTCAAATAAGAGTTGGTAATTTTCTATACAAAGTTGGTAACGTTAATGTATTTGTAATTTTTGTAAATAATGTTAGTAAATTATTGAAATATCTAATTTAAGACAATCTAGTAACTCCTGATACTTTTGTAAAAGTGTTGGTAACTTATTAACGTGTTATCAATTGAACAAGTTGTCGATCAAAATTTAATTGCTAACGTGTTTGGGTAGTTATCGTGCTTTTCACATGTTACCGGCATGAAACGTTGCTCCAATTTTCACCCTACCAGGACCGTAGACACTTTCGATTTTGGCTCACATAGTCAAGCTCATTTTACATATAACGTATACATTTTCTTGGACAAAAGCAATAGACTTTTTTTTTTGTTTTTATAACCAAATATAAAAGAAAGAGAGAAATGTTGGAGAATAATGAGTACAGCATCTTTATTACTTGAAACTTCAATAGCAATCTTCCATCATGAAGAGAGGAACTATCAGCTCCATAGCAGTTGCAGTGGTCCACGTCCGTAATTGGATAAATCAATTTGTACTTTCATGCAGGGTACCACCTGCGTCATAAATGTGAGGACAATTGCTAGAAACAATTAGCAAAATCTATCAACAAAATAAATGAGTGAGAAAAAGAAGCTATGAATCATGAGAGAGATAGAGATTGATTTTACCCACTAAATAACCTCTTTTTTACGTATTTAGAATCGAAAAGCTCTCTTGAACCAAAGCATGATAATCATCCTCCCAATCGACAATTTTTCAATAATCCTATCCACTGTCCGAAAATAGGAGATCCTCCAAGATTGATTGAAATGTAATATGCCGCAGAATCCCATAAATGTCACCACAAAACCCGATCTCAATCCTGAGTAAAACCAATTAACAGCAGAGTCACCTTCGTTAGATTCATGTTCACTTGAATTGTGACCATATTGTTTGTCGATATCATTATGCTCATCTCCCGGACAAACTTTTAAAAGAGGAGCTCCACACAGTCCATCATTGCCGCGATAAACAAGTTGATCATCCAAAGTGCTTAATTGATTGCCTGATGGAAGAGGACCAGATAAATTGTTGAAGGAAAGATCCAAACGACTTAGAAAGTTTAAATTGGATATGCTATGAGGGATTTCACCCAATAACTTGTGTAGTGGCTAGCAAGAGTCACCTAGAGGGGGGTGAATAGGTGATCCTAAACAATTCTATAAATTTATGCGGAAATAAAACAAGTTACAGAAGAGTCTGAATAAGATTTAGATTCAAGTCAGTATAAAGTGCAGAATGTAAAGAAGGAGATAAAGAGAAGAGAATCTGCACGCAAGTTTATAGTGGTTCGGCTTATAGTAAGCCTACATCCACTCTCCACGCTGACAGCCTACTGGCTGGATTTCACTATGTAATCAAGAGGAATTTACAGAATCTGAGTGATATCACTCTTGTGTATGATAGGACTCTCTATCTCACACAATCACTCTTACAGTAACCCTCAAGATCTGAATGTTTTAGCTCAGAAAGACAAGAGAAAAAGATCGGAGTATGCTCAGACTTTGGACTTGATGATTCTTGAATCGTGTCTTCTTCTGCTGCTCGTGGTCTCCTTAAATACTCCTCTGCATCCACACTAGCCGTTGGACATCTTGCCGAGGATCATCTTCCAATCTACACCTTGGACAGATTTGTTAAGGATTAAGTAGCCGATAGATGACAAGTTCTGAATCCCGCTGATTCTGGTCGCCCATACAATCAGAATCTTGGTTTCCATAAGTAGAGATTTGTCCGTTGTAAACCATTCTTGTCTTAGTATTTGATTGTCAATCAATTTTGATTAAGATTGAACAAATCAAAACTTTCCTTCTGTGAAATCCAAGCAAGATCACTAGATGTTATTCTTCGTTCTGAATTTTGCTTCTGAAGAATTACTGCGTCTTCGTCTTCTTCTGAAGAAATCAGTGACAGTCTGTGTCTGAAGAATTTCAGCGAATGTCTGCGTCTGAAGAATTTCAGCGTCTTTCTGCGTCTGAAGAATTTCAGCACATATATATTCCTGAAACAAAAATAGTTCAGATTATTATAGAAAGTTTTGTTAACTTCAAAATCAGTAGGAGTTTTCCTCAACAATCTCCCCCTTTTTGATGGTGACAAAACTTTCCTGCAGATCGAATCATTATAGATTTGAAGTATATTTAGAGTATGAATCACAGATGAAAAAATGAAAGAGCAAACTCTGTTGATATGAAAAAAGAAAGAGCAAACTCTGTTGATATCTGTGTCTTTGTTTTCTTCATAAGATCCTGCATAATTTCTCATGTTAAATCTGCATAATTTCTCCCCCTTTTTGTCATCAGCAAAAAGAATAATATGAAGAATGAAGCATATATTAAGTAATTAATCAGTCTAACAAGAAATAATAGTTATATTACAGACCAACTAAGAGAGAAATGTTTGTCAAGAAAAATCAGGCTAATTTTTCGAAGGAGTGCGAATCAATTGAAAATTTTCCAAGATCGAGAAAGCTTCCTCAATCCTCGAACTGCATTCCCCCACTGCTTTCTCTAGTTCTGCTTTGTCTGCTGCTGCTTGAAGTTGTTGAGAGTGGTTGTTTTCCTCAATAATTTTCTGCAAATTTCTTACTTCTAGTTCCAGTGCAGACTGTTTGTCTTTGATTTCAAGCAGAAGTGAGAGGATGTTCTGATTGTTGGAAGACTGTTCTTGGACATTTTCTTGCTCAGGCTGTTCGAACTCCCTGGTTGCTTCCTGTGGGATCTCCCCTGCTTCATGTGGAATCTCCCCCTGAACAGGTGCTTGCTGCTTAGAAACATGATCTGTAGAAGTTGGTTCTGAGAAAATAGGAACATGTTCTGGAGCACTAGCATTGCCTGTATTAGGGTTTTCTGCTTCTGCTTCTTTTTCATCGCGCAGAAGAGTTTTTCTTTTCTTATACACCCTTAGTGAATATGGAGATTCCTTCCTCTTACTTGCTGACTCTGCTTCCTTTCTCTGAAATGTCTTTCTGATACTGGTCTTCTCAGCAGATTTAGGTTCAGACTTCTGAGCCTCTTTTCCCTTTGATCTTTCCCTTACATCATCAAACTGTTTCATTTTGGAGAGCATTCTTTCTCCCACAAATATACAAGGAACAGGGTTCAGCCGTAATTCATCAGGAATCGATATCTTCAGGAACATAAAGATTCGAGTGATTAAGGCACCATACGGCAATTGTCCCTTATCCTTATGTAATGCCTTGTACATATGGAATATTATGATGTGAGGAAGAGAAAAGGGTTGACCTGTCAAGATAGCCCAAATCAGCTTGATTTCTGATTTTGAGAGATCAGTTTTAGAGGCTGCCTTAGGCTTCAGGCAGTTGATGATGATCTTGTGCAGAATCACTGATCTTCTCGATAAGTCAGAGTAAGAAAGGTGCCGCCTTGATCCATGATCAAAGTCTGGATTTTCAGAAACAACTTTGACAATATCTTCAAGACTTACTGTCAGAGGAGTAAACTGTGAGTATTTGGCTCCAATGATTCTGTCCAAGTCATTTGCCCTTAGATCAAATTTCTTGTCACCCACAGTAAACTGAAGCCAGTTGGGCAACAGAATGGATAGATTAGAATAAAAATATGCGGTAAGTTCAGCATAAACATCTGCAGCTTGAAGGCAGAATTCACTAATGCCCATCTTTTCAAAAAGATGCTGTATTGACAGCCCAATCTTCTCCAGGTAAAGGAAATCCACAGTTCTGTGGTTCATTACCCCTCGAGCAAGGAACAAGTTATAACAGTCCTGATGTTCATTGCTTCTAAATAATTTACCAGTTCCTGGCAGTCCAGATGCTATGCCCACTTTCATTTCAAACAGCTCAAAGAGTCTAGCATCATCTTCGGGAACCACAAATTTTGACGAAGATTTAGGGCTTATTGATTTTGCCGACAGAGTAGATGTTTCTCCTACCTTCTCTTTCCCTTTTCTGGAAGGAGGCTTGTGTGGGGTTGTGCTAGCAGGAGTTTAATTAGTTCCAGCAAGAAACACAGAATACTCTTCAGCAAGATGAGCTTCAGACCGAAAGTGATTGTCTTTGAGACATTTTAGAAGAGCCCAAGAGGAGGCATTACTTCTCTTTAATCTCTGATAATTTTTCCACACAAATTTAATGCTGCTGAATTTGAGATCTGTTTTACCCGACGGAGTCCACGAACGAGGAGGAGGTGGTGTTGCTTTAACAGGTTCTTCAAGTCGTTCAGATTCCGTGTCTGAGATGTCCATGACTTCTGGTGTTGCAGTAGACTTTGAATCCTGATTCAAGATTCGTGACGATCTTCTCTTGAAAGGCATTATGATTCCTTCTAGGACGAAAAGTTCTGATCTTTTGGAGGAATGAGGACGAGGAGAGTCTCTGAGTCTCGAAAACGTTTGAGCAGAAAAGCGAGGGTTTTGAAGAGAGTCGAAAAGGCTTATAAAGGTGAATGAAGGCTTTTGGGAATAAAAGGTTATTTTTAGAAGGTAAAAAATAGGCCAAAAGTAAAATAGGAAGGGAATAGATTTTCTAAAGCATAAAAGATCAGAATAAGATTAAGATAATATTCCAAATGCAATTTCCCAAATAAGTTAGGATACGTACCTGATTTACTTCAAATATAGCGAATGTGAAGATATCCTGCCAAAAATATTCCCGCCAAAAATTTAAACTATGTACGTACCTTTCTTGAGAGTCTGAGAAATATTCAGACCGAGACACTTGAGTCTGAAAAATATTCCTGTCTGTCAAATACTTCACAAAGGATAAGTAATGCACAGTTCATTTCTAATATATTCAAACGAAGATTTATCAAGTGGTTTTGTGAATATATCAGCTAATTGATTTTTAGAATCAATATGTTGAACATTCACATCACCATTTTGAACATGATCTCTAATGAAATGATGTCTTATCTCAATATGCTTGGCTCGAGAATGGAGAATGGGATTCTTAGTGAGATTGATGGCACTGGTATTGTCACATTTGATTGCCACATTTGAGTCTTCAACAGCAAAATCTCGCAACTGTTGCTTCATCCACAGAATCTGTGCACAGCAACTTCCTAAGGCTACGTATTCTGCTTCTGCTGTTGAAAGTGCGACTGTATTCTGCTTCTTTGAATACCAGGACACTAGCATGTTTCCAAGCAGTTGGCATGTACCTGTAGTACTTTTCCTGTCCACTTTACATCCAGCTAAGTCAGCATCTGAATAACTAGTAAGAGTAAAATCTGAATTTTTGGAGTACCAAAGACCTAGCATTGGATAAGTTCCAATGTATTTGATTATCCTTTTTACTGCAGAGAGATGCGATTCCTTTGGATCTTACTGGAATCTCGCACACATACAGACGCTAAAAAGAATGTCAGGTCTAGATGCAGTAAGATATAATAGAGAACCTATCATGCTTCTGTATACCTTCTGATCAACCTTTTTACCATTTACATCTTTGTCTAGCTTGGATGTTTGAGACATTGGAGTGTCTGTCTTCTTGCAATTTTGCAGACCGAACTTCTTGACTATCTCCTTGGCATACTTCTCTTGGCAAATGAAAGTACCATTTTTCATTTGTTTCACTTGTAAGCCAAGAAAGAATGTTAGTTCTCCCATCATGCTCATCTCGAACTCGTTCTGCATATTCTTAGAGAATTCCTTACAAAGTGATTCGTTAGAAGATCCAAATATAATATCATCTACATAGATTTGAACAAGTAGAAAATCGTTACCTTTTCTCTTAACAAATAGAGTTGTATCTACCTTACCTTTTGTGAAATCATTTTGCAGAAGGAAATTACTTAACCTTTCGTACCAAGCTCTGGGTGCCTGTTTCAGACCGTAAAGGGCCTTTTTGAGTCTGTAAACACTATCAGTCTTTCTTGGTTCTTCAAAACCAGGTGGTTGTTCCACATATACTTCCTCTTTGATGTATCCATTTAAGAATGCACTTTTCACGTCCATCTGAAAAAGTTTAAAGTTATGGAAACAGGCATAAGCTAATAATAGCCGAATGGCTTCTAACCTTGCAACTAGTGCATATGTTTCATCATAGTCAATGCCCTCTTCTTGAGAGTAGCCTTTTGCAACCAGTCTTGCCTTGTTTTTTGTAACTTTCCCTTTGTCATCCAGTTTGTTTCTGAATGCCCATTTTGTTCCAATTACTGGATGGTTTTTGGGTCTTGGCACAAGCTCCCAGACTTCATTGATTCTCAACTGCTGAAGTTCCTCTTGCATAGCTTCTATCCAGCTTTCATCTGATAAAGCTTCTTCAACATCTTTTGGTTCTATTTCAGATACCAATGCCAAGTTGCTGATATTCTCCTTTTGTTTGGATCTTGTCTTGATACCATCTTCTATTTCTCCAATGATGAGGTTTTTGGGATGACTGGACTTATGTTTCCAGTTCTTATCATATCTTTCCTTCTGAATATCTGCAGACTCTAAATTTTCTGGTTGAGTCTGTATATTGTCTTCTTTTCCTTTATCCATGTGATCTTCAATCTTTTGAGATTCAAGATGACCCTCTGAAGATACTTGAATGTGGGGAGGTGATTCAGATTCATCTTTGTGAGTCTGAATATTTTCTTCAAACTTCACATTCATTGTTTCTTCCACAGTCTGAGAATTCTTGTTGAAAACTCTGTAGGCTTTGCTTGTGGTGGAGTATCCAAGGAAGAATCCTTCATCTGCTTTCTCATCAAACTTTCCAGGACGATCATTTGGATTCTTAAGAATAAAGCATTTACATCCAAATACACGAAAATATGAAATGATGGGCTTTCTACCTTTGTAAAGCTCATAGGGGGTTTTCTCAAGAATGGGTCTGAGAAAAACTCTGTTGATAATATAACATGCTGTAAAAACTGCATCTGCCCAGAAATGAGAGGAAATCTTGCTTTCAATCAACAAGGTTCTTGCCATTTCTTGCAAAGAACGATTTTTCCTTTCCACAACACCATTTTGTTCAGGTGTGTATGGAGTAGAAAAATTATGTTGAAAGCCATTTTCCTCACAAAAGTCTGAAAAACTTTGATTTTCAAATTCTCCCCCATGATCAGTTTTAATGCGGGAAATGGTATAGCCCTTTTCATTTTGAACTCTTTTTGCAAATTTTGAAAAATATGAAAATGCTTCATTTTTATGTGCAAGAAAGAACACCCATGAAAATCTTGTGAAGTCATCAACAATAACCAAACAATATTTCTTACCACCAATACTTTGTGTTCTGGTTGGTCCAAACAGGTCCATATGGAGAAGCTGCAAGGCTCGATCAGTAGAAACATGATGTATAGATTTGAAAGAACTTCTTACTTGTTTTCCTAGCGTGCAAGCATTGCATAAGTCTGTCTTTCTGTATTTCAAATCTGGCAAACCTCGAACCAGTTTCTTGTTTGAGATTTTTGAGATTTGTTTCATACTGATATGTCCCATCCTTCTGTGCCAAAGATCTTCATCCTCCTTGATTGAGATTAAGCAATGATTGGAGTTTGGATTGACGTCCAGAAGATAAATATTGCCATGTCTTCTTCCTGTGAATGTTTGAGAAGAATCTTTGCTTGTTCCTGAGCATGTATCTTCTTGAAAGTTGATTCTGAAACCTGTATCACAAAGCTGGCTTATGCTAATCAAATTGTAGTGGAGTCCTTTTACCAATGAAACGTCATTGATTCTTAGTCCTCCCATATCAACTGTTCCTTTGCCAATGATTTTTCCTTTAGTATTTCCTCCAAAGGAAACTTTTCCACCCTCCAGACTTTGAAGATTAGCGAATATGCTTGGATCTCCTGTCATGTGTCTGGAGCATCCACTGTCTAGGTACCACTTCCTTTTTCTCTTTGTGGTAACCTGTAAGAAATACAACATCTCAAGTTTTCTTTGGTACCCAAACTTGTTTGGGTCCTAGAGCATTAGTATAGGCTGTCTTAACAAAATCTCTTCGAATAGGTCTCCAGACCTTAGGACATTCATTCTCAAAATGTTGTGGATCTCCACATTTTGAGCACTTGAGTGCACTTCGGCCAACAGGTTTTACGAAATTCCTTTTGAAATGGTTTTTATAAGCTTGTCTAGGAGGTCTTTGTTTTAATCTCTCCTTGACTTTTGGAAAATCAATCAAGCTGTCACTTTCCTTTACAAATCCAAGACCAGATTTGTTATAGTAAGGAATTTGAATGGAAAGGATATGCTTCAAGGTTTCTGAACCTTTTGAAAACTTGCAAGTGATTTCTGAAATTTCCTTTTTCAAAACAGTGTTTTCTTTGGAAAGAAGATCTCGATTTTCCTTGATTTGATGAAATTCTTTTTGAAGGAAATCGATTTTCTCCTTTTGAGAAATATCCTGTTGCCTTAGTGAAGAATTCTCCTTTTTCAGAGAAGAGATTCTTTTAAGAGCAGTCTTGAATTCAAAGCATAAATCATCAATGTAATTTGATACTTCAAAAGACATTTCAGAAGGTCTTACCTCGATTTCTACTTTGGGATCAGAATCAGAGTCTGAGTCTGAATCTGTCTTTGCCATTAGACAGAAGTTTGAGATGTCTTCATCACTATCTTCGCACTCTGTGTCACTCCAAGTCTCTGCTTTTAAGGCCTTCTTTGCTTTCTCAAATTTGGTCTTCTTTTTCAGGAGTGGACAGTTAGGCTTGATATGTCCACGTTTCCTACAGTGAAAGCATATAATCTCCTTTGATCTCTCTGTCTCGTCGATAGGCTTCTTATTTTCAAAAGATCTTTTCCCTTTGAGGTTTCTTCCTCTGATTTTCATTCTTTTGTACTTCTTTATGAAGAGAGCTAATTCCTCATCATCAACATTTTCATCTTCAGAATCTGCATCAGAATCAATGTTAGTTTTTAAAGCAATTGATTTATTACCTCTGGTTTCAATCTCTTCATTTCGTTTCTCAGTCTCATATGATTGAAGGGTTCCAATCAATTCATTTACTGATAAAGGCTTGATCCTTTGAGTCTCACGAAGAGATGTTTTGATGTTATCCCATTTATCTGTCAGTCCTCTCAGAAGTTTGTTGACCTTCAATGCATCTGGGACTGGTTGTCCTTGATATGCAAGACCGTTTACTATGTCAGTAAACCTGTCATAGAAATCAACAATTAATTCTCCAGGCTTCATTTTGAAGGATTCATATTGACCAAGCAAGATATTGATTTGTGTTTCCTTGGCACGATCTGTTCCTTCATAAGTAATATAGAGAGTATCCCAGATTTTCTTAGCAGAATCACAAGCAGAAATTTTTTTATATTCAACAGGAGATAAAGCACAGTAGAGAGAATAAATTGCTTTTGAATATGAAGTTTCTCTTTTGGTTATCTCAGCTTGAGATAATGGAGGATCTGCTGATTTGCTTGCATCTGCCTTTTCTTTTGATTCTGAAGACTTTGGTTTGACCCCATTGATGATGACGTCCCATTGCATATGATCACATGACTTAATGAATGCCTTCATCTTATTCTTCCAGACACTGTATTCCTTGCCATCGAAATATGGTGGTCTATTGTTGCTTTGGCCTTCAATAAGTCCTGGAGCACCATAACTAACCATGTAGATCGTTAGCTCGGAAGTAAAACACTTCAGAAAAATGAGCAACCTGCTCTGATACCAATTGTAGTGGCTAGCAAGAGTCATCTAGAGGGGGGTGAATAGGTGATCCTAAACAATTCTATAAATTTATGCGGAAATAAAACAAGTCACAGAAGAGTCTGAATAAGATTCAGATTCAAGTCAGTATAAAGTGCAGAATGTAAAGAAGGAGATAAGGAGAAGAGAATCTGCACGCAAGTTTATAGTGGTTCGGCTTATAGTAAGCCTACATCCACTCTCCACGCTGACAGCCTACTGGCTGCATTTCACTATGTAATCAAGAGGAATTTACAGAATCTGAGTGATATCACTATTGTGTATGATAGGACTCTCTATCTCACACAATCACTCTTACAGTAACCCTCAAGATCTGAATGTTTTAGCTCAGAAAGACAAGAGAAAAAGATCGGAGTATGCTCAGACTTTGGACTTGATGATTCTTGAATCGTGTCTTCTTCTGCTGCTCGTGGTCTCCTTAAATACTCCTCTGCATCCACACTAGCCGTTGGACATCTTGCCGAGGATCATCTTCCAATCTACACCTTAGACAGATTTGTTAAGGATTGAGTAGCCGATAGATGACAAGTTCTGAATCCCGCTGATTCTGGTCACCCATACAATCAGAATCTTGGTTTCCATAAGTAGAGATTTGTCCGTTGTAAACCATTCTTGTCTTAGTATTTGATTGTCAATCAATTTTGATTAAGATTGAACAAATCAAAACTTTCCTTCTGTGAAATCCAAGCCAGATCACTAGCTGTTATTCTTCGTTCTGAATTTTGCTTCTGAAAAATTACTGCGTCTTCGTCTTCTTCTGAAGAAATCAGTGACAGTCTGCGTCTGAAGAATTTCAGCGACTGTCTGCGTCTGAAGAATTTCAGCGTCTTTCTGCGTCTGAAGAATTTCAGCACATATATATTCTTGAAACAAAAATAGTTCAGATTATTATAGAAAGTTTTGTTAACTTCAAAATCAGTAGGAGTTTTCCTCAACAACTTGTTATTGGATAGATCAAGTGATTCCAAATATCTCAAGTTGCCAATATCTGAAGGGATTTTTCCAAATAGCTTATTTTGGGAGAGGTTCAACTGAAGTCGAGCAAGCCTAGTTAGTGTTTCCGGTATTTGTCCTCCCAATGCGATGCTTGAAAGGTCAATGGAATAGAAATATTGGGGCGAGCTGGTGAATTCTAGCCTTGTTCCCTTTACAATAACCATAATAGAGGGAAGTTTACACACGCCATTCAAATGTGGAGTACTAGTGGAATCAGCCCACATCTGCGATAAGTTGCTAAAACAAGGAGGAATGCTTCCAGAAAGGTTGTTATGTGCTAGGCTTAGATATTGGAGATAACGATGTTGACACAGCTGCAAAGGAATGTCCCCGGTGAAGTAATTTCTCTCAAGATTGATTACGCCAACCCAATAGCCAAACATAGGTATTCTACCAGTGAATTGATTCTCACTGAGATCAAGAATTACCAATTTTGTCTCTACTAAACATTCTGGAAGCACTCCATTCAAGCCATTTTTGTGTAGGACTAGAACTTCCAAATGCACCAAACTGCATAGAGAGTTTGGAATTTGACCATTTAACTTGTTGTCTCCCAATGACATCCATATCAAAGAAAGTAGCGATTTCCTCCAACATTGCAGAAGTCTTCCAGATAGTTGGTTATCAGAGAGATTAAGAATATACAATTCATGTAACATGCATAACAAATTTGAAATGTCACCACTAAGGTTATTTCTAGAAAGTAACACTCGCCCTAATCGTGGTGTCTTTTTTCCAATAATTCTGGATATGTCGCCTCTAAGCATATTGCCCGAGAGATCTAAATCTCAAGTGTCAGATAAAATATCAAGTAGCCAATGGGGAACTTCACCCGAGATGCTAGCATTTGACATGAGTAACTGCAAAATGTTCCTTTGAGTTCGAAGCCAGTTTGGGAATTCTGGTCCCGCTTTGCAACTCGACAAGAAAATGGACTTTATTTGGAAAGGAGGAAGCCAAGATGCGCTAATATTTATAACAAGCTCATCTGACCATAAACTAAACCAGGTCAATCTGGTGAGATTTGCCAAGTGAAGTTCGCTAACAACTCCATCCAATCGATTATTACCTAAGTCCAATATCTCGAGATTGGATAGTCGCCCAATACTTTCTGGAATGTTCCCACTCAAATTGTTGCCAGAGAGGGCCAAACATCTCAGAGATGATAGTTGACCGATAGTAGCAGGAATAGGACCTGAAATCGAGTTTCTTGAAAGATAAAGGAATTCGAGATCTTTGAAATTTTCAAATTGATTGGGTATATGGCCACTGAAATTGTTGAGGCTGAGGTCTAGATACTTCAAATGCGTCAATTCGGCAAGAGCAGGATGTATCTTACCTCCCAGACTGTGATTCTCAAGATCGAGCTTCGAGACGTGACTAGTTTTATTGCTGCATTCGACTCCTTCCCACTCGCAACAATGCTCGCCGGCCCACGACGATAGACGTTTCAAAGGATCAGTGAGATCCTGCTTGAACTTGAGAAGAGCTTCCCTCTCAGCGCCCATGCAGCTTACATTTGTTAAGGCATTGGAGTGACTGAATTCAAAGGCTTGAATGACAAAGAGTGCATGCAAGAGCGCATGCACGAAGTTAGTGTGCAAGTGGGAAGCCATTGTTGTTTAAAATGAACCTGAGAACTTCCATTTATAATGGCAAGACGACGCTTCCTTAAAAAAAAATTATCTTTTTTATTCACAAAAAATGTACGAAAAAAAAAGAGCGGAGGAAATTAACGTCTATTTTAAGTCCATCCTCTGATCGCTGGCCACCTAAAGCGACTTAAAGATTCCAAGTTTTGCGTTGCAAGACGAGTTAAATGGTCAAGACATCAAGGGAACCGCTGAAATAGCATTAGCAAAGAGAAACATTGGGTCGGGGCCCCACCAAAGAAAACTTTGGCTGAAAGCTGTCGTGGACAATGGAAGCCTTTGTAAAGAAACGTTTGAAAAAAAAAAAACCCAAGACGTGCTAACATTTCTATCAAGCTTGTTGTGGCGTACCTGACGTAGATAATTTTTATAATTTTTTAAAAGTCATTTATTAGATTTTTTTTTCATTTTTTATGTTTCTTTTCTGCCTTTCTTTTTTGTTCTTTTTACGGTGGCCTCTCTAGCCACAGGCGACAAGGAGCGACCCTCGCTAGCCACTGGGCAAGGGCTCGCAGCCTGTCACCTAGATCTAGCAAGGGCCATGACGCCCTTGCTCTATTTCGGCAAGGGCCGACGACCTCCACTAGTCATCGTTGAGGCCACGGACAGGTGGAGGAAAAAAATAAAAAACAATAAGGAAAAAATAAAAAAAAAGAAAGAAATTTAAAAAGTTGTAAAAATTGTTTACGTCGGCTCCGGACATACCACATAGGACTGCCATCGTTCACCTCAGTAATTTCCAGTCAAAATTGATCGAAGGACTACATTGGTAAATCATAAAAAGGTTTATGACTGAATTAACCAAATCAAAAGATTTGTGACTAAATTGGCAACCGTATAATAAATTTTAAATTTTTTTTAAAATAATTTTCGCAAAAGCTAGTGTAGGACGCCATAGTTCTTTGCAATTTCCCAACTAGGGTTTCGATGAATACATGAGTGCTAGGTTTGGGTCCAAACGGATCTCTTGGTTTGATTCACAAGGAAAAGGCACCAAATCTTTTCCATATCTTAAAGCGTGATTCAATATTTCCCAGTCAATGCCCTCCAAGACCCGTCCGACCAAGCCATCATATACAGCGAGACTTTCAAAGTCTTTTATGTTGTTTATTTTTCCGTACTTTAAACCTTTCAACAATCTAACTACAACTTAGATTTGTCTACCAATGTAGAAAGTTTCTATTTGCAACCAAATTGTAAGTTGTGTTAAAAAGTCCAATAAAGAGGACATCTCCTCTCAAGCGATATGAGATAATATTTCAATACCTGACTGATAAGGGGTGGACCGCACATACGAAAAGGGACCCGTATTTAGGTTGAATGAGATTATATGAATGTAAAAAGCATACATGACCCATTATCAAGCGATGTGGAATAATATTTCAACAAATTATTTTTACTATTGTGCATATTATGTTTTTGTACATGCTGGTTGGTAAAGCAGTCCCGTAGTCATGCTAGGACTGATGCCTTCTGTGGCATATCCTAATGGCATATCCTAATGCGTCATCATAACTTGAATCTCACATGCATCACACGATTTGCGGAGATTGTGGAAGAAAACCTTTTTACAGGGGACCTCATAAATTGCTCTCGAGGTCTTTTTGTATACTAATAACCAGGAAGCGCACACCATGTGCGTGAAAAAAGAACAAAATTTCAATTATGTAAAGAAGGTACTATTACTTACAGATTTGAGCAACTCTATTACGATAATGTAAGATTCCTTATTACGATACATATAGCAAGCATTGGTATTCATGAAATTCTTGTGCAAAAATATATTATTGAAATCCCCCACTGAATTTGCTTCACATATAAGTATATAACAGAGATAAGTTCAGGTACGTGCCTTTTAAATACTTTAATTAAAAGAGAAATTGACCATCCAATGACTCCGTAACAAAGAGAACAACAAGAAAATATATGTTTGTTGACACCTAAATTTTGCTCAATTATTTAGGGTTTTATTGCATAAAAATTAGGGTTTAATTTTTTAATCCCTAAACCAAAAATATTTTCAGTAAAATTGCATGGCACATAGACTTTAGGTGCATTCACATAAGATATATTAGAACATGCCCTCTTGATTTAAATTCAAAGAAAAATTTCGTAAAAAATAATAATAATAATAATAATTAATTAATTAATTTAAAAAAAAAAAAGAAAAGAGAAAGCCAGCGTTGAATGATTCAACGCTGGCTTTCTTCCCTTTATCAGCCTTGCAGCTACCTGGGGAATGAAAAAAGGGGAGAGAGACCGGAGTTCGACAGAGAGCGCAGAGAAGAGACGGAGAGTTCCGAGGGGGGAGAGTTCCAAGAGAGAGAGAGTTCCGAGGGAGAGAGCTAAAAGGGGGGAGAGGAAGAGAGAGCCGGGGGGAGGAGAGACCGGGGAGTTCGGCGGGGGGAGTCGAAAAACGGAGAGTGAGAGAGAGTCCCCGGAGACCGAGAGCTCCCGAGAGAGAGATTCAAGGAAGAGAGAACTCGGCCACATCCCCCGGCACTCGTCGGTTGGTGTCGTGGCCGAGAATCACCCTTCCTTCCCCCACGTCATTTTCTTGGTAAGTTTAGATTTGAGTTTTCGCCAAGTTTTGCTTGATTTGGAGGGTCGATTTTCCGAGGATCTCGGCTCGGGAGCACGCGAGGTGACCGGACATAGTCCGATCTGTCATTTACCGTCGCCGAGCCGAGTAGGGAGCTCCGTCGATCCCCCTGTTTCGCCTGAACCGTGCTCTGTTTTTGGGTCTTGGCTGACCGGGTTGAGACTCGCCGGCGCCCGACCGTACGCGGTTTTGAGCGTCGGCGAGCCTTCCCCGGCTATTGTTGTGTGCTGCCTCTTGTTTTATGTTGATTATGGTTATGGGTTTGAGCCTTAATCGGTTTTGTTCCTGTCAGTCGCGAACCGCACTTCACGTGCTTGACAAAATGCTCAAGAGAGCTCCGAATATGTTTTTTTGTGAAATCGACACTCTAGCACTCGGTTACATACTTGATTTGTTCTAGTATTGTGGTTGACTTCAAGCTATCCATGTTTTTGTGTGATTTCGTGGCATGAAAATCATTTCCCCGACGTCGGCCATGGACGGGCACATGAGTTGAAGTCGCGGTTCGTTCCCGGCAATGCCTTGGTTTGGAATCCCACCGTGTTAGTTTTATATGCTTTACTGTGTGCATGTATGTGTCACGGCCCAGAGAAATGGATCGTTCAAGAGGTTTCCTGGACGATGGACCGTGACCGAACCTTGAACGAGAAAGCAAGTCCCGAGTGTTCTAAGTCCTAGGGTTTCTTGATGTGTTCTAGAATACTCCTGGGGCGGGCGATACTGTAATTGTAAACCTCTGTAATTAATGAGGTAGTTGGGTAGTTGGGGAGATACGATCTCCACCGTAAGATCGGGGAGAGATCTACGGATACTGTCAGTCCGGTACTTGTATAAGAAGGGGTCTCCTCCCCCTCATTGTATCACCTCATTCTTTCAAGAAGCAATAGAAATCCAGAGCTTCTCTCTCTAGAGTTTCTCTCTCTAAAAGAGTTCTTGTGAGTTGAGTGTGGGGAAGGCTGACTTGGGAAGAAATTCCTAAGGCCGCACGGGTTAGGGAACGAGAGATCGATCGGCCCGTGACAAGTGGTATCAGAGCTAAGATGGCCAAGGGCGCTGCGAAGCCACGATCCGAGGTATCGTCACAAACCGAGAAGCGCGTGAGCGATGATCGTGGGAAGGCCACCGAGAGGCAAGGTGCCGAGGCACGAGAAGACCGTGATAGCTCAAATTCGAGGGATATGGCTGGTGACTTGGAGACCCGTTTGGCGAAAATGGAGATCGTCGTGGGAGATGTCCAAGGAATAGTCGAGGATCTTGCTGTACGCATCGAAGGAGGCGAGTCCGGAACGGGAGAGCTTGAGGCCGAAGTGCAAGAGCTAAGTTCCGACGTGGGAGAACTCCGGAAGGCGATGCTGGGCAACTTGACTGATGCCGTCAAAGAACTTGAGCAACGGGACGATGCCTTGGAGGCCTTGGTGGAGGCCATGCGCGCAGAGATGGCCGAACTAAAGGCGAAGGTCGCCGAAATGGAAGGAGCACGTGTGAACGGGGTAGTCACCGTGCAAACCGCTCCACGTGTGGATGCCCCGAAGCCAAAGGAGTTTAAAGGCTCGCGGACGCCCAAAGACGTGGACAACTTCCTATGGTACATGGAGCAATACTTCCTAGCGATGGGAATCACCAATGGTGCGATCCGGGTAAGTACCGCAGCCATGTACTTAACTGATAATGCGCTATTATGGTGGCGTCGTAGGAGTGATGATCGGAGTGGTGCACCGATCACTACATGGGAATTGTTCGTCGAGGAATTTCGACGACAATACTATCCCGCTTATGCGGAAGAAGAAGCTCGAGATGAACTCCGGCGCCTTGAACAAAAGGGGGGAGCTCGCGAGTATGTTCGGAAGTTCTCGGAGTTGCTACTCCAAATTCCATCCATGAATGACACGGAGGCCTACTTCCAATTCATGGGTGGTCTAAAACCATATGTGAAGCAAGAGCTAAAGCGGTGCAATGCCAGAGATCTTTCGACGGCTATGTCCGTAGCTGAAGCCATGGTGGAGTATAAACCTACTTCCGCAAGCAAGCCGGATACCCGACCAAGGGACAAGGGCGTTGGTGGGGGAGATCGTAACAAATTCCACCGTCCAAGTGGAAGCAAACCATCAACGGCCCATCCAAGGGCGAAGGCGGAGTCGAGCGGAGGAGAACACAAGAAGGGACGTACCTTCAAGTGCTTTTTGTGCGACGGTGCGCACATGGCTCGTGATTGTCCAACTCGAGGCAAACTAGCCGCGATGGTCAAGGCACACGAGGAGGAACGAGAGGAGGCACGACTCGGTACGTTGCGAATCCTAAGTTCCATAAAGTCCAAAAGGGCGAACAAACCCAAGGGATTGATGTTCGCGGACGTGACGGTCGGGAGAACCAAGATGAGTGCGCTCATCGACACGGGAGCATCCGATCTGTTTATCTCGGAAGAAGCCGCGAAAAAACTCAATCTTCGGGTTGAGAAAGGAACCGGTCGGCTCAAGACGGTGAACTCCAAGGAAGTCCCTACCCATGGGTTGGCTAAGGATGTAGAGTTCCAGCTCGGGCAATGGAAGAGCAAGGAAATGATCGAGGTAATTCCACTTGACGACTATGACTTTGTCATTGGTTTAGGATTCCTTGATAGGATAGATGCTCTTATCATCCCATTCGCCGATTGTATTTGTATCTTGGACACACGTTGTCAATGTGTGATCCCGGTCAAACGAGAGTTGGGCGACCAGAAGATAATATCGGCAATGCAAGTTACTAAGGGAGCGAGGAAAGGGGAGGCTACTTTCCTAGCAACCTTGAAAGTCGAGGATCCAAAGGGTGAAGGGAGTGATGTCCCAACGGAGGTAACCCAAGTCCTCGATTCCTTCAAGGATGTGATGCCTCCCGAACTCCCGAAGAAGCTTCCGCCTCAAAGGGAGGTGGATCATAAAATCGAGCTCGTGTCTGATGCTCGACCACCCGCCATGGCTCCATACCGCATGGCGCCTCCCGAACTAGAAGAACTAAGAAGACAACTCAAGGAGTTGCTCGATGCGGGGTATATTCGACCATCGAAGGCTCCGTTTGGCGCCCCAGTCCTATTTCAGAAGAAGCATGATGGATCACTCCGGATGTGCATCGACTATCGGGCGTTGAACAAGCTGACGATCAAGAACAAATACCCAATCCCTCTTATTGCTGACTTGTTCGATCAACTTGGAGAAGCACAATGGTTCACCAAGCTTGATCTTCGATCGGGATATTATCAAGTGCGGATTACAGAAGGGGATGAGCCAAAGACCGCTTGTGTGACGCGGTATGGATCATATGAGTTCCTCGTCATGCCATTCGGCTTGACAAATGCTCCGGCCACATTTTGCACGCTCATGAACAAGGTACTCCACCCATTCTTAGATCAATTCGTCGTGGTTTATCTTGATGACATTGTGGTGTATAGCCGGACGCTCGAGGAACACATCGAGCATTTGAAGAGAGTCTTCCAAGTTCTGCGGGAGAACAATCTATATGTTAAGCGGGAGAAATGTGCCTTTGCACAGCGGGAAGTTCCATTCCTGGGACACATCGTCGGGGGTGGACGTGTGCGGATGGACTCGGCCAAAATCAAGGCCATTGTGGATTGGAAGCCGCCGACCAAGGTGACGGATCTAAGGTCATTCCTTGGCCTCACCAACTACTATCGACGGTTCGTCCGGGGATATTCAAGCATCACCGTGCCACTCACGGATATGTTGAAGAAGGAGAAGCCGTGGGAGTGGACGACCCGATGCCAAAGGGCGTTTGATCGGTTGAAGCAAACTATGACCGAAGAGCCGGTGCTCGTGCTACCCGATCACGCCAAACCCTACGAGGTAGAGACTGATGCTTCCGATTTTGCTATTGGTGGTGTTCTTATGCAGGATGGACACCCGGTAGCATTCGAGTCAAGGAAGTTAAATGATACCGAGCGACGATACACGGTCCAAGAGAAGGAGATGACCGCGGTGGTACATTGCCTTCGTACCTGGAGGCATTATCTCTTGGGGTCCCGGTTCGTCGTAAGGACGGACAACGTGGCCACGAGCTACTTTCAAACCCAAAAGAAGTTAAGCCCGAAGCAAGCTCGATGGCAAGATTTCCTGGCGGAGTTCGATTATGTGCTCGAGTACAAGCTCGGGAAGGCGAACTCCGTGGCCGACGCTCTTAGTCGAAAGACAATTATGGCGTCGACCCTAACTCGTCCCGAGAATCCATGGAACGAGCGGATCAAGGAGGGGCTCAAACACGATCCGACCGCCAAAGCACTCCTCGACCATGCTCAGGAGGGCAAGACCCGGCAATTTTGGTGTGAAGACGACTTGCTTTACACCAAAGGAAGGCGATTGTACGTGCCTCTTCACGGGAAGCTAAGGAAGGAAATCCTACGGGAGTGCCATGATTCTAAGTGGGCGGGTCATCCGGGGATCCACCGCACTATGGCGCTTGTAGAGGATCGATACTTTTGGCCTCACTTGCGCGACGACGTTGAGGCATATGTCCGGACTTGCCTTGTATGCCAACAAGACAAGCTTGAACAAAGGTCGTCGGCGGGGCTCTTGGAGCCACTTCCCATCCCGGAGCGTCCATGGGAGAGTGTCTCCATGGACTTCATTGTCAACTTGCCAAAGTCCGAAGGGTGTCGGACTCTCATGGTCGTGGTGGATCGATTTTCCAAGTACGCGACGTTCGTGCCCGCGTCGAAGGATTGTCCGGCCGAGGAGGCGGCCAAGCTGTTCTTGAAGCACGTCGTCAAATATTGGGGAGTGCCACAAACGATCGTGAGCGATCGCGACCCTCGATTCACGGGTAGGTTCTGGACTGAACTCTTTAAATTATTAGGGTCGAACCTCAACTTCTCCACGAGCTTGCATCCTCAAACCGACGGACAAACGGAGCGAGTCAATGCACTCTTAGAGTTGTACCTTCGACACTATGTAAGTACGACGCAAGTGAATTGGGCGAAGTTGATCGATGTAGCCCAATTCTCCTACAATCTTCAAAAGAGCGAGTCCACGAATCAAAGTCCGTTCGAGATCGTGACGGGACAACAACCACTCACTCCGAGTACGGTTGCAACGGGCTATAAGGGGAGTAGCCCATCCGCTTTCAAGTTTGCCAAGGAGTGGCATGAGCAAGCGGACTTGGCACGAACGTGTCTACACAAGGCCTCGAAGCGCATGAAGAAGTGGGCCGATAAGAAGCGACGGCACGTGGAGTTCCAAGCCGGGGACTTGGTGTTGGCCAAGCTACACCTTGTGCTCCGATACAAGGACGTGCATAAAGGGCTCATACGTCGCTACGAAGGGCCATTCCGAGTGTCGCATCGGGTTGGGAAGGTCGCATACAAATTGGAACTTCCACAAAAACTCAAGGTACATCCGGTATTCCATGTGAGTATGCTTAAACCTTTCCGTGTAGACGAGGAGGACCCGGATCGAGGGGAGTCGCAACGGGCACCGCTTGGGGCAAAGACCTCCTATGATCGAGACGTCGACTTCATCATGGCGGATCGAGTCATACGGAAGAGATATCGTGCGCCGAAGCGAGAATACTTAATCCGATGGAAGGGTCTTCCGGAGAGTGAAGCAAGTTGGGAGCCCGAGGAAGCTCTTTGGCAATTCAAGAAACATATTGATGCTTTCTATGCCGAAGACGCGACGAGGGCGTCGCCCGAATAGGTGGGGGAGAATGTCACGGCCCAGAGAAATGGATCGTTCAAGAGGTTTCCTGGACGATGGACCGTGACCGAACCTTGAACGAGAAAGCAAGTCCCGAGTGTTCTAAGTCCTAGGGTTTCTTGATGTGTTCTAGAATACTCCTGGGGCGGGCGATACTGTAATTGTAAACCTCTGTAATTAATGAGGTAGTTGGGTAGTTGGGGAGATACGATCTCCACCGTAAGATCGGGGAGAGATCTACGGATACTGTCAGTCCGGTACTTGTATAAGAAGGGGTCTCCTCCCCCTCATTGTATCACCTCATTCTTTCAAGAAGCAATAGAAATCCAGAGCTTCTCTCTCTAGAGTTTCTCTCTCTAAAAGAGTTCTTGTGAGTTGAGTGTGGGGAAGGCTGACTTGGGAAGAAATTCCTAAGGCCGCACGGGTTAGGGAACGAGAGATCGATCGGCCCGTGACATATGCGTGTGTGTTCGGGTTAGAGTCGAATATTAGTTTGTCGGAAAGCGCGGAGATTCGGTCATTTTTAGCCACCGGTGTCATCGCCGGGGCATCGGCCGGCGGTGACGGCGTCGGTGCTGGCGGCCCAAGCCGATGGCTGACGGCCAACGTTGGGCATCCCCTGGCGTGGTCGCGGTAGAAGCTTGCGTGTGGGGGTAGTCTTCGGTGAAGAAGTCCCAGCGAAGGAGGGTGAAACTCTAAGCAGAGGGGGACGAAGGGGTGAAGAAAGAAAAAGAAAAAGAAAAATAGAGAAAAGAAAAGGAAAACAAGAGAAAACAAAAAAAGGGAAAAGAAAGAAAGAAACAAAAAAAAAAACAAAAATCAAAAAAGAAATAAAACAGGGAGACCCTGGTCGGGCAGTCGGGCGGATCGGGTCAGGGGACCCGGTCCGGAGTCTTTATTTTATTAATAAAAATTTTCAAAATTAAAAAATTTAAAAAATATTAAAAATATTAAAAAATTTAAAAATTCTAAAAAAAAACTCGAAAATGTTTAAAAATCCCAAAAAAATTAATTAAATAAAAATAAAAATATTTAAAAAATCAGAAAATTTTAAAAAAAAAATTTTAATTTTTTTTAAAAAAAATCAGAAAAAATTCGAAAAAATTCCAAAAAAATCAGAAATTTAGGAAATGTTTAGAAATCAGTTTTGGGCTTAATTTCACTAGATTTTAGGTTAAAAAACTCAAAAATTTTTTCTTAAAAAAAAAAAAATCTCAAAAAAATCGGACAAGCCATTAGGGCTTTACCTTAAGGCTTTTGATTGCATTTTCTTTTTTAGAGACGATGCTAGGTCGTTGGTTGTTTATTCTCTTCATGATTATCTGGTTGCGCACTTTTAATACATTAATTGTTATTTTCCATTTTTAGCATGGTTAGGACAAGCTTTAGGCTTTCGATAGGCTGCCCGGTATGTTAGTTTGCGAATGTTCAAGTTCAGGTACCGAAAGGGCACTAGTTAGATCGCTAGTGTAATTAAGTCCCCGAATTTTGGAATCTCTGGTTTTCGCACGTATCGAGACGACGCTCCCGCGTCTCGATTAGGGTTTCCAGCCGACCCTTAATCATGGCTAGTGGCGACTCCATTCAAATGCGTAAATTAGAAAATTCTCGTCGCACGAGGTATGAGGCTTGGGAGTGCCTCGGTCCTTGACAAATACCTTTTGGCCTAAACCTGATCGGTTCGGGTAGGTCGCGACAGCTTGGCGACTCCGCTGGGGACTTGAGGACTTAGGCCTAGTATAACGCGATTGTTTGTTAACTAACATGATCTTGTGGCAGCGCTTCATGAAGGCTAAGGTAAGTCCTCTAACGTCGTGTTAAATGTTGTTGTAGGTTGGGAGTTATAAGGGGTGGAGTGATTGTTGACATATTTGTTTTGCAGGTTGGTGTGAGGGTGTATGTGTATATGATAGAAAATAGAAGTGTTGTTTTGATATCAATTGTTGTGCATGTTTTATACTTGCTTTAGCACTACAATTTGCACACACAACGTGCGATCTAAAACCCCGATTGCCTTAGGAAACTCATAGGAGGTGCCAAAAGTGTGGAAACCGTGCGGGGAAGGACCCATGGCTATCCCCTTTTGGTTCCGCTCATTTTCAAATAGTGATAAAGAGCACTGTCCGACGCAAGTGCGGAATGGGAAAACTCTTTTGATCTATTCGGGATGGGGACCTTTAGCCTTCAGAATCCCACCTTTTAGTGAACCTCACAAGTGCATCTGCATGTCTTTGTGATTTGAAAAAACGATCGTCATCCGCTGTAAGTATGATTCCTCTCGTTATTAGTTCACTTTGAATTGAATTTTCATTTTGGAAATTCGCGAAAATCAATCGAATGCCCTATGTGATCTAAGCTTACAATTGAGAATTTTGGGCGATCACTCTTGACAATAAACCTTGAGTGTGAATCTCAAATATCTCCGATTTGGCCCTACAAAACAGATCATCTTGTCTAAATTTTCAATGATGGGCTTAAAATCACGTTTTGTATAGAAATTCTTTCAAGTCAGGATTGTATTTTAGGGCATAAAATTGAAATCACATTTTCAACAAAATTCCTTTTTGTTCACCTTTCAGAATCAAAATTCAAATCGCTTTTTGTCTTTTGATAAGAATCACTTCATTTTGGCAAAAATGAAATCGCAAGTCAGTTTTTTAAAATTGATGCCACATTTTGCGATGAAACTTTTGGAATAAAAGGGGCATTCGATTGATAGTCGCGATTTGATCTTTTAATGATATCTTCTCTTACAACGAAATTTTGGTGAAATATCAAATGCCCACAAATAGGGACCATGGGAGCATGTATCGTCGCTCGCTTTCGTTATAAGAGGCAGCATCAGTGAAAGATTACTTTTTCATTCACATACTAACATTGTCTTCCTTTCGCAGGTTATGCGCAATGGTCATTCTTTGGAATCCTCTCACCTGACCACGCCAAGAAGTAGACTTTAAAGCTAGGACAAGAATTATTTATCGCATTCTTCTATGCAAGAGTTTTTTGTACCATGTCTTTGTCTTTAGTCTCATTACGAATCGTGTTTTCTGATTTGGGTTAAATCGTGAACCCAATCAATGTGTTTGTAAATCGTGCACTTTCGTCCTTGAGTAATGAGGTTTTGGTTCATATCATTGGCCTTTGAAAGTACTTATAGTACTTCAAACTGCACCCTTGGGTTAGGCTTTTATGCCTTACTTTCTAAATGTTTCGAAAATAAGTTTTTTAAAAAAAAAAAAGAAAGGGGACTTGCTTAAGGTTTTATATTTCTTTGCTTGATCACTTTCTCAGTTGGGACCGCAAGATGATACTATGAGATGGTAAGGTTGTAATCGTTCCAATAGGAATTTCTCGTGCAACAACTGATTCGTCCATCCATTTTTGTCAAATAGGTAAAATGAATGACTTGTTCGACATTCACATCCTCTAAAAGGCAGAAGTATAAGCACTTAGAACCCGAGTCAAATGCAACATGGCCGATCACCAATTGAGTGCGTCACGGGCAACACCTCTTGCCAACAAATCACAACAAGACAAAGGAATAATGGGAGGGATGATTGGAGCAAATCACCTAAGGGGTAGCGACCACCGACGAGGAAGCATGATGAAATGGAGTCTATTGGCTCAACACGAAATCAAGAAATGTGAAATAATGTGTTTGACCATGGTGACAACTTCTTCCAAGAAAGCATGATGAGGCAACACACATTGAAGGGGGTGATAAACAGGGCAAGTCACTCAAAGGGCAATAATCCTCACCCATGATGCATGATAAAGAGGAGTCATTCGATTCAACACAAAAAGGGTGTATCGTTCTTAAATTAGTCCAATTCAATTTTGGGATTGAACTAACATGTCTTCTCTCTTATAGACAAAGGCACACATTGACCGCGGCGGCGACACCTCCTACCAAGGAAACATGCAATAGATGGGGCAAAACATCCAAGGGACAATGCCCTCAAATATCAAAATAACGTCAAAAAGTCAAGGCGAAGAAGGCGGATGAAGGGAGTTGTCAAACATATAAGAAAGCAAATTCGAATGAAGGGAGTTGTCGAACACCCGAGAAAGCGAATTCAAATGAGGGTAAATTGTATCGTTTCCAATTGCCTATTTTGATTCCATTTTTGATGTGATTCTTTTTTCCCTTGATAGGAAGCATCAAAAACATGAAGGACAAATGCAAGTGAAGGGTAATGATGTGTCGTTTCCAATCTTTCGATCTATAAAGATTCATGCATTAACACATTCTTTTTTATTCTTTACAGGGTTACCAAGTCGCCATGTCGTAGGTAAGGACTCTTCTTCCAAAATTCAAATGAAAATCAAATAAAAATTTTCTTCATGAAAAAAATGGGAGAGTTTATGATGTATTTGAGAAAAGAGCACAAAAGTAGAATTGTGAAAGCAAACTTTTCACGAAAATTTTGAATATTATCTTCATCCAAAATTGTCTTGATGCTTGGCGAATCATTCATTCCCTGTGGAGATTGATCAATTCATGATGATCTCAACGAAGTGAAAGGAAGATGTTAATTATGCCAAGAGAGAAACACTTGAGATGAGGAAAGGCAAACCATTCCCAAACACGTCCCTAAACACTTTGAGAGGAGCGAAAAGAAAACCTGTGTTGTTCAAGGCCAAGAGATTCATTCGCGAGTAGTATACAGACCAAAATGAAAAGAGGCATTCCTTTCATATGTCCTACACACTACAGGTGACCATAGTCAAGCCCCTTTGAGCCTTTACATGTGGAGAATTTCTACAAAATACCCCTGTCAAGAATCATCCCACAACGGGACAAATTTGGAGGTTTTGATGGACATTCTTTGGAGGAAAAGATGAAAAAGACTTCTTTGCCCTTACTTGTATTAATCTTTTTGTGGTAACTTCAGGTGATTCCTTATAGAAGCTTGAAACATCCCAAAATAAAGAGGAGCATTTCTTTCTCTATCCAAACACTCATACCCTTTGTTCAGCCGAGTTGAGTCTGAATATTCGTTTCTAAAGCCCGAATGGTGATTATCTCCCTACACTGGGGCAAAGCACATGATTTATCAAGACAATTGGTACTCATGAGACAGTGTGAAAAACATCTCGAAATTTTTGAAAGCTAAAAAAAAATGAAAAGAGCAAAAGTCAAATGAAAACTAGGGGGCATGAAAAAGCAGTGTGCCTGGTAAAAGCAAGGCCAATGCCCAGAGCAAAAAAAAAAGTTGCATCAAGAGAAAAATTCTCATGAAAAAAGGGGGAATGTCAAAAGCAAAATGCTTGCAAAAAAAAAAATCATTGCAAAAGCAAAAGTCATTAGAGAAAGGAGCAAAGCTCTTACATTAAAACGATTAGACATTGGACTTTCGAGACGAGTTGAATTTCAGAAGTCGAGTGCCTTCAAAAGATTAGATGATATGGTAATGATGCTATGATAATCACCAACTCCTAAACCCCTTTTGAAAATTTCTGAGCCTGTCGAGCCTTTACCCAAACCAATGTTATAACCTTCTCCAAAGTCTCTTCAGATTAGGATGGTCTAAGCAGAAATTTGGATTCCCAAACAAGTTATCGCTTGAAGAAGTTGGGGCAAAGTTGTCTTATCTTATCTTAAGGTTTCTTGACTTGTAAACCTGATGGAGACGCTGATTGAAAATTATTTCATTCCTGAGTCGATGATGCTTATCCGTTGTTGAAACCATGACTAAACCCACATTACATTCGTTTAAAAGACCTCTTGGATCGGTTAATGCGTACTTATTGCGAATGATTCGCGAAGCCTTCGACACTGATAGTGTGAGGTATATAGAGACATCATGTTTACTTCCCACATCAATGGATGGGATCAAATAGCCTTTTTGAGAGTATGTGAGAAGTCCTTTCAGACTAAGGAATTCTTGTTTGGCATGCTTTATAGGCTCTCTTCGGAAGTTAACACCACTTTGATAAAAGACTTTCTCCTAAGGGAATTTGATGATTAATGACGTCCTCCATGCATTAAGGCAATTTTGCAATATTGAAGGATATTGAATGCTTTCCAAACAATTGAGTTTATTCTAAATTACTCGTGCAATCAATGCTTTTTCATTGATGATACCATTTTGATATGGCCTATTGTGATGTTATCTTGCTTGGTACGCACTCGCGACTAGAGCACTTGTTATAACACGTACCTGTTATTACTAATCCTGTAAGACAGGTGACGTTTCCTCAAACACCAACCTTCAAGCTGGTCTCAGAAATGTTAAGATACATCTAAGCATTCATGAATTCCCGCGACCCTCCTGGGGAGGACACAATAGGCGGTCTATCAAACTCTCGGACAAAGAACCCCGAGTGCTCATTCACTGAATCTTTCCGAGCCTAACTGGCAAAGAGCTTTTAAGCAATCCTATCTGACCTACAGGTATGTACACCTAGGCACACTCTTTCAAAAGGTTCGTGGTCCAACCTTAAACCACGTTTTTCAAAAGGTTTGTGGTCCAACCTTAAACCACGCTTTTCAAAAGGTTTGTGGTCCAACCTTAAACCACGCATCAAAGGTTTGTGGTCCAACCTTAAACCATGCTTCAAAGGTTTGTGGTCCAACCTTAAACCACTCTTTCCAAAAGGTTTGTGGTCCAACCTTAAACCACTCTTTCAAAAGGTTTGTGGTCCAACCTTAAACCACGCTTTTCAAAAGGTTTGTGGTCCAACCTTAAACCACTCTTTCAAAAGGTTGCGGGTCATCCTTAAACCCTGATTTCAAAAGGTTGCGGGTCATCCTTAAACCCTAATTTCAAGAGGTTCCTAGTTTCAAAAGGTTGCGGGTCATCCTTAAACCCTGATTTCAAAAGGTTGCGGGTCATCCTTAAACCCTGATTTCAAAAGGTTGCGGGTCCATCCTTAAATCCTGATTTTAAAAGGTTACGGGTCATCCTTAAACTCTGATTTCAAAAGGTTGCGGGTCTATCCTTAAACCCTGATTTCAAAAGGTTTCGGGTCATCCTTAAACCCCGATTTCAAAAGGTTCCGGGTCTATCCTTAAACCCCGATTTCAAAAGGTTCCGGGTCTCTCCTTAAAACCCCGAAAATCTTGAGTGCAATTTAAAATCCTAAGTGGAAATCTTGAGCACTTTAAAATCCTGAGTGAAAAACATTAGGTATCTCAAAATCTTGAGTGCAATTTGCCGTTCATAGGATTTTAGTCCCTAGGCGTACTTGCTGGGTTTTAGTCCCTAAACAGAATCTCTGATGTTCATAGGGTCTTAGTCCCTAGGCATTCATTTTGGGTTTTATTCCCTTTGCCGTTCACTAGGGTTTTGGCCCCTAGGCAGAATCTTAGACATTCGTAGGGTTTTAGTCCCTAGGCGTTCCTTCAAGCGTGTTGTTCCTATTGCCGTTCATAGGGTTTTAGTCCCTAGGCGGGATCTTAGCTGCTCATAGGGTTTTACTCCCTAAATGAAATTTCTGATGTTTACAGGGTTTTAGTCCCTAAATGTCACCAGAGTCTTCCTCTTTCATTGCCCAACGAGCTTTCGCAGCCCGGAGTACCTTATCGACTTGGCGAGCTTTCGCAGCCCAGAGTCTTTCTTTTTCCTTGCCCGGCGAGCTTTTGCAGCCCGGAGCACCTTATCGACCTGGCGAGCTTTTGCAGCCCAGAGTCTTCCTCTTCCCTTGCCCGGCGAGCTTTCGCAGCCCGGAGCACCTTATCGACCTGGCGAGCTTTCGCAGCCCAGAGTCTTCCTTTTTCCTTGCCCGGCGAGCTTTCGCAGCCCGGAGCACCTTATCGACCTGGCGAGCTTTCGCAGCCCAGAGTCTTCCTTTTTCCTTGCCTGGCGAGCTTTCGCAGCCCGGAGCACCTTATCGACCTGGCGAGCTTTCGCAGCCCAGAGTCTTCCTCTTCCCTTGCCCGGCGAGCTTTCGCAGCCCGGAGCACCTTATCGACCTGGCGAGCTTTCGCAGCCCAGAGTCTTCCTTTTTCCTTGCCCGGCGAGCTTTCGCAGCCTGGAGCACCTTATCGACCTGGCGAGCTTTCGCAGCCCAGAGTCTTCCTCTTTCCTTGCCCGGCGAGCTTTCGCAGCCCGGAGCACCTTATCGACCTGGCGAGCTTTCGTAGCCCAGAGTCTTCCTCTTCCCTTGCCCGGCGAGCTTTCGCAGCCCAGAGTCTTCCTCTTCCCTTGCCCGGCGAGCTTTCGCAGCCCGGAGCACCTTATTGACCTGGTGAGCTTTCGCAGCCCAGAGTCTTCCTCTTTCCTTACCTGGCGAGCTCTCGTAGCCCAGAGTCCCTTTCTTTACATAATAGGATTTCATGTAGCCAAAAGCCCGTTTTTACACAGTATGGCTCCCTCTTCATTTAGTCACAGACCCGTCCATCATCTCTCATGCATTTTCTCATGCCCTCCATGAACAAAATTTAAGTGTCTTTTATCTTTGAAAGGAACCTCTCCGAGCTCCCCTTCAAAGAGGGGCAGCTGTTGACACCTAAATTTTGCTCAATTATTTAGGGTTTTATTGCATAAAAATTAGGGTTTAATTTTTTAATCCCTAAACCAAAAATATTTTCAGTAAAATTGCATGGCACATAGACTTTAGGTGCATTTACATAAGATATATTAGAACATGCCCTCTTGATTTAAATTCAAAGAAAAATTTCGTAAAAAAAAAAATAATAATAATAATTAATTAATTAATTAATTTAAAAAAAAAAAAGAAAAGAGAAAGCCAGCGTTGAATGATTCAACGCTGGCTTTCTTCCCTTTATCAGCCTTGCAGCTACCTGGGGAATGAAAAAAGGGGAGAGAGACCGGAGTTCGACAGAGAGCGCAGAGAAGAGACGGAGAGTTCCGAGGGGGGAGAGTTCCAAGAGAGAGAGAGTTCCGAGGGAGAGAGCTAAAAGGGGGGAGAGGAAGAGAGAGCCGGGGGGAGGAGAGACCGGGGAGTTCGGCGGGGGGAGTCGAAAAACGGAGAGTGAGAGAGAGTCCCCGGAGACCGAGAGCTCCCGAGAGAGAGATTCAAGGAAGAGAGAACTCGGCCACATCCCCCGGCACTCGTCGGTTGGTGTCGTGGCCGAGAATCACCCTTCCTTCCCCCACGTCATTTTCTTGGTAAGTTTAGATTTGAGTTTTCGCCAAGTTTTGCTTGATTTGGAGGGTCGATTTTCCGAGGATCTCGGCTCGGGAGCACGCGAGGTGACCGGACATAGTCCGATCTGTCATTTACCGTCGCCGAGCCGAGTAGGGAGCTCCGTCGATCCCCCTGTTTCGCCTGAACCGTGCTCTGTTTTTGGGTCTTGGCTGACCGGGTTGAGACTCGCCGGCGCCCGACCGTACGCGGTTTTGAGCGTCGGCGAGCCTTCCCCGGCTATTGTTGTGTGCTGCCTCTTGTTTTATGTTGATTATGGTTATGGGTTTGAGCCTTAATCGGTTTTGTTCCTGTCAGTCGCGAACCGCACTTCACGTGCTTGACAAAATGCTCAAGAGAGCTCCGAATATGTTTTTTTGTGAAATCGACACTCTAGCACTCGGTTACATACTTGATTTGTTCTAGTATTGTGGTTGACTTCAAGCTATCCATGTTTTTGTGTGATTTCGTGGCATGAAAATCATTTCCCCGACGTCGGCCATGGACGGGCACATGAGTTGAAGTCGCGGTTCGTTCCCGGCAATGCCTTGGTTTGGAATCCCACCGTGTTAGTTTCATATGCTTTACTGTGTGCATGTATGCGTGTGTGTTCGGGTTAGAGTCGAATATTAGTTTGTCGGAAAGCGCGGAGATTCGGTCATTTTTAGCCACCGGTGTCATCGCCGGGGCATCGGCCGGCGGTGACGGCGTCGGTGCTGGCGGCCCAAGCCGATGGCTGACGGCCAACGTTGGGCATCCCCTGGCGTGGTCGCGGTAGAAGCTTGCGTGTGGGGGTAGTCTTCGGTGAAGAAGTCCCAGCGAAGGAGGGTGAAACTCTAAGCAGAGGGGGACGAAGGGGATGAAGAAAGAAAAAGAAAAATAGAGAAAAGAAAAGGAAAACAAGAGAAAACAAAAAAAAGGAAAAGAAAGAAAGAAACAAAAAAAAAAACAAAAATCAAAAAAGAAATAAAACGGGGAGACCCGGGTCGGGCAGTCGGGCGGATCGGGTCAGGGGACCCGGTCCGGAGTCTTTATTTTATTAATAAAAATTTTCAAAATTAAAAAATTTAAAAAAATATTTAAAAATTTAAAAATTCTAAAAAAAAACTCGAAAATGTTTAAAAATCCCAAAAAAATTAATTAAATAAAAATAAAAATATTTAAAAAATCAGAAAATTTTTAAAAAAAAATTTAAATTTTTTTAAAAAAAAAATCAGAAAAAATTCGAAAAAATTCCAAAAAAATCAGAAATTTAGGAAATGTTTAGAAATCAGTTTTGGGCTTAATTTCACTAGATTTTAGGTTAAAAAACTCAAAAAATTTTTCTTAAAAAAAAAAAATCTCAAAAAAATCGGACAAGCCATTAGGGCTTTACCTTAAGGCTTTTGATTGCATTTTCTTTTTTAGAGACGATGCTAGGTCGTTGGTTGTTTATTCTCTTCATGATTATCTGGTTGCGCACTTTTAATACATTAATTGTTATTTTCCATTTTTAGCATGGTTAGGACAAGCTTTAGGCTTTCGATAGGCTGCCCGGTATGTTAGTTTGCGAATGTTCAAGTTCAGGTACCGAAAGGGCACTAGTTAGATCGCTAGTGTAATTAAGTCCCCGAATTTTGGAATCTCTGGTTTTCGCACGTATCGAGACGACGCTCCCGCGTCTCGATTAGGGTTTCTAGCCGACCCTTAATCATGGCTAGTGGCGACTCCATTCAAATGCGTAAATTAGAAAATTCTCGTCGCACGAGGTATGAGGCTTGGGAGTGCCTCGGTCCTTGACAAATACCTTTTGGCCTAAACCTGATCGGTTCGGGTAGGTCGCGACAATGTTCCGCAGGGAGCACCGTGGTCACACCGGTAAGTTGCCATGAAGGCGAAATTCCTCAAAATATTGGAAAGATATTTGTGCCTGTTTTTTTTTTCTGGGGACATTTTTGGGTCTGAGGTTCAAGTTGGCGGGGCTCAATACTTTCCTTGTTCAATATCACGAAAATTTGGGATTAACTGAGGAGGTATAAGTGGAACGGATATTGGCGATGGTGATGAGTAGCCTCTGGAATACGTATACAACATACACGTCAATTCGATACAACAGGTTTTACAGATAGAGATGGCACCCTCATCAAACAATGCCTAGAAACTTGTATAGTCCTTGCTTCATAAGAAGAAGAACACCCACAACCTTTTGTTAGGTATTGGTCTTCATCTACAAATACAACGATAGAGTTGGAGAAGGCAACATTGTCGTTCTGAAATGAAGGAAGAGAAGAGCCACTGATTTTTTGATTTTTTCCACCATGGCTCTTGATTTAATGACCCTATTAGTGTCTATGGTACCATTGGAGTCCAAGTTTAGTACAAGCCGATGGATCATTGAAGATCAATAGATCCAGCTTGTCTATGAAAAATTTAGGAATGGCTGTGGTCGGGCTTGATTGCTAGAGGAATGTGCCCAACATGAACAAGAAGACAATGACGACACCGTATCATCTTAATCATAGTGAAGGATGTAGCATTGAAGACACCGTATTAATTACACATTCCCTTTCGGTGTAATTGTTGTTAGATCAACATTATGTGTAATTTTCTTTTTCAAATTATGTGAAGTTGTACTCGTATTTCAATTTGGTTTGATTGAATGGGTTTTTTCAGTAATTTTCCTTAATTATTTTTGTTATTTTGAATATTTGAAAAAATAGTCTCATTTTGTTGATTTTCTTTTTCATTGAATAATTATAAATTAACTTTTTGAAAGACCAGGCTTGGGCTTAACATGTGGGCCGGCACTTAGTGTCCAGCCCTATTGTTGTGTGGATTCTATCAACCCCAATTCTCTCTATTTCCTAGTATTTCATATTTTTTCTTGAACTTATTTAATATACTTGTCAAGATGTTTGAGTTTGAATTGTGAAAGTATTGCTTTAAGCTTATCGATAGATACTATCACATCTCGTCTTCTTATATATAAAAAATAGAGAGACACGATGAAAATTTTTAGCTTTCACATTGAAATTTGACGTATTTCAAATTTTATGAGGTATTAGAGCACTAAATCATTTCACCACATAATTCACAAACTCATATTTCATTGTCTGTCATAGATCCTCATGGCTTCGTTTCGATGAATCCAAAGTAACAAATAATCAATCAAGAAGTCGGACCTCACATGGCTTGATGATGAAAATGATTGATTCTATATTCATCCAACTGATAATCCAGGTATAAGTTTAATCTCAACTATTATTTGGTCAATAGAACTATTCCACTTGAATTAGAGCCATGACTTTGGCAATCTAGGCAAAATACTAAACTTAGCATTTGTGGTGAGACAATTCCCATGTCAAATGAGGATGCACCATCCACTATAGAAGATTGGTGGGTAGAATCTTATGTTCAATAATTACTCGACTAGACATGACTTTCTCCACGAACTCTCTGAGTCAATTTATGGGAAATCCAAAGAAGGAACGTTCGAAAGCAACATTAAGAGTGTTAACATTTTTAAAATTTACTACTAGTCGATGAATTTTTCTATTATCAAATAGTGATTTAAAATTAGTAGTATATTATGATTTGGATAGGGCGTCATATCCAAATATAAGAAGACCAATTAGCGGATATTTTATATTCATCGAAGAAAGTGTCATCTCGTGGAGAAGTAAGAAACAATCACCAGTGTCTAGCTTATATATTCAAGGAATCGGGGGATTAAAACGTTGCCTGCTACAAAAATGTTTTGTGATAAATCAGGCAATTTTACATATTGCACCAAATCCAATTCATGAATGTACCAAACACAGAGAAGTAGATTGTTTTTATGTAAATAATGTTAGTAAATTATTGAAATAAGCAATTTAAGGTAATCTAGTAACTGTTGGTACTTTCGAAATTGTGTTAGTAGCTTACTAACGTGTTATCAATTGAACAAGTTGCCGATCAAAATTTTATTGCTTTGGCTAGTTATCATGCTTTTCACCCTACCAGAACGGTAGACTGGTTTGACTTTGGCTCACATAGTCGGGCTCATTTTACTATAACATCTACATTTTCTTGGGCAAAAGCAAGGGATTTTTTTTTTATATAACCAAATGGAAAGAAAGAGAAATGTTGGAGAATAATGAGCACAACATCTTTATTACTTGAAACATCAATAGCAATCTTCCATCATGAAGAAATGACCTATTAGTTTCCTAGCAGTTGCAGGGACGCAAGTCTCGGGAATTGGATAAGTTCTATACTTCATGCAGAGTATTCCCTGCAGCTGACAAATGCGAGGAGAAATGCTATAAACAATTAGCAACATCTATCAACTAATTAAAGGAGTATAAGGACAAGAAAATATGAATCATGAGAGAGAGAGAAGGGGGGGGGGGGAGATAATTTTGCTTACTAAATAACCTCTTATTTGCATAGTTGGAATTGAAAAGCACTTGAACCAAAGCATGGTAATCATCCTCATGATTGACAATTTTTCAATAATCCTATCCACCATTTGAAAATAGGAGATCCTCCAAGATTGCTTGAAAAGTAGTAAGCCCCAAAATCCCAAGAATGCCACCGCGAATCCCGGTCCCAATCCTGAGTAAAACCAAACAACATTGAAATCTCCTTCATTAGACTTATCTTCGCTGGAATTGTGACCATCTCTTTTGTCCCTATCATTTTGCTCATCTCCAGGACAAACTTTCAAAAGAGGAGCTCCACAAAGTCTAGTGTTGCCGCGATAAATAGATTGATCACTCAAAGTGCTTAGATGATTGTCCAACATAACATGACCAGATAAATTGTTGAAGGAAAGATCCAAACAACTTAGAAAGTCTAAATATGATATGCTAGGAAGGATTTTACCCAATAGCTTATTATTGAATAGGTTGTGCGATTCTAAATATCTCAAGTTGCCAATATCTGAAGGGATTTTTCCGATCAACATATTTTGAAAGAGGTTCAAATTTTGAAGTTGAGCAAGCCCAGTTAGCCTTTCCGATATTTGTCTGTCTAATGCGTTGCTTGAGAGGTCCATGGAAAATAAATATGGGAGCGTGTTGGTGAATTCTAGGCTTATTCCTTTTATATTAACCATTATAGGAAACCCCTTTCCACCCCGTCCTCGCCGTCCCCCCCCCCCCCATGGACTCGCTATTCGAAGCAAAATTGGCCCACATTCGCGAGAAGTTTTTGAAACAATGAGGAATGCCTCCAGAGAGGTTGTTATGCGCTAGGCTTAAATACTGGAGTTTAGCAAGATGGCACATCGGCAAAGGAATGTCCTCGGTGAAGTAATTTCTCTCAAGATCAATTACCCTAAATGATTGAAAGTATCGTCCAAACGGAGGTATTCTACCAGTGAATCGATTGTCACTGAGATCGATGATTTCCAAATCTAGCTTTAGTAAACATTTTGGAAGCACACAACCTACCCATTGGTAACCGTGTTGGTTTGCACTCAGTTCCTTTCACGAGAGGTCCTGAGTTCAAACTCGCCCATCGGTGATTTCAGTGGGGGGTCGTGGCGGTGGGATGCTGCGCTAGCCCCCCTCGAGGACTAGTCGGGCATCACCGCTAGTTTGAGCCCTAGCTTGCCAGCCGCGCGGACACCTCGGTTATAAAAAAAAAAACATTTTGGAAGCACACCGTTCAATTCATTTCCATGTAGGCCTAGAAATCCTAATTGTTCCAAATGGCATAGAAAGTCTAGAACCTGACCATTTAACTTGTTTCCCAGTGAAGAAATCCATGCCAAATTTGTTCTTAACATCCTCCAACATTACGGAAGTCTCCCAAAGAGTTGGTTCTTAGAGAGATCAAGAAAAGACAATTCATCCGACATGCATAATGAATTTAGAATGCCACCGTTGAGGTTATTTGCAGAAAGTGACACCGTCCGTAATTGTGGAATCCTTTTTCCAATAATTCTAGATATGTTGCCTCTGAGTATATTGTCCGAGAGATCTAACACATTAATATTAGATAAAACATCATGTAGCCAATGGGGAACTTCATCTGAGATGCTAGTGTCACGGGCCGATAGTTTGGGAACGACCCGTGCGGCGACTTAGGCTTCCTTGGATCGTCGGAAAGCCTAGGCCAAGCCTTTTTGCCGATCACTCACTCGCTCGGACACCCGGATCGTAGAGAGAGAATCTAGAGAGAGAAGCTCTGGAAGAGAATGGAAGAGAAAGCAACTGCTTCTTGTTGTATTGGATGTTTCAAATGAGGAGGAGGACACCCCTTTATATAGTAGAGGGCCTCGGATTACAACCATAGATCGATTTCTAGACGAGTGGCCGAGATCGCATCGTTCTCGTCGACCACCTACCGACATTTATTCCGAGAGCTACCAACTACCGGCATTTATGCCGAGAACTCTCTAGAACACCGGCACATTTACCGTTTCGCCCGTCCTTGGGAAAATTCCGGAAGCTTTGAACGGGTCTTCATTGATGTGTCACGGTCCTTTGTGTTAGAAACCTCGTGACCGTGACATTCTCCCCCACTCATTCGAGCGACGTCCTCGTTGCTCTTGGCTTGGGGTTTATTTGGCTTTTTGGAGCGCCTTCGACTCTTCCGAGATTTCTTCGGCTTCTCAGTTTGTCGGGCATTTGGCTCCTTTGCTTTGACTTTCTCCATGTTGGTCGGCAAGCTTGTTACCTCCGGGAATAGAACATGGATTGGCATGTTGTGTTGAAGAGGATGATCCACCTTCGGCTTTGGCTCGGGCACGGACTTCTCAACTCTTCGGATTGTGGAGAGGACTTTGGCTTCGGTCACCCCATTAATCATCGGAACCAGGGATGGACACTCCGAGTTGGTGATGATAAGCGTGTTGCTCCTTAGGTCTATCATGGCTTCCGCGGCATCGAAAAATTCAAGGCCTAGAATGAGATCATAATCGTCGAGAGGGATTACCTCGAACGAGAGTTTGCCTTCCCAAGTACCGACTTGGAGTTCTACATTCTTGGCCACGCCTACGCCTGGTATCTCGTCAGAATTGGGCGTCTTGTAGCGATTACGAGTCGGTTCCACGCGAAGTCCCAAGTGTTTGGCCGCCTCGTTTGATAGAAACAAGCTCGTAGCACCCGTATCGACCAAGGCAAGGAGGGGTACGCCATTTACCTTGACTTCAACGAATGAGAGGTGCGAATGTGTCGGCTTCTCCCTTGGTGGAACTTTGTCCTTCACGGAGTTGATCGAGTTGAAAACCTTCACGGTCCCAAGTCGCAACTCGCGTTTCTCCTTTTCTTGCTTCGGCTCTTCATCCTCTTCTACGGCAAGGATGGCATTGATCCTACTCTTCTTTGGGCACTTTTGTGTCCAATGAGGACCGTTGCAAATGAAGCATGGAGACGGTGGTGGAGTATCAAACCTGTTCTTGTAGTCTCCTTGAGGTTGTTTCCATTTGGGATCGCTTGATTTGGACGTTCCTTCTCCCCATGTCTTCTCACGTCCACCATGATCTCTTCGGCCACGGTTGGGACTTTTGCTCGAGTCTTTTCGACCACGAACAGCTTGGTCTTCTTCATCGTGGTGGCGATCCGATTTCCACCCGCTCCCTCTTGTTTTTGGGACTTCCTTGGTGAAGTCGGCGAGAGACTCGGCCGCGACCAATGCTCGCGAAAGACTTTTGACGTCTCTTCGTTTGAGCTCGAGTAGTGCCCACGGCTTCAATCCATCCATGAACGCCCCGAGAGCCTCCTCCTCCCTAAGATTGGGGATTTGGAGTTTGAGCTCGGTGAATTCCTTCACGTACTCTCGGACTGTGCCACGTTGCTCAAGGCGATGGAGCTTGCTACGGGCTTCATGTTGAGCATACTCGGGGAAGAAATAATCCCGAAACTCCTCGACAAATCCATCCCAAGTAGTGATGGGGTCGGCGCCTTGTGTTGTCTCTACACATCTATTTCGCCACCAAAGCATAGCATTATCAACTAGGAACATGGAAGCGGTTCGTACCTTGGCCAATTCTTCTTGGATTCCAACGGCGTCGAAGTATTGTCCCATGCTCCATAGGAAGTTGTCTACCTCTTTGGCGGACCGGTTGCCTTTAAATTCTTTAGGCTTCGGCACATCTAGCTTGTGTGCCGCTTGGATGGGCAAGGCACCGTTTGCGATGCTTGCTTTACATAGGATGAGCTCGGTCTTGAGCTCTTGCACCTCCATCTTTAGGGCTTCGACTTCGGTCTTGGTGGAGTTGCCTTCTTTGATCTCCACGACCTCCAGCTTTAGCGCCTCGATGGATGCTTCAAGGACATCATCCTTATCGAACAAGGGGGCCGTCGCGCGATTGACGACGTTTGTGAATTCCTGGCGGAGAGTTTCTTCACCCTCGTCGATCCGATTTTTAATTTCGTCGAGTTCTTCGATGAACTCCAACATGGTTGTTCTCATTCTCGTGAGCTTCTCATCGATCGCGGCTATGGCGTTCGACGAAGCATCCCTTTTCTTGGACTTTCCACGAGTCTTTGGTTGGGCTGGTTGGGCAGCCGGCTCATTGGGAACCGGTTCTTTAGGAGCCCTTTCATCCACAACAACCGAAGCGAGTTGTTCGTTGTTCGACATTCTCTCGACCAGTTGGTGTGCTCCTCGATCTCCTTGGATGGACTCTCTACTTGCTCTGATACCACTTGTCACGGGCCGATAGTTTGGGAACGACCCGTGCGGCGACTTAGGCTTCCTTGGATCGTCGGAAAGCCTAGGCCAAGCCTTTTTGCCGATCACTCACTCGCTCGGACACCCGGATCGTAGAGAGAGAATCTAGAGAGAGAAGCTCTGGAAGAGAATGGAAGAGAAAGCAACTGCTTCTTGTTGTATTGGATGTTTCAAATGAGGAGGAGGACACCCCTTTATATAGTAGAGGGCCTCGGATTACAACCATAGATCGATTTCTAGACGAGTGGCCGAGATCGCATCGTTCTCGTCGACCACCTACCGACATTTATTCCGAGAGCTACCAACTACCGGCATTTATGCCGAGAACTCTCTAGAACACCGGCACATTTACCGTTTCGCCCGTCCTTGGGAAAATTCCGGAAGCTTTGAACGGGTCTTCATTGATGTGTCACGGTCCTTTGTGTTAGAAACCTCGTGACCGTGACACTAGCATATGACATTAGCAACCATGTAATGTCTCTCTGTGTTCAAAGCCAGTTCGGGAATTTCAGTCCCACTTTGCAACTTGACATGCCAACATTTTGAATTTGGAAAGGAGGAACCCAAGATGCGATAATATTTATAACAAGCTCATTCAAAGCAAAGAACAGCCAAGTCAAGCTTGTGAGATTTGCAAAGTGAATTTCTCTGACAATTCCATCCAATTGATTATCGGCAATGTCTATAAACTCTAGATTGGATAGTCTCCTGATACTTTCTGGAATGTTTCCACTCAATTTGTTAGAATAGAGGTGCAACGTTCTCAGAGATGACAGTTGATCCACAGTAGCGAGAATAGGACCTGAAAAAGAGTTCCATGAATGATAAAGGGTTTCGAGATTTTTGAAATTCCCAAATTAATTGGGTAGGTGGCCACTGAAATTGTTGCTTGAAACCTCAATAATTTTCAGGTTACTTCGTCCACAAATCAAAGCATCGTCTTTGGTGTCGGAAATCTCCCCATTAAATTTGTTAACACTCAAGCTTTTTTTTTTTTTTTTTTTTTTTTTTTTTTTGGTAAGGGTAAATGTGTATATAACTTTCCATAAACCAAATACAAACTAAGCACGAACCTAAGCCTGACCCTGTTAGGACAAAAGTGTCCAAATAGGGTCAAGGAAGGCCCTGCAAGGCTATACAGACACCCAGAAGACTAGAGAGAGCCCGGAACTAAAACAAAAGGCCGGGAAACAAAGAGGATCAGCCCTCATCAAAAATAGAAGGCGGGAGGGCCCACTGTCTTTGGATATGGCGGTTCCTGGGAGTGTCTTGAACTCTTCCCATAGATAATGCTTTGTCCTTGACAACCTTGAGAAGGTGCTTCCGCATACCTGGGAGGTAAATGCTCTTGCTCCTAAAAATGGCGTTGTTCCTCTCTGACCAGATAATATGGACCATCGCCCCAAAGGAAAATCGAGAGAGGCAGTGTGCAAAGGAAGTGCCGCCGCAAACTGTCATAGCCCAAGTGATGTGCTCATGCCACGGACGATTCCGCCAAGGGAGGTTGCACCTGGTAGCCCAAAAATAGGCTAGCCTTCTAGTGGAGGGACAGCTGAAGAAGAGATGGTTGATCGAGTCCGGTCTCGTACCGCAGAAAGCGCATAAGGCAGTCTCAATCCTGTGATTTTGAAGGAGAAGGACCTGCGTAGGCAGCCGATTGAGAGTGACTATCCATAGGAGGAAGGCATGGCGGGGTGCAATGTGGTGATCCCAAACAAATGAGTGCCAAGGAACCGGATGGCCTCTGCTCCTGAGATGGTCCCAAGCTGAGGAAACCGAAAAGGACTCCGAGGAATTTGGATTCCATATCAGTTTGTCGGGTGCATCCACAAAACTAGGCGACAGCTCATTCCAGCTGAGGATGGAGTCAAGAAAGGGTGAAGGTTGCCAGATGCCTTCATAAAACTCCCTAACCGAAGTATCCCTGGGAATCCGGGACCGATAAATGTCGGCATTAGTGAATAGAAGATAGAGAGGTCCTCTGCAATGCCACCAGTCAAACCATAGGGAAACAGAGCGACCGTTGCCTATCTTCCATCGGAAAAGAGTCCGAGCTGAAGGACGCAGGTCCAGTATCTTCTTCCAGGTCCAGGAACAGAATGTGGGCTTGGAAGCAATCCAAAAGTTAGATTTTAAAAAATTGGAATGAATCCATTTGCACCATAAGGATTCCTTGTCCGAGAAAAGGAGCCAAATATGCTTTAGAGTCAAAGCTCTATTGTATTCTGCCAACCGACGAATGCCAAGGCCACCTTCTTCCTTGGGAAGGCAAATATTGTTCCAATCTACTTTTGCACCGCCTGGGCCAAGATCAGGTCCTTTCCATAGGAACTGTCTCAAGATGGTCTCAATATCGTTTAAAACAGATTTTGGGAGGGAGAAGATAGTAGCCCAATATACCTGAACTTAGTTATCGCAGATTGCAGAAAATGCACAAGTTTTTCAAAAGTTCACCTTCTAGCTTATTTTCATCGACATAGAGGAATCTAAGCCACGGATTGTTTTCAAGGACGACATCGGGGAATATGCCTTGGAGATTATTAGAACTTAAATCAAGATGTTCGAGTTTGCTGAAGTTTCGAAACCAAGGAGGAATAGATGAACTCATGGAGTTAAAACTCAGATCAAGGAATCTAAGAGAAGTGAAATTGACACGTATAGAGGTTGAAGTATCTTCCAAATCACAGCCACTCAATATTAAAAACTCTTGGAAGGAAAGCATGTTGATAGGACTTAACCATTCTTTGGGGTTAAGAAGGCGGACATTAAATAGATCCAAGTACTTTTAAGTTAGAGAATGCCGATAGCCATCGGAGGTTCTCTGTTTGTAAAGACACCATCCTCCACTCACTGTTAAGATCCAAGTACCGTAAGCTGGAAAGGTTACAAAAATTGATGAGAAATGTCTCCATAGAAGCCCACGTTTAAGAGGTTGAGATACTCAAGTTTCTGAAGAGAAGGTAAGAACTCCAGGATTTTTTGGGTTGAAAAATTGTTGAAGCTGAGATGTAGATACTTGAAATGCTTCAGTTCATTTAGAGTAGGATGTATCTTACCTCCCGGGCTGCAATTCTCTAAGCCATCACAAGGATTACGAATTTCGAGCTTCGACATGTGACCAGTCTTCTTGCTGCATTCGACTCATTCCCACTCGCAACAACCTTCGCCGGTCTATGACCACGGACATCTTGAAGGATCCGTGAGATGCAGCTTGATCTTCAAAAGAGCTTCCCTCTCAGTGTCAGTGCAGCTTACATTTGTTAAGGCTTTGGAATGACTGAATTCCAAGGCTTGAATGAAGAAGAGTGCACACAAGAATGTGGGCGCAAAGCTAGTGCAGAAGTAGGACGCCATTGTTGATTTAAATGAATCCAAGAACTTCAGTTTATATAGGCCAAAAGAAACACTTCCCTTAAGGAAGATATCATTTTCTTTCTTTTAGTTACACGGATCTTCGTATTGATTCACAAAAAGAAAAAAGAAAAGGAGGACATCGACATCTTTGCAAATTCTTTTTCCCTGATCGCCGGTCACCTTAAGTGTTTGAGAAATTCCAAGTCTTGCCTCGCAATACCCGTCAAATGGTCAAGACGCCAAATTCCAAGAAGCACTCCACTTCGGTAATATGGGACCTTTAAATGCGTAAGTCAAGATACGGAGGCAACACTCTCAGATTTTCATGTGTTCCCTTTTTTTTTTCCTCCCCTTTTTTGCTCTCATGATAAAAACTGGGTAAACTAAGTTGGGTATTTGTCTATTCGTCTGTACAGATGTTCCGTTCATTCATTTCATCAACCAAGATCTTATCGTGAAGCTAATTTCGAATAAACCTGACAGATTCATTTCATCGCCTCTTTCAATTAAGGCAAAAGGATCTCCAAGTAGTGACCATTTGAGATGAGTCTATGAAAGTTTTACGAGCTCTTTCTCTTTGATATGGAGCTTGGGGGGGCTAGAACATGTTATATGGGAGCAATGAGCCTGAAAGTAAACATCAGGCGACCCTGAAGCTCTTTCTCTTTGATTTGGAATAGGATCTTCGACAAGGAACTGTTTTGGGGTCTATTTTCATTTGCGAAAATGATTCTGCTTTCTTCATTTCTAATATTTGCGTTTGCCTGTATTGCTCTTTGTTTGGCTTCAGCTAACGGATCAAAGTGCTGCCTTCTAACCGATTTCTCTTCAATATTGACGCCCACTGTCTCATGTTAGTGGTCACAGAGAACTTTGTTTTCATTTTTCTATAAGACTCTGTTACTCTGCTTGTTATGGGCAAACTATGAGTAAAAATCCAACATAATGAACACATATGGTTTAAAAATTAATTTTCTATGTTCAAGGGACGAGAATAACGATTTCTTACTGTTCTCTAATGTGATGAGTTGTTTGAATCTGATGACACGCCATTGCAGCAAATTGATTAGATATGCACGATTACAAATTATAAAAAAACACAACGATATACGCTAATGTGCAAAAGCATTGTGTGTTATATAGATCATGTAGATTAAATTTATCTAAATCATTTATTATGTGGATCTCACAATGATGCCCGATGGTCCAGATGAACTTGGTCTATATGATCTATATCTTATCTGATAAATTCTCTAATGAGGAGAGCGGTCATTTATGGATTCACAATTGAGAAAATTGCGGTAGGTGACATGACTCCTTAGCCAATATGGGCCGGAACATTTGGTGTGAAAATTATCCAAAAAGTCTTAAACCTATTGTACGGCAGCCAATTTAGTCCTAAACTTTTCAATTTAGCCAATTTAATCCTAAAACTTTTGACAACTTTTCATTATAGTACTTTCAGCCAATTTTGGCATGAAATTGCGGAAGTGTTGGTCCAATTAACGATGGTCAGCTTACGGGGAAAAGTGTCAGAAAAGTCTCAAATATTTTACATTTGTGCCAATTGAGTTCTAAACCTTTTTTAGTATCAATTAAGTCATAAACTTTTTGTCTTTATGCCAATTTAGTCATTCCAGCTAATTTTAGCTAGATTTTGCTGACGTGGACGCCGGGCAGCCTACGTGGTACCACTGGCGTTGACGTAGATAACTTTTAATAATATTTTAATTTTTTTTGAATTTTTTCTTATTTTTTCTTTTTCTTTTTTTACTTTCTTTTCCTCCCCTCCTTCTTCCTCCAGGCCAAAGATGAGGTCGAGCCACGCTGGCCAAGGGCAAGGTTCGCCCTCGCTGGATGGCCGCGAGGGCGGCCTTGCGTTGGGCCGGCGAGGTTCAACGCAAGGCCACCCTCGCCGGATTCGGCGAGAGTCGAGCCTCACCCAATCCAACGAGGTCGTGCCTCACTCAGCCACCGGCGAGGCTCTAGCCTTCACTAGAAGTCGTGAGGGTGAAGGCCGCGACCTTGCAACCTTTAGTAAGGGCTGGGCTAGCCTCGCCATATCCAGCAAGGTCGTGCCTCGCCGGCGACTGGGATCTGGCGAGTTTGGGTCTCACCCAGCCATGGCGAGGCTCACCTTCACCATCGCTGGCAAGGGCAAGTCTTGCTAATGGTCGAGAAGAGGGAGGGGAGGGAAAAAAAAAGAAAATGAAAATGAAAAAAGATGTAAAAATTCAATAAAATATTAAAATATTATTAAAAGCTGTACACGTTAGTGCCGGTGGCCGATCGGCATCCACGTCAGCAAAGTCCTGCCAAAATTAGCCGAAAAAGATTGAATTGGCATAAAAGCAAAAATGTTTAATACCCAATTGACACCAAAAAAAGGTTTAGGACTCAATTAGCATCAATGCAAAAGGTTTAGGATTTTTCTGATACTTTTTCTCCAGCTTACATGGCACCACCAGCGCAAATATGAACTATTTTTGCAATTTTTTAAATTTTATGAAATTTTCCCTTTTATTTTGTTTCCTTTTTCTATTTTGTTTTGTTCCTATTTCCCTCCCCTGGTTGCGGGGTGCCCTTGTCGCCAGCAAGAGAGTCCGGCCGTCGCCGAGGCCCAGGTGGAGGGAAATATGAAAATAGACAAAAGAAAGAAAATAAAAGGAAAAAAAAAGAAAAAAATCAAAATTTTTTAAAAAAATGGTAAAAATTGTCCACGTCAGCATTAGCCATCCACTAGCCATACCACATAGGACGACCGATGCCTAGGTCATCGATTTTCACGAAAATCAATAGGAATGACTTAATTGAAAAATTAACAAAAGGTTTAGGATTAAATTGATTGAAATTGAAAAGTTTATAACCGAATTAGCCATCATACAAAAGGTTTAAGACTTTTTGGAAAGTTATCCTTACTTTTGGCTCATAAAATTGGTACCATTTATCATTCTACCGGAAACAAATACATCTTATTTTATAGGAGAAGAGCAAGAGAATTCCTTTTTGAGAACCAAATAAAAAGAAAGAAAAAAGTGGGAGGGTAATGAACACAACTTCTTTATTACTTGAAGCTTTAATAGCAATCTTCCATCATCATGAAAAAAGGAGGAACTATAATTTCATAACAGTTGCGTTGATGCATGTATCCGGAATTGAATAATCCATGATGGGAATGTCAATACCCTTTTTTATCACGTGCCGTCTTAAGAGGTGGTAAACGTAAACGTGCATGACTTTTAATAGGGTTATCGTCTAAACTCACGACCTCAAATTAAAATAAAATAACTTGAAGATTGAGCAAAGCAAATCTCAATTACGAAATGCAAAGGTAGGTCAAATAGAAAAAAAGGTTTAATACCATGAAAAATCAAAAACTGGTATACCTGTGGTAAATTTATCCAAAACTATTTTTTTTACCACAAAAAATCCTAAACTAGTACACCTATGATAATTTTACCCCAAACTATTTTTTTGACCATAAAAAACTCCACACTGATACACTTGTAACAATTTAATCTCAAACTAATTTTTTAACCATAAAAAACCCCGAACTGGTACACCTATAATAAATTTATCCTTTATTAGTTTCCATTAAATTTTAATATCAAATTGCTAATTTGATGACATGTGATAGTTGACGGGTGTACTAGCTTAGGGTTTTACCTCACAAGTTTTTCAATTGTGATTTTTCGTGATATTTATCCAATTTAACGAATACTAATGAAAGGTAAATTTGTCACAAGTGTACATTTTGGAGTTTTAGTGGTGAAAAATTAGTTTGGGGTAAAATTGTTACAAGTATACCGGTTTGAGATTTTTGATTATAAAAAAATTAGTTCGGGATAAAATTGTCACAAGTGTATCAGTGTAGGATTTTTGGTGATAAAAAAAATAGTTTGGAGTAAATTCGTCACAGATGTACCAGTTTGAGGTTTTTTACGATCAAAAAATTAATTTGGGATAAAATTATCATAAGTGCACTAGTTTAGGATTTTTTATTATATTAACCTTAAAAAGAAAGATGAAAAAGGAGTATAGGTCGAGGTCGGGGCAACAAATTTACAAGTCCACATGATAATTGGGAAAGTTGTCAGAAGGGACTCTGAGAAGCACGTGCAGGCATTAACGTTTTGGAAATTGTAAAAGACTAAAAGCAATAGAATCCAAGATGACTAGTTGTGGAGAACCAATGCAAGAAGTGTCATGGATCAAAGTCCTTTTCTCCGATAGCTGGCCACCCAAAGCGACTAAAAAATTCCAAGTCGGGCCTTGCAAGACCCGTCAAAAGGTCAAGGCATCAATTGCGACCCCTTAGTAAATTAGGTTTCTCGTACTAAACGTGACGAATCTCTAATTCCATTGCCGACTTGAGTTTGAAGATGTTGTGTGAAGTAATTTGGTTCGTATATTATGAAGCAATTAGTGTAATATGTCTAGTTAGATAAAAAAAAGAACTCAATAACATTAGTTCATTGGTAAAACTGATCCAACCGAATATGTTACCGAATTTGGACTTGCCTCCATACACACATTGTGCATTGAAAAAACCTACCGCCAAGACAGGTGTAATGATCTTTGAAAAGTGTCTAAATATTATAAATTCAATCTAAAATACTGATATTCGGGTGCATAGTGAATTTGTCATGAATATTAATATGTTACAATATAACATATAATAAACATGTATAAATAATAACCCCGTGTATGGCTTAAAAAAATTTGTTAATGAAAAATGCTTTTATTATCAATAACAAATTATGTTCTAAAATTTTTGTGAACGATGACAATATTTTTCATTTAATCATTTTATAAGCGATACCAGTGATCATTTTTAAGATAAAGTTTTTAAAATCATTTATTTTCCACAAAACAAACGCAATAAGAGCACTTTTTAACAAAATCATAAAAAATACAACCTAAAGAAGTTCCGTCATGATATTAATGTGGTGCACATCAAGCTCTAAAGTTATGATGGTAACACTTTACTCGTTCGAATTTAAAAAATAGTGCCCGCTCCGTGCTAAAACTAGAGAAGAATGCGTTTATTTGTAGAGTTCTGGAGATATTAATCGAAATCACAAAATGATTCTTGGAGATGCTAGAATCAAGTGATTGACAACTATTATAATATAATGATATCTTCATTTATTATTTTCTATTATTGTATTAGTTCCTTACCAAGTGTAACATTTGTAATATCATTATGTAATGGAAATTATCTCAACAATTGTACATTGAGATTAAGAATCAAACACCTTTGCTCATTTAAAATGATCCTCACTAGCCACTGGGCAATCAAATAATAGAGGATCAATAATTCTAACATAGATAATTTTTACGAATTTTTAAAGTAATTTTCCTGAATTTTTTTCAATTTTTCTTTTCTTTCCTTTTTTGGTTTTTTTTATGGCGAGGACCGCTGACCCTCATTGGCCATTGGGTGAGGGCTCGCGGCCAGTTGCCTTTTTTTAGATAAAAGGTTTAGGACTAAATTAGCCAAATCAAAAGGTTTAAGATTGAATTGGAATCCGTACAATAAGTTTAATGTTTTTATTAATAATTCCCCAAAAGCTAATGTAGGATGCCATGGTTCTTCGCAATTTCCCAACTAGGGTGGCGATGAATTCATAAGTGCTAGGTTTGGGTCAAACGGATCTCTTGATTTGATTCACAAGGAAAAGGCACAAAATCTTTTCCACATCCTAAAGCATGATTCAATATTTCCAAGTCAATGCCCCGCAAGACCCCGTCCGGTCAAGCAATTATATACAAGGATGACTTCAAAGTCTTTATGTCGATTATTATTTTGTATTCCACTTGATTGATATGGGGTGGACACACATATGTGAATGGGATAGCAGTGGCTATAATACTATAATAACTATTAGGTTGAATGTGATCACTTGAATATAAAGAATGTACAAGACCCATTATTAAGCGATGTGAGATAATATTTCATTAGGTTGTTCTTACTACTGCGCATATCATGTTTTTGTACATGTTGCTTGGTAAAGCAATCCCGAAATCATTCCAGGACTTAACTTGATCTCATACGTATCACATGATTCATGAAGCTTGTGCAAGAAAACCTTTTTCAGACAGGACCTCATAAATTGCTCTCGAGGTCTTTCTTTATACTAATTACAAAAGAGTGCACACCATGCACGTGAAAAAAGAAACGAAACTTCAATCATGTAAAGAAGGTACTATATTTACGGTTTTGAGTAACTTTAGAACATAAATTCACATTATCATCAAATGCAAAATGTTAATTAAATTCAAATTTTGAATGCGGAGACTATTTGGATTGCACGTAAATTACATTGATATTTTCAATTCAAGCTTTTCGTTGATGATGTAAAATTACTTATTACAATACATATGGCAAAGCATTGTTGTTTATGAAATTATTAGGCAAAAGTGTGTTAATGAAATCTCCCAGTGAATTTGCTTCACATACAACGAGATGAATTCAGGCACGTGCCATCCAAATATAGTAATTACAAGGGCAATTCATTGTCGATTGACCACGTAACAAATAGAATATATGTGTCACACCCGTAGTGGCCAACAAGGTCGCCATTGCCAGTGACCCATGAGGTCGACCTTGCTGGCCCTTGCCTTTGGGTGGTTGCGGAGGTCCAGTGACCGGCTAAAGGAAGAAGAAAAGAAAACAAAAAAGAAAGAGGAAGAAAAAAAATAATTCGAAAAAATATTGTTAAAAATTTTTCACGTCAATGCTGACCGGCTAAAATTAGCTAGATAGACTGAATTGGCACAAATGCAAAGTATTTAGGACTCAATTGGCAAAAAAAAGAAAAAGGTTTATGAGTGAATTAGCACAATTTCAATAGGTTTAAGACTTTTTTGATAATTTTCCCGAAATTCGTCTTCGCATGAAATTTTGCGTTCGCAACGTTTCTCCGCGCCAGGATAGATTTAACTTAACACGTTTTTGTTACTATGTTTAATCTTCTTCTTGTCCCTAAACTGACGATTGCCAATTTTTCCCCATAAAACGGGATGATCAAATCCATTTTGTTACGAATTAGAACTAGATTTTGTTAAATTGAATAACAAGCAGCAGTTTGATTAGTAGAAGATGACTAGCAAAATATCTTGGACAGAGAAGCAAAATTGATGTTCACTTATGTCATGAAGATCGATCTATTCAACTCTTTCACTATTTCCCAGTATTTCCTATTTTTTCTTGAACTTATTTAATATACTTGTCAAGACGTTTGAGTATGAATGGTGAAAGTATTGCTCTTGCTTATCGATAGATACTCTCACATCTCTTGTATTTTAATATATAAAAAATAGAGAGACGCGATGAAAATTTTTAGCTTTCACTTTGAAATTCGACTTATTTCAAATTTTATAAGGCATTAGATCACTAAATCATTTCACCACATTATTTACAAACTCATATTTCATTGTCCGTCATAAATCCTCATGGCTTCCTTCCGATTAATCCAAAATAACAGATAATCAATCAAGAAGTTGGACGTCACATGGCCTGATGATGATAATGATCGATTCTATACGCATCCAACTGATACACTACAAAAAAAACGGATTTTTGCCACGAAAAATTTTCGTTGCAAATTTACGACAAATTTTCCAACGAATCTCATTTTTCGTTAGAAATTTCCAACGAAAAATTTTTCGTCGCAAAATTCGTTGGAAATTTCCAACGAATTTTGCGACGAATTAAAAAAAAATCGATCTTGGTCGGCATTTTTTATATTCGTCGCAAAATTCGTTGGAAATTTCCAACGAAATTTCCAACGAATTTCAATTTTCCGGGAATTTTTTCATAGTATACAATTTTCGTTGGAAAATTTGTTGGAAATTTCCAACGAAAAAAAATTTGTTGGAAATTTCCAACGAATTTTCCAACGATTTACAAAAAATTGATTTTACTCTGCATTTTTTATATTCGTTGGAAAATTCGTTGGAAATTTCCAACGAAATTTTCAACGAATTTATATTTTCCGGGAATTTTTTTCATAGTGTACAATTTTCGTTGGAAAATTCGTTGGAAATTTCCAACGAAATTTTTTTCGTTGGAAATTTCCAACGAATTTTCCAACGATTTAAAAAAATTGATTTTATTTGACATTTTTTATATTCGTTGGAAAATTCGTTGGAAATTTCCAACGAATTTTCCAACGAATTTTAATTTCTAGGGAATTTTTTCCGTGTGTACAATTTTCGTTGGAAAATTCGTTGGAAATTTCCAACGAATTTTCCAACGTTTTAAAAAAAATTGATTTTTTCGGCATTTTTTATATTCGTTGGAAAATTCGTTGGAAATTTCCAACGAATTTCAATTTTCTGGGATTTTTTTCATAGTGTACAATTTTCGTTGGAAAATTCGTTGGAAATTTCCAACGAATTTTTTTTGTTGGAAATTTCCAACGAATTTTCCAACGACTTAAAAAAAATTGATTTTTTCTGCATTTTTTATATTCGTTGGAAAATTCGTTGGAAATTTCCAACGAAATTTCCAACGAATTTCAATTTTTCGGGATTTTTTTCATAGTGTACAATTTTCGTTGGAAAATTCGTTGGAAATTTCCAACGAATTTTCCAACGACTTAAAAAAATTGATTTTTTCGGCATTTTTTATATTCGTTGGAAAATTCGTTGGAAATTTCCAACGAATTTCAATTTTCCGGGATTTTTTTCATAGTGTACAATTTTCGTTGGAAAATTCGTTGGAAATTTCCAACGAATTTTCCAACGACTTAAAAAAAATTGATTTTTTCTGCATTTTTTATATTCGTTGGAAAATTCGTTGGAAATTTCCAACGAAATTTCCAACGAATTTCAATTTTTCGGGATTTTTTTCATAGTGTACAATTTTCGTTGGAAAATTCGTTGGAAATTTCCAACGAATTTTTTTTGTTGGAAATTTCCAACGAATTTTCCAACGACTTAAAAAAATTTGATTTTTTCGGCTTTTTTATATTCGTTGGAAAATTCGTTGGAAATTTCCAACGAAATTTCCAACGAATTTCAATTTTCCGGGATTTTTTTCATAGTGTACAATTTTCGTTGGAAAATTCGTTGGAAATTTCCAACGAATTTTTTTTCGTTGGAAATTTCCAACAAATTTTCCAACGACTTAAAAAAAATTGATTTTTTCGGCATTTGTTATATTCGTTGGATTTTTTTCATAGTGTACAATTTTCGTTGGAAAATTCGTTGGAAATTTCCAACGAATTTTCCCACGAATTTCAATTTCCCGCAATTATTTTAGTGTGTACCGTTTTCGTTGGAAAATTCGTTGGAAATTTCCAACGAATTTTCCAACGAAAACCCTACTATTTTCATGTTCAAAATTTTCGCGCTCCCCTAAATTTTCACATTCATTCACTCTCTCTCTCTCCTCTCTCCTCTCTCTCTCTCTCTCTGTCTCTCTGCGTCGCCTTCATCTCCTCCCCCGCTGCCCCCCTCCTCCTCTTCTCCCTCTGTCTCCCCCTCCGCCTCCTCCCCCGCTGCCCCCCTCCTCCTCTTCTCCCTCTGTCTCCCCCTCCGCCTCCTCCCCCGCTGCCCCCCCTCCTCCTCCGGCTCCGGCTCCGGCTCCCTCGCCAAAGGCGCCGCCGTGAGCTCCGAATCAGAGAAGGGGCACCGCCGAGCAGCACGGCACCGGGAGCGCCGAGATCCGATCGAGGCCTCGCCGGAGGGAGGAGCCGCCGCCGCCGCCGGCTGAGGAGGAGGAGGAGGGCGGCATTGCCGCGGAGCAGCAGCCGAGGAGGGATGGGGAGCGAGAATCGGGAGCCGGGAAAACCCTAGGCGGCTCCCTCCGCGACGTCGGCTCCCTCCCCAAAGGCGCCGCCGCGGCCATGCAGGGCCGCCCCCGACGCCCCCGACGCCTCCGACGCCCCCGACGCCCCCGACGCCACCAAGCCTCGTCGCCGGCGAGGGTCGAGCTCGCCCAGATCTGGGCGAGCTCGAGCTCGTCGCCCGCGAGGGACGAGCTCGCCCAGATCTGGGTGAGCTCGGCCATCGCCGGCGACGAGGCTGGCCCTCGCCGGCCATGGCGAGGGCCGAGCTCGCCGGCCATGGCGAGGGCCGAGCTCGCCGGCCATGGCGAGGGCCGAGCTCGCCATGGCCGGCGAGCTCGAGCTCGCCCAGATCTGGGCGAGCTCGGCCCTCGCCGGCGACGAGGCTGGCCCTCGCCGACGGCGAGGGCAATTTTCCGAAATAAAATTTCGGAAAAAAAAATTCAAAAGAAAATTCGAAAAAAAAAATTCAAAAAAAATTTGAAATAAAAATTCAAATGAAAATTCGAAAAAAAAAATTCAAAAGAAAATTCGAAAAAAAAATTCAAAAGAAAATTCGAAAAAAAAATTCAAAAGAAAATTCGAAAAAAAAATTCAAAAAAAATTCGAAAAAAAAATTCAAAAAAAAATTCGAAAAAAAAAAATTTCGTTGGAAAAAAATTTCCACGAAATTTCGAACAAAAAAAATTTTGTAAGTTTTCCAACGAAAAATTTTTCGTTGGAAAAAAATTTTCCACGATTTTTCGACCAAAAAAAAATTGTAATTTTTCCAACAAAAAAAATTTCGTTGGAAAAAAAATTTCCACGATTTTTCGACCAAAAATTTTTTTTTCTAATTTTTCCAACGAATTTAGCCACGAGTTTTCCAACGAATTTTCCAACGAAATAAAATTCGTTGCAAATTTCCAACGACCTATTACCAACGAATTTTTTTTCGTTGGAAAATTCGTTGGAAATTCATTTTCCAACGAATTTTTCCAAATTTTTCGTTGGAAATTTTGTCGGAAAAAATCAGTTTTTTTGTAGTGATAATCCAGGTATAAAATTAATCTCTCAACTATTAATTGGTCAAGAGAACTATTCAGCTTGAATTAGAGCCATGACTTTGGCAATCTAGGCAAAATACTAAACTTGCATTTGAGGATGAGACAATTCCCATGACAAATGAGGACGCACCATCCAATATAGAAGATTGGTGGGTAGAATATTATGTTTAATAATAACTTGACTAGATATCATTTTCTCCATGAACACTTTGAGTCTCTGAGTCAAATTATAGGAAATCCAACGAAGGAACATTTGAAAGCAACATTAAGAGTGTTAAGATTTTTAAAATTTACCGTTGATTGATGAATTTTTCTGTAATCAAATAGTGATTTAAAATTAGAAGTTTATTTTGACTCGAATGGGGCGTCATATCCAAATACAAGAAGACCAATTACTAGATATTGTGTATTCATCGAAGAAAGTGTCATCTCATGGAGAAGTAAGAAACAATCACCGGTGGCTAGCTTATACATTCAAGAAATCAAGGGATAAAAACATTGCCTGCTACAAAAATGTTTCGTGATAAATCAGGCAGTTTTACATATTGCACCAAATCCAATTCATGAACATACCAAACACATAGAAGTAGATTGTCTTTATGTAAATAATATTAGTAAATTATTGAAATAAGCAATTTAAGACAATCTAGTAACTGTTGGTACTTTCGAAAAAGTGTTAGTAGCTTACTAACGTGTTGTCAATTGAACAAGTTGCCGTTGAAAATTTTATTGCTAACATGTTTGGCTAGTTATCATGCTTTTCACATATTATCGGCATGAAACAATGTTCCAATGTTTACCCTACTAAAACGGTAGACTCATTCGACTTGGACTCACATAGTCGGGCTCAATTTACATATAACATATACATTTTCTTGAACAAAAGCAAGAGATTTTATTTTATAACCAAATGGAAAGAAAGAGAGAAATGTTGGAGAATAATGATCACATCTTTATTACTTGAATCTTCAATAGCATTCTTCCATCATGAAGAAAGGACCTACTAGTTCCCTAGAAGTTGCAGGGATGCGTGTCTCCGGAATTGGACAAGTTCTGTACTTCGTACAGGGTGTTACCTGCAGCTCACAAATGTGAGGAAAAATGCTAGAAACAATTAACGACATCTATCAACAAATTAAATGAGTACGAGGAACAGAAAACATAAATCATGAGAGAGAGATGATTTTGCTTACCAAATAACCTCTTATTTGCGTTGTTAGGATTGAAAAGATCTCTTGAACTGAAGCATGGTAATCATCCTCATGATCGACAATTTTTCAATAATCCTATCCACCGTCCGAAAATACGAGATCCTCCAAGATTTCTTGAAAAGTAGAATGCCACAAAATCCCAAGAATGCCACTGCGAATCCCGGTACCAATCCTGAGTAAAACCAAACAACAACGGAATTGCCTTCATTAGACTCCTCTTCGCTCAAATTGTGACCATCACCTCTGTCCCTATCATTGTGCTCATCTCCAGGACAAACTTTCAAAAGAGGAGCTCCGCAAAGTCCAACGTTGCCACGATAAACAGATTGACCACCCAAAGTGCTTAGATGATTGCCCGATGGAACACGACCAGATAAATTGTTGAAGGAAAGATCCAAAACACTTAGAAAGTCTAAATTGGATATGCTAGGAGGGATTTCACCCGAAAGCTTGTTATTGGATAGATCAAGTGATTCTAAGTATCTCAGGTTGCCAATATCTGAAGGGATTTTTCCGATCAACATATTTTGAGAGAGGTTCAAATTCTGAAGTTGAGCAAGCCCAGTTAGCCCCTCCGGTATTTGTTCGTCTAACACGTTGCTTGAGAGGTCAATGGAAAATAAATATGGGAGCTTGTTGGTGAATTCTAGGGTTATTCCTTTTATATTAACCATTAGAGGAAATATTCCTTCTACATTAAACATCAGAGGAAACGCCCATGTGAACGCGATATTCGAAGTGGAATTGGCCCACATCCGCGAGAAGTTGTTGAAGCAACGAGGAATGCCTCCAGAGAGGTTGTTATGCGCTAGGCTTAAATATTGGAGTTTAGTAAGATGGCACAGCGGCAAAGGAATGTCCCCGGTGAAGTAATTTCTCTCTAGATCGATTATCCAAAATGATCGAGAGTGTTGTCCAAACGGAGGTATTCTACCAGTGAATCGATTGTCACTGAGATCGATGATTGCCAAATCTAGCTTTAGTAAACAATTTGGAAGCACTCCGTTCAAACCATTTCCATGCAGGCCTAGCAATCCTAATTGTTCCAAATGGCATAGAGAGTCTGGAACGTGACCATTTAACTTGTTGTCTCCCAATGAAATCCATGCCAAATTTGCTTGCGACTTCCTCCAACATCGTGGAAGTCTCCCAGAGAGTTGGTTCTTAGAGAGATCAATAAAAAACAATTCATCCAACATGCATAATGAATTTGGAATGCCACCGCTGAGGTTATTTGCAGAAAGTGACACCTTCAATAATTGTGGCGTCTTTTTTCCAATAATTCCGGATATGTTGCCTCTGAGCATATTGCCTGAGAGATCTAACATATTAATATTAGGTAAAACATCAGGTAGCCAATGGGGAACTTCATCTGAGATGCCAGCATTTGACATTACCAGCAACATAATGTCCCTCTGTGTTCGAAGCCAGTTCGGGAATTTCGGTCCCACTTTGCAACTTGACATGTCAACATTTTGAATTTGGAAAGGGGGAACCCAAGATGTGCTAATATTTATAACAAGCTCGTTCAAAGCAAAGATCAGCCAAGTCAAGCTTGTGAGATTTGCAAAGTGAAGTTCGCTGACAATTCCATCCAATTGATTATCGGCAATGTTTATTAACTCTAGATTGGATAGTCTCCCGATACTTTCTGGAATGTTCCCACTCAAATTGTTAGAATTGAGGTGCAACCTTCTCAAAGATGACAGCTGACCCACAGTAGCGGGAATAGGACCTGAAATCGAGTTCCATGAAAGATCAAGGGTTTCAAGATTTTTGAACTTCCCAAATTGATTGGGTAGGTGGCCACTGAAATTGTTGCTTGAAACCTCAATAATTTTCAGGTTGCTTTGTCCACAAATCAAAGCACCGTCTTTGGTGTCGGAAATCTCCCCACTAAATTTGTTAGAACTCAACCTTAGCACTCGTAGATTGCAGAAAATGCTCAAGTTTTTCAAAATTTCACCTTCCAGCTTATTTTCATCGACATAAAGGAATCTAAGCCACGGATTGTTTTCAAGGATGACAGCGGGGAATATGCCTTGGAGATTATTATAACTTATATCAAGATGTTCGAGTTTGCTGAAGTTTTGAAACCAAGGAGGAATCGATGAATTCATGATGTTATAACTGAGATCAAGGAATCTAAGAGAAGTGAAATTGACAAGTACAGAGGCTGATTCATCTTCCAAATAACATCCACTCAATATTAAAAATTCTATGGAGGAAAGCATGTTGATAGGACTTAACCATTCTTTGGGGTTAAGAAGGTGGACATTAGACAAATCCAAGTATTTCAAGTTGGAGAATGTCGATAGCCATCGGAGGTTCTCTGTTTGTAAAGAGAACCGCTCACTATTAAGATCCAAGTACCGTAACTTGGAAAGGTTACTAAGTTGATGAGAAATATCTCCATGGAAGCCCACGTATGAGAGGTTGAGATACTCAAGTTTCTGAAGAGAAGGTAAGAACTCCGGGATTTTTTGGTTTGAAAAGTTGTTGAAACTGAGATCGAGATACTTCAAATGCTTAAGTTCATTTAGAGCAGGATGTATCTTACCTCCCATGCTGCAATTTTCTAAGCCATCACAGGGATTACGAAGGTTGAGCTTCGACACGTGACCAGTCTTCTCGCTGCATTCGATTCCTTCCCACTCACAACAATCCTCGCCGGTCCACGACTGCAGACGTCTTGATGGATCCGTGAGATGCTGCTTGATCTTCAAAAGAGCTTCCCTCTCAGTGTCAATGCAGCTTATATTTGTTAAGGCTTTGGAATGACTGAATTCCAAGGCTTGAATGACAAAGAGTGCACACAAGAGTGTGGGTGCAAAGCTAGTGCAGAAGTAGGACGCCATTGTTGATTAAAATGAATATGAGAACTTCCGTTTATATAGGCCAAAAGAAACACTTCCCTTAAGGAAGATATCATTTTCTTTCTTTTAGTTACAGGGATCTTCGTATTGATTCACAAAAAGAAAAAAGAAAAAGTGGACATCAACATCTTTGCAAAGTCTTTTTCTCTGATCGCCGGTCACCTTAAGCGTCTGAAAAATTCCAAGTCTTGCCTTGCTATGCCCGTCAGATGGTCAAGACATCAAATTCCAAGAAGCACTCCACTTCGGTAAAATGGCACATGAAATGATACGGATGCAACACTCTCAGATTTTCATGTGTTCCCTTTTTTTTTCCTCCCCTTTTTTGCTCTCAAGATAAAAACTGGGTAAATAAAGGTGGGTATTTGTCTATTCATCTGTACAGATGTTCCATTCATTCATTTCATCAACCAAGATCTTATCGTGAGGCTAATTTCGAATAAACCTGATAGATGTATTTCATCGCCTCCCCCAAGGCAAAAGGATCTCCAAGTAGTGACCATTTGAGATGAGTCTATGAAAATTTTACGAGCTCTTTCTCTTTGATATATTACTCGGGGGACAAGAACATGTTATATGGGAGCAATGAGCCTGAAAGTAAACATCAGGCGACCCTGAAGCTCTTTCTCTTTAATATGGAATAGAATCTTCGACAAGGAACTGTTTTGGGTTCTATTTTCGTCTGCGAAAATGATTCTTCTTTCTTCATTTCTAAGATTTGCATTTGCCTGTATTGCTCGTTATTTTGCTCCAGCTAACGGATCAAAGTGCTGCCTTCTAACCGATTTCTCTTCAATATTGACGCCCGCAGTCGTAGTCACAGAGAACTCAGTTTTCATATTTCTATTAGACTCTGTTACTCTGCTTCTTGTGGGTAAACTATGAGTCAACATCCAACCTAATGAACACGTATGGTTCAAAAGTTAAAATCTTCTGTTCAAGGGACGAGAGTTACGAATTCTTGCTGTTCTCTAATGTGATGAGTAGCTTGAATATGATGACATGCCATCGCAGCAAATTGGGAAGATATACACGATGACAAATTATAAAGAAAGACAACGATATATGCTAATGCGCGAAAGCATTGCGTGTCATATAGATCACGTAACTTAAATTTATCTGAGTCATTTATTACGTGGATCTCACAATGATGGTCGATGGTCCAGATGGACTTGATCTATGTGATCTATATCTTATCTAATAAATTCTCTAATGAGGAGAGCGGGCGGTCATTTGTGGGTTCACAATTGAGAACAATGCAGTTGGTGACATGACTCCTTAGCCAATATCGGCCGGAACATTTGGCGTAAAAATTATCCAAAAAATCCTAAATCTATTGTATGACGGCCAATTTAGTCCTAAAATTTTCAATTTAATTAATTTAATCCTAAAACTTTTGGCAACTTTCCACTGTAGTACATTTGTCCAATTTTGGCCTGAAATTGCTGAAGTGGTGATCTAATTAACGATGGCCAGCTTACGTGATATCGCCAGCACTAATATGGACGATTTTTGCAATTTTTTAAAATTTTATGATTTTTTTTCGCTTTTCTTTTGTTTCCTTTTTCTTTTTTATTTTGTTCCTATTTCCCTCCCCCGGTCGACGGGTGCCCTTGTGGCCAGCGAGAGAGTCCTGGCCGTTGTCGAGGCCTTGGCAGAGGGAAATAGGAAAAAGGAAAAAAAAAAAGAAACATTCAATTATTTTTTAAAAAAATTGCAAAAATTGTTCACGTCAGCTAATGACCTCCACCGACCACCACTAAGGCCATGGATAGAAAAACAAAGAAAAAGGAAAGAAAATTAAAGGAAAAAATAAAAAAGAAAAATTTTAAAAACATGGAAAATTTGTTTATGTCAACGTCGGCTGTGCACATTGGACAGCCAGCATCCACATCAGCATTTTTCGGCCAAAATTGGTCAAAGGACTACATTGTCAAATCATCAAAAGGTTTTGGACAAAATGACCAAATCGAAAGACTTGGGACTAAATTGACGTTCGTACAATAGGTTTAAAGCTTTTTAAATATTTTCCCAAAAGCTAGTGTAGGACGCCATAGTTCTTCGCAATTTCCCAGCTAGGGTTTCGATGAATACGTAAGTGTTAGGTTTGGGTCAAACGGATCCCTTGGTTTGATTCACAAGGAAAAGGCACTAAAATCTTTCCATATCCTAAAGCATGATTCAATATTTTAAAGTAATTCCGTTCAAGACCCGTCCGGTCAAGCCATCGAATGCAACGACACTGTAAAGTCTTAATGTGGTTTATTATTTTGTAATTTAAACCTTTCCACAATCTAACTACAACTTATTTTATCTACTGCAACCAAATTGTAAGTTGTGATAGAAAGTCTAATTGAAGGCATATAGGACTCGTTGTCGAACAATGTTGGACAATATATCAACACCTCCTCTCACATGCAAGCCGATTTAGGAGCGAGACATGGAATTTGACTAATGAGGGTTGGACACACATACACAAAGGGGTTAACATTGGCTCTGATACTATGATAGCTATTAGGTTGAATGAGATTACATGAATATAAAGTGCATATAATGATCCATTGTCAAGCGATATGGAATAATATTTCAACAAGCTGTTCTTACTATTGCACATATCATGTTTTTGTACATGCTGGTTGGTAAACCAATCCCGTAGTCGTGCCAAGACTAATGTCATCTGTGGCATATCCTAATAAGTGATAACAACTTTCGCACATGTATCGCAAAATTCATGGAGCTTGTGCAAGAAGACCTTTTTCAGACGGGGACCTCATAAATTGCTCTCGAGGTCTTTCTTTATACTAATAACAAAAGAGCGCACACCACGTGCGTGAAAAAAAGAACAAAGCTTCAATCATGTAAAGAAGGTACTATATTTACGGATTTAAGTAACTTGAGAACATTTATTCAAATTATTATCAAACGCACGATGTTAATTAAATTCAAATTTTGAATGTGAAGACTATAAAGAATGCACGCAAATTACCTTAATATTTTCAATTCAAGGTTTTGTCGATGATGTAAAATTCCTCGTTACAATACATATAGCAAGCACTGGTATTCATGAAATTCTTGCGCAAAAATGTATTATTGAAATCACCCACTCGATTTCCTTCACATATATAACAGAGATAAGTTCAGGTACTCGCGTGTTAATTACATTAATTAATAGAGTAATTGATTGTCCATTGACCACGTAACAAAGAGAATAGCAAGAAAATATATGCTCCGCAAGGAGCACCGGAGTCACACCAGTAAGTTGCCATGAAGGCGAAATTCCTCAAACATTAGAAAGATATTTGAGCCTGTTTTTTTTTTTTGGGACCTTTTTCAGTCTAAGGTTCAAGTTGGAGGGGCTAAATACTTTCCTTCTTCAATATCATAAAAATTTGGGATTAAGTGAGGAGGTATAAGCGGAAAAGATATTGGCGATGGCGATGAGTAGCCTCTGGAATATGTATACAACATACACTTCAATTCGATACAATGGGTTTTACCCCATAGACGGAGATGGCACCCTCATCGAGCAATGTCTAGAAACTCATATGGTCCTTGCTTCGTAAGAAGAAGAGCAACCACAATCTTTCGTTAGGTGTTGGTCTTCATCTACAAATACATTGATTGAGTTGAAGAAGACAACGTTGACGTTCTGAAATGATGGAAGCAAAGAGCCACTGATTTTTTTGTTTTTTCCACCATGGCTCTTGATTTATTGACCCTATCAGTGTCTGTGGTACCATTGGAGTCCAAGTTTAGTACAAGCCAATGGATCATTGAAGATCAACAGATCCAGCTTATTTATGAAAAATTAAGGAATGGCTGTGGTCAGGCTTGATTGCTAGAGGAATGTGCCCAGCATGAACAAGAAGACAACAATGACACTGTATCATCCGAATCATAGCGAGGGACGTAGCACCGAAGACACCGAATTTATTACACGTTCCCTTTTGGTGTAATTTTTGTGTAATCATTGTTAGATTACCATTATGTACAATTTTATTGTTCAAATTACGTGAAGTTGTACTTGTATTTCAATTTGGTATGATTGAATGGAATTTTTCATTAATTTTCCTTAATTATATTTGTTATTTTGAATATTTGAAAAAATAGTCTCATTTTGTTGATTTGTTTCTCATTGAATAATTATAAATTAACTTTTTTAAAAACCAGGCTCGGGCTCAACATGTGTCCAGCCCTATTGGTGTGTGGATTCTATCACCCCCAATTCTCTCAATTCATTAATGATTCATAAGTTAGGAAGTGCAAATCTTTAATCAGGCATATGCAGATTATGCGAAATCTAGGATTGCCCTACACAATGATAGTTTTTAAGTGAGGACGTTCATATCGGTAAAATTAGCCACATGAGGGTTTCAATCATTCACTTGAATCAAATCATCCGTATCTTGAATTTTTAATTATTATTTGTATGTTGTAACATATGTTTGTTTTCAATTAAAGTGAGCCGTGAACTTCACGATGGAAGTGCAATACATGTCATCATGGACTTGAGTAAAAGACCAAAAATATTTACGTGAAGATCACGCAAATCATTGATTAATTACATGGTTAGGAGCATCATAAGAATTGATTAGGGTGACTTACTTTTAGACTTCATAATAGTTTAGCATTAATAATGACAAAATAAAAACTAATACGTATCATATCCTTTCTAATAAGCGTGTTTTACGTTGTTTTCTTGGTATAAACCCTAGAAAGAAGGCTCTTGGAAGTGGATAGGCGTCAGAAATTCCCCTGTATCAATGCATTAATTTGAGGTCATTTTTACCATAACAAACACCCAAGCATTCCTTTCTCCTTTGACATTAGTTCTCATAACCATATACCATTTAGATAATATAATTCACAGTTCACGCCACTATATATAGTTTCATCACATCTGTCAATGAAAATGTAATTTTCATTCATGAAAATCATAGATAATGCCTCTATTTATGTAAATCCTGTCAATTACAATGATAATGTAAAAACTATCCTGGTGGGTTGGCTCATTTATTTAGTTCGTTGTGGAAGAAAATGACTTCAATTTCTCTATCTTCAGTAAGGATAATGTACAAAAAAATTTAAAACTTGTCACAAAAGTATGTAATTAAATCTTAAAATTTTTAAAAAATACAATTAAATCCCAAAACTTGTTACATTGATACAATGAAGCCTTTCTATTAACTCTATTCAATTCGGCACCTCGCCTTGCCACCCTGGGGACGACCGCAAGCACGTTGGTTCCTGATAGAGTCACCAGGACCAGCCCCATCCTTGGCTCAGCTCTAGCCCACCATTGTTGAGCTCTTGGCAAGTTCGCTTGTTACACACTCGGGTAAGCCACCGCTTCAGTTTATTTCAACTTTTGGTGCGAAAAATCCGGAAACTGAAGACTTGAATTATGTCGTGGAAGCTTCCTGATTCCCCAATAACATGTTTAGGGGGAGTTTCTCGATTGGAAATTTTGGCTAAAAATGATGTAATTTTGACATCATATAAAAGGGCAGATTGTTGACCCTAAATATAATTTTAACGATATCAAAACTCACTCAAATATGATATTGATTTTTCTGAATTATATTTGTTGTATTGTAGAATTTTTGAAGTATTTCGAAATGATATAAAGACTGTCCCAGCCTTGAAGAGAGGACCGGGTACCCGGCCAAGTGGTGGTTGTACACCTGACCATTCAGCTACCCGATTTGATTTTTCTCCGTCCAATCCTACAGGTGTAAGGGGCCGTTTTTTTGGCTAAACGCCTGAAGCCTCAACAGTAAAATTTCTAGCCATTTGAAACGTGTCTAATGGCTAGTTGAACTTGTTCAATGTAAATAGGGTTGCCAATTACGAGGAACACTTAACACACTTGCTAAAAACTCTTGTGCACACTTTGCAATCAAAACTTTTGAGATATTGAACTCGGGAGAGAAATATTTTATAAAAGAGTGCACCCTATATGTAAAAGAGAGTTGGCTCCATTAAAAACTACTCTCTGTACGAAATTTCAAGTACAGTGGATTTGGCGTCTGAACTGTCTTAAAGATTTTCTTGTATATAAGATGAAACACTTGGGAACCAGCTAAGTATTTCTCTATTCCTATTCTTTTATTTACATGCACATCACTTGTTTGATTATTTGTGTAACTCATAATTGTGCATCAATATATGATATTGTGGAGCATATTTTACATATTTGGGACAACAATGTTCACTGTCAATGTTTCGATTAGATAATACAATTTCATAACTGATCAACCGAATTTATATCACAAGAAATTGTCGGGTGTTTACTTACTTTTAGACAATAAGACATCTCCTCGCACTTAAATAAGAAATACATAAGAGCAAGAGTTAAAGCAGTTTCATCAATTGGTGACAGCTCATCATTTTCTATTGGATCACCCATTCTTGAGATTATAGATGACCTTAGTTCCACCAAATTGATGTCCCCATCATTCTACACTGATCCATTTTAATGCGTTCCTCATCACCATTTAAATAAACTGAAACAAAAATTCAAACTTTCCTCTGCCAAATAACACTCTGCAATGGAACCTCGGACAAATCCGATTGCAAACATGGGATTTTCTTTTATATGAGAGAGAGAGAGAGAGAGAGAGAGAGAGAGAGAGAGAGAGAGAGAGAGAGAGAGAGAGAGAGAGTTATTCGTTAATTGCGAATTACAAATAATTTTTAATTTTTTTTACCGAAAATAGTACTCGGGCTGGGCTAACAGGAAGCTGGCCTCACGGGCCATGTATCCGGGCTTGAGACACACCAACGGGCTCTTGCCTCAAGCCCACTCCTAGTTAGAAAGAAGACCCAACCCATCTAACCAAATTCATTTAAACGAGGCCCAAGAAAAGCCTGCAATTCGCTAAAACATTACTAAGCCCAGCGTCTTCTTATCAACTAAATCCTCGCTATCGTCAGCCGCATCTTCTCTAAGCCAGCCATGAACAAGCGGCTTCGACGAGGGTTCATCTCCGACCATTCCAGCCCTTCGCCGAATCAACACCCTTAGCCGACCACTTCCATCACCAACACCGGACCTTCCTCGCCATCCCACGTAAAATGGTCGCCACCCATCCCCATTGAACAGAAACTAGATACATGAAAATACAGAGACACGGCAAGGCAAAAACAACTAGGGACAGATCGATTCGGTTCTGTTAACTCGGGGACTAGAACATAGGAAATTAAGCTCGACCATCAAGTGAAAGATAATTATAATGGGATGCTTGTCAACACAAGTTCGAACTCATTCACAACTAGAGAAAGAAAAAAAAAACCAAACTTGGTTCGGGCTTTTCATCGAACACATGGCGTGCAAGGATAGAGGAGGAGTTAGTAGCCATTCTAAGACCGAAGTTCACGCGTAGGCCCGACAGGAATCACCAGGACAGCACGCGGACTCCGGACGGAAAAACCCAGAATGGAGGAGGAGAGCGAGTTGAGAAAAGTCGTGTTCTTTGGGGGCGCTTACTTAAAAATGGGTTTTGAATTCCTTTTTTTTCAATTCGATGGTAACTGATCGGTGGCTCCGATCCCGACCACCACGACGGAGGCAACTGGTGGAGGCGGCGGCATGGTTGACGAGCAGGGGAGACGGGGGGAAGTCAGGGACTTTTGAGAAATCTGACAGGTGGGCTGGCTCACCACGTGTCGATCTCCGGATGATTTGTGAAACAATAGTCAGAAATGAGGGCCACTGGAGAGATCGCGGAGGAAAGTGGTCGGGGTACGAGTTCCCAAGGAGATTCTGGCTGCGTTTGGAACACTTTGGGAGAAAGTCTTTGACAAAATGCAAAAGTCTTTAAGTTGAAAAAGTTTTTCAAAATACAAGTAAGTTATAACTTAAAAGTCCATTGCAAAATAATTTTTGGTAAAATAGCGTTTGGAAAAATTATATTTATAAGGCACTTTTTATATTTTTTATTAAAGAAAAGTTAAAACCTTTTGCCGGAGCCGAAAGCTGGCGAAGGACAGGTGGCCACCGGCAACCCAAATTTGGTGTTGCACGACCGTCATCTGAGGCCGAATGACCTCAGGCAACCCCTGGCGACCACTAACGAGGGCCACCTGGGGTTGAGCGACTCCCGAAGAGAGTTGTGAAACCCAGGCGAAGGCCTCCGGCAACCCATATCTGATGCTACGTGTCGCGACCGAACTCCCGAGCCCTGGTTGGACAACATGCAAAAAGCAGGGGGGGCTCGCCTGGTATGTCCTAAGTCTAGGTTTAGGACTTAACTCGGGCTCTCCCAAGCCCATACCATATCGCAACTTAGGATTTGGATATTTAACCTGCAAATGGTTCATGCCAATGAGTCGCCACTAATCGATTTGGGATGGGTCGATTAGAAACCCAAATAAGGTGATGGGAGAATCACCCTATTCCTACGAACTAGAGATTAACTGAGTTCGGGGACTTGGTTACACTAGTCAGATAACTAATGCCCTTTCGGTACCATTTTACCCTTTTCATTTTTTTTGAAAACATTTATCAGGCAATTTGGATTGATTTTAGGACCTTTCTCCTAACATGTGAGGTGATCAAACGAGTGCATAATCAGAAACGATCAGCAGTCAAGAACACAACAATTCATGCAGCCTATGGTTCTAACCCTAACTAAGCCAGATGACATTCAAAACACAACAATTCATGCAATTGTATTAAAACAAATATGCATAATAACAACGCGACGGTAATAATAAAACATGCAAAGTACCACTGCGCGACTTTAGGCTTATTGAATTTAAATAAAATAACACATGCCTAAATATAAGGGATTAAGGCACTCAGATTAAAAAAAAAAATTTTTTTTTTTTCGGATTTTTTTTTAAAAAAAAAAATAATAATAATAAATAAAAAAAGATGAAATAAAATACTTTTTTTTATTAATTAAAATTTTTTTAAAAAAATTTTTTTTATTATTTTTTTATTATTTTTTAAAAACGGAAAAGAAAAAGGAAAAGAAAAACCTTTTATTATTATTAAAAAACATATTTATATTTATTTATTATTTTTTTAATAAAATAAAATAAAATAAAATAAAATACCGGTCGGGTCGGGTCGGGTTCGGATTCGACCCGGGTCGGATCGGTCAATCCGGATCGGATCGGAACCGACCCGGGTCAACGGATCCGACCCGGGAATTGACCGGGTCGGATCTATCGATCCGGGTCGGTCGGAACCGACCCGAGTCAACAGATCCGGCCCGGGCGTTGACCCGGGTCGGATCTGTCGATTCGGGTCGAACCCGACCCGAAAATCCAGACCCGCGGGAGAAAAACGCCGGCGAGGCCAAAATTGGCCATCCGCCGGCCAACCCAAACCGGTGCCGACCAAAATCCGGCCTCTGGGAACTCCAGCAAACCTCACCGACCACCAGGGTCACCGTCCGACCGCCGCTCGCCGGCCGGCGACTCAAATTAAAACCGGTCTCACTGAGACATTTCACCGAACAGTTAGCATGCACGACCAAAATAAACGGTTTCCGACCTACCTCGGGAACCCGGCACACTCCGGGGACCTGACTCACCTTCAACGATGGCCTACGGACGGCGAGAGACGACGGTATGGGCCGGGATTCGCGCTAGACGGCCGGCGCGAGTCCCGGCCAAACCGGGAGCAAAAACAGGGCAAAACAGGGCAGTTCGGGCCGGGGGACGACTCACCGGTCGACGGCGCGTTTGGGGGGCTTCCGGCTGGTCTACTGGCGACGACGGCCCTACTGACTCTCCCTCCTGCTCCGGCGTGGCCTCGGTACGTTCAGGGCTCGCTCTTTCCTTCTCTTCTCTCTCTCGGTCTCTCTGTTTCTGTTTCTCTGGAAAACGGCCGACCCGGGGGCTCTGGCTTCTTCACGGTGGCAACGGCGTCGCTGGTTTGCTCCGGCGAGGCCTCAGTCACACACTCTCTCTTTATTCTCTTCTTTTTTCTCTCTATTCTCTCTCGGTGTCTCTCTCTCTCTCTGCTCTGTTTCTCTCTCAAAAACGCCGACCGGCGCTCCTTTCTCTCTCTTCGGCTTTTATAGGCGGCGACGACGCGTCCCGTGCCTCCCCCACGTCGGCTGACGACGGCCTGCACCGGCCTATGCCCCGCGAATCCCGCGTCCATAGGCCGGTGCAGAGAGGGAGGCCTGGCGGTGAAGCAGAGCAGCCGAACAGGGAGCTGTGAGGGAGGAGGGGATAAGGACAAGCCAGGAAGACGAGGAAGACGGGACTGGCAATTAATGCCAGTCCCGTCGGCGTGCTCATTCGGCCTTCCTCTGGCCGGATGACGACGATGACGAGGGGCGGCGCCGCCGTACGTCGGCGTGACGACGCGAAGCAGGGGCGAACAGGGGCGAGGGAGCGTGGACAGCGACGGTCGCGCGTGGGGGGAGAAGGAAGGAGGAGAAGGGGCTGGGCCCGGGCCAAGCCCAGTCGCGCGCAGGGGAAAAGAAGAAAAGGAGAAACGGGTTGGAGAGGAGGCCCACGCGGGAAAAAAAAGAAACGGCTAGGCCCGCGTGGGGGGAGAAGAGAAGCGGGCCGGGAGAGGAGGCCCGCGCGCGGGGGGAAAGAAGGAACGGGCCGGATCGGCCTGGCCCCGACCCGGCCCAGCGCGATTTTTTTCTTCTTTTCTTTTTTTTTTTAATTAATTAATTACTTAATCAATTAACAAAATATTATATTATTATTTTTTTGAAATTTTTTAAATTAACACTTTAATAAACTATATTAACACAAACACGCCTAATTTCTATATGCAATGCATGGAAATATATATTTTTTGTTTTAGGAATTAATAGAAATTAACTCCTAAATTTTGTGTATTTGATTTTGGGGCAAATTAAAAATAGGTGTCAACAGCTGCCCCTCTTTGAAGGTGAGCTCGCAGAGGTTGCGCTTGCAGAGGTTACATTCAAAGATAAAATGACACCTAAATTTGGCCCGTGCATGCTTAATGAATGCTATTTTTGGCGAGATTGGAGTCTCATTTTTATGATGCGATAAGATAATGCATGCTAAAGCAAATAAAAACATACCTGGGGCTACTTACCTTGCCGAAGGGTAGAGTAATTCCAGATAGTTGATATTGTGTGTCGAGGACCCGAACCTTTCTTCGGTCGCCTTGACGAGAAAAATGGTTTGTCTAGGACCCGAACCTTTCTTCGGTCGCCTTGACAGAGGATTTTGTTTGTCTAGGACCCGAACCTTTCTTCGGTCGCCTTGACTGACTGGATTTTGTTTGTCAAAGTACCTGGGTGTTCTCGCCCAAGGGTTTGACGGTTTGCCTGCTGGGCTTCTGGCAGCAGGTCTTGAAAACTCAAACGATGAGCACCTCATCGATGAGCACCTCAGGGTCCTCGCCCAAGGATTTGATTGCCTGCTAGGTTTCTGGCAGCAGGTCTTGGAAACTCAAACGATGAGCACCTCATCGATGAGCACCTCAGGGTCCTCGCCCAAGGATTTGATTGCCTGCTAGGTTTCTGGCAGCAGGTCTTGGAAACTCAAACGATGAGCACTTCATCGATGAGCACCTCAGGGTCCTCGCCCAAGGATTTGATTGCCTGCTAGGTTTCTGGCAGCAGGTCTTGGAAACTCAAACGATGAGCACCTCATCGATGAGCACCTCAGGGTCCTCGCCCAAGGATTTGATGTGAACAGAGGGAGTCAGTTCCGTGCTCAAAAGGGTGAACAGAGGGGTCAGTCCAATGTTCAAAGGGTACCATAACAATTGTAGGTACATGGATTTTTGGAACCAGGCATGGGTAGAATATACTTACCTGGATACGTTCCTGCCTCTTAAGGGCATGTCTCCTGTCAGACAAGTTTTTCTTTGTACAAACACATTCATTGGAGAAATAAACAACTGAGGTTATTTTCGAGTGTTGTACGAAATATCTTGACCAGCTAGTCAAGATGCATTTCATTTTCAAAGGAATACCCGGTTTACTTTCTGGGTAGTTTGAAAAGAAATCTGATGATTTTGGGATCAGGTAAGGGTAGAATGTACTTACCTGGGCACGTTCCCGGAGGTTTGATGCATCATCTGCTGAATAACCGACCTTTTTCGAGGCATCTCCCTTGGGATGATGATGAGGGCTTCTCCAACGCCCGAATTTTGTATTCTATCACTGGGGATTAGAATTCTGAGCCATCGAAGACGATTAGCGCAAACATGCATGTATTCATCAAGGATAGACAAGCTGAGCTATTCCCAAAATGTGTATTTGACAGTTCATGCATGATGATTTTGCCATGTTTACATCACCAAAAATTCATCGAGGGTCAATCAAGACAACTTTTTCGCAAGGTGGACCTTCTCGAGATGATGAACGAGAGACTTTCAGTCAGAAAGGACTTTCACTCGCTCTCACTGAAAAGAGTTGTTTGTCCCGCCCATTAATGCGGGAACATCGAAAACACTTAGTCTGACCGCTATCACATCAACAAGGGTCTGAGTTTTCTCGCAAGCGATACGACGTTGCCAATCTGAGAGGTCTTCCTCAGGGTCGTAATGTAGGCTTGGTCAATGGCTTAACAAAGGAGACTGTCCGAGTCAAGGCCATGAAAGAAAATACTTTGCAATTATCTCCGGGTTTACAAGTCAAGAACCCTGCAAAAGAGATAGAAAATAGTCTTGCTCGCACTTCCTCGAGCGTTGTTTATAAACATTTGAAATCCCGTGTTAATTCAAATGCCCCAGTCAGAAGAGACTTCATGAGGGATGTAACATGGGTTCGGTTTGCGGGTTGAGGAACGAAATGATCGTTAGGCTCAAAAATGTGTGTGAGGGTAAGAATTGGTGATCATCTAGCATTGTCACCGGTCTTCTTATCCGCCGTCAGGATCCTTCTGGAAGACTTCTTGGGTAATCCTGTGTTTTAGCATCTTTGACAACTTTTTCTTGAGGAGCTTCTGTGTCAAGCATTTTCCTGGATACCATTCTATCTCTGTCCCAAATGCTTTCTCAAGAATAGGTTCGTCTTTCTTTATCATGTGGCAGATCTTTATCAAGACAGAGTTCTTAAAGTAAGAATTTATATCAAAGAAGAACTCAAGTCTGAAACTTTTAGGGTTGTCTATTCTACACCACTTAATGTCTTTGAGATATTTGAGAGCGTTTTCATCCCGCCCATAGATCTCCTCAGTTAAAACTTCATTGTTTTTCATAGCAGCTACCCAGAAACTAGGGACTCTTTTCTTTTCATCTTTTTCATCGTTTTTCTTCTTCTTCCATTCATGGGCATTGGCCTTGCTTTTACTAGGCACACTGCTTTTTCTTGCCCCCATTTTTCAACATTTTTTTTTTTTAGCTGCTCTTCTGATGTTGTCAGGACTATCCTAAACAAAGCTGAACAGACGATGTTTTTGGGCTGCTGGAGTCTTCTTCTTCATTCGGTTCTTGAGACTGTGATGCTCAAACTGTGGTGACTTTTGCTTTGCCCCGGTGTGGGGGATGATCACCAATTGGGTTCGTACGGAATGAAATTGCCGGCTCAATTGGGCTAGCAAGGGATATATGTGTATGGGATAGAAGAAGAACTGCTCTTCATCATCCTATGGCACTTAAATTATCATGAGAGTTCATCTGCAATAAAAACACTCAAAGGTTAATGCAAGTGAGATCAAGGAAATTTCTATTCATCTTTCTCACTTCGTGTGAGCTGTTGCAGCTGATGATCATAGAAAATTTTAGATATTACAAACTCTTCATCCTTCTTGTCCTGCTTAATATCACTGTTATAAATAAGATATTGACATTTGGAACAGGCATTAGTTGGCTGCTTCTCTCTTGATAAAGCCCTCTTTGCCTCAACTGTCCGGCCGTTAATGGTGTGCTTGCCTTGGAAGACTCTATCGAGGATCGCGGGTTCCGTGAAAACAACGAAGTCGAAGCCAGGGGGCGATGACCGGAAGGAAATGATGTTTTTCTTATTTCCTCTGAGTTTGAATCCATCCTATGAGGCTGGTTTACCTCAAGCTGCCCCAATGTGGGGTGATTCTTGACAGGGGTAATTTGAAAGGAACCTCCGAGTGTGTGGGCTCAAAAATGGTTAAGCAAAGGATTAATGGTAGTGTATGGGGCAGAGAAATGAACTGCCTCTCGTCATTTTGACTGTCGTACCTTATGCGAGAAATCCCTTTACCTTGTAGAAATGAAACCTTTTCACTCATCTTGTAGGAGTTTGGTACTTGAGAACGTGTATGGATTAAGGGTTGCCTCTCATCATCCTGACATGCCTCGTTCAATACATTGAAGTAGTTCGACACCATTCGTTGAGTTGTCAAGATTTTCACGGGGAATTGGTGAATCAAACAGGTAAAATTGCCATGCAAAATTACTTTCCACGAAACGCCTTTGGGGAATAATATCCAATTTCTTCAATTATTTCTTCCTTCTTGTTTCTTCCAACTCTCATGAGAAGAGTCTTTTTAGAGAAAGAGATACTTACCTGTATTGTGATAGTAAGGCATACCTGCAAGGTAATAAGAAGGATCGTGTTAATGAATAGCTCTTTTTAAGGGATAGGAATTGGAAACGATACCATATTACCCTTCGTGATTTCATTCATTGGAGATCCAGTTGACGACTCCTTAAATTTTCTGGGATGTCGATAGTTCCCTTCGGACAAAAACATGGACTTATGTTAGAAGTGAGATGATTGAGGGTAAATTGAGAACGATACAGGTTACCCTTCTTCCATTTTGCCTTCAAAGCTAGCAGAGTCTTTTCTCCTCTTTACTTTGTCCAACCTTTTCTGGCACGGTTTTCTCCTTCATGCTTTTAGTCTCGAAGCTCGAATGAAATCCTCTATAATCAGGGGTACTTCCACGTAGAGGATTCCATTGTCAGCACGCGCTGTGCAACTCCAACGTGTCGAGGAACTTCTGGCGAATATTCTGATTCTTGACTGCAAAAGCATGCGTAATTGCTTGCATGGAGAACTTCGCAGCAAAGCTAATCTTTTCTTTAAAGGTCTTTGACCGATGTGGATGTGACATGAGTGTTTTTATCAATAACTTTTCTGCCAATTCCCTTGTCATGAGTTGGGCCATAGAAGTTATTTCAAGGATAGTACTTTTTCACAGCATCCATGTTGACCGGGTTGGAGAATTGGCGCCCATCCATTTCAGTCAGAATCAAGGCTCCTCCTGGGAGTATCTTCTTCACGACATAGGGGCCTTTATAGTTTGGAGCGAACTTACCTCCGAGCTCAGGGGGTAGTGGTAGCACCTTTCTTAGTACAAGCTCTCCTGCTTCGAAGTGCCTTGGGCGCACTTTCCGGTTGAATGATCTGGCTATCCTCTGTTGATAGCATTGCCCGTGACAAAGGGCCTTTAATCGCTTTTCATCAATCATATTCAGCTGCTCCAATCTTTGCTGCTTCCATTCTGCATCAGATAGTTTCGCTTGGGATAATACCCGTAGTGAGGGAATTTCTACCTCAACTGGCAAGACTGCTTCCATGCCATATACCAAAGAAAAAGGGGTTGCCCCAGTGGATGTCCGAATTGATGTTCGGTATGCCATCAATGCAAAAGGTAATCTTTCATGCCAATCTCGGTAATTTTCAGCGGTCTTGGCTAAGATCTTCTTAATGATCTTGTTGGCGGCTTCAACAGCTCCGTTCATCTGGGGACGGTAAGGAGACGAGTTTAGATGACGGATTTTAAATCCAGTGAGTAGATCATCAACAAGCTTGTTGTTCAGATTTGTCCCATTATCTGTAACAATGGCTTCAGGGACGCCATAACGGGCGATTACATCTCGCTTGATAAATTTCATCACATTCCGAGCAGTGACATTGGCATATGACGTTGCCTCGACCCATTTGGAAAAATAATCAATTGCGACCAAGATAAAACGATGCCCGTTCGATGCCTTCGGACTAATTGGGCCGATTACATCGATGCCCCACATTGAAAACGGCCACGACTCTGATAACTGATGTAGTTCAGTCGGTGGGGCGTTTATCTTGTTTCCATAGATCTGACAACGGTAACAATTTCGAACATGTCGTATGCAATCACTTTCTAAGGAAAGCCAGTAATAACCTAATCTGGTTATTTTTCTGGCCAACATATGCCCATTCATGTGTGGACCACATACTCCTTCATGCAATTCTTGCATGATTTGCGTTGCTTCTGTTGCATCCACACATCTTAGCAAAACAGAGTCATAGGACCTTTTGTACAAGTGCTCCCCATCTACGAAGAACTTCGTTGCCATTTTCATTATGTACTTTCTATCTGCAGAGCTGATCCCTTTAGGGAATTGTTGTTCCTTGATGTAGTTCATGATGTCATGGTACCATGGTTTACCATCACATTCCTCAGTCACAGTCATACAATGAGCCGGTCTGGACAAGATTTCAATCTTCAGAGGCTCTATTTCTAATCCATCGGTAACATGCAGCATGGATGCTAGTGTAGCCAGTGTATCGGCGAATTGATTATGGGATCTAGACAGGTAATCGAACGAGATCTCGTCGAACTCCGAAACCAAGTCTTCCAGATAATCATGATAGGGTACTAATTTAGTATCCCTAGTCTTCCATTCTCCGACAGTCTGGAGTATGATTAAGGCAGAATCGCCGAACACTTTCAGTTTGGCAATTTTCATATCAATTGCTGCTCCATCAAAAAACATGGTCCATGTATGTTCCTCTGTTGATAGAATGCGATCATCTGGAAGATCATCCTCATGTGTTTCCCCAGGGCATTCAGCCAGCATATCAGCGATCACTCGACCTTTCACTGATTTCTGTGATGACATTCGAATGTCAAATTCAGAAATTAGAATTTGCCATTTGGCTAATCTTCCCACTAACGCCGGTCGATTAAGCAAATACCGGATAGGGTCGTTTTCAGTCACGAGGAACGTCTGATGGTGCAAAGTATACTGTCGAAGCCTATGCAATACCCACACCAGTGCGACACATGTCTTTTCTGATTCGGAATAATTTTGTTCCGAAATGGTGAATTTCTTACTCAGATAATAGATGGCTCGTTCTCTTCCGTCTTCGGGGTGGCTCTGGGCCAATAGGGCTCCTAACGATTCACTATGAATTGTTAGATAGAGAGTTAGAGGATGCCCAGGAACTGGTGGAACTAGTATCGGGGGACTCATCAGGTATTGCTTCAGCTTTTCAAATGCTTCCTGACAGTTTTCATCCCAATTGATTTGAGCGTCCTTCCTAAGGAGTTTGAAGAAAGGCCGTGCGGTCTCAGAGAGTTGGGAGATGAACCGAGCAATGTAGTTCAACCTTCCCAAAAGGCTTCTGACCTCTTTTACTGTGGACGGGGGCTGCAATTCACATATTGCTTTGACTTTCGAAGGGTCAACCTCGATCCCCTTGCTACTTACGATGAATCCAAGTAACTTACCAGAGGTTGCCCCGAAAATGCACTTTGCAGGGTTCAGGCGTAATTTAAACTCACGCAACCGGCTAAACAGTTTCTTCAGGGCCTCAATGTGATCTTCTCCGGTTCTGGTCTTGGCGATCATGTCATCGACATAGATCTCAATTTCTTTGTGCATTAGGTCATGAAAGAGGGTGACCATAGCACGTTGGTATGTCGCCCCGGCATTCTTCAAACCGAAGGGCATAACCCTGTAGTGAAAGGTCCCCCAAGGAGTGATGAACGCTGTCTTCTCCTTGTCCTGATCGTTCATCCTTATCTGGTTGTATCCAGAGAACCCGTCCATGAAAGAAAATAGTTCGAATCCAGCAGTGCTATCCACAAGGACATCTATGTGAGGAAGCGGAAAGTCATCTTTTGGACTGGCCTTGTTCAAATCGCGGTAATCCACGCAAATTCGAATTCGACCGTCCTTCTTCTTCACTGGTACGATGTTCGCTACCCAATCAGGGTATTGTGAAACCTCGATGAACCCGACTTTCAGCAACTTCATCACTTCTTCTTCGATCTTTTTTGATAGCTCGGGTTTGGTCCTTCGTAACCTTTGCTTTTTGGGAGGCATGTCGGGATTGGTAGGCAAGCTGTGCTCGACAATCCGAGGGTCTAGTCCTGGCATATCAGAATAAGACCATGCGAAGACATCCTGAAACTCCTTGAGGAGAGTTATCAGTCGTATGGCTTTCTCTTCAGGAAGGCCGGCCCCAATCTTCACTTCTTTTGGACCCTGAGTACCACCCAAATTGATGGTGACGGTATCTTCGGTTGTAAGGGGCTTGATTTGTTCATACTGCTCCCAATTTCTTTGGATTTCAGCAAGGTCATCGCTTGAATCATCAGAATCGCTACCGCGAGCATCTATATCATCAGGTCGGACCGTACTAATTCCCTCGCAAGCCGTATGATTATGCCTGAAACACAAAGTAAATTGATCAGACAAACAAATGGGGATACAAATTTTCTATTATCCTTTTCCTCTTGATATATTCTAAGAATCACGAAATGTCATTGGTTTTCGAAAATTTCTTAGAAACGAGGAAGCATGAGATAGCCCGGGCCTCAGAATACTTTCCTTTACATGGCTGGATATCATCAACGGGCCAGTTTGGTGTACTACCTCATGCCCTCAAAACATTATTTATTTACAATACACGAGTTTACAACCTCAAAAGAGGGAAAGTTTGAAAAGACACTTCTTCCAACATAAACGATGACAAGAAAAACAAAACACAAGCATAGCCCATTTTCCAGGGATTCATGCAGGAAAGAGAAGAGGAATTCTACTCAGGCGGGCTTGCGCCCATTCCCTCCACTGGTCCTTCGTCTATTGCGCCGACGAAGAAATCTTCAAAGTCATCGTTCCAGGAGTCCAGCTCATCCACTCTCCTCTTCATTGGTGTCAGCTTTTCCAAGTTGTTCCATCCGCTAGGAATACTGTTCTGCTGGTCTTCATAAAAACTTGACGGCATCTGATAGTCAACGTAATAGTCGAATTTACCACTGGGTTGGCCCAGGGTATCCATAATGGCCTTTCCCTTGCGTGCCTTGTCAGAAAGCTCAGGGGCGGCGGCGCGAAGGCTAGGCACCACCAAGAGGTCATTGTTACCATGACACAGCCACGGGGCACGAAAGGTAAATGCTCTGGCATCCAGTAAGTCTTGAATTCTATTCTTCAAAGCATCACATTCATCCAGCGAGTGTCCGATCTCCCCTGAGTGAAAGTCACAAGATCTGGAAGGATCGTAGTTAATGAAGTACTCAGGAGTAGGGTGTTTCGGCCTCCTCGTGATCAGTCCTTTTTGCAAAAGGATAGGAAATATGACATCCATGGATTTGGGAATCGGCGAGTATCGTCGTATATCGCCCTGCCACTGTAGGAGCTGGACATCCTGCCAAGTTCTGTCGGGACAGGCTCCTGATGGCGAGTTCTCTTTGGGAAGGTTTACTTGGGCCACGTGTTCCTGATTAGGAACCGGCAGTGATATGCCCGGGATTTGGCGAACAGTATCTATTATGGACGCAAGTAATTCTAGTAGCTCGCCTAACTGGTACTGCAAACGCGCGAGCAAATCAGGCGGGTTTGCACTCGTTTCTGGGGCCGAGTCCTCGTGTATGGCTCCTATAAAGACATCGTCAAATAGAGAGATCACATTATCCAGCGCTTCTTCTCGTCCACAATCTCCTTCAATTGGTAGCCTGTCTGGGTTCTGATGTCGATCAACTACAACATTTACAGGAAGCATAGAGGAACTCGGTTGGCTTGAACCTTCGGCCTGATGCTTGAATCCCTCATTGGATTGTTCTGAGGGATTAAGATAAATTTCTTCATCTTGTAACAACTTAGCGGGTGACGGGAAAGTTTCTCGAATATGGGGAGGTAACAAACCGACTTGACCTGTTATACGCCCCTTGCTGGCTTGTGGGTTTCCTCCGTGATATCCCAGGCCAGCGGTATGGTAATTCTTGGTAGCCCGAATAGGCTCTCGAATGCCTCGGCCTCCTCTGCCGAGCCCCTGACCTGGGGTGAAACCACTCCCGACCATGACTTTTCCTACCATGACTGAGGCTTTTGACATATCGGGGATGAGAGGAGCAGTCCCTCGATATCCATGAACAGTTGAAACGAGTTCAATGGATTGATAGCTAGATTCCACTTTGCTGCTCGGTTCGACGTATGGGATGGCGGTTTCTTGGTAGACCCGATGGTCTTCCTCTCCAAGGACCGTGATTAGCTTCCCTTGGGCTACAAACTTTACACTTTGATGGAGGCTCGAAGGTATAGCTCCCGCAGAGTGGATCCAGGGACGGCCCAATAGAAAGCTGAAAGCAGTGGGGATGTCCATCACTTGAAATAGGATGCTGAATACTGTCGGGCCAATTTGGACATCGAGGTCAATCTCACCCACCGTGTCTTTCTTCATTCCGTCAAACGCTCGAACGGACGTTTTGGAGGCACGGAGTTTAGAAGTATCCACATTAAGTCGGCGTAAGGTTGCCAGCGGGCAGATATTTAGTGCAGATCCATTATCTATCAGAACCCGAGCTACGTGGGCATTTCTACATTTGACGGAAATGTAGAGACCCTTGGTATGACCCCTTCCTTCAGCGGGAAATTCGTCTTCTGAAAACGTTATCTGATCCTTTAAAAGGATGGACCCCACAAATGCTTCAAGTTTGTCATGTTCGATCGTCTCCGGTACATTTACTTCACTGAGCACCTTCATTAGAGCTTTTTGATGTTTCATGGATGTTTGAAGCAGTTCCAGTAGAGAAATTTGAGCTGGCAATTTGCGTAGCTGATCCACTACATTATATTCGCTGGCCTTGACAATAGCCAGGAATTCTTTGGCTTCTTCGTCAGTGACAGGTTTCGGAGGCTGAGCATCAGCTTGAGCATACGTTCGTCCTGACCTAGTGATTAGGTCCACATCCAATTCGTAGGACCACGGGACGGCACTGTTATTCTCGTACTGGTAGGGCTGAGGGATTTCGATCACTATTTGCTCTTCGGGCAGAGGTATCTCAATTGTCAACTCCTCCTCCTCATTTGGGCTGTCAGTCAAAGGTTTGTTCACAAGCGTAGGAGTGGATTTGCTTGTTTCAGCATTCAGGGATGAGATTTCTTTGTCCCAGTCAATGATGACCTCAGAGATGGTGGCTACTGTGCCGGTACGATCAGCATACACAATCAGTCCTGCTTTCGCCATGCTGGCAACCCTTTCTTTCATTAGGGACAAGGGTAGTACTTCGCCAGTAGGGTAATACCCTGCTCTCATTAGAGCGTTATAAACATCAACGGTGTGTACCCTCTCATTCCTGATTCGGACAGCACCGAAGGTGTATATGGCATTGATTCTGTTTTCATGTTCAGGTAGTGGGTTGGTTTGGACATTCGGTTTAGATGTCCGAAAGGAAAAAGCTTTGGTGTCGAGCAAGTTTTGGATTCGATGCTTGAGAGTATAACAGTCATCCGTCGAATGCCCTACCTCGCCCATATGATAGTCACATTTTTTTGACGGATCATAATTTGAAAAACTTTCTGCATTGGGCCGTTTTGGTTCAGTAGAAAGTAGATTTTTCTTCCGGAGTATGGCTAGGACTTGGGAAGGGGATCCAGGCAACGGAGTGAATTGCCTTTTCTTATACTGCCTTGGAGGTTGACGACTCGAGGTCGATTGACGCTCAGTATTCACTTGGACTGTCCGGGGAGGATGAACGGTTTGGGTATAAGAAACGCTTCCTTCCACGAGGGGCTCCTTCTCTTTTCGCGTGCTCAATCTTCTGCTCGTAGACGAGGGGTCCGTAAACCATCCATCTCGCAATCCCATTTCGATTCGTTCTCCCACAGGAACAAGACGATTAAGGGATTCAGCGGTGGCACCAACCAGGCGATGTCGGTATTCATACGGAAGCGACTTTATGAACAGCTTTACCTGCTCATGATCAATGAGTTGTGGTGTAACCTGGGCGGCCAAGTTTCTCCATCTGGTAGCGTATTCCTTGAAGGACTCACTCTTTTTCTTTTCAGTGCGTTCCAAATCGTCACGAGTAAAGGTGACATCGAGGTTAAATTGGTATTGCTTGAGGAATGCATCAGCAACATCGTCCCAGGATTTGAAGGCGTCAATATCCTTCGACATATACCACGTCAGAGCCGGCCCCGTCAAACTCGCCTGAAATGTCTGAATCATGAGGGGTTCATTGTCAACGTACTGCGTCATCCGCACATGATACATGTGCAGATGGTGTCTGGGGCATGAAGTACCATCATACTTCTCGAATTCCGGCATCTTGAACTTCTCCGGTACCTTGACCCGTTTATATATAGACAGGTCAAGGGGGACAGTATTTTGCGGTCCCTGGAGCTGTTTCAACATCTCTTCGACTTTAGCAAGGCGTTTGTCATGCTCCGTCATTGGTGCAACCTCAGGTTCGGGCTTCCTGACAGCAAGGGGAAGCGGATCATCTTCTAGCGGAGGCATTTTAACTTCACTGGCGGATGCCTTGTTTTTTCCATTAGACGGTGGTGGTAACATCACTTCAATTGCTGCAGGCGTGGGCGTGAGTTTGCCCTGAATGGATTCCACCTGCTTAGTGAGATTTTGGATCGCGTTGAGAACCAGCTTCATCTCATCCTCCATATTATTAAGACGGACGTTTTCTTCGGCCATTTTTCATAATTACCTGGGAAAACGTTGAAATAAATGAGTATAATGTCCAAATAAGAAATATTTTATGTCCGGGTCATATGATTGTTGTATAATTTATCTATTTGCAAAGAAAAAAGAAGAAAAAAGGGTTTTCATTAATATTTACATTACAAGCGGCGTCCCCGGGATTCGAACCCCGGTCGCCTCGGACCCTAAGGCTTACATCCCCGGATACCACTGGGCCAAAGGCCGCGGTGGTGTCACAAAGGGGCAAAAAAATTTATTTAAAGCATAAAAACGACCCGAAATATATTAACATTAGTACAGTCCAAAAACAAGATTACAGAAGATAAACAAACCCCCTAGACATAAATACAAGAACTTTTAACAAAAGGACGGCCTCCCTGGATGCTCATTCTATAAATGATGGGGAAGCTATAGTCTCTTGGAGCCGCCTGTTTTCACGGACAAGTTCCGCGATAAGCGTGTCCTTCGTCCCCATTGTCCTTTCGAGCTGGTCGATTTGTGTTTGGCGACTGGGCTTGTTGGGTACATCCGGAACTTTTGGTCGGAGTTCGGCCGGGATTTGGTGATGTACGATATAGTACAAAGAGGCATGGTGGGCCTTTTCCTGCCCTTTCAGTAGTCTAGGCACAAGAATGCTTTCAGGTTGACACTCAATCCAATTCCTCTTAGCGACGCGAATTTCTTCGGCGTAGTTGTAGTTTGAGCGGGTGAATCGAGCTTGAAGCGAGTCTGTCTTGAGAGGTGGTGGGATCTCCTGGAGGGCCCTGTACTGGCGAGCTACCCGGTAGGGGTAGTATGAAGTGATGCCAGATAACCCAAGCAATGGGACGGGGTTGTGAAAGTGGTGTGCGAATCGAGCTTGACCCTCGTGAAACCACTTAGCGCGCCATAAGAAAGCCTTGGGATCGGGATCTTTCAAAAAGTTTATCCAGGTAGAGTAATCCTTATGAGGGGAATTATTTTTTAAAACTTCAAACCTTTGGATCGGATGCGTGAAGTCATCAATTTCAAAAAGCTGCATGAGGTGCCCGAATCCTCTCAAATGAGATAAAAACCAAATTTGCAAAATTTCTGGGGCGGCCCGCATGATTTTATCGTCATTTCGCTTAAAACGGTTTAGAGATAAAAATATTTCCGCCAAAACCAAGTTAACATAGCACGAATTTTTGCAAATTTGTTTGGCTACGTATGCAATCGAGGGGTTTATCGAATTTCTGCGATGGGGGAAAACGACACACCCGACAAAAGCAAGGATAAAAATTTTAGCCTTCTGGGCCATGGGTTGACTTTCAAAACGCTCATTTAAGAAAAACCAGGGGCAGGCATTGCAATAAGATTTGACAACTCTTTTCACGCTATTGCTATCGGTTCGCAAAAACTGGGATAGTTCGGACAAAGGGGGCACACCCAAGAGTGGTTTGATGAGCTCAGACCCCAACGGCTTTCCGATGATCACACTATACTCTTCTAGAGTCGGGGTCATCTCAAACTTACCAAATATGAAAGTGGATGTTTGTGGGCACCAGAAATGTGCTAGTGCTTGCATCATGCCAGAATGGATGTTAATTTTGAGTAAGGGGAGTAGGTGACCAATTCTTGCTTTGACATATTGTTGGCCATTTGGATCGAGTCGGTCCCACCATGCCAGCAGCTCTTTTTTAGGAGCGGGGACGAATTGGACGTCAGCTCTTCCCATCGTTTATAGAATGCGATCAACAGGGGGCCTAACAACAATAAATCAGATGAATAAGTAGATAGTACGATAAAAAGAATGAAAAGGGAGAGAATATATACCTTTCCTTGAATCATGACAATCACAAAGACAAACACATGAGGAGTGAGGTTCGACTTCTATCTAGACTGGCTTAGCAAAGTGAAATTAAAAGGGTGCCTGACCGTCGCAGCCTCGCGTTGGTGTCAAGTCCTTTTAATCTCGGTCAAATCGAAAGGAATATCTTATAGTCACGCGATTAGCGGCTAAAGATATTTCTTTACGATTTTTTAGAAATGAATTTCGGGGAAAAGAAAGGCAACCTCTACATCGCGGGCTCGCGTTCGAGGTCGTATCTTTCTTAACACCATCCTAAAATGCCCTATTGCGGCCCAGGTCCGGCAGCGTGGTTGTGTGTGCAATAGTGTAGTGCTAAATCATTAAAGCATGCACAATAATTTATAAACAATCAATCTGAACCTGCAAAAACAAATAACACCTTACTGTCAGGCTCATACCTGGAATCCTTGCTGCCAAAAATTATTTTGAACAGGGCAAAATTTTGGCTTAAGTCCACTTTAGAAAAATGCAGTCCCCAGCGGAGTCGCCAGTCTGTCGCGACCGAACTCCCGAGCCCTGGTTGGACAACATGCAAAAAGCAGGGGGGCTCGCCTGGTATATCCTAAGTCTAGGTTTAGGACTTAACTCGGGCTCTCCCAAGCCCATACCATATCGCAACTTAGGATTTGGATATTTAACCTGCAAATGGTTCATGCCAATGAGTCGCCACTAATCGATTTGGGATGGGTCGATTAGAAACCCAAATAAGGTGATGGGAGAATCACCCTATTCCTACGAACTAGAGATTAACTGAGTTCGGGGACTTGGTTACACTAGTCAGATAACTAATGCCCTTTCGGTACCATTTTACCCTGTTCATTTTTTTTGAAAATATTTATCAGGCAATTTGGATTGATTTTAGGACCTTTCTCCTAACATGTGAGGTGATCAAACGAGTGCATAATCAGAAACGATCAGCAGTCAAGAACACAACAATTCATGCAGCCTATGGTTCTAACCCTAACTAAGCCAGATGACATTCAAAACACAACAATTCATGTAATTGTATTAAAACAAATATGCATAATAACAACGCGACGGTAATAATAAAACATGCAAAGTACCACTGCGCGACTTTAGGCTTATTGAATTTAAATAAAATAACACATGCCTAAATATAAGGGATTAAGGCACTCAGATTAAAAAAAAAAATTTTTTTTTTTTCGGATTTTTTTTTAAAAAAAATAATAATAATAATAAAAAATAAAAAAAGATGAAATAAAATACTTTTTTTATTAATTAAAATTTTTTTTAAAATTTTTTATTATTATTATTATTTTTTTTTTAAAAACGGAAAAGAAAAAGGAAAAGAAAAACCTTTTATTATTATTAAAAAACATATTTATATTTATTTATTATTTTTTTTAATAAAATAAAATAAAATAAAATACCGGTCGGGTCGGGTCGGGTTCGGATTCGACCCGGGTCAACGGATCCGACCCGGGGTTGACCCGGGTCGGATCGGTCAATCCGGATCGGATCGGAACCGACCCGGGTCAACGGATCCGACCCGGGAATTGACCGGGTCGGATCTATCGATCCGGGTCGGTCGAAACCGACCCGAGTCAACAGATCCGGCCCGGGCGTTGACCCGGGTCGGATCTGTCGATTCGGGTCGAACCCGACCCGAAAATCCAGACCCGCGGGAGAAAAACGCCGGCGAGGCCAAAATTGGCCATCCGCCGGCCAACCCAAACCGGTGCCGACCAAAATCCGGCCTCTGGGAACTCCAGCAAACCTCACCGACCACCAGGGTCACCGTCCGACCGCCGCTCGCCGGCCGGCGACTCAAATTAAAACCGGTCTCACTGAGACATTTCACCGAACAGTTAACATGCGCGACCAAAATAAACGGTTTCCGACCTACCTCGGGAACCCGGCACACTCCGGGGACCTGACTCACCTTCAACGATGGCCTACGGACGGCGAGAGACGACGGTATGGGCCGGGATTCGCGCTAGACGGCCGGCGCGAGTCCCGGCCAAACCGGGAGCAAAAACAGGGCAAAACAGGGCAGTTCGGGCCGGGGGACGACTCACCGGTCGACGGCGCGTTTGGGGGGCTTCCGGCTGGTCTACTGGCGACGACGGCCCTACTGACTCTCCCTCCTGCTCCGGCGTGGCCTCGGTACGTTCAGGGCTCGCTCTTTCCTTCTCTTCTCTCTCTCGGTCTCTCTGTTTCTGTTTCTCTGGAAAACGGCCGACCCGGGGGCTCTGGCTTCTTCACGGTGGCAACGGCGTCGCTGGTTTGCTCCGGCGAGGCCTCAGTCACACACTCTCTCTTTATTCTCTTCTTTTTTCTCTCTATTCTCTCTCGGTGTCTCTCTCTCTCTCTGCTCTGTTTCTCTCTCAAAAACGCCGACCGGCGCTCCTTTCTCTCTCTTCGGCTTTTATAGGCGGCGACGACGCGTCCCGTGCCTCCCCCACGTCGGCTGACGACGGCCTGCACCGGCCTATGCCCCGCGAATCCCGCGTCCATAGGCCGGTGCAGAGAGGGAGGCCTGGCGGTGAAGCAGAGCAGTCGAACAGGGAGCTGTGAGGGAGGAGGGGATAAGGGGAAGCCAGGAAGACGAGGAAGACGGGACTGGCAATTAATGCCAGTCCCGTCGGCGTGCTCATTCGGCCTTCCTCTGGCCGGATGACGACGATGACGAGGGGCGGCGCCGCCGTACGTCGGCGTGACGACGCGAAGCAGGGGCGAACAGGGGCGAGGGAGCGTGGACAGCGACGGTCGCGCGTGGGGGGAGAAGGAAGGAGGAGAAGGGGCTGGGCCCGGGCCAAGCCCAGTCGCGCGCAGGGGGAAAAGAAGAAAAAGGAGAAACGGGCTGGAGAGGAGGCCCACGCGGGAAAAAAAGAAACGGCTAGGCCCGCGTGGGGGGAGAAGAGAAGCGGGCCGGGAGAGGAGGCCCGCGCGCGGGGGGAAAGAAGGAACGGGCCGGATCGGCCTGGCCCCGACCCGGCCCAGCGCGATTTTTTTCTTCTTTTCTTTTTTTTTTTAATTAATTAATTACTTAATCAATTAACAAAATATTATATTATTATTTTTTTGAAATTTTTTAAATTAACACTTTAATAAACTATATTAACACAAACACGCCTAATTTCTATATGCAATGCATGGAAATATATATTTTTTGTTTTAGGAATTAATAGAAATTAACTCCTAAATTTTGTGTATTTGATTTTGGGGCAAATTAAAAATAGGTGTCAACACTACGCGGCCATCGTCTAAGGCTGGATGACCTCAAACAACCCCCCGCGACCGCCGATGAGGGCCGCCTCGCCTGGGTTTCGCGCTGCCTAAGGTCGTCTGACCTCAGACGACGGCCACGCGGCGCTAGATTTGGGTCGTCGGCGACCCTTGAGGGTCGCCTGGGTAGCACGACTTCAACCGAAATCACGCGTCACCTCTCCAAGGTCGTGCGAGTTCCCAACGAGGGCCGTTTATGTCACACGACCTTAGGCGGCCCTCACCTAGGTTGCATGGCACGTCACGACGGTTGTGCAACCCCAAGCGACGATCGCTGGGTTGCGCAACCATGCCGGCCCGTCATCGTCCCCTCACTGCCACGCCGGCTGAGGTAAGCGAAGAAGACAATGAACAGTGAAAGACGAGGGCAAAATCGAAAAATAAAAAATTAGATGATGGTAGTTTTGGAAGAAATCTTTTCTACTTAATCGGCATTGTTGCATGCCAAGAAAGCTGAAAGCCCAAAGCAGCCTAGGACTTGGCTTGGGTTTTCAGCCTTCACAAAGTTGGTTTTCTCTCAATGGGGTTGGCAAAAAAATTTTCCAAACACAAAATTTTAGCCCAAAGGGCTTTAGATGTCCAAAATTGCTTCCTAAAGCCATTCCCAAGCGCACCCTATATGATTGCGTTTGGTCGTCCGAATTTCTAAACAGGATAGGACTGGATAGGATATGATAAAAAATACTAAAATTTCTTCATATCTAGTCCACTGTTTGGTGGACTATAGATTTAAAGTCGGATAGGATAAATTTTTTTTTTTTTTGCTATTCACGAGTCCGGAGAAGTTAGTGAAGGAAAAAAAGCTGAGAAATTTTTTTGGTAAAAGCGCACAAAGTGTGGGGATGAAAATGACGGTGAGTGAAGTGTAGGGTTTCTAGAAAAATAGGCATTAGAAATCCTATTGAGGTCTATCCCATCCCCTCGGATTTTTTTATCTGGGCTATATCCTGTCTATATCCGACGTTATCCTATCCTGGATCACCATCAAATACAGGATAGGATAAAACATATCCTATTCTGGCTTTTATCCGGTCGACCAAATGCAGCCTGTGAGTCCAGAAGGGGAGAAGCATTGTCGATGCAAGGAGAGAAGAGAAGAGAGAGAGAATGGGGAAGAGGAGGAGCTGGGAGCTGTGACTTGAGAGTTAGGGTTTGTGGAGCTTAAGCTACCATCATTGGTAGACGGAAGCTCTGCCATTCAGATTCAAAGGGCGTTAGATTTGATCTCCATGAAACCGATCTTTCAAACCTGAAAAATCTAGGAAATGGAGGTCGCAGATTGCGGCCACTACTGCCAAGAAGACATTGTACTGTCTATGATTCATTCCATTCCGACATGAGACCCCAAAACAACACCCATAAATTACTTATAATATTATATATATATATATATATATATATATATTATAACCCCAAAATGAGAAAAAAAAAAAGGGAAGAAAAGATTAAAAATAATAATAAATTCGATTTTTAAAAATAAAAATAATTAAAAATTTGATTTTTTTTAAAAATATATTTTATAAGAATAATTTCATTAACTGAGGACCCGTGCACGGTCTTTGTAAACTCGACTAGAACTAGAGCATTGGAGATCGAGCACGGCTTTTGTGGACCTGAGTTCGAGTGCCGGAGCATCAAATACCAGCATAAGCGATTCGGGTTCGACCTTGATGGTTCTGGGTGTAAGCTGGTGAACTCGGCCTTGCTGGCTTGTGATTGTGGCCGGTCATCGGCCTCGGCAGCCAGCAACTGGTGAAGGGAGGAAGAAGGAAAAAGAAAAAGCAAAAAAAAGAAAGAAAAGAAAAACTAAAATAATAACAAATTTAAAATAAGCAATTTCGGAAAGTGTTTCACCTTCTTAGATTAGAGAACTCACTTTCCTATTTTATACATGAATGTTTTCCTTGACTAAAAAGTATTTTCAGTTGGTTTATTATTTTCGACGAATCAAACGGGTGAAAGTTTGAAAAACAGATTCTCGAAAAACACTTTCCCTCAAATGAACACACCCTAAGAGGGCTTTGTTAGTTGGTTTATTGAGAATGAGAGGTAAAATCGATTCTAAAAGGGACTCAACCAAAACTCATGATGGGAGCATCTTGTTGTTGCCAAAGAGCTACTGGGGCTGCATTAGAGGGAGACGGTTTGATCCTATTGACATGACCATAGAAGTTTTGTCTCTTTAGAACGGCATAATATGTGCTTTCCATAGAAAGTAATTAGATGCTGTGAAACACACAGAAAGGAAGTGGTGAGCAAATCCGAATTGAGGAAATGTAGAAGAAGGGTTTGTAATGGTGATAATGGTGGTGGCGGTGGCGGTGGCCATATACTCCAAGGCCGTGCCGACCACCCTCGTAAAAAAAAAAAAGAAGAAATCTAGGGTTGAAAGGGGGCATGAGCCCTTTGTCACTTGTGTTTTACCTCCCCACTCGTCCCCAGATTGCGTCAGTGTAAGGAGGACCGACCGGCATCATCACTTTCCAGAAAGTAAACCTTCCTCATCTTGTGTTCAATGCCACTAAAGCTATGGCGGCACTCTTTTGGGGTGACAACTTAGAAGACGTCGAGGATGCTCATTAGCGACATTACCGTGACAATTTTTTTTTTTTTTTTTTTTTTTTTGGTGACCCGGGAACCTCCCTTTCGCCCGACAGGCTAATCGGTACTAAACCCGGGGGAAGACTAGCCCAGCAACCCACCGCCAGGGCCCCCCACTTTAATCGCTGACGACACAGAGTTTTGAACCCCTCACCTCCTGCGATGGCGGGAGAGCTCAAACCAACTGCGCCACCCACGGGTGGGTTTACCGTGACAATTTTGAAGACGTCACAAGATGAATTACTTCAACGACGCTTCTGAATCGTCGCAAATAAGACCGGTGGCAATTTTGAGGTGTCATTCGAAAGAGATATTACTGATGCAGGGCGACATTTCCAAATTGTCATTGATGGACAGCTCCAGAGGCAAGTTCTCGAAGTCTGGAAATCCTTGTCATGGCAAAATGTCAAAAGGTACCATCTACTATAAAGTCTTCATTTCAAGGTCCAATGTCCAGACATTAACGTCATTCTCCTCGTATTCGTCATCCTCAATTATTGAAGTTTCCATTTCCCAATTCATCTCGGGTTTATCTGAAAAATAAAATATCCTGTGAGATTGATTTGGTGATGGTGCTTACAAGATACAATTGGGTTCCGTACGTTGCCTTAGGCTTCGTGTATTTCGCGGTTAACAGTTTTTTGAGAAAATATTTTCCTCATTTTTTGATATTTAAAATATTTAGGAAAATGAGTTAACGAAAAACATTTTTATAATTAACGAAAAAGGTTTTTCGATTGCTTAAATTCAAGAAAATAATTTTCTCTTCAAAAGTCGAAAATCAATTTTCAAAATATTACTAGATATTGGTGGTCGAACCAGAAATCATGCACAGGCACTGGGTTCTCGATTTCGGCTTTTGTGGATGTGGGATCGATGCATGCGCTCTTGCTTAGGGACCCAAGCGGCTTTGCTCGGGTACCTGGTGCGTCGATAGAGGTCCATTGAGGCAGGACCCAGGATCCTAGTGCCGATGCCTAGTTCTCCAGTTGCTTGTGCGCAAGTCACTAGCGCCTGAATAGTGCATGTGTATTTAGAAAAATCAAATCATAATTTCCTTTTGAGATGACGAAAAATGTTTTGCACTTCTTTTTCAGATTTCAACCAAATACAGGAAAATATTACCTTCTTCCTAGAAAATGATTTTCTAAAAAGTTTTTTAAAAAATTTAATATTTTTTGTGAAACAAACGAAGTTTAATATTTTTTTATTATTTTCCTTGCCCCCACATATTTTCTCCAAGTACTTTTTTACCCTTATGGCTTTCCACCAAATACTTGACCTGCCCTTCGATTCAAACTAGGTTAGAAAAACTAGATATAGAAGCTTCATGACAACAATGTTCCACAGTCTGATTGACCAATCTTTTCCCCCACGTTAATCGAAGTGTTTGTGAGATCAACAGGGAACAAGAGATCGTGTGTGTCCAATTATAATATTCTTTGCAGCAACGTCATCGTACTGACCATGTATTCATGTAGACTATTCAATAAAACTGCGCATGACAACGATTCTGTTCTCGAGAACAGATTCTGTTAAGAAATTATTCTTTTTGATTTTGTGCCCGGAATTGATTCTGAGCATTTTAAGGCGTTTGTTAACGGCCCAAAATTCCATCCCTGGAATAGAAAAAGAACAAAAATGCATTTGGTAACGCCACAAAATTTATTTTTATTAATAATATTTTTAAATATTTTAATATTTCTTTCTTTTTTTATTTTCTTCTTTTCTTTTCCTCCTTCTTTGCCATGGCCTGCTCACCAGCCATGACCAGTAAAATATTTTTTATTAATAATATTTTTATTAAGATTATTTTTTATTTTTTTTGCCATGGCTTGATTGCTAGCTATGACTGGTAAAATATTTTTTTTATTAAAATATTTTTATTTTTTTGGCCATGGCCTGGTTGCCGGCCATGGTCGATAAAATATTTTTTTTATTAATAATATTTTTTTATTTAAATATTTTTATTAAAAATATACATTTTTATTTTTTTGGGCCATGGCCTAGTCGCCGGCCATGGCCGGTAAAATATTTTTTTATTAATAATATTTTTATTTTAAATATATATTTTTATTTTTTTTGCCATAGCCTGGTCGCCGGCCATGGTTGATTAAATATTTTTTTATTAAAATATTTTTATTAAAAATATATATATTTATTTTTTTGGCCATGGCCTGATCCCCGGCCATGGCCTGTAAAATATTTTATTATTAATAATATTTTTTATTAAAATATTTTTATTAAAAATATACATTTTTATTTTTTTTGCCATGGCCTGGTCGCTGGTCATCGCCGGTAAAATATATATTTTTTAATAATATTTTTATTAAAAATATATATATTTATTTTTTTGCCATGGCCTGGTCACCGGCCATGGCAGATAAAATATTTTTTTATTAAAATATTTTTATCAAAAATATATTTTTTCTTTTTTTTGGCCATGGCCTGGTCGCCGGCCATGGCAGGTAAAATATTTATTATTAATAATATTTTTTATTAAAATATTTTATTCTCGTCAAATCCGGCGAGGTCCTCGGGCGAGGTCGACCTCGCCGGCCCTCCCCTCCAGCCGGCCGCCGGTCCCCGGACCGGCCATAGGAAGAAATCAGAAAAAAAAAGATTAAAAAATTGAAAAGAATAATAAAAATTGCCACGTTAGCATTAGTTGGACGCCTGGCGGCCACTTTAGCGTCGACCGGCCAAAATTGGCCGGAAGGACTAAATTGGCAAGAATTAAAAAGGTTTAGGACTGAATTGGCAAACTTAAAAGGTTTAGAACTGAATTGGCCTCCGTACAATAGGTTTATGACTTTTTTGACAATTTTCCCGAGTTTCTTTTATATAAATGAGTTGTTTATTTGTAAACATTTTGAATTTGGATATAATTTAGGTGTAAAAAATACTCGAGTATGTGAGCGATTATAAACTTCAATTTCTTCAATTATTAGTGAATTATTTGCTGTTGGCTCTTCTCGTGATGTATGTACCGATAGGGGTGAGCACAGATTCAAGGTAGAATCGGAATAATTCACTAATGATCAAAGAAATTGAAGTTTGCAATCACTCACACGCTCATCGGTCTGGTTCTCTGGTTCTTGGTTCTACGGAGGGAGGTTCTAGTTCCCAGTTCCAATTTTTTAGGAACCACCGGTTCCGGTTCGGTTCTCGATTCTTATAGGAACCGGAATCGGAATCGGAAGCAGAAATCGAAACCGAAAATCAGAATCGAAATCTAGAACTAGAATCGAGAACCGGGAATGGAACTGTGAACCTTAAATCTAAAATCCTTAATTTTCTTACTACTCTTCACTTCTCACTTCTTGGCTTTCAAATTTTTATCTCCATCCGCATGCTCATTACTTTGCTTAATTTGTCATGTAGAACATTTCCTAAGGTTTATTTAGACCTTTGATATATTGTAGTTTTGGAGTAACCACCAATTGTATGCTCATTGCTTTGCTTAACTTGTTATGTTTGGGTATTCATTGTCATGTATCTATGCCAAGTTTTGTTATTTAGTGAGGTTGATTGTTTTTGTCATTCACTCTTTTAAGAAATATCTTAAGCATGATAGTTGCATAGTTAGAACTATGGCGATAATGGATGAAAAGAAAAAGTTGTAGCTGCAGTTACAAATAATCGATACGCAACACTTCAATTTTAAATTTAAAACTATTATTAAGTTATCAACTATGGTTGTGGTTTCTTTTGATTTTATGTGGTTAGAATCTGGAACAAATTTTCATGGATGTTTAAGGACCAAAAGCTCATCTTTCTTTCCTTTTTCCCGCTTTCCGTTTTGTTTGTGGTCTTGGATATGGATATTGTCTTGATTGACATGCTAATCGCTTGTGAATTTTGTTGCGTATCAATTTACGCAATGACTTCTCATTTTAATTGTATTTATTTAAATCGTAATACTAGAAAAACTAGTCTTTTGTATTCTTTTTTGTTGAATGATAAGTTTATTTAGTATTGTTGCGTTCATCTTCGTTTTGTTTAACTTAAAAAAAAAGAATATGTTGGACCCTAGAACCTATAACAAGGTAGATTCTAAGTTCCAGATTCTAATGGATATATTCCAGGTTCCAAAAAATGAGGAACATGTACCCAATGGTAGGTTTCGGGTAGAACTTATAAGGAACCTTGAACAGCTCACCCCTATGTACTGATACATCGGACCGAACCATATAAATCTTGAATGTCCTTTATTGTTCCCAATTTTTATCTCTAGAGATTTTCACTTTAATTTAATTTGCAAGATTCGGACTAGCTTCTGCGTTCGTTAATATTAAAACATCAACCATAAACAAACTGTCGCTTCATGTATGTGCGCGTCATTTCGTGTATATGCAGCGGCCAATAGGAAGAAAACCAAACACGTCCTCGTGCTGATTTCTTTCATCTTCGAGCAGCACATGCAGAGAAACTAATGAAAGAAAAAGCAAAATAAAAGTGGGCGTTTAGACTTTATTTATTTGGCCAGATTCACTGGTTTTAAGTTAGAAGTGTGGATTCAATCAGCTCAAACTCGAGACATATCTTATTACTCATTATGCAATTTCCTAACTCCAAGTAAACATTTCCAATTTCCCATGTCACCTGCCGAATTTTGAACAAAGTTTAAAGAAAAGATTTTATGCCGTAAATATATCAATGGCGCACTTGGGATCAATATAAATATTACACATTTGAAGTAAGTACTAGTAAAAGAGCATGTGTATGTTTGTATAGGAAAAAAAGAAAGGAAAAACTTGTCTTAAATTCGTGGATAGAAAATAAATATATGTAGATCGGAACTAGTCTAGGAACAAATATTTAAGGACAATGTCAAATATAGTCCCCGTTCTCCTATCCAATAATCAATTTGGTCCTGGAGCTTTGATTCTGGCCAATTTAATTATGTTCTCTTTCAATCACGTCAATTTGGTCTTTGATATCTATTTAGTCCCTCGAATGGCCGCCAATGAGCGTTGTGGCCCTCGCCTGATTGACCCTCACGTTGGTTGGTTGACACACCATGCAAGGGGTCGATGGCGAAGCCATGGCGCGGCTCCTTGCTACCTTTCTCTAAAGCCTGTGTAATGTGCATCTTCTCTATTTTTATTTTTTCGAAAAATACCATAAAAAACTCCAAACTATGTCACTTATGATAAATTTATCCTGAACTTTTTTGTGACATGAAAAATTTTAAACTATCACTTGTGATAAATTTATCCTGAACTTTTTTTTGTGATACGAAAAATTCCAAACTATACTACTTGTGATATATTTACTTCACAATACTTTAATCCATGAGCATTTTCATCTTTTTCTTTTTTCTGTTTTTTTTCCTTTTTTCTTTCTTTCTTCTCTCTTCCCTCCGCCGGCCATGTCAGAGGGAAGCCGGCGAGGGCCGCCCTTGCCGGCGCTGGGTTGGGCAAGGGTCAAGCGAGGGCTGCCTCACCTGCCCAGGCTATTCATCTTTGCTCTCATGATAAAAACCGGGTAAACTAAGTTGGATATTTGTCTATTCATCTGTACAGATGTTCCAATCATTCATTTCATCAACCAAGATCTTATCGTGATGCTAATTTCAAATAAGCCCGATAAATGCATTTCATCGCCTCCCTCAAGGCAAAAGGATCTCCAAGTAGTGACCATTTGAGATGAGTCTATGAAAGTTTTACGAGCTTTCTCTTTGATATAAAACTTGGGGGACAAGAACATGTTATATGGGAGCAATGAACCTGAAAGTAAACATCGGCCGACCCCGAAGCTCTTTCTCTTTGATATGGAATAGGATCTTCGACAAGGAACTGTTTTGGGGTCTATTTTCTTTTGCGAAAATGATTCTTCTTTCTTCATTTCTAAGATTTGCATTTGCCGGTATTGCTCGTTATTTTGCTCCAACAAATGGATCGAAGTGCTGCCTTCTAACCGATTTCTCTTTAATATTGACGCCCACTGTCTCATATTAGTGGTCACAGAGAACTTTGTTTTCATATTTCTATTACTCTGTTGCTCTGCTTGTTACGGGTAAACTATGAGTAAAACTCCAACATAATGAACACATATGGCTTAAAAATTTTAATTTTCTCTGTTCAAGGGACGAGAATAACGAATTCTTACTGTTCTCTAATGTGATGAGTTGTTTGATTCTGATGACATGCCATTGGGGCAAATTGAGTAGATATACACGATGACAAGTTACAAAGAACGACAACGATACACGCTAATGTGTGAAAGCATTGTGTGTTATATAGTTCATGTAGATCAAATTTATTTGAATAATTTATATGTGGATCTTATAATGATGCCCGATGGTCCAGATGGACTTGGTCTACATGATCTATATCTTATCTAATAAATTCTCTAACGAGGAGACCGGTCATTTGTGGGTTCACAACTGAGAATAGTGCCGTGGGTGACATGACTCCTTAGCCAATATGGGCCGGAACTTTTGGCTAAAAAATTATCCATAAAGTCCTAAACCTATTGTATAGCGGCCAATTCAATCGTAAACTTATCAATTTAGCCAATTTAATCCTAAATCTTTTGACAACTTTTCACTGTAGTACTTTCGGCAAATTTTAGCCTGAAATTACTATTGTAGTGGTCCAATTTATGCTGATCGTCTTACGTGGCACCACCAGTGCTAATGTGGACGACGTTTACAATTTTTTTTTATATATTTTATGATTTTTTCCCTTTTCTTTTGTTTCCTTTTTCTTTTTTCTTTTGTTCTGGGTAACCTGGCCATCACCGAGGCCACGGCAAAGGGAAATAGGAATAATGAAAAAGAAAAAAAGAGAGAAATTTAGAAAATTTTAAAAAAATTGTTAAAATTGTCCATGTCGGCGTTGGCTATCCACCCGCCATACCACATGGGACAATTGATGTCTAGGTCATCGATTTTTAGCGAAAATTGATTGGATGACTTAATTGAAAATTGTCAAGAGGTTTATGACTAAATTGAGCAAAATTAGAAAGTTTAGGACTAAATTAACCGTCATACAATAGGTTTAGGACTTTTTGAACATTTATCCCAACTTTTGGCTCATAAAATTGGACCATTCATCATTCCACATTAAACAAATACATCTTATTTTATAGGAACAGAGCAAGAGAATTTCTTTTTTGAGAAACAAATAAAAAGAAAGAAAAAAGTGGGAGGGTAATGACCACAGCTTCTTTATTACTTGAAGCTTTAATAGCAATCCTACATCGTCATGAAGAAAGGAGAAACTATAATTTTATAACAGTTGCATTGGTGCATGTCTTTGGTATTGAATAATCCAGGATGAGAATATCAGTACCCCTATTATCATGTACCGTCTTAAAAGGTGGTAAACGTAAACATGTGTGACTTTTAATAGGTTTATCATCTAAACTCACAACCTTATGTTAAAATAAAATAAATTCAAGATTGAGCAAAGCAAAATTGCACTTAAGAAATGCAAAGCTAGGTTGAATAGAAAGAAAGGTGAAAAAGAAGTATAGGTCGAGGTCGAGGCAACAAATTTACAAGTCTACAAGATAATTGTGGAAGTTGTCGGAGGAGACTCTGAGAAGCACGTGCAGGCATTCACGTTTTGGAAATTGTAAAAGACTAGAAGCAATAGAATCCAAGATGACTAGTGGTGGAGATGCAATGCAAGAAGTGGTATGGATCAAAGTCCTTTTCTCCAATAGCTGGCCACCCAAAGCGACTTAAAAATTCCAAGTCGTGCCTTGCAAGACACGTCAAAAGGTCAAGGCATCAAATGCGACCCCTTAGTAAATATGGTTTCTCGTACTAAACGAGACGAATCTCTAATTTCATTGCCGAATCATCATCATCATAGGAGTCATGTCAATTAGACAGTCGAGGACTTGAGATTGAAAGATGTCGTGTGAAGTAATTTGGTTCACATATTATGAAGCAATTAATATGTCTAGTCAGATAAAAAAACTCAATAGCATAAGTTCTTTGGTAAAATTGATCCAACCGAATACGTTACCGAACTTGGACTTGCCTCCATACACAGAGTTTGCACATTGAAAAAACCTACCGCCGAGACAGGTGTAATGATCTTTGAAAAGTGTCTAAATATTATAAATGCAATCTAAAATACTAATATTCGGGTACATAGTGAGTTTGTCATGAATATAAATATGTTTCAATATAACATAATAAACATTTATAAATAATAACCCCATGTGTCGCTTAAAATTATTTGTTAATGAAAAATATTTTTATTATCGACAACAAATTATGTCTTAAAATTTTTATGGAAAATGATAATATTTTTCATTTAATCATTTTTATAAGCGATACTAGTGATCATTTTTAAGAAAACGTTTTTCAAATCATTTATTTTCTACGAAACAAACGCAATAAGAGCACTTTCAACAAAACCATAAAAAATACAACCTAAAGAAGTTCCATCATGATATTGATGTGGTGCACATCAAGCTATAAAGTTATGATGGTAACACTTTACTTGTTCGAATTTAAAAAATAGTGCCCGCTCCGTGCTAAAACTAAAGAAGAATCCGTTTATTTATGGAGTTCTAGAGATATCAATCAAAATCACGAGATAATTCTTGAAGATGCTAGAATCAAGTGATTGACATCTCTTGTAATATAATAATATCTTCATTTATTATTTTCTATTGTTGTGTTATTTCCTTACAAAGTGTAACATTTGTAATATCTTTATGTAAAGGAAATCATCTCAACAATTGTATATTGAGATCAAGAATCAAACACCTTTGTTCTTTTAGAACGATCCTCACTAGCCATGGGCAATCAAATAATAGAGGATCAATAACGCTAACATGGATAATTTTTGAAATTTTTTAAAATTATTTTTCTAAATTATTTTTCATTTTTTCATTTTCTTTCTATCCTTTTTTTTGGGTGTTTTTTTTACTATGGCTTCTTTGGTCAGAGTCGAGGGCCCCTGAACCTCATTGGCCATTGGACGAGGGCTTGCGGCCCGTTACCTTTTTTAGATAAAAAGGTTTAGGACTAAATTAGCCAAATCGAAAGATTTGAGATTGAATTGTCATCCGTACAATAGATTTATAACTTTTGTAATAATTTCCCCAAAAACTAGTGTAGAACGCCATAGTTCTTCGCAATTTCCCAACTAGGGTTTCTATGAAAACGTAAGTGCTAGGTTTGGGTCAAACAGATCTCATGGTTTAATTCACAAGGAAAAAGCACAAAATCTTTTACATATCCTAAATCATGATTCAATATTTCCAAGTCAATGCCCTGCGAGACCCGTCTGGTCAAGCCATCATATACAAGGACACTTCAAAGTCTTTATGTCGTTTATTATTTTATATTCCACTTGACCGATGAGGGGTGAACACACATATGCGAAGGAGATAGCATCGTCTATGATACCATGATAACTATTAGGTTGAATGAGATCATAAAAATATAAATAACATACAAGACCTATTATTAAATGATGTGAGATAATACTTCGTTAAGTTGTTCTTACTATTGCGCATATCATGTTTTTGTACATGCTGCTTGGTAAAGCAATCTCGTACTCATTCCAGGACTTAACTTGATTCTCACATGTATCACACGATTCATGGAGCTTGTGCAAGAAAACCTTTTTCAGACATCGACCTCCTAAATTGCTCTCGAGGTCTTTCTTTATACTAATGACAAAAGAGTGCACACCATGCGCGTAGAAAAAGAAGAAAACTTCGATTATGTGAAGAAGGTGCAATATTTACGGATTTGAGTAACTTTAGAACCATAAATTCACATTATCATTAAATGCACAATGTTAATTAAATTCAAATTTTGAATGTGTAGACTATGTGGATTGCACGTAAATTATCTTGATGTAAAATTACTTATTACAATACATATAGCAAAGCATTGTTGTTTATGAAATTATTGGGCAAAAGTGTATTATTAAAATCTCCCAGTTAATTTGCTTCACATACAACGAAGATGAATTCAGGTACGTGCCATCCAAATATAGTAATTAGAAGGGCAATTCATTGTCCATTGACCATGTAACAAAGAAAATATATGGGTCACACCCGTAGTGGCCGACAAGGTCAACCTTGCTAGCCCTTGCCTCTCACCTGCCACGAAGGTTTAGCAACCGGCCAGAGGAAGAAGAAAAGGAAAAAAAAAAGAAAGAGAAAGAAAAAAAGGGAAATAATAATAAATAAATAAATAATTTGAAAAAACATTGTTAAAAATTGTCCACGTTAGCGTTGGCCGGTCAAAATTGGCTGGATAGGCAGAATTGACACAAATATAAAAGGTTTAGGACTCAATTGGCCCAAAAAATAGGTTTATGACTGAATTGGCACAATTGCAATAAGTTTATGACTTTTTTTGGTAATTTTTGCGAAATTCTTCTCCGCATGAAATTTGATGTTTCGCAACGTTTCTCCACATCAGGATAGATTTGATTCAACTCGTGTTTATTACTATGTTTAAATTTCTTCTTGTCCCTAAACTGACGAATTGCCAAATTTTCCCTAGAAATTGGGATGATCAAATCCATTTTGTTACTAATTAGAACTAGAGTTTGTTAAGTTGAATAACAAGCAGCAATTTGATTAGTAGAAGATGACTAGCAAAATATCTTGGACAGAGAAGCAAAATTGATGTTCACTTATGTCATGAAGATCGATCTATTCAACTCTTTCACTATTTCCAAGTATTTCATATTTTTCTTGAACTTATTTAATACACTTGTCAAGTTGTTTGAGTTTGAATTGTGAAAGTATTGCTCTTGCTTATCGATAGATACCCTCACATCTCTTGTATTCTTATATATAAAATAGAGAGACACGATGAAAAGTTTTAGCTTTCACATTGAAATTTGACGTATTTCAAATTTTATAAGGTATTAGAGCACTAAATCATTTCGCCACATTATTCACAAACTCATATTTCATTGTCCATCATAGATCCTCATGGCTTCCTTATGATGAATCCAAGTAACAAATAATCAATCAAGAAGTCGGACGTCACATGGCTTGATGATGATAATGATCAATTCTGTACTCATCCAACTGGTAATCCAGGTATAAAATTAATCTCTCAACTATTAATTGGTCAAGAGAACTATTCAGCTTGAATTGGAGCCATGAATTTGACAATCTAGGCAAAATACTAAACTTGCATTTGTGGATGAGACAATTCCCATGTCAAATGAGGACGCCCCATCCAATATAGAAGATTGGCGGGTAGACATGACTTTCTCCATGAACCCTCTGAGTCAAATTATGGGAAATCCAAAGAAGGAACATTTGAAAGCAATATTGAGAGTGTTAAGATTTTTAAAATTTACTATGGGTCGATGAATTTTTCTATTATCAAATAGTGATTTAAAATTAGTAGTTTATTTTGACTTGGATGGGGCGTCATATCCAAATACAAGAAGACCAATTACGATATTGTGTATTCATCGAAGAAAGTATCATCTCATGGAGAAGTAAGAAACAATCATCAGTGGCTAGCTTATATATTTAAGGAATCGGGGGATCAAAATGTTGCCTGCTACGAAAACGTTACGTGAAAAATTAGGCTATTTTACATATTGCACCAAATTCAATTCATGAACATACCAAATACATGGAAGTAGATTGTCATTTTGTTAGAAAAACCACACAAGGACTCGCGAAGCCAAGCTACGGGCCTACAAGATTACATGGCAGACATCTTCAAGAAGGCATTGGGAAAGGAGTCTTGAGTGGAAAAACTTGAATATGAGTGTCATATTTGATCACCATGAAACCAATCTTACCTATCTGAAAATTCAAGGAAATCAAGGTCGCAGATTGCGGCCAATACCGCCAAGACGACAAGAGCATTTTTTCCTTAATTGCATTCTAATATGAGAGCCCAATAACAGCGCGCACAATAGTTATATATATATATGAAAAAAAAGAGAAATTATTAATGTGATTATTTATTTATAGAAGGAATTTTATATTAGTAATATAGCGGGGAAAGTAGTTCCTTAAACAAACACGAACGGGCTCTAGTCCATTACTGGGAACAAAATCGAAGTCCTAAATTTATGCGAGGTTTGGGAACTTTTATTTTCTGAATTTTAATGTAGTTTTTTCCTTATTTTAATTCAAGATTGATATTGTCAAATATAATGCAATTAGAAAATCCTTTTAGAGATTCATCTAGCTCAATTGGGCCAGGCTTACATGTTGGGTCCACGCCAATCACTCAACATATAGAAATCGAAAATATCTTCTCATACCACCAAACAAGAGTAGCTACCTAACCTTCCTGATTATATTAATGATGGATTTTCTTATGATCATGGATTTTGTTAAATTAGGTGGTTAAGTCTTAAATGCTTGATTTGGACACGGTAGATTTCATGTTCAAAGTATAGAGTCACCGCCACTCATTTCGGATAAACATGAACAAGGTGATTTATGTTCATCCTTAGGTTTAGTTTGTTGAAGATACTGTTGCTCTAATTGATCTTGATTGCTTCCCACTACTTTAATTGTTATTGATTGATCCTAATCGGTTTATCAATAGGGAAGTAGAATATATGGTGAATATTTTTTCCTTATTTTGTATATTTCTTTCTCTAGTTAATGAGGCCCTGTATATTATAAATAGGGATGTAATTGTACACTTTTCAATATGAGAAATTAAAGCAATACAACCTTTCACACACTCTACTGCTTTCCATCATCTTTTGACATGGTCTCAGAGTAGAAATGTCCAAATATCTTATCTTAGGAAAAGATGTGAGATTTGTTAGAATGTGCTCTCAGGGTACTTGTTAAATGAATGAACTACAAGACTTACATTTTTACGATATGGATTAATGCTTGGAAATTTGAATATGTTTTTATTTATTAGGGGTACTGATCCTGTAAGGGCCTAAACTTTTCATCTTTGTATAATCAAGGACTTATGTTTTAACTTTATTCAGCTTAGTACCTTAACTTTCAAAATTAGGCTCGATGTTAGGCTTCCGGTAATTTGAGTGCATGTTATTTGATTTTTACTGAGATGGACTGACAAATTAGGTTAAACTGATGATGTGGACAGTCACGTCATTCACTTTTTTCCAACTCAGTACATAGAAATTACTATCGCCTTTTGTTTTCGTTCCTTTGTTTCTTCTTTTGTGACGGCGAGGCAGAGTGTGGTTGGTACTGATAAGGCTCTTCACATCGGCGAGTGGTGTTGATGGTTTTTGGGTCCATAATGGTAGCGTAGTGTTCGGGAGCGGTAGTGGCCGCTGGTGGAGATGGGGGGTGGGGGTGGCCGGGAAAGTTTTCATCGTAAAATTATCTTGTTGATGAGTTCCCTTGTGGCACTTGCTAATGGTACTTACCATGAAATGTTTGTTTTTGGAAACATTACTCATGCGTGACACAAGATAACAGTACTCTGAAACTGCAACCTTTGCTTAATGAGCTTCCTACCAAGGGCATTCTCTAACAAAATTCTAAACAAAATAAGAGATTTGTTAAGAGTTCTCAGCAAATGTGAGTCACATGCATGACTGACTTGGGTTGTCGTGTCAAATGCCAATCGGATCAAAGTAAATTCAAGGGTTAAATCGATTTCATTAAAAAAGCAACAAGGACAAATTTGGCCACAATAAAATTCAAGAACCAAATTGAGCATTGGATAAGAGTATAAGAACAAATTTTGACATTGTCCTCAAATTACACTGATGGAATTAGTACTAGTAAAAGAGCGAGCACATGTATATATTTAAGTAGAAGAAAAAAGAAAAAAGATTTTTTTGTGTACCGTGGAGAGGAACCACTTTAGGAAATTAATTTAATATGTAGTAAGATTGATTAGAGATTTTCTAGATTAATGACTATTATAAATGGCCTATGTAAACTAAGAGAACTTGTCCGTTGTTTTACTACATGTCAGTATGGTTTATCTCAGCATATGGCGCGGGCTCTAATGAAATTATTATATAAAAGCGTGAGCCTTTAAGGCTAAACGTGGGTAATGGACTCAATTAACAGTTGGTATTTTCCTCGAATATTTATTAAATTGCACAAGTTGGTAAGTTTTGCAAATAAACGTTGGTAAATTATTTGACCAATTGAAATTTAAAAATATTAAACCGTCGTTCATTATGACTCAAACAAAATTTGGCAATTTCGTATAAAAAACTAGTAAATTTAACATCTTGCTAACTGTAACAAATAACTTTGTAAAGTATTGGAAGTTTGGTAATTACAAACGATCACATGACATTTGTAAAATGATTTAAACAAGGGTCGGTATTCATAGAAGAGTTCATAAATTTAATAGTTCATATGCTCCAATAATGAATATTGGTAATTATTAAAACCGTTGTTAGTTTCAAAACAATCAAACAAATGCTGGTAATTTACTCAAATAAGAGTTAGTAAAGCTAAAATTAGTCAGTAACTTAACCCGCAAAAACTTGGTGTATCACCCATATCAAGACTATTAGTCTTGGATAAGAGTGTAATTTTGAGGCATCGATGACTTTTACAGCAAATCTTAGTAAAATACTGGAGCAATAAGTAATTCTGAAACCATGAGATAAATGTTGATAAGTGGACTCAAATAAGAGTTGGTAATTACGATAAAAAGTTCGTAACGTTAATACATCTGTAAATGATGTAAATAATGTTAGTAAATTATTGAAATAAGTAATTTAAGACAATCTAGTAACTGTTGGTACTTTCGTAAAAGTGTTGGCAACTTGCTAACGTGTTATCAACTGAACAAGTTGCCGATCAAAATTTTATCACTAATGTGTTTGGGTAGTTATCATGCTTTTCACATGTTACCAGCATGAAACATTGTTTCCAGTTTTTACCCTGCCAGAACGGTAGAATCGTTCAATTTTGGCTCACATAGTCAGGCTCATTTTATATATAACGGATATGTTTTCTTGGACAAAAGCAAGATATTTTTTTTAACCAAATAGAAAGAAAGAGAGAAATGTTGGAGAATAATGAGCACATCTTTTTTTTTTTGTGTGCAAAATGTCGGTATTATAGAGCGAATGAAGTACAACTTAGGGGTATCCCCCAGTATTACAAATGGTGCTAATAATTTGAAAAGATGGAGGTAGTAAGTCTCCATATAATAGCCAATAGCAATCTTCCATCATGAAGAGAGGAACTATCAGCTCCATAGCAGTTGCAGTGGTGCACGTCCGTTATTGGATAGTCAATTTGTACTTTCATGCAGGGTGTCACCTGCGATTCATAAATGTGAGGACAAATGCTAGAAACAATTAGCAAAATCTATCGACAAAATGAACGAGTATGAGAAAAAGAAGTTATGAATAATGAGAGAGAGATTTTACTTACTAAATAATCTCTTATTTGTGTAGCTGAAATTGAAAAGCTCTCTTACACGAAAGCATGGTAATCATCCTTGCGATAGACAATTTTTTGATTATCCTATCCACAGCACGAAAATAGGAGATCCTCCAAGGTTGCTTGAAATGTAATATGCCACAGAATCCCAAGAATGCCACCACAAAACCAGGTCCCAATCCAGAATAAAAGCAAACAGCAATGGAGTCACCTTCATTGGAGCCGCCTTCATCGGAGTCGCCTTCATCGGAGTCGCCTTCATCTTCACTCGAATTGTGACAAACTTTTAAAGGAGGAGCTCCGCAAAGTCCATCATTGCCGCGATAAATAGATTGGTCGTCCAAAGTGCTTAGATGATTGCCCGATGGAACAGGACCAGATAAATTGTTGAAGGAAAGATTCAAATGACCTAGAAAGTGTAAATTGGATATGCTAGGAGGGATTTCACCCGATAGCTTGTTATTGGATAGATCAAGCGATTCCAAATATCTCAAGGTGCCAATATCCGAAGGGATTTTTCCGATCAGCTTATTTTGGGAGAGGTTCAAATTCTGAAGTTGAGCAAGTCCAGTTAGCCCTTCCGGTATTTGTCCTTCTAATGTGTTGCTCGAAAGGTCAATGGAAAACAAATATTTGAGTGTGCTGGTGAATTCTAGGCTTGTTCCTTTTATATTAACCATAACGGGAATCGTCCACCGCATGGTGTTCGAAGGTGAAGTAAAACCAGAATTGGCCATCATCTTCGGGAAGTCGTTAAAACAATGAGGAATGCCTCCAGAGAGGTTGTTTTGCGCTAGGCTTAAATACTGGAGAGAAGGAAGTTGACATAACTGCAAAGGAATGTCCCCAGTGAAGTAATTTCTCCCAAGATCGATTAACCCAAATTCTGTAGAGCTAAACGGTGGTATTCTACCGGTGAGTAGATTGTCACTGAGATCGAGGATTAACAATTCTAGCTTTAGTAAACATTCTGGAAGCACTCCATTCAAGCCATTGTTACGTAGGCCTAGGACTTGCAGTAGCTCCAATTTGCATAGAGAGTTTGGAATCTGACCATTTAACTTGTTATCTCCCAATAAAATCCATTCCAAAGAAGGTACCGACATCCCCCAACATCGTGGAAGTCTCCCAGATAATTGGTTCTTAGAGAGATCAAGAAAAAACAATTCATGTAACATGCATAATGAATTTGTAATGTCACCACTAAAGTTATTTCTAGAAAGTGACAATCGCTTTAATCGTGGTGTCTTCTTTCCAATAATTTTGGATAAGTTGCCTCTCAGCGTATTGCCCGAGAGATCTAACAGTTCAGCGTTAGATAAAACATCAGGTAGCCAATGGGGAACTTCACCTAAGATGCCAGCATTTGACATGAGCAATTGCGAAATGTTCCTCTGAGTTCGAAGCCAATTTGGGAATTCTGGTCCCACTTTGCAACTCGACAAGAGAATATCTATTATTTGGAAAGGAGGAACCCAAGATGAGCTAACATTTATGACAAGCTCGTTACAACTTAAAATAAACGAGAGCAAATTGGTGAGATTTGCAAAGTGGAGTTCGCTAACAAATCCATCCAATTGATTATTACCAAAGTTAATCATCTCTAGATTGGATAGCCGCCCAATACTTTCTGGGATATTCCCACTCAAATTGTTATGTGAGAGGTCCAAACTTCTCAGAAATGATAATTGACCCACAGTGGTAGGAATAGGACCTGAAATGGAGTTATGTGAAAGAGAAAGGACTTCCAGATCTTTGAAATTCCCAAATTGATTGGGTAGATGACCATTGAATAAGTTTTCTCCGAGGTCTAGACACTTCATATGCTTCAATTTGCTAAGAGCAGGATGTATCTTACCTTGCAAATCACAATTATAAAGATTGAGATTCGAGACATGACCAGTCCTATTGCTGCATTCGACTCCTTCCCACTCGCAACAACGCTCGCCGGTCCATGACGATAGACATTTATAAGGATCGGTGAGATCCTGCTTGAACTTCAAAAGAGCTTCCCTCTCAGCGGCAATGCAGCTTACATTTGTTAAGGCATTGGAGTGACTGAATTCCAATGCTTTAATGATAAAGAGTGCATGCAAGAGCGTAGGCACGAAGTTAGCGTAGAAGTAGCACGCCATTGTTTGTTTAAAATGAACCTGAGAACTTCCATTTATAACGGCAAAGCGACGCTTCCTTCAAGAAAAATTATCTATTTTATTCAAAAAAATGTAGAAAAAAAACGAGGAAATTTAACGTCTTTTCTAAGTCCATCCTCTCTGATCGCTGGCCGCCTAAAGCGACTTGAAGATTCCAAGTCGTGCGTTGCAAGACCCGTTAAACGATCAAGACATTGAGGAAACCGTTGACATGGTGTTAGCAAGGGGTGAAACTTTGGGTTGGGGCCCCACCAAAGAAAACTTTGGCTGAAATCGTAGCCAACCGAAGCCTCTGAAAAGAAATGTTTTTGGACTTTTCTTCATGTTGCGAGGGAAAAAGAAAAGAAGAGTGGTTCTGTCCATCATAGGTTTTCTATTTTCCTAATTATGTGTCCATCGCAATAATTAACTAATAAAAAATATTTACATTACGAATACTAATTTATATTTAAATATTTTCATGGGCAATGAATATTATCCATTTAGTTATTTTTTGAAGTGATATAAATAATCGTTTTTAGGAAAATATTTTTCAAATTATTCGTTTTCCGCGAAAGAAAATTAAGAATCCTAAACAAGACGAATTGCATTGGATTTTTGTTTCTGTTGCTTCCATAAATCAGAAGCCACTAACTGTTATTGTGCTCTGTTTGATTGCTGGAGTGATCAATCAATAAAAAGATACTCTTTTGCGCGATAAGAAGCACTCCGCTTGGATAATATGGGACCCTGAAATGCGCGAGACATGAGACGGAGGCAACAGTTTCAGATTTTGCTCTCATGATCAAAGCTTTAATTTTTAAACTGAAGTGGGTACTTGTCCATGAATGGTCTATGAGCTCTTTCTCTTTGATATGGAACTTGTGGGGGGGCGGGGCTAGAAATTTTGGCCTACGCCGAAGCTATCCTCATTTACTTTTCCTGAATTTCAGAAGAGCTTCCCTCTCCGTACTGATACAGCTTACATTAGTTGGAGCTTTTGAATGACGAAATTTCAATGCTTGAATAACAAGAAGTGCACACAAGAGCTTAGACTCAAACTTAAAGCTAGGATATAATTATAAAAAAAAGTCTTAAACCTATTGTATGAATATCAATTCAGTTCTGAACATTTCAATTTGATCAATTCAATTCTAAACCTTTCAATTTGGCCAATTTAGTCATACACACTTTGGCAATTTGCCAATATAATTATTTCGGCTAATTTTAGCTAGAAATCGTCGGCGTGAACGCCAGCCACGGACTCGGCACAACCGATGTTAATGTGGATAATTTTTGCAATTTTTTAAAATAATTTTTCTGAATTTTTTCTTTTCTTTCTGTTTTTTTATTATGCCCTCTTTGGCCATAGGTGAGGGCTGGCAACCATCATTGGTCACTGGCCGAGGGCTCATGACCCGTCACCTAAATTTGGCAAGGGCCACGATACCCTTGCCTAGTCTAGCAAGGGCTGGTGACTTCAGCCGGCCACCGCCGAGGTCGCGGACCGGTGGAGGGAAATAAGAAAAGAATAAAAATATAAAAAGAAAGAAAATAAAAGGAAAGAAGGAAAAAGATAGAAATATTTAAAATAAATTGAAAAAATTGTTCACGTCAGCGCCGGCCGTACCATGTACGATGGCTATCATCCACGTCAATAATTTTTGGCTAAAATTGATTGGTGGCCTATATTGACAAATCATCAAAAGGTTTAGGACTAAATTTGTCAAATAAAAAAGTTTGGGATTGAATTGACATTCGTACAATAGATTTAAATTTCCTTTTTATAATTTTCCCAAATGCTAATGTAAAAAAGGCATTAAATCATTTCCATATCCTAAAGCACGATTCAATATTTCCAAGCCAATGCCCACCTAAGACCCGTCCGGTCAATCCATCAAAGACAACGACACTATGTTGTTTATTATGTTGTACTTTAAACCTTTCAAGAATCTAACCCCAACTTATTTTATCTGCCAATGTAGAAAGTTTCTATTTGCAACCAAATTGTAAGTTGTGATAGAAAGTCCAATAAAGAGCAGTCAAATTGTAAGTTGTGATAGAAAGTCCATATAAGACTGTTGTCAAGTAATGTGGGACTCGACCAAAAAAAAAAAAGTAATGTGGGATAATATTTCAACACCTGTTTTCACTTGCAAGCCAAATTAAAAGTGACATGTGGAATTTGACTGATTATGGGTGGACACACATATGATAGCTATTAGGTTGAATGAGATCACATGAATGTAAAGAGTAGACATGACCCATTGTCTAGCGATGTTGGACAATATTTCAACATGTTGTTTATACTTTTGCACATATCATGATTTTGTACATGCTAGTTGGTAAAGCAATCCCGTAGTAATGCTAGGACTGATGCCATCTGCGGCATATCCTGGTGAGTGATCATAACTTGATTCTCACATGTATCACACGATTCGTGGAGCTTGTGCAAGAAAACCTTTTTTCAGATTAGGGACCTCATAGATTGCTCTCGAGGTCTTTCTTTATACTAATAACAAAAGAGTGCACACCATGTGCGTGAAAAAAGAACAAAGCTTCAATCATGTAAAGAAGGTACTATATTTACGAATTTAAGTACCTTGATAACATTTATTCGAATTATTATCAAGTGCACGATGTTAATCAAATTCATAGTTTGGAATGTGAAGACCATGTGGATTGCACGTAAATTACCTTGGCATTTTCAATTCAAGGTTTTGTCGATAATGTAACATTCCTTATTCAAATACATATAGCAAGCACTGGAATTCATGAAATTCTTGTGCAAAAATTTATTATTGAAATCCCTCACTCAATTTGCTTCACATATATAACAGAGATAAGTTCAGGTACGCACGTTTTAATTACATTAATTAGAAGAGTAATTGATTGTCCATTGACCACGTAAAACAAAGAGAAGAGCAAGAAAATATATGATCCGCAAGTAGCAATGGTGTCACACCAGTAGGTGCATGAAGGTGAAATTCCTCAAATATTAGAAAGATATTTGCACCCACTTTTGTTTTTGAATATTTTTGGGTCCAAGGTTCAAGTTGGAGGGTCTTGAAACCCTCTTTGATCAATATCACGAAAATTTGGAATTAGGTGAGGAGGTCCAAGTGGAACAGATATTGGCGATGGCGATGAGTAGCCTCCGGAACATGCATACTACAAACACCAGTCGATTCAATACGACGAGTTTTACTCCCACAGATGGAGATGGCCCTCTCATTGAGCGATGCCTAGAAACCTATATGATCCTTGCATCGTAAAAGAAGAGCACCCCACAACCTCTTGTTAGGTCTTGGTCTTCACCTACAAAACATTAATAGAGTTGGTGAAGACAAAGTCATCGTTCTAAAATGATGAAAGATAAGAGATACCAATTTTTCGATTTTTCCCACCATGGCTCTTGACTTATTGACCCATCAGTGTCTCTGGCACGATTGGAGTCCAAGTTTAGTACTAGCCAATGGATCTTTGAGGATCAACAGGTCCAGGTAGTCTATGAAAAAGTTAGGAATGGGTGTGGTAGGGCGTGATTGCCAGTGGAATATGCCCAACATGAACAAGGAGACAATGACGACAATTTATCATCCGAATCATAGTGAGGGACACGACATTGAAGGCACCGACTTTATTTCACATTCTCTTTTGGTGTAATTTTTGTGAAATCGTTGTTAGAGCACCATTATGTGTAATTTTCTTTTTCAAATATTATTGTTAATTATTTGAAAAAAAAATCTCATTTTGAATAACTATAATTACATTTTTGTAAAACATGGCTTGGGCTCAACGCGTGGGCCAGTACAACTTGGTGCCCAGCCCTACTGGTGTGTGGATTTCTATATCTCCCAATTCTCTCTATTCGTTAATGATTCATAAGTTGGAAGTGCAAATCTTTAACCAAATATATGAAGATTAAGCGAAATCTAGGATCGTCCAACGCTATAGTAGTGTTTAAGTGAGGACGTTCATATCTGTAAAATTAGGCACAATAGGGTTTCAATCATTCACCTGAATCAAATCATCTGTACCTTGAATTTTTAATTATTAGTTATGTTTGTTTTCATTGTAAGTGAGCCGTGAACTCGACGATGGAAGTGCAATATGTGTGTCATAGACTTGAGTAAAAGACTGGAGTTAGTAATGTGATGATCACGCAAATCATTGATTAATTGAATGGTTAGGAGAGTCATAAGAATTGATTTGGGAGACTTACTTTTAGATTTCACTATACTTTAGTGTCGACAATGACAGGATAAAAGGTAATGCGTATGCCTACTTCCTAACAAGCGTGTTTTACGTTGTTTCCTTGGTATAAACCCTAGAAGGAAAGCTCTTGTAAGTGGATAGGCCTTGGAAATTCCCCAATATCAATGCACTAATTTAAAGTCATTTTTACTATAACAAACACCCAATATTCCTTTCTCCTTTGACATTAGTTCTCATAACCATAGACCATTTAAATAATATAATTCACAGTTCACGCCATAATATATAGTTTCATCACATATGTTAATGACAATGTGATAATGCCTCTATTTCTATAAATCCTGTCTGTTATAGTGGCAATGTAAAAACTATCCTGGTGGGTTGGCTCATTTATTTAGTTCGTTGTGGAAGAAAAGGACTCCAACTTCTCTATTTTGAATAGGAATACGTGTACCAAAAATCTTAAAACTTGTCACGAAAGTGTAATTAAATTCTAAAATTTTCAAAATTGTAATCAAATCATAAAACTTGTTACATTGATGCAATGAAGTATTTCTGTTAACTATGTCCAATTCAGCACCTCGCCTTGCCACTGTGGTGACGACCCCAAGCACGTTGGTTCCTGCTAGAGTCGCCAGGACCAGCCCCTTCCTTGGCTCAGCTCTATTTTGGGCGCCCACCATTGTTGAGCTCTTGGCTAGTTCGCGTGTTAGACACCTCGGGTAAGTCACCGCTTCAGTTCATTTCGACTTTTGGTGCAAAAAAATCCAGAAACTTACGACTTGAATTATGTCGAGGAAGCTTCCTGATTTCCCAATAACATGTCTAGGCGGAGTTTCCTCCTCTGAAATTTTCGCTAAAATTGATGTAATTTTGACCTCATATAGAAGGGCAAAATGTTGACCCTAGATATTATTTTACATAGTTGGGACAACAGTGTTCTCCGTAAAATGTTTCGATTAGATAATACAATATCATAACTGGTCAACCGAATTTACATCAAAAGAAATCGTTGGGTGTTTACTTACTTTTAGACAATGAGACATCTCCTCGCAGTTAAATAAGACATGAATAATGAGCAAGAGTTGAAGTAGATTCATCAATCGGTGACAGCTTGTCATTTTCTATTGGATCACCCATTCGCGAGAATATAGATAGCCTCGGTTCCACCAAACTGATGTCCCCGTCATGCTGCACTGATCCGCTAATGCTTTCCTCTTCACCATTTAGATAACTGGAACAAAAATTCAAACGTTCCTGTGCCAAATAACAGTCTGCAATGGAACCTTCGGGACAATTTCGATTGCAAACATGGGATTTTCTTGTATATAAGAATCTAGAGAGAGAGAGAGAGAGAGTTATTCGTTAATTGTGAATTGGGATTTACCCAAAATATTAATATAAACTATATTGTTTTTTTTAGTTATATGGACACACCTTTTATAGGGTACATCAGTTTTAATGGACCGGTCCACATGGTCTAGCTGCGTAGGCCAAATGAATGGGTATTTGAATCTTGACGATTAAGAAAGTAGGAAATCGGATAATATCACAATTGGTCTTTAATTTATTGTACCAAAATCAATTGAATCCAAAGCCTTTTAATTGAACCATGCAATCCTTGACCTTTGAATGAAAATGTAATCAATATACCTACGACAAACGAAGGGTAAAACTTCAAACTGGTACACCTATCAACTATCACGTGTCATCCAGTTCAGCAATTTGATGGTAAAATTTAACGGAAACTAATTGAGGGTAAATTTGTCATTGTCATCCAGTTTAGGGGGTTTTAGGCAGTAAAAAAATTAGTTTGTGGTAAATTTATCACGGGTATATTAGTTTGGGATTTTTCATGGTATTAACCCTTTATATTATCCAATTCGAATCGGGTTTCGTGTGTGGACTCAAACTCGAGATATTAATTTACCACGGAGAGTGAGAAATTTGTTCTAGTACTTGCCAACATTGCAGAGAAGGAAGCTGACCGATCCTTGGCTTTGGAATGGTCAATACCAGATAGGTGCAATCAATTCGGGGAGGACGATCTCGACAGCCCATGCAAGTCGTCAGTTCTTGAATAAACCCAGATCAAAGATACTAGTGGGATCTAAGTAGTGTGAGTTGGAAAGGTTGCTGAGTTGAGGAATTGTTTCCACGAAAACCTGCCCGCAGAGAGATTGTAGTCTCTAGTCTTTGGAGATAACAGAGAGGAACTTGGGGAGTATTACCTCCCAAGCTGCACTTCAATTTGAACGGTGGTCAGTAACCTTGAAATTGTGCTGGTAAGAAAAATGGGATTGGCAAACTATTTGGCCATTGGTTAATTCAATAGTGGATTAAACTACTTTCAAAGTTTAAAAAGGGGCTCGGTCGGTAAGTGGTAAGTTGTGATATGCATGATAACCATTCTAATTCTGGTCAGAACTAATTTTCTATTTCTAGGAATAGATTTAAAATAGAAATCCGTTTAGTAACGCAATTTCATTTTTCTATTTTTGAAACAAATTTTTACTCCAAAAATAAGTTTGGAACAAAAATGAGAAGTAAAAACTTTTCTCATCGCTCGCCTTCACCTCCCCCACTACCTGCCCTTCGTCAGACGCCAAAATCCGCCGCCACCGTTCACCGGCCGCCGTCGTCTGCCAATCACCACCACCAGCCATCTATCGGCCGTCGGCGCCCATCGATGAATGGAAAAAATCGTGAGAGGGATATTTTATCAAACAAATTTTTATTCTGGAAAGAAAATTTTTGTTTTGTTATCAAATGCCTATTTTTGTTGAGAAACTCATCCACAGAACAGAAATATAAAAATTTGGCAAAAAATTGATTTCCGAAACATAATGATTATCACTCGCGCCTTTATCAACCAGCGAATGATTTTACCACTATGAAAAGAAGTAGTAGATTATCAATCATTTTCACGTGTTAGATCCATCTGCTTGGTTTGTTGTTAGTAAATTATTACCATCAAATTCAGTAGTAGATTATTAATTGCTTTTAAAATCTAAAGTGGGGCCCAGTTACATTGTGTTAAGTAAATTATACCACTACCATATTCAATTGTAGATTATGAACCACTTTCATTGTACAATGTTTTTGCCCAATTAGTTGTTAGTAGAGATGATCATTGGGTAGGCCTAGCCAGGATCTTAAAATCAGGCCTAAATTTTTGCCCAAGCCTGCCCACCACAAAATATTTATGCACAAATCTTCGGGTCGGGACAGGTCAAGCTTTCTCACCAAATGCCCTTACGCAAGCCTAACCAGAAAGTCTTCATGCCCTTGTGGCTCGGGCCAGGCTAGACAGGGCGAGCCCGTTGGTGGCCAGGCAAATGATCGGGTTCAGTATTTGGTAAGGTTTTAATGAAATAATGGTTCTACCACCACGGAACATCACTAATACGTTACTATCTTCTTATAAAATTTATCAAGTGGCATAAAAAACCTTAAACCTCAGAATTTGTTAACTTATATTTGAAAATAGAAATGTGGTATAACCAACCAACATGCATGGCAATTCACGGAAGGTTGGCATGTGTTGCAGTGTTGTAGCAGTCAGATGGTAGAGTAAGCTATCGACCATTCATGGAGTTTACCAATGCAAAAGGTAACCAGCCAGGATGACGCCGTAATGTGACGCAAATAAAATCTTTTTATTGGGTATATCTTTGTGGCCAAAATAAAGAATAGGGTATTGACCGTTGAGTTCCATTTCTTAACAACAAAATGTAACTTGACAACTATGCAGCCGGGACGACATGGATTCGGAGTCAGTCGAACTGGAATTTGGGTTCATCAAGATGGACCATGCATCATTTTCCATTAAACATATACTTGATCTTGCATGACAGCAGGAAGAGAAAAACAATTAGTACAACTCCTTCGTTAATTACTTGAAGCTTCTATAGCAATCTTCCTCCATCATGAAGAATGGAACAACCCTTTGGACGGATGAGTTCTTCATCTTACTATCGCGAGCGAAACGCCGCAAAATCCCTTTAATGAGGAACAACAACAGTATTTGAGCTAAAAGAGTGCGAAAGAAAAATTAATATATACCAAGTTTACTATTTGCACAAATAAAATGCCACCATGATATCAAAAAACGTCTCTAATTGTTAACAAGTTTACTTGTGACACAAATAAATTGCCAAGATGATGACAAAAGATGTCGTTAATTTTTGTTGAAAGAAGCGATAAAAGTAGAAATGTCAAGAGATAACGCAACAATGACCTAAATTAAGTACTTTATGGGGGCATTTCAAAGTGCCCACAAAAGATCATTGGATACATCTTACTGTGGCAGTCACCATAGGTGACGCCAGTCGCATCTCACGGATGGCCAATTCTTTCGAAGTGATCCACGGTCCCTCATGCACATCGTGTTTCGATAGATTTTCATTATTGGGTCGAAGAGCAAAATATTACAACCGTCCAAGCTGAGACCTGTAGAACAACTAAGATTTGGGGCATCTCAACCCGACGGTGAAAGATTGCAAGGGAACGGATGCCCACGGGAAATCAGAGGCTCACCCTTGATGAAGTTGGCCTTTTGATAAACCTATAAATATCTTTTGACGAGTCTTCCTGCTGGGGTCACAATCTCATACATCATATGTAGCTCCTAGGCCGTAAATATCATGGCTCGTGGTCAAATATTTTGAGCCACCGGGGTTGAAGCTTTGCTGGTGTTGTTGTTATTAAACTCATGTTTGATGTGATTATAAATGCCCCACTCTTTTACTAAAATGAGCTTTTGGAGGGGAAAAAAAATGAAAAGAAAAGGCTTTAGCTAGAAAATCTTCTTTTCTATTTGTTTTCATGTCCAAAATAATAATAAAATAAAGAGTCTAGATTTAAGTTCGTGTCTGATATGGACTTTTAGCACCTTTTATTTTATTTCTTCGAGAAAATACCAACAAAAACTCCGAATTATATGCTGTTATACTAATATCTAAACTTTTTTGCATCACCAAAACTCCCAAATTTGTACCGGTGTGATAAAAATAACATTTGTTTGCCATAAACTTCGCCCATTGTGACACAAATACCCCAAACCTTTTTTTTTGCGTCATTGATATCCCACACTTGTACTAGTATGACAAAATTTAGGATTCTTTTGTCATACTAGGATGAGCTTGAAAATTTGAAATATTGATGTCCCAGTGGTTATAGCGCTAGGGCTAACAATACAACCTAAGGGGGGTTGAATAGGTTGTTTAAGAGCTATGAAAAACATTTACGGAACATGACAAGTTCAACTTCAAGTAGAAACAGATTGTAAAAATCAGATGCGCATGCTGCTGTTTAACAGATAGTGATGATATTGAACATGCAATGCTAATAGTGAAGAGACAGAAGATATTTCAAGCAGGTATATAGTGGTTCGGTTAGGATTTGTTGCCTTTCAATGGAGTTTAAGTTTGAAACTTTTGGGTTGGCGGATGAAGAATGTTAGGTAATTGTGAAAGAAGTGTGGCACTCTCCTGCATTGGCAAATGAAACTTTGCTGGAAAAGCTGGCCGCAGTCTCGGGAGCTTTGGCCAAATGGAGTGAATAGAAATTTTCCAATGGTCACAGCAAAATTGATATGCTTAAACGGGAAATCCAAGAGATAATCAATAATCCTAGAGAAGAGTTTGACAGAGAAAGAATACAGAAGCTAAAAGGGAAGAAAATCTGTGGAGGCAAGAAGAGATGTATTGGGGAATGAGACCTCGAATTAGTTGGCTGAAATGGGGGGATAAAAATACAAAATATTTCCATGCAACAACTATTCAGAGAAGACAAAGGAACCGTATTTCGATGCTGAAAGATGAGGATGATGTATGGCACAGGGACCAAAGTCAACTTAAAAGGATGACTCTGGATTTTTTCCTGGAGTTGTTTAGCTCAGGTGGTCAAAAACTTCCACCCTTTTTTGAATCAATGCCCCAAGGTCGTTCACGAGGAAATGAATCAAATGCTCATAGCAGAAGTTACAATGGAAGAGGTGAAAGCTGCAGTGTTCCAATTGGGAGCTATGAAGGCTCCGGGACCAGATGGTTTGAATGGCTTATTTTACTAGCTCAATTGGGAAGATGTTAAGGAGGATGTGTATGCAGTGGTACAAAAGTTCTTTCTCTCGGGGACTCTAAATCCAAAACTCAACATACCCTATATCTCCCTTATACCCAAAACCCCTAACCCTGAAAAGCTTGAGCAATTCCGTCCCATTAGCCTTTGCAATATCGTGTAAAAGATTTTCACAAAGGTGTTGGCGAATAGGCTGAAAATTCTGCTGCCAAATGTGATAGCCCACCAAACAGAGTGCTTTTGTTAGTGGACGGAAAATTCAAGATAACATTTTGATAGTACAGGAGGTGCTACATCAGCTGAGAGTCAGACAAAGGAAAAAGAAATTTCAGGCAGTTTTAAAGCTAGATATGAAGAAAGCCTATGATCGAGTGGAGTCGGACTTCTTAGAAGCATGTATGCTCAAGATGGGTTTCGGTGAGAGGTGGGTAGATTGGCTAATGCAGTGCGTAACTACAGTTTCTTTTAGTGAAAAATTTAATGGGGAACCACTTCCCTTCTTTCAACCATCCAGAGGCTTAAGACAAGGGGATCCTCTTTCTCCCTACCTGTCTATTATTGTTGGAAATACCTTGTCCTCCCTATTGAAGAATGCAGTGGAAAATGGTAGCTTGCGGGGTATTAAACTGAACAGATTCTGCCCTTTACCATCTCCTTTAGTTTTTGTGGACAACTCGATTTTTTCCCTTGATGGCAGTATCCAAGAGTGCCAGAATTTAGCAGCAGTGTTAAATCAATATTGCTTTACTTCAGGACAGGCTATCAACCTAAACAAATCATGAATTCTTTTCAGTAGGGGGTGTCCTAAAAGCTTAAGGGATAACATGGCCAGAGAGATCAGAGTTCCAGAAATTAGCAATATGGGGAAATATTTGGGCATTCCATCTGAGTGGGGCGCGTCAAAAAAGGAGACGTTTGCATGGATTCTGGGAAGAGTTAACATGAAACTAGAAGGGTGGAAGGAAAAAATGATTTCAAAAAGCTAGAAAGGAAGTCCTGATAAAAGATGTAGTTCAAGCTGCGCCACAGTATGCTATGTCTGTTTTCAAAATCCCACTATCGGTTTGTGGAGCCATAGAACAAAAAATTGTAAATTTTTGGTGGAAAAATAGTGACTCAGGGGCTGGTCTGCACTGGAGGAGATGGGAGGTATTAAAATTCAGAAAAGACAATGGTGGTTTGGGCTTCAGAGACTTAATTACTGTAAAGAAAGCCTTGTTGGGTAAACAGGCTTGGAGATTGGCAAATACCCCAGACACACTATCGAGTAACATGCTTAAAGGCATATATCACCCTCATTTGGCATGCAGAGAGAGGGTCCTGGCCCTCTTGGGGATGGCAAAGCCTTCTATTAGGTAGAGAAGCTATTTAAGATTCAATCATGTGGTCAGTAGGTAATGGAGAACACATACGAATTAGAGAGGACAATTGGTTGAAACGGGGAATTATTGGGGGTCGTGCCACTAGAGACGAACCGAAGACAATGGTAGGGTTGATTCACGAAAATGAAGATCAATGGAATGAGACAAAGCTGCAGGAACTTTTTGACGAAACCACTGTCCAGGAAATCCTAACAATTCCTATCAAGCCACAAGCAACACAAGACCAATTGGTCTGGACAGGCACAAAGTCAGGCGCATTCACAGTGAAAAGCGGATATAATACAATGCGCGAGAAAGAAGCAGAGCAGCAGCAAAAGCAGTCATCTTCATCCTTTTAATCCCCTCGCAAATTACGGAACCAATTATGGGGAATGCAGACCAGCACGAAAATTAAAATTTTCACATGGAGTCTAGGCCAGAATGCAATTCCATCAAAAGAAAAACCGAGGAAGAGGCAGCTTATACCTGAACAAAATTTCCCTCTCTGCAAGCGTGAAGCGGAAACAACAGAGCACAGCTTCCTGCTCTGCCCCAGAACAAAACAGGCGTGGTTAGACCCATCTCTAAATTTGCAAATCTCCAGAATGGGGTTAACTAGAATCGACACATGGTTGCTTAAATTTACAGAAAACAAAGCGAATTTACCCTCGCTAGAGCACGTGGCTACTGTTCTTTGGCACATATGGAAAGCGAGAAACAATTCTGTTTTCAGGCGTCAAATCCCAGACCCGAGATGCATACCGGAGGAAGTGCAGGTAGCGAGAACAAATTTCAGCAAATGGAGCCCAAACATAAATCAAAACGAGCAGAGAAGTCGGAAGAAGCCGATACCCACCTAAGATCTGGACTGCACCGAAGAAGGGTGTTCTGAAAGTAAACATCGACGTCGTGGATGGCTTCACGGGATCTGCGAAAGTAGCCTCTGCTTCTCAAGCCGAAGCCCTATGCCCTCAACGAAGCCCACGTATTCCTGCTCCAGAGGAGACACGAAGGAAATCTTAGCTGAAACGGACCGTACTGATCTGTTGAGGGCTTTGGTGTGCACAGATCAAGTTCCATGGGAAGTGCATTCGCTTATCAGAGAAAGCTGTGAAGCCAACAAAGTTGCCGACTGGTTTGGCTAGGGCCCAGCGAAAAAAACCTATCTCCCACGAATGAGATTGGCTTTCTAACCCGCCAGAAGCCTTATGGGCACTTCTTTGTAATGAGGATTCTTTTAACGGGCCCTTTTGGTGTTGCATAGCATGTCAACGAAGTTGGTCTTTAGATAAAGGGGAAATAATACAAGCAATATCCGAATTTTGCCTAATATACAGTGTGGTATATGAATTTTTAATTTGTCCAATGTAATTTCTGAACTTTATCCTAATATACAATGCGATGCCTGAACTTTTGATTTGTTCAATGTCGTCCATAAACTTTTGGTATATGTTCAATTTAGTCCCTAAACTATATGAAAATGTTCGATGTAGTCCTTAAACTTGAACATTTTCATATGGTCTAAGGACCATAATAAACAAATTAAACAAATTAAAAGTTCGGGAATCACATTGAATATTAGGCTAAAATTCAGGGACTAAGGGACCGCATTGTAAATTGTGCCAAAGTTCAGGGACTGTTCATGTTATTATCCCTCTGATAAACCTTTTGATTTATTTTGACGAGTATTCTTGCTGAGGTCATGATACCTTTGAAGTCCTAAACATCATGGGATCACGCTAGCAGATGCTATGAATCTTCATACAAAAGTGGACTATATTTCGAGTCATTGGGGAAGCAAAGATTGGACAAGTATGAAGCTTTCTTTAATTTTAAGGGTTAATACCACGAAAAATCCCAAACTGGTACATCTGTGATAAATTTATCGTAAGTTTATTCCGTTAAATTTTACAGTCAAATTACTTTGTTAAATAACATGCGGCAGTTGATGATATACCAGTTTTATGTTTTACCCTTTGTTTGTCACAAATGTACTAGGTTGTGATTTTTTGCGGTATTAATATAATTTAACAGAAACTAATAGAAGGTAAATTTGTCACAAGTGTATAAGTTTGGGGTTTTTGGTGGTCAAAAAATTAGTTTGGGGTGAATTTATCTAGGTGTACCAGTTTGAGATTTTTGGCTGTCAAAAAATTAATTTTGGCTCAATTTGTTATAAGTTTACCGGTTTAGGATTTTTCAAGTTATTAAACCTTTAAATGCCCCTAATCTTTTACTAAAAGGAGCTTTTGGAGGGGGCAAAAAGAAAAAGCTTAACCTAGAAAATCTTGTATTTTCATTTGATTTCAAGTCAAAAATAAAAGCGTTAATACCACGAAAAATTCTAAACTGTTACACTTGTGACAAATTCATCCTCAAGTAATTTTTTGACTACCAAAAATCTCAAATTGATACACTTGTGACAATTTACCCTCCATTATAGAATTGAGTACACTTTTCAATTTATATAGCAGTCTGCCGCTCTTTGTTGTCCTAGAGAGCATCTCTACCTTTTCCCAGGGTGATCTTTTCCTTATTATAGAATAAGAATCTGAAGGGCCTTTTTGTTTGGCATGAAACGAAATTAAAAAGTTCCTTAGAAAAGAAATTTGTCCATTTTTCATATTTAAATTATTATCCCAAATTTCCAAAAATCATGAAAAATATGTTAGTCTAAGTATAAACAACTATATATTGCCGTGACTCTGTATGGTTTAAGAAAAATTAACGATGTGGCGGTGGCGATAGTGGTGGGTGGTGGTGGTCCGGAAACAGTCAATGTAATGGGGTTCACATTCTATTCATTATTCAGTTCGCATTCTATTCATTATATATTCTTGCTTTTGCGGGTGGATAATGCTTACGTTGATTGCATTTTTTGCAAGTGGAGTCATTGTCAAAACACGCGTATTTCCCCATTCTCTTAGGCCCCACCACCCGCAACACGTTTCCGAGGTTTTTCTCCAACGTGATTGGAATCCCATTCTCATATCCAAAAGGAAAAGGCTTTACCTAGAAACTCTTGTATTTTCATTTGTTTTCAAGTCAAAAATAAAAGAGTTAATAATATGAAAAACTCTAAACTAGTACACTTGTAATAAATTTATCCCAAACTAATTTTTTAACCATTAAAAATTCTAAACTGGTACACTTATAATAAATTTATCTCGAATACATTTTTCAATTTATATAGCAATCTTGCTGCTCTTTGTTGTCTTAGAGAGCATCCCTACCTTTTCCCAAGGTGATTTTTTCCTTATTATAGAATAAGAAACTGAAGGGCCTCTTTGTTTGGCATGAAACGAAATTAAAAAGTTCCTAAGAAAAGAAATTTGTCCATTTTTCAGATTTAAATTATTATCCCAAATTTCCAAAAATCATGATAAATATGTTAGTCTAAGTATAAACAACTATATATAGTGAAGGTTCTAGCGGTCTCGGATCAAAAGTAAAAGTCAAAGTGCGTGGCTGCACCTTTAAATCAAGCAAAAAGTAAAAGTCAATCCAGACGCATATTTAAACTTCATACGATCATTATTGTGATTCTGTATAGTTTAAGAAAATTAACGATGTGGCGGTGGCGACAGTGGTGGGTGATGGTGGTCCGGAAACTGTTGATCAATGCAATGGGGTTCGCATTCCATTCATTATTCAGTTCGCATTCCATTCATTATTCGTGCTTTTGCGCGTGGATAATGCTTATGTTGATTGCATTTTTTGCTAGTGGAGTCATTGTCAAAACACACGTATTTTCCCATTCTGTTTGGTGGGCTCTATCCACCACCCGCAACTCGTTTCAGAGGTTTTCTCCGACGTGATTGGAATCCCATTCTCACGTCCAAAAAGAAAAGGCTTTACCTAGAAAATCTTGTATTTTCATTTGTTTTCAAGTAAAAAAATAAAATGATTAATATCACGAAAAATTCTAAACTGATGCATTTGTGATAAATTTACCAAAACTAATTTTTTGACAACAAAAAATTTTAAATTGGTACACTTATAACAAATTTACCCTTTGTTATAGAATCAATGAAATTGTCGTGTATCACGGCATATATTATATAACAGACTGTTTTCTTTTGTCTTTTCTTTACCTCCATCATATTAGTTCATTATGTTGTCATTTGGCCGAATTATAGGCTGTAATGTCGCCATCCCATGCAGATAACCGTACTCCATTTCATAATTTTAATAATTAGCAGGTTTTTTTTTGGGTTAAAATTAGCAGGTTAATTAGGTCTGGAAAATAAATTTAATTATCCACACGCAAACCCGGTCCCTCTCTCTTAATGCTTCCCGCATTTTCTAGGGGGATCACGTTAATGAGCGCCTCAAATTGCGTAGCTGCCAGAAAAATCTACTAGCGGCGAAAATCAGTTGGGTGCTCTCGAAACGTGACTTTTTTTTTATCATATTAATTTGGAAAAAAAATTAGGTTCAAAGGAGGAAAAAAGCTAAAAAAAACCTTTTATTTTTTCTTGGTCACTGCATTAACATTTGTTAATTTCCGTTTTCCTTTGGCCACCATCGTCTTCATCACTGCTGCGTTCACAAAACCGACTGTGCAGAACGAAAAGCAGGCCCCCCCAAAACTGCCCTCTACTTTCTTCCACTTTCTCGGTACTTTCTCTCTCACTTTCCCAAGAAAGTTTGAGAGACCGATCAAAGACGTCATCGAATTTTGAGCCGGCGATTGGCAATCGAGAATCGGCGGAGAGAGAGATTGAGGGAAGAGAGGGGGAGAGAGTTGGGGTAAATTTATTACAAATATATCAGTTTGGAGTTTTTCGTGATATTAACCCAAAATAAAAACTGAAATAAGTTCGCATTTAAGTTTGCAACCTTTTGAAATAAGTTTTTATCACTTAATTATTATTTTTTTCTTTTTTCAAAATCTCGGAACTCCTAGTTCTATGACTTGACTTTTTTTTATGTCGTGGATATAGCTATCGATATCCTGATTTACATAAAAAAAATATTTTCATTACATTTTAACCTCATCATAATCTTTTCCAAATTTTTGAATTTTGAAAATTATATGAGATTACTCTTTTCAAGCAAATCAAAACAAATGTCTTGTCGTTTGTATTTACGATACAACTCGAAAGTTTCGAGATAGATTTTCGAGGAAATTATTTTTCGATCTGCGCTGGAATATTACAAACAATCATGAAATGACCGCCTCGTGTAGTGTAAATAAAGTGATTGTACTTTCTTTTTTTTGGTCGAAAAAGTGATTGTTCTTAGGGAGTGCAATTCAGTTATGACCCCGATTGCAACCCTCGTTCAGGCGCGTGGCTCGCGCACGTGATGTATTCCAAGGTTCGCATGCGGCACTGCATGGAAAGCATTCGGTGATTCGGAATCATACAACATTGCACAAGAACGGGCAACGTTATAAGAGCCGAAAGGGACCAAAAGCAAAGAGAGTCGCCTCAAAAAAGAAACATACTCTCTCTCGCATTCACGGATCGAGTTGACGGGAAAGTGAGTGCTGTTAGCTGTGGTGGGCATGAGCGTGGGCGTGGGCGTGTGCGTGGCGACGCCCTTGGATCAACCGGTCGGGCTGCCCAAGGCGGCGGCGGCTCTGTCGGAGATCGTGGTTGATTCCGATCGCAGCGACGGTGGCCGCTGCAGCCACCACCATCACCTCCCTCGCTCTGGCGACCCGCTGAGTCATCATCGTCTGAACAAGGTACGGTGTGTTTCCACGGACGCTGTTCTTTGAACATGGGTGTCTTTGCCCTGTCTTGTCCGTGTGGAAAAATAGAGAAAGCTCGAGTTTTTTCGGATTCTAAGTTTTGTCTTGTCTGCTTGTATTTCGCCGAGGAGGTCTTTGCGATTTTTCCCCGTTCATTGTCGATCGTGAATGCTTTGGTTTCTGCCAGTCTGGTTGTTTGGATCGGACTGAGTTTCGTTTTGTTCTCATATTTATTATAATTTCCGAAGTCGTGTTTACAAAGAATAATGCATATTTGTTTTTTTTTTGGGTAAAAAATAATGCATATTAGTTGAATGGTTATAAAAGGGGAAGTTTTTGACTGTTTATCGAGGCAACTGTTTGTTCTGAGAGAATGCATTGTATACGCCAAGCATATGTGTTAGCAATTTTCCTCTTGCGAAAGCCGGGCATTGCATGTGGATGTCCACATCAAAGAGACTCCGAGCAGAACCTCATAACCTAAGAAATACACGCAGAATAACCAGATCAGAGAATGTTGAGAAACCGAAACTCGGACTTCAAGCTCAGATATCATGTTGAAACAACAGTTTGTGCGGAAAATGTCACTTGGTCGTGTATCCATCATGACTTTGTTTGCTATGTAACAGCTAATAAGCATGTAACCATGTCTTTGGCCACGAATGTTGCTGCGATTGAACCTTGTTTACTGGTTTCCTTCCTGATTTTCATCTTTCATACATTTTGGAATTTGTTATTGTACTATTTGAATTATACCTTAACAATTTACGGATCAGTCGGACGTTCTGAGTAAAGAAAGTGTTTGAAACAGGGGAAGGGAAGGAGGGCTAATCTGATACTTGCCTACAAGACACTTGGGGTCGTGTTTGGAGGCCTAGTAACATCTCCCCTATATGTATACCCATCAATGCCACTAAAGTCTCCAACAGAAGAAGACTACTTAGGGATCTACAGTATCATGCTTTGGACGCTCACCCTCATTGGTGTTGTAAAGTACGCCGGAATAGCTCTCAAAGCTGATGATCAGGGCGAAGGTCAATACAAGACCCTAATAAAGTTTTTTATTTAGTTTGGTTTGTATTATATTCATTCCATACAGTTGCTTTGCTAATTCTACTGGTTCCCACATACTCTAGTCCACTCAGTAGCTCCTCCTACACACACCGTTGCACATTATTCTACATTTCTAAAATCAGTCTAGTAAAAAAAAGTGGTATTCAGAGTTCTGCACGCAGCTGTTGCCTCAAAAATTTAAAATTGGCGATGCGAACTGCGAAGGCTCAAAAGCTCTTTTGGAGTAATTCTCTCTCTTGAAGAGCAAGATTTGTACAGTAGTCGCTCTTTGTTTTTTGAGAGAGCCAGGTAAAGTATTTGGAGTCTTCTCTTTCATGGTTCTACTCTAGTTTTTGCTGAAAAGTACACTACCAAAGGGAGAATTACAACTCCAGCTGAATGAACGAGAAAATGGGGGCAGGAGGGACACCTAAAGGAAGGTCTCTTGAAATTGAAAATAGTGAAACAATTTAGAAATTCTATGACCTGCAAAACGGTTATGTCCATTAGAAGTGGGCCTTACCGTTTCCTGGAGCATCGTGGTTTAAGCCGTTAACGATGCTGAGTAGTTCAGAGCCACTCTATGAGTCAGACATCTATTGTTTGGGAACATATTGGATCTTTCTCTTGGTGGCACATTAAACAATGGAGATCCTTTTTGATGAAGAGTGTCTATTATTGTCATTTCGAAAGTATTTTATTGCAAATTTATGAAGTTGTCCGACACTTGGGAAACATTGCTGGAATGTCATTTCAAAACTTTTTAATGTTTTAGAAGCAAGTATACTCCAGAGATTAAGTTAACCGTCAGCAAGCTAGGAGGGGTCTGATGTTGTTCAGTTCTCCTTCTTCGATTTGGTCTTTTGGCCTTTCTGACGGTTTTTTGGAAATTAAAATTGATTTCTCTCTCATAACATGAGCTGTTATGTTTTGAATGATGAAGACAACTGCTATTGCAGGTGGGACATTTGCATTGTACTCGTTGCTATGTAGGAAAGCGAATGTTGGCATCCTCCATTCCAAACGTGTAGAATCAAACTCTGGTGTTTCACGGCATGGCTTGCCTGAGGGTACCGAAAAGCAAAGTAGGCTTGCAAAATTCTTTGAACAGAGCGTAGTTGCGAGGAGGGTACTACTTTTTATTGCTATGTTGGGGATGTGTATGCTAATCGGCGACGGTATTCTTACCCCTGCAATTTCAGGTTAGTCACCATGCCATTTTTCCCCCTTTGCTGGGATTTTTTGTTTGGGGTTTCGAGTTTTTGACTTATTATATTTGTTGATAGTGTTGTCGGCAATGGATGGAGTGAGAGCACCTTTTCCTTCTGTCACCAAATGTAAGAATCAACAACTATTCATGTTATTTTATTTTTTCGAGGTGGGAAATTGTTAAGCCCATCAGCTCCCCGTTAAGGTTGATGTGAATAAAAAAAGAATCCGGCCTTGGTAGGGTTTACACTTGTTCACGTTTTTTTCAGCTTTGGTGGAAGCACTCTCTGCGATAGTTCTTATCGTTCTGTTCCTACTGCAAAAGTTTGGTACATCTAAAGTGAGTTTCCTCTTTTCTCCCATCATGGGAGCATGGACGTTGACCACTCCACTTGTAGGAATTTACAGCATCATAAAGCATTATCCGAGTATATTCAAGGCCTTGTCACCACACTACATTGTCCATTTCTTCTGGAGAAATGGCAAGGAAGGTTGGCTATTACTTGGTGGAACTGTGCTTTGTATTACAGGTGAGCTTGCTGTTATTTCACATCACACGAGCACCAAGACTGACAGGATCGCATTCTTATGACTTGAATAGAAGTATGGATACTTTTTCATTTGGACTGTTGTGCATGGTAAGTATAGGAGTCATTATGGAAATTTAGACTGATTTTTATGGGTACTCCAGGTTGTCAGGTTTTGTGAGGGCGTTTCTGTAATTCTTACGATTTTGTCAGGTTTTGCTGCTGTATTTTAGGTGTCCATTGGTCAGATGTATTACAAACAAATGGGCTTCAAGCTTCACAGAATAATTCCTGAATCATTTGCTTGTTCCTGCTATTTACTTTGAGCTATAAACTTTGATAGGCAAAAGGAGTTTTACCGATACATTGCCCTGATGGATTACTTATCAGTATCTGGAGTATCCTTAGTCTTTACCGTTTAAATTTTGCCACAGTTTTATATTATGTACAAGGATGAATTATGTCATGACACATTCTGAAATACCTATTCCAGTTTGTGTTCCAGTAGTTGGAGCCAAAATTTGCTCTCTCTCTCTCTCTCTCCAGTTAAGTGACTGATTGGACTGGACCATAGCGGATTCAAACCTGCTCTCAGTGCTCACTGATGCCTAATGATGAACTAAGCTTGTGTTGCAGATGTGCATTAAAATAAACCTGCTCTTCTGACAATGGTAAACATGGTACATACATGTGACTCTCTTTTATAATATCAGGTTCAGAAGCTCTGTTTGCTGATCTTGGTCATTTCAATCGGACTTCTATCCAGGTGAACCTTCCTCTCCCAAGCTCTTAGTGTTGATTCCTTTCCAACATATCAGTCTAATGCCGCTTTTCCTTGACAGATAGCATTTCTATGTACGATATATCCATCACTGGTACTAACATATGCCGGCCAGACTGCATACTTAATTCGTCATCCTTATGATCATGACGATGGGTTTTACAAGTTCATTCCAGGATCTATATACTGGCCAATGTTTGTCGTTGCCACACTTGCAGCAATTGTTGCAAGCCAGTCGTTAATATCGGCTACCTTTTCTGTAATTAAGCAATCTGTATTACTTGATTATTTTCCTCGAGTTAAGGTGGTTCATACTTCCCCCGACAAAGAAGGCGAAGTTTACTCTCCAGAAATTAATTACATCCTCATGATCCTCTGTGTTGCTGTCATTCTTATTTTTGGAGATGGAAAAGATATTGGCAATGCTTTTGGTGGGTATATGATATCCTGAATTCTATATCATAGAGCAACTATTTTAGTATGCCATTGCTGCATTAATTTCATCTTCTTTTCCCCCAAAATCTCTGCATGTGACCACTGGAATAATGAAGATAAATTGTGAGGTTCTGCTTGGAGTTTTGCTTTTCAACTTTTTGCTTTTAGCTTTTGAGATTTGAGATTTATTTCGTACTAAATACCTCAATTGTTTAAACATATATACTTATGGACATTTAAGGTCACCAAAGGTAGTATGGAATTTTTTCAGAATCTGTCAAATAAAAAATAAAAGATTTTAGTTTTGGTGGGAAATTTATATTAGTATTTTCTACTTAAGAAAAGCTCAAAGAAGGTGCCCTGATACTTCTAATCTTTCTATAAAGGTTTTGAAGGCAAGACGCCGAATAGAAAATATGCTCAAGTGAGTTGCAATAGCGTCCTGAATAAAATCTCTTTACACTGTTAACCGAATCAAGCATTCATGATCTCTTTATTGAAAGTAAGTGTTGGCACTCTGTGAAAAAGTTGATCATAGTTTTAATGATATTGTTTTTCTTTGGGTACATTTGATAATCATATGGAAAGACTTTACTAACAACTAAGCATCTCTTGCAGGTGTTGTTGTCAGTCTAGTCATGCTCATCACCACAATACTCTTAACCCTGGTTATGGTCATGATTTGGAGAACTCCCATCGTGCTGGTTGCGCTTTATTTCTGTGTATTCTTTGTGATGGAAGGTGTCTATGTCAGCGCTGTTTTCACAAAAATTCCTGAGGGTGGATGGATTCCTTTTGCCATATCTATTATTCTCGCCTTTATAATGTTTGGTTGGTTCTATGGAAGGCAGAGAAAGATGGAGTATGAGCTGACACATAAGATAAACCTCGACAGGCTTGAGACATTATTGTCTGAGCCTGGTATTCAAAGGGTTCCTGGATTATGCTTCTTTTACACCAATATTCAAGACGGGCTTACTCCCATTCTCGGTCATTACATAAAGAACATGAGATCTTTTCACAAAGTCACTGTTTTCACTACTCTTAGATACTTATTGGTTCCAAAAGTCGCTCCGCTTGAGAGAATCGTTGTAAATAAACTGGGCCTCAAAGGAGTCTATGGATGTGTGATTCAGTATGGATATGCAGATTCACTTAATCATGAAGGAGACGACTTGGTCACTCAAGTTACCAATGCGCTGATTGCGCACATACGGACCTGCTTGAGTTTCTCATCGCCTAGCTCACCGGAGGAAGTGCATCAAGAAGTTGCTTATACAGAAGAGGCGAAGCTTGCTGGTGTCGTACACATACGAGGGAAGACTAGGTTTTACATAAGCAATAGTTGTGGCTGGTTCGATAAGATTCTGCTTGGCTTCTATGAAGTCTTGCACAGTAATTGCCGGTCAGCATTGCCTGCTTTAGGGGTGCCATTGCCACAGCGTATTGAGGTCGGAATGCTTTACGAGGCGTGAGAGTTGATGCGTCATTGCTAGTAGTTATGTATCCAACTTGGTCATTAACGTAAAGTTCTGTCAGATATGGATGGCTTCTGGTTCAGGGAACTTCAAATTGGAGGGAGAAGACGTGGTACTTAACTTGGAATTCTGTTAGATAAAGTTATGACTGCTGACGTATAAGTTTTTATCTACTTAAATATACAATACGTCTCAGGTCTCTGTGTCCGTCTTCTGCTCTTATGATGATCAAACAGTTTGTGTAGTCTAGTGCCGTACAGTTTGTACGTGGAGGGTCTAATGAAGTTGGAACTTCTTGTCGATGGCATTTTGGTTTTGGAATGGGAAATGGTGGTCACAATAAATGGATATGGAGGAAGTCCTGCATTAATGTACTCAAATCTACGTATTGCCCCTCATCTACATGTTATTTTTCTATGTTGCTGATCTTCTACGATCTACTGATCTCATCACTTTCGATCTTGTTAAGTTGGTGCTTCATTTAAGGGTTGAATCAGCCAAATTAATTGCATAAATTGGAAAAAACAGCTGTCACAAATGGATGTTGAAAGCTTCAATCTTTGTATTTTCTCAAATGGCAGATAAAGGTTAAACCTCTTTTTCTAATCGAGATGTGATAATCTGGGGATCGTAAATTGTTTGTTCATCAGGATGCTGTTTAAGGTGGTGGAGCATATTACCAATTGGTAGAGTGTACGTGAATTCTACTGGTTAACACTGGCATTGTTATAAACACGTCGGGCAAGTCTCAAAAGTTACTTTGACTAGAGTTGATCAATAGACGGGCGTATCAGATATCGGGCGTAAAAGTCCGTTTCTAAGCTCCCCTATGGCATAAAGAATACCAAATTTTCTTCGTTAAAAAAAAAACGTTTTGTAGGAGCACCAAATCTGGGCTCGGAGTGCCTTACCCAAAAAAAAAAAATCTGGGTTCGGAGCGAAAGAATGAATATATCTGCTCAGACCCATGCGAAAGTGCCTCAGGTTCAACTACTATTGATGATCGAGTACATTCGCTTATAATTATATCACAAACAGAAGCTTAGTATGTATGCAGATACTACAGTTGTGTTATCGTCACTCACGACACAGTATCTTGTGCGTCGCCCGGAAGCACCTACAGTTGAATCAAAAATGTGATGCTAACCGGTGCCAACCAAGGTCGAGAGATCTTTTGTTGGTAGTTAGAGAAAAGAAGAGTTGTTGAGGTGCTGCTGGCATTGAGAGGTTTTACTCCATCTGCGAGAGGTGTGATGAGACAATCGGCCATCCATACCTTGGTCGATCGGAGTTCTTAGGGAAAATTTGGTGCGCCGAAATGGTAAAATGAGGAATTGTGACGGGTGTCTTGTAGACGACTTATGGCCTTCTGTACTTGAATGTGGTCTGTATGTTTGGAAAGGAACACCGTGGATGGACCTTCCGATGAAAAGGAGTTAGGAGTTAGGATGTTCATTGTGGAGGAATCTTTGGATGGTAAAACCTGCCAGGATCATCCGGATTGGAACGTTGCCCGAGATCCCAAGGGTGACATCTGGATGCCGGAGTCTTTACGTTATTCGCGAAGCATTGCCCATCTAATTTTTTCTCTCGTCAGTCGTCGATTTTTTGTCTCCACATCGAGTACGACTCTACCCTGTTTTATAGCTCTCTCTGTTGCTCTTCTCACTAAGCAAACTGCTCGATCAAACGAAAGATGAAGCAGGGAAAACGAAGAAACAAGAGTACTACCAAAAGGACAGCTATAGAGACAACAATGCTTTGGCTTTGCCACTTGTTCCTCCTCGAATGTCTTGCTTCTTCATTCCCTCAATTTTCTTTTCTTTTTTTATCATTTATTGTGATCTTTCTTACAATGCGAGCATTCGTAAGAGGAGTGTCGGTGCCACAAAAATTTGCATGCACTAGACAATGGAAGCAATTGTTTACAAACATCGATTGCGTTGTCGAAAAGGAACTTCCTTTCCTCTTTCAAGAAGCCTGGTGAAATGAAAGTCGACTGGGCGAATGGATTATCACGATGACTTCTTCGGCTCCGTATTCATCGTCGCTGGAATTGTCCACATGAGTTTCCAACGTGTCTGTACCCTGCATCTGAGGTGGGGGAGCTGGTCTATTGAACTTCCTCACCTCAAGCCTCTTCCCTGCAGTAGCAGCCCCTTCAGATTTGACTGAGATAAGCGGTCGACAGTGGTTCAAAGGAAACCTTGGATACGACTGGCTATGTGCAGTCTTCGGCTGGCTTGCTCTGAAGAAGCTTTGATTTCGGACGCGAACATCTACCTTGTGAATTCAGACAAGGTATAGTTAGTGCTGACGGCTGAGTGCAGACGCGCTGCTGAGAGTTAAGTTAAACAATTCACGATTAACCCAGCATTAGAACTTAATGCAGAGGAAAAAAGGAAATCTTAACCCCTTCCACTCAGACTTCGATATACCATCATCCTAAGAAGCTTTCACTATCAAGAACTTTCCCAGTCAGTAGTCTCCAGAACTATGCAACTATAAGCTAGGTGGAAAGAAATCGACCATACCATATGCCATAGACGCTCAGCTGCATTGCTCTTCCAGACGTACTGTTTGCTTGGCGATTATTTTCTTCATGGCTTTGTCCATGTTGCCTAGCCTTGTAGAAATGTTTTGGCCAGCTCATAAGACCGCCATGTTCCCGACTGTGGGTTCTGGGGGGGTGATCTACCGAATGAGGAACCAATGTAGATGATCTTGGAAGAGCGCTGTCGGCTTCAAATGCAGCAACATAAAAAATAATAACCCTAGCTCTAGTCTCCACGAGATTCCAGGATCCTTAGTGGGAGAAACTGACCACCCTAATACCTGTTTCCCATTAGCATAAATAAAAGCTTTAGTAGCAAAACACATCATATTAGTACTTCTCTACATGATACACTATCCATGTCTTTGGTTTGCAACGGCCTCACTTGGCTTCTCCTACAAAACGGCTCAGCAAGCTCGGGGGAGCATATCGTTGTTCTTAACTGATATGTGGTTGTAGAAACTAACTGAACCTTTTAATTACAGATTACCTTCTTTACTGTGTCCAGCTAAAATAAAGTATCACTTTCTGGTGAAAAGAAAGATGCTGGCTAGGCTACCACTACCCTCATAGCTAAGGTACTCTATATCTAAGAGTTACAGCACATGAATCTGCAAACAACAGTAGAAAGTTCGCATCACTGAAGTATTGAAGAAGAAATTGCAAGAGTCGAGGGCTTCAGAGTTCTGCTCAAAAGATACTGGAAGCAGATCAAAATTGAGTATAATGATCTGGTGACACGCTTCCCAACATATAATAGATTAGTTTACCTGATGTACCTGGACTTTGGAAACTTGAATTCCCATGCGAAGGCCGTAGTGCCGTAGGCGATGTAATCAGTTCTTCCTCAACACCTTGTGTTTTTATAAATCCTTCTAACAAAAATCCAATGGAATGTTGTGCTAGTTCTATAGTTTCTCTTCTAATGTATATCGTCATTTCTGACCTTTCGGCAACAAGAGCTCTCAGTTCTTGCATTGCCATTTTCTCAAATACTTGAGGAAGCAAGAGCTTTGCAAGAAAAAATGTATATCTTTTCACCATTTTCGCGGGTACTGTTCACTTGGGCATGAAAATGCTCTTCGTTGGTTTTCCCGACGGCACTGTTCACTCGCCGGATCTGTGACTGTTCCGGCTGATTCCGGCCACCGTTTGGACTGAAAATTGGAGGCGAAGACCTTGAGACACTCCTCGGTCACCTCTCCAAAGGAATTCCTCTTTTGATCAGCGCTAAGGCTTGAATTCCAGATCTCAGACGGCTTGGTTTGGTCTTCCCCGACGGAGAAAATCGAGGTTGTTCTAACTCTCGGCTCTGGTCGGATCCCTTGAAGGCCTGGAACTCCTCTAGGTAATCTCCCCCGCCACCTCTCTGCCGGTTCGTAACCGTTATTTGGTCTGGGCTTCTGATTCTTTTCTGGAGGTTGGCTGGTATCTTGCGTTGTCCTGGTCTGAACGATACGTTGAATGCTTCTGTGGTTTCTTCTGATTGCTGCTGGGGTGAGCTGATTACGTCTCCTGTTGGTGTGGTTTTACTGCTGGTGGAGGGTGTTTCTGGGAGTCCTCTGCTGCGGTCTTTATTGCTGGTCGAAGGAGACTATGTTTGACTGGTAGGTGTTTGCTAATTTGTCTACATGGCAGAGACTGTTGGTACCAATCGGTCTGCCCTTCCCCCTAGACTAGAAACAGAACCTTCTGCGTTTGAGGCCACCCACCAGGCTAGGAATGGTTTGACTACTTCCTCTGTTGTTGAACCTGCCCAAGATCCTGCTGGTGTGATTACTGGTACAGAACAGATGGGGAAATTGTCCTCCCCTGCTCCTCCCCGATTGGATCATAGGCGGAGTCATAGTAGGGGTCGGTCTAAGAATAGAAGCAGGTCCCAAAGGCGTGCCCATTTTAGAGAATCCTCTGGGCTCCATCAATCTGACAATGCTGGTACTTCTCGTGTGGAAGGTCAGAATCCAAACAAGTCTCAAGGTCAGCCAAATCCTGCACCTAAGACTAGAACTTGGGCTAATGTTGCTCGAGTTTTAACTAAGGGTTATAGCTTAACTTATGTACCTCCAAGGGAGGTGGATGGCGAAGTGATTGTGGATATCACTCCAGATATAGCTGCTGCTGAGAATCCATTCTGGCTGGAGTGTATTGTAGGCCGGTTTATAGGGAAGAAAGTCCCATTTAAATTGACTGAAGAGGCCATAAGAAAGTCATGGGGAGACAAAGTTGCTGAGGTTAAGTTACATGAGAATGGGTTTTATTTTTTCCATGTTCCTGATAATGAATTCTGCAGGAAGATCATTTACTCGGGCCCCGTGTCTATTTTCAATTGTACGTTGCTTCTACAACAATGGCACTCCAAGCTTAAGCTCAAGAAGGGAGTCTTGGACACAATCCCGGTTTGGGTAAGGCTTAGAGACATCCCTTTTTCGTTATGGTCCCCTGTTGGCATTGGTTCCATAGCCAGTGCGATTGGCAAACCCCTCTATGTGGATCTTCAAACTCAACAGATGGCAAGGATCTCATATGTGCGTGTTTGTGTGGAGCTCCAAGCTGCTAAGCCAAGAGCTGAACAAGTAAAATTCTGCTGGGATGGTGAGGTGAACACTATCAATGTTGAATACGAGTGGAAACCGCTGGCTTGTCCTTCGTGCGGTATCTTCAGACATAAAGAGGGTGCGAAAGGCTTTGAATGTAGCCCTGACCAGTCCATTTCTCTGGCTGCAGGCCCCTCAAGCCTTGTCCATAAGACAGGACAGGAAGAGCATATCCGTAGGGATGAAGGATGGGTTCAAGTACATTCCAGGAAAGGTAAAGCTCCTGCTGCTAAGTCTGCCTCTGGTCCTAGACAATGTCCTCCAGCGCCTGTTAAAGGCATAGACCTGCTCTCTGCCATTCCGTTGGTGCCACAGAACCAACCACACACAGATGCTGCCTTCGGGCCTGATCCTGCTCAACTCCCTGTCTCGTTGACTGCTGTTCCTGATCTGCGACTTCAGAAGCATTGCCCTCAACCCGACAGTGATGAAAATGTGGTGGAGCCAGCAGGGCAAGGGGAAGGAGATTTGCTGCGACCTGCTTCTCTTCCAATCGCAAATCAGGCTCTATCACCCCCACAGATGGCTTGCTCGAGCAAAGTGAGTCCCTTGTTGCCTTTTATTGGTTCTGTTGCAGGTTCAACCTCTCTAGGAGATGGCCTGAACTTTACCAAGGACTCTGTGACAAGAACCACCCCTTCCCCCCCGAGCCCAACAGACCATATAGAGGACCCCGATGGCTACTCCCATTCTTCTTCTGAAGATAATTATGGTTCTCTTGGCGGGATGGAGGATAGTGACCCCGATGACCTCTTGGGGGAGGAACCTGCTATTTTCTCTCCGCCAACCACCCGTTCTCGGACTTTGGCTTCAATCACAACTGAGACTGCTCATAAAGGTTCCCGACAGCCTGTTCCTAGCATGCAAGACCCCGGCATGGTTCCTGGTCCCTCCTCCTCGAAGAAGAATAAGAAGAGGAGATCTAGGAGAGCTCGAAGATAATTTTTCTTCCTTGTATGTTTTTTGGTGTTTGGAATATCCGGGGCCTTGTTCACCCTCTTAGACAAGCTGAGATCCGGACCTTCATTAGGACTAACCGGCTCTCTTGTGTAGGTATCATTGAAACTAAGGTCAAAGCCCCCTTTTTTGATGAGATATCTATAGGCATAAATAATAGATGGCGGTGGATGTCCAACTATGTTCACTCCCCCCTCGGTAGAATTTGGCTTGGATGGGATCCAAATGAAATAGAACTGAGTCTCTTATGCTCCTCTTCTCAACTTATGCATACTCAGATTAAGCTGCTGAACATGGGAAAGTCCTGTTTGCTCTCAATAATCTATGGTGAACATACCTTTGCGAATAGGCGCCCACTGTGGGATGACCTTGTTAGTATTTCTTCATGTCAACTCCCCTGGCTAGTTGCGGGTGATCTCAATGCTATTAGAGACCCTGATGACAGAATGGGTAGCTCAACTCCTTGGATTCCGGCCTTTGATGATTGCTGGAACTGTCTTAACCAAGCAGGGCTAGATGATCTCCGTTTCGTGGGATGTAGATACACTTGGTCCCACTCTTCAGGTGACAATCGCAAAGTTCGCAAGATTGACCGGGTCCTTGTTAATGACCTGTGGAACCAACAATTTTCATTCTCTGAAGCTAACTTCTTGGCGCCTGGCATATCCGACCACTCCCCTATGGTGATCAGAATCCTGCAGCCGCAATGCTCCAGGAAACCTTTCAAATTCTTTAACTTTTGGATTTCTCATCCAAATTTCCTGGACATAGTTGCTCATGTGTGGGATTCTGAGTTCTCGGGTTCTTCTATGTACCAAGTATGTTGTAAACTCCGAAGCCTCAAGACCAAGCTAAAGAGTTTGAATCGTAGCTCCTTCTCGGACATCTCTAACAGAACTGAGCAAGCAAGGGAAGCGCTTTATGCTGTTCAAGCTGCATTAGAAAGCCAACCTTTTGATCAGAACCTTCGTGATTCTGAAATGGTTCATAGTCGAACCTTCTTGAACTTGCGTCAACAAGAGGAATCCTTTTTTAGGCAAAAGTCTAGGATCCGTTGGCTCAAGGAGGGAGACCTCAACACGAAGTATTTCCATCACTATGTGAACAACAGACGGGTCAAGAATCGTATCCTCTCTGTTTCTACCTCTGAAGGGATACTTCTTGCTGACCCTACTGATGTAGGGATTCATATTGTAGATCACTTTCGACAACTTCTCAATGGCAGTTCAGTAAGCATCCAGCCTTCCATTGATGATATCAGCACCTTTGTTGGCACGAGCATTGATGAGAATCAGATTAATTTCCTAGCTGCCCCGGTGTCGGATATGGAAATCCAATCTACTCTTTTCTCTCTTGCCAAAGGCAAGGCTCCTGGACCGGATGGGTTCAATGTTGATTTCTTCAAATCCACCTGGGAGATCACTGGACCTTCGGTCATCAAGGCGGTTCGGGATTTTTTTCATTCTGGATGTATCCTTAAGGAGATTAATGCTACCATCTTGTCTCTGGTGCCAAAGTCTCCTAATGCTTCAGCTATGAATGACTTCCGGCCCATTGCTTGTTGCAATACTCTTTATAAATGTATTTCTAAAATACTTGCTAGGCGCATTGCACATGTCTTACCCACTTTGATTGATTCTTCGCAAGCGGCATTTGTTAAAGGACGAAGGATCAGTGATAACATTTTGATTGCTCAGGAGCTCTTCGCGGACTTTCATCATGAACCTTATCGTCCTAAATGCGCCATTAAGGTCGATTTCCAGAAAGCCTATGATACGATTGATTGGAAGTTCCTTGAGAAGACTCTAATGGCTTTCAAATTTCCTTGTTTCTTTATCAAGATGGTTATGGCTTGTGTCTCTACAGCCAAATTTTCGATTTCAATTAACGGGGAATTAAAGGGTTTCTTTGGTAGTTCCCGGGGTATTAGACAAGGTGACCCCTTGTCACCCTACTTGTTTATCTTGATAATGGAAGTCTTCTCTGGGTTATTAAGGGCCAAGACTTCTAGCTCCGACTTCCACTGGTTTTGGCGTTGTAAACAAATGCGCTTATCTCATCTCTTCTTTGCGGACAACGTACTTCTATTCTCAGAAGCGCATGTGAAGTCTATTGGTCTTATTAAGGAAGCCCTTGATGTTTTTTCGGATTGGTCTGGCCTCAGACCAAACAATGACAAAAGCAATGTGTTTTTATCTGGAGGGACGCCAGACCTCCATGATCAGATTCTTCAGTGCCTTGGCTTTCAGCAAGGTGTGCTGCCCTTCCGATACCTAGGCGTTCCCATAATATCTTTAGGTATTCGGAAAGAGGATTGTAAAGTGCTCGTGGATAAAATAACTGCTCGGGCCCGGTCGTGGACTCATCGGTTTCTTTCCTTTGCCGGTCGGATCCAGCTCATCCAATCCGTCCTCCACTCTATCCATATCTACTGGGCCTCGATATTTTCCCTTCCAAAGAATGTGCTGTATAAAATCGAGTCCATCCTTCGGCAATTTTTATGGAAGGGCCCAGAGTTAGGCGTGGGCAGAGCAAGAGTATCTTGGAAGAAAGTTTGTCTTCCTAAAGAGGAAGGAGGCCTAGGGATTCGAAGACTCACGGAATATAATAGAGCCTTGTTTCTCAAACATATATGGCTCCTATTTTCGGATAAGGAGTCCTTGTGGTGTAAGTGGATTCACTCCACCTTTTTGAAGAATTTCAACTTCTGGGTTGTTTCGAAACCAACTTTCTGTTCTTCGACTTGGAAGAATATCTTAGATATGAGAACCTTTGCTCAGACTACCTTTCGCTGGAAGATAGGTAATGGTCGTTCGGTCTCCTTCTGGTTCGCTTGGTGGCATGACAAAGGCCCCTTTCACCTTCTCTTTAGCAATTCTGAAATCTACCAATCGCGGATACCTAGGAATGTATCTGTTCGGGATTTTTTTGACCGTTCTTGGCATCCATCATCCACTTTGACCACCATCCTCAGCTGGATGGACTCAGCGCCAGTCTTTCAGGAAAACTCTCTGGATAAGCCTTTATGGGCCCCTCACCCATCTGGCTCCTTTTCGGTTTCGCTGGCATGGGACTTTATCAGAACTAAAAGCCAGCCTGTTGCTTGGCACTCCTTCATCTGGAGCAACCAGATAGTCCCACGACACTCTTTCCTGCTTTGGCTAGCAACCCTTAACCGACTACCTACCCAGGTAATTCTCCTACGTCTGCGTAGGATTGACACAGGTTTATGTCCCTTCTGTGCCACTACACCTGACTCGGTAAACCATCTCTTTTTTGAGTGTGCGCACACTAGCCGTTTGGCCTTCTTTTGGGCTACAAAATGTAACCTTCCTTGGCGTAATCGTCCATGGCAAGACAATCTAAATTGGCTAGACAAAATCAGTGGAGGTTCTTCCTTTGCCCAATGCCTCTCCAGGTACTCCTTTGCGGCTTTATGTCACATAATATGGACAGAGAGGAATCATTCCTTATTCAGGAACAAGAGTATCGTCATCTCCGGCATGCGCAAGCACTTGCTCAAGGTGGTGAAAGACAAAGCTTTTTCCTTTGGGCGCATTGCGGATACCTTCAAGAATCGGAAAATGCTTAAGAATTGGGATCTCCCGTTATCACTCATTGAGGCATTGCCGAGAGATGCCTAGGGTCTGTTGTGAGGTGGTTGCGGCAAGGGATTTCTCATCCTAGCTTTGCTGGTTTGCTGTCAATGCCGGCTGCTTCGAAGTTGTTGCTGACTTGCTGCTGCTCCGGAATCATTGACCTTCATCCAATGCTTCGGATTGGTCTTTCCGTTGTATTTTGGTTGTTCTTGTTCGATTTTAGCTAGGCTTTTGCTGTTGTATAGTTCTGCTAAACCTTTCTTGACCTTCTGTGGACAATTTTGTCCAAATAGGGTCAGGTAGTGGTTTGGGCTCTAGTTTGTATTTGGCTTTGAAAAGTATATATACGTTTACCTTTACCAAAAAAAAAAAAAAAGAGCTTTGCAAGAATGATAGCACTTTCCTGCAAGTAAATATAAGCTATACATTCTTGATCATTCGATGAAAAATTAAATACCATTCCTGGATTATTACTAAATAGTAAAATAAGCAAACCATCATCCAGAAAAAAGCGATATCTTATTCACAATGAAAAGATGTCTGTTACTCGATGACAGAGATCTTGATGCAGACATTAAGTCCCTAGAACAGATATCAGACATACGCTTCTACATGCTCGCTAAAGAAATACATAGTAGTCGTACCTGCCAAAGGAATTCTTCTACTGAAGGATCTGACCGAAGAACCCAAAGTATCTTTTCAGAATCCAGAAAGAAACAAAGAACAACAGAATCTGTAATCATGTCACAGATACATGGTTTCCCACTCAACACTTCATACAGGCCCAGCGTACTCCCATATGTAAAAGTTGGATGCAATGAGTGCTTGTTTCTTATACTCTTACTACTCCACTGCCAAAGATCAGCAAAAAAGCTATTAGAACAAAAGAAATAGGTCAAAAATCTGTGCCATTCTCAAACGAAAACACTTTTTCATGTCTAATAAATGCATTATAGCAATGAAGAGCACGGATTGCAACACAAGAGATCGTTGGCAAACTGTAAGGACATTCAAAGGACATCAATTGGTTTGGCGCTTTTTGTCTTACATTTACATGTGTTTCGAATCTGGTTGTCAACAGAAAAGTTCCGGTGCTGCATTGATCACTTGAGACAGTCGTTGTTACTTATACAACCATCCTTTTTTTGGTTGTGTTTTTCTTCTTCTGTTTTTTTGTCTGCATAGTTGATTAGGTCGGTTGATACGAAGCAACTGATTTCAGGATTCGATCGCTCCAGGTGAGTTATTTTTCTTGCTTGCGGTAGTGTCATAAGTTTGTCATCAGGACGCTGCGTGATTTCAAGGTTTGAAGTTTCCCGTTGTACCTACATTGTTGTCCTGTCTGTTTGCATTCGTTTTCGGGTTGGTAATATAAGCACATGTTGGCAGGAAACAAAACAATCAATGACGATGTACACTCATTAAACGTACATATATGTATCATGATATAGTAACGCCTCAACACTGAAGAATGCTCGGGAAGTATGATAGCCTCAAGAGTTAATGTTTGTGATTTGCGATGAAAACGATGAAAGTTCAATGACTGTTTGTGTCATGATCCCTCCGATAAACCTTTTGATTTATTTTGACGAGTCTTCTTGCTGAGGTCGCGATACCTTTGAAGTCCTAAACATCGTGGGCTCGCGCTCGGGAAGTATGATATCTTGGTACTTTCATAGTCCATCTGAAACGGAATGAATACGATGAATGCTTACCGAACTTAAACTAGGTATTTTTATTTGGAGGAAAATTTCATGATAAAAAAAAGTGTTTCCGAGAAATTATTTTCCAGCAATATATATTCTCCTTTTCAAGTTAGGGGATTCATTTTCCAAACCGTGAGCATGCATATATTTTTTTTACCGTAAATAATTTTCCATTTACTAATTATTTTGAGCAAATCAAACGCGTGAAAGTCCAGAAATCTAATTCGTCAATTTTTTTTTCACTCAAACAAACACACCCTTACTTGTAAAGCAAAGAGAAATCAGGCAAAGAATGCTTATGAATAAACAAACTCTTTGGGAAGCCATGTTGGTGACCTTCTCTTCTCACTCTTCTTCAAGCTATAATATGATGGTGTGATTGGTTGTGAAAAATCACACAAGATTTCTACCTATAAATATGGCCAATCCGAGCACCCTTGCAACAACCATCTTATATGGAAATTGAGCTCATACCATATAGAACACTCGCAGATCTTGTATGAATCAACATAAATAAACAACTAGAGTCTTCTTAAGGCAAAATGTATCCACATGTAACTAATTCCAAATAAAAGCATGGCTTTCTCACTAATCTTGATCGACTTATGGCACTTCTAATTGAATTTCAACAGGACTTCAAGATTTGCTGCCTTGAAAGTGACGTAGCTGACAAGGATCACCTAGAGGGGGTGAATATGTGATTTTAAAATTTTTGATCAATTTTTAAAGTGGAAACAAATTATCAAGATTAAAGTCTGAAAGACATTCAGATTTTGAGCAGACTTTATAAACAATGTGATAGTGTGCAATATAAAAGATAGAATAAGAGTTTAGGGATAGAAAAACTGCATACAAGAAATTATAGTGGTTTGGCTTAGATCAAGTCTACGTCCACTCTCCCACGCTAATAGCCTACTGGCTGAATTCTACTATGTGATCAAAAAGGATTACAAGTTCTGAGTGATATCACTTTGTGAATGATAGAATTTTCTATCTCACACAATCACTCTTACAAAATGTTTCTCAAGATCTCAATGTTTGGCTCAGGAAAGACAAGTAGTAAAATTAGAGTATGCTCAGACTTTGGACTTATTGATTCTGGACTTCGTTCTCTACCTTCTGCTCCTTGTTAAATTTCTTTTATACTCCTTCACTTTCAAACCAGCCGTTGGACAGTTTTCAGAGGTTTATCTTCCAATCTTCAACTTGGATAGATTCGTATAAAATTGATTGAGTAGCCGTTGGTTAACAAAGTCTGAATCCCGTAAAATCTGGTCACCTATACAACCAGAATCTTGATTTTCATAAGTAGAATTGTATCCGTTGTGAGATATACTTGCCTTAATGTTTGATTGTCAATCAATTTTGCATTATAGCCTTTTAAAATTGAGTCAATCAAAACTTTCCTTTTGTGAAATTCACGCCAGATTACTAGCCGTTACTGGATAACTTTTGGTTCTTGCTTCACATCTAGAATTTAAGTCAGTGGGGGTTTTCAGTAAGGTCTGAACCTTTTAGAAGTAGATTTTGAAGTACTCTACAAAGTTTGAATGACTTTATCAGTAAAGTCTGAAGTTCTCGTTCTGAATCCCATATAGTCTGAAGTCTTCTTTCTGGGCCTCATAAAGTCTGAGTTTCTAGAAAGTTTAGTTTTCTCAAAGTATTGGAATTGCCATTTCTAGAATATGTCTACATGGATCAAAATACTTCAAAGTATGTATCAGACTTACAGAATTCTCATAAATAGTTTTGTCAACTTCGAAATCTATTGGGAGATTTCCTTAACAGAAGAGTCTTTCAAACCGATGCTACAACTTTGATTCATTATGCAATGAACAAATTAACTTATACAGTTGATTTCCATTTTCCAAAGCCAGCACCTTTGGCTCTTCATTTCTGCGTCTGCCCGTATCATCACGCTCATTTCTAGGACAAACTTGACTTGTGCAAGTCCGTCGTTGCCGCAATAAGCAAATTGATCATCAAGAGTGCTTGGATGATTGCTTAATTGAACAAGACCAGACAATTGTTAAAGGAAAGATCCAAACAACTTAAAAAGTCTAAATTGGATACGCTAGGAGGGATTTCACTTGATAGCTTGTTATTGGATAGATCCACTTATTCAAAATGTCTCAAGCTGCCAATATCTGAAGGAATTCTTTCGATCAGCTTATTTCGAGAGAGGTTCAAATTCTAGAAGCCGAGTGAACCTAGATAGCCCTTCCGATATTTGTCCTTCTAATGCATTGCTTGAAAGGTCAACGGAAAATAAATATGAAATCATGTGGGCGAATTCTAGGCTTGTTCCTTTTATTTTAACCATAACAAAAAACTCCCGCCAGAATCCGAAATAAGGAGCAATGGTGAATTGGTCCACATCTTGGAGAAGTTGTTAAAACAATGAGGAATGCCTCGAGGGAGGTTCTTATGTGCTAGGCTTAAAGTACTAGACATAAGCAAGAAGTAATTTCTCCAAGGAATGTCCCATGAAGTAAGATCGATAATCCCAAATAATTGAAAGTGTCGTCCAAACAGAGGCATTCTATCAGTAAGTTGATTGTCATTGAGATCGAGGATTTCCAAACTTAGCTTCAATAAACATTTTGGAAGCATCTCGTTCTAGCCATTTTTATGGAGGCCTAGAACTTTATAATTGCTCCAAATGGCATAGAAAGTCCAGAATCTGCCCATTTAACTTATCATCTCCCAAGGAAATCCAAATCAAATAAGCTAGCGACTTCCACTAGCGTCGCCGAAGTCTCCCAAAGACAGAGTTGGTTCTTAGAGAGATCAAGAAAATACAATTCATTTGACATGCATAATGAATTTGAATTGTCATCACTGAGGTTATTTCTAAGAAAACGACATTGATGTTAATAGTGACATCTTTTTCCCAATAATTCCAAATATGTTGTCTCGAAGCATATGCTGACTACTTAGTAGTCATGGCCATGGGCCGGTTTTGGCCCGGAACCGGCCTGGTCAAACCCGGGCCCCGCCGTTGACCGGGCCCACGGTTCGGAATCGGAACTGGCCCATGGTCTACAGGCCCGGTTCCGGTTTCGATTCCGATTCCAAATTATTTTTTTAAAAAAATAATAATGAAATTTTAAAAAAATTCATTATTTAATTGCCATGCATTGTAAGTGCATTGATCTCTAATTACAATGCTTGGCTTGGGTGTATTGAACTCTAATTACAAGGCTTAGTTTGGGTTTTATACATAATGATTCTAATGCCTCTTCGTTCCCATTCGATATGGGACTCTCAGCTTGCCTTAAACACCTTCAATGTGAGACTCTTGGCTTGTCTTCATGCAAATACCAAGAGTCTCACATCGAATGGGAATGAAGAGATCATCAAAGAGGTTGTGTATAAAACCCAAGCCAAACCATGAACATGTGAAGTTGTATGCCTTTTGTGGCTACGATCCTTTGCTAATTAAGAGCAAAGGGTTCCATTGGACCGCCTAGAACCTGATTTGGCCAATGGTCCGGTTCCCGGTTCTATGATTTGCAGGTCCGGTTCCTAGTTCTAAAATTAAGGGATTGGTCTTACCAGTTTGGTTTCCGGTTGCCGAGCGGAACCGAACCGAATCGAAAACCAATCACCCTTATAATTTACATTTTGATTACAATTTATATTGAATAATTCATTATTTTATAATTTTATAATTCATTATTTTTTTTATTTCATAATTTATTTTTAAAATTTTTGAATTACGAATCGGAACCGGCCGGTTCAAAACCGGAACCAAAACCGCTAGGGGCGGTTTCGGTTCCGGTTCACACATGGTTCCGAACCGTGGCCATGCCTATTACTTAGTATGTGGTAGACAAAAAGTAAGTGGAAGCTCGATTAAGAGAAAAGCAATGGCCACGAAGAAACAAAAAATTAAAAAACGAGATGACAAGTGGTTGACAAGCAATGCATGTAGTAATTTGCAAAAAGAAGTTGGGGTGCAGTGGAAGCAACCTGGTGGGCATAGGAGAACACGAAAGAGGAAGAGGCTGAGGCGTTGAAAGAAAACAAACATACACGCACGTTCAACACTGCACCGACAGTTCATTTATTCAATTTCCTAGTATTTTCAATTCCTTGCATTTTAATTCCTTGTGAATTCCTTTCTGTGTTTTCATTCCAATACCCTTTGATTTCCTCGCAATTTCCATTTCATTGCACTTAAATTCGTATACTCATCACTCCATCCAAGCCTCACTCACGCACTTTGTGCCCGAGTGTGGAACGGCATAGCGATCTCGATCGCTCTCCAACTGTTTGAAATTTGGATTGTCTTGAAGCTCGTCAATTTTCGTAGACATTATCAATTTCTTATAATTAAATATGAATTGGACATTTTTTTCCTATTATCTTGGGTTAATACCACAAAAAACCCTAAACTTGTACACCCGTGACAAATTTACCCAAAATTAATTTTTTGATAACCAAAAATCCTAAACCGATACATCTGTAATAAATTTACCTTTTGTTAGTTTCCATTAAATTTTACTGTCAAATTGCTGAGTTGGATGACATGCAGTTGAGGGTATATCAGTTTGGTATTTTACCCTCCTTTTGTCATAGGCGAACTAATTTGTGATTTTTTGTAGTATTAATTCAATTTAATGGAAACTAATAGAGGGTAAATTTGTCACAATTGTAGTAGTTTGGGATTTTTGGTGGTCAAAAGATTAATTTTGGGTAAATTTATCACAAGTGTACCAGTTTAGAGTTTTTCGTTATACCCTATTATTTTTTTTAACAATTTTCACTATAAAAATGAAAGAATTGGTACGAGATTTTTCTTTTCATATCATTTCATTTCTAGATGAACTAACATGAAGATAAATAAAAGGTTATAGAGAACAAATATAAGAAAATTCACAATAAAAATATAGTTTTCTTTGAGCTTTTCAGGTTATTCTTGATCTCCTGCAAAATAGTGACAATGACAAGTCAATTATATATGCTCAGAATGCGGGCTTTACCAAATAAATAAAAGACTGAAATTGCCGCTGGAAACATCAATATTCTTCGGGTCACTTTGCACTCTACAGACAGCACCCCATCTTCGGTGTCTGAGATCTTCCCACTGAAGTTGATATAACTCGAGCGCAGTACTTGCACAATGCAGAAACAGCTCAAGTCTTTCAAGAATTCGCCTTCTAGCGAATTCCCATGGACATCAAGGAATCAAAGACGGTGGTAGTGTTCAACGCCGACACTGGGGAGTGTCACCTTGGAGACAATTATTACTTGAATTTTTTGAATTTTCCCGCCGAGGGGAATGAACCGGACCGGACCGGTTCGTATCGGTTCGGCCGAGACCGAACCGGCCATCGCCAGTTACCTCCTCCAGCGGGCACGGCATGCCAAAAACGGCGCCGTTTTGCCCTATTCTCATTGGAGCATTTTTTCAAACGGTTGGTGTGCATGAATTTAGATTTTTTGTTCTCAAGGCCGCCGGTTCGGTCTCATTGCCAAGATGTTCGAGTTTGCAACTCATCCGGATATTGGACTCGGAATGAAGAAGCAACACCGCTTCAAAATTACCTATTCATACCTACCAAACTTTTCATGATGGAGAAGTAAACTACACGAACAAAGCTACTAAGTCCTGAACTCGTTTGTCCAAATCAACTTCACCAATAGAATCCTCTGTGGGTTGCTGGTTGCACATTTCTGGGAGCTTACTGTGCTGATTTTAGAACGTATCGATTTTATCTTTCCTTTCTTGACTTCTTTCGTAAATTGCACCGTTAAGATAGAAGACTTGACAGCCGAGTTCTTGGTCTATTTATAGAAATGGATGAATAATTGATGGTCAAGCCTTCTTGACGCGGATGCTGACTCTGAAGACTCTTGGGAGATTTCTGATCAAACAGAAATCTGAAAGGCGAGGCCGGCCTGGACACATGCAGCCCGTGATAAATAGGCGATAACTATTGATCCGAGAGGAGTGACCGGCCCGTAGTACGAACCCCGGAAGCTCATTTAGAGCGTGCTACGCATAATTTTTCGAGTCCCCAATGTTTGAAAGGATTCTTCTGCTCCAATCTCTTCGACAGATCTCAAATTCTGAAGCCCATTAAGCATATAGTCAATTCTCCTGTACTTATCCTATCTTTTTTTTTTTTTTGATAATCGAGGTGTCCGCGCGGCCAGCGAGCTAGGGCTCAAACCAGCGGTGATGCCCAACTAGTCCTCGAGGGGGACTAGCGCAGCATCCCACCGCCACGACCCCCAACTTAAATCACCGATGGACAAATTTGAACTCAGGACATCTCCGGTGTCCATCTTATTCGTCTACCTAAAGATCAACAACGGAAAAGAAACGTCGAAGTGTTGCCATGCATGAACATTTGGTAGGTTCTATTAGCATATATCCACGGCCCTGTGTAGGAGAAATAGTACCAACCCCTCGGCCATTCAGGCTAGAAGTGGTTTAAATCAGTGAAGAATCCTTCCGGAAATATTGTTTTCTGCAAAGCTTAAGAACTGGAGATAGTTAAGTTGACGTAATTGTCGATGGAATGCATCCAGTCAAACAATTCTTCCCAAGATTGATAGATAGATTCGAATGATGGTCGTGAGTGTCGGTGATCTGAGATCAACCGGAGCCAAATTAGAAAGATTTGGCAAGAATTTGTTGTGATTGCTGCAAATGGCAAAGAGAATTCAGAATGTCCCAGCTGCGATTATCACAAGGAAGCGGCAATGCTTGTAAATGCCGCGTCTTTCATTCAGTAACTCAGCCTCTGAGCGTGTATCTGGAAATATGAACCAGATGGCGCTAGACTGCGATGTCTGGGTTTGACATTAACGGAATTGACGTGCTCCTTAGCCTTTGAAGGATCGGATCTCGGAAACTCTGGACCAACCTTGCAGCCCGACATGTCAATTAAATGATTTGCAAGGTGATTAGATGCAATGGACAACTCTGTTCGGTCCCCCGAGATTCGCCCAGCGAAATATTTCCTTATAAAGTTGTTTGATCTCAACGTTGCTACCGGCAATTTGCTGAAGACTGCCAAAAGCTTTTCGAATTTTCACAGGGAAAATCATCAAAATAGTCCTAAATATATTACAACTGTGACAATTCAGTCTTAAATATTTTTTTAGCTAATTCAGTCCTAAACCTTTTGCATTTTTGCCAATTCAGTCCATCCGATCAATTTTGGCCGGCCGACGTGGCAATTTTTTTTTAAATATTTTCTATTTTTCCATATTTTTTTTATTTTCTTCCTTTTTTTCTCTCTTTTTTTTTTCTTTCCTTCTTCCCTTGGCTAGTCGTCGGACTGACCAGAGGCGAGGGCCGGTGAGGGCAAGAGGCGAGGCTCGCCCATAGTCATGGCAAGGCTCACCTTCGCCCTCGCCCATAGCCTTGGCCAAGGCGAGCCTCACCAATGGCCAGTGAGGTCAACCTCGCTGCCCCTAGCCTCTGGCCAATCCGATGATCGGCCATGGGAAGAAGGAAAGAAAAAAAAGAGAAAGAAAAAGAAAAAAAAGGAAAAAAAATTAAAAAATTACCACGTCATGGTAGGTTGAATTGCCAGCGCCAGCCAATGTCCACGTCAGCGTCTACTTGCTAAAATTAGCCGCATGGATTGAATTGATACAAACACAAAAGGTTTAGGATTAAATTTTTTAAAAAAAATTTAGCACTAAATTGACACAATTACAATAAATGAGGATTGTTTTGATAATGTTCTCCCTTCTAGCTTATTTAGGGATTATCCAGCAAGCTAAGCTGTTAGATGTCATCAACCATCCCCGCGAGATTAAGGAATGCAAGACTAAGAGAAGTGAAATTGAAATGCAGAGCGTTGAAATATTAACACAGAAACGAAGGTATCTTGCAAATTAAGTAAATGCAAAATCACTAGAGAAATAATGTGAAACTCCTAAGATTTATGTGATTTGATCCGAATATCAGTACTTACATTCAGGGAGAGAGCAAATAATAAATAATCTACTATAATCGAAGAATCAGAATTACACCTCACTCATATGCTCTCAAGTGTTTCCAGCACTCGATTACGCTCAAACCCTAAGCATTTACAAATAAAATAACCCAATTGAAAGCAAATTCCCAGCACCAAATCACGGTGCTTTCCTGACTTTGACTTCCCTGGACCCCGCATGCTTTCCTCTTTACTTGTACGGTAAAAGCCCAAAAATAAAAAACACAAAATCAACAATTGACCTGGGCCCTACCGAAAAGTCAACCGTGGCTTTGATTTAGTAGACGTCCAATACACGTCTATTAATTGATAATGCCATAGTAACGATTATTCAATAATAAAAGAGGAGTTGGTTAATATTCCTTATTTATATAACGACTAATATCACGAAAAACTCTAATTTAATATATTTATAATAAATTTATCATAAATTAATTTTTTAATCATAAAAAGCCAAAACTTAATATATTTGTGATAAATTTACCCTATGTTAGTTTTTGTTAAATTGAATTAATACTACGAAAAATCACTAATCGGTATATCTGTGACAAACGGAGGGTAAAACTTCAAATTGGTATCCCGTGTCATCCAACTCAGCAATTTAATGATAAAATTTAACAGAAACTAATAGAGAGAATAAATTTGTTGTTGTCATTCAATTTGAGATTTTGGGTAATCAAAAAAATTAGTTTGTGGTAAATTTGTTACAAGTGTATTAGTTTGGAGTTCACCTCAGATCTGGACTCCGCCGAAGAAGGGTGTTCTGAAAGTAAACATGGACAGATCGATCGAGGAAGGTGCAACGGACGGAGCAGTAGCTTGCTTGTGCCGAGATTATACTGGAAGCGTCGTGGATGGCTACATGGGATCTGCGAAAGTAGCCTCTGCTTCTCTCAAGCTGAAGCCCCTTGCCTCTCAACGAAGCCCCCCGTATTCATGCTCTAGAGGAGACACGAAGAAATCTTAGTTGGAACAGACTGTCCTCGTCTGTTGAGGGCTTTGGTGTGCATAGATCAAGTTCCCTGGGAAGTGCATTCGCTTATCAGAGAAACCTGTGAAGCCAACAAAGCTGCTGATTGGTTTTATCTCCCACGAATGAGATTGGCTTTCTAACCTGCCTGAAGACTCGTGGGCACTTCTTCGTAAAGAGGCTCCTTTTAACAGGCCCCTTTGGTGTTGCGTAGTATGTAATGTGATTCATAAGCTTTTAATTTATTCAATATGATTTCTGAGTTTTAGTCCAATGTACAATGCCGTGTTTGAACTTTTGATTTGTGCAATGTCGTCTCTAAATTTTTGGTACATATTCAATTTCGCCCTTGAACTATATGAAAATATAAAATGTAGTTCTTGAATTTTACATATTTTCACGTAATTCACGAAACACAATGAACAAATTAAAAGTTTATGAACCATAATGAACACAATGAATACTAGGCTAAAATTCAGAGAATGAGGAATTACATTATAAATTGGATTAAAGTTCAATAACTGTTCATGTCATGATCCCTCCGATAAACCTTTTGATTTATTTTGACGAGTCTTCTTGCTGAGGTCACGATACCTTTGAAGTCCTAAACATCGTGGGCTCGCGCTGGTGGATGCTGTGAATCTTCTTCCAAAAGTAGAATTTCGAGTCACATTGGACAAGTAGGAAGCTTCCTTTAATTTTAAATGCCCCCACTCTCTTACTAAAAGGAGCTTTTGGAGGGGGTAAAAAAGAAAACGCTTTACCTAGAAAATCTTGTATTTTCATTTGTTTTCAAGTCAAAAAAAAAAAAAAAAACAGAAACAAAGTCCGCATTTAAGTTTGCAACCTTTGATATAAGTTTTTATCACTTTAGTATTTTGTTTTTCTTTTTTCCAAATTCCCGGAACTCCTAGCTCCGTGATTACTCTTTTCAAGCAAAATCCAAACAGAAGGCCACGTACTTCGGATTTACGATACAACTCGAAAGTTCCCTGAGATAGATTTTCGAGAAAATTATTCTTCGATTTACGCTCGGATATTACAAAAAATCGTATAATGAGCGCCCTGTGTAGCAAACGAAGTGATTATACTGAGCAAGTGCGATCCAATTATTAGCACGATTGCAGCCCCTCGTTCAGGCAGGCGCGTGACACCGGTTCGACTGTAAGTTCACACGCGGCATTGCATGGAACACATACGACGTTGACACGAACCTGACAACGTTGTAAGAGCCGAAAGGGCCCAGAAGGCCAAAGAGTCGTCTAAAAAAAAAAAACCTCTGTCTCGCGTTCACGGGTCGAGTGGCGAGAAAGCGAGTGCTGTTAGCTGGGGTGGGCGTGTGCGCGGGCGTGGCGATGCCCCCGAATCCACCGGTCGGGCTGCCGGAGCCGGAGGAGGCGGCGGCGGCGGCGGCTCTGCCGGAGGTCGTGGTTGATTCCGATCGCAGCAACGGCCGCCGCCACCACCACCATCACGTCCTTCACTCTGGCGACCCGCTGAGTCATCATCGTCTGAACAAGGTACGGTGTGTTTGCACGGACGCTGTTCTTGAACATGGGTGTCCTTGCCCTGTCCTGTCTGTGTGGAAAAATAGGGAAAGCTCGAGTTTTTTCGGATTCTAAGTTGTGACCGCCGTGGAGAAAAGAGGAGGTCTTTGCGATTTTTCCCCGTTCATTGTCGATCGTGAATGCTTTGGTTTCCGGAAGTATGGTTGTTTGGGCGGGACTGAGTTTCGTTTTGTTCTCATAGTTATCATAATTTCCGAAGGCGTGTTCACAAAGAATAATGCATATTAGTTTTTTTTTTTGGGTAAAAAATAATGCATATTAGTTGAATGGTTAAAAAGGGGGAAGTTTTTGACTGTTTATCGAGGCAACTGTTTGTTCTGAGAGAATGCATTGTATACGCCAAGCATATGTATTAGCAATTTTCCTCTTGCGAAAGCCGGGCATTGCATGTGGATGTGCACATCAAAGAGACTCCGAGCAGAACCTCATAACCTAAGAAATACACGCGGGATAACCAGATCAGAGAATGTTGAGAAACCGAAACTCAGACTTCAAGCTCAGATATCATGCTGAAACAACTGTTTGCGCGGAAAATGTCGCTTGGTCGTGTATCCATCATGACTTTGTTTGCTATGTAACAGCTAATAAGCATGTAACCATGTCTTTGGCCACGAATGTTGCTGCAATTGAACCTTGTTTACTTGTTTCCTTCCTGATTTTCATCTTTCATACATTTTGGAATTTGTTATTGTACTATTTGAATTATACCTTAACAATTTACGGATCAGTCGGACGTTCTGAGTAAAGAAAGTGTTTGAAACAGGGGAAGGGAAGGAGGGCTACTCTGATACTTGCCTACAAGACACTTGGGGTCGTGTTTGGAGGCCTAGTAACATCTCCCCTATATGTATACCCATCAATGCCACTAAAGTCTCCAACAGAAGAAGACTACTTAGGGATCTACAGTATCATGTTTTGGACGCTCACCCTCATTGGTGTTGTAAAGTACGCCGGAATAGCTCTCAAAGCTGATGATCAGGGCGAAGGTCAATACAAGACCCTAATAAAGTTTTTTATTTAGTTTGGTTTGTATTATATTCATTCCATACAGTTGCTTTGCTAATTCTACTGGTTCCCACATACTCTAGTCCACTCTGTAGCTCCTCCTACACACACCGTTGCACATTATTCTACATTTCTAAAATCAGACTAGTAAAAAAAAGTGGTATTCAGAGTTCTGCACGCAGCTGTTGCCTCAAAAATTTAAAATTGGTGATGCGAACTGCGAAGGCTCAAAAGCTCTTTTGGAGTAATTCTCTCTCTTGAAGAGCAAGATTTGTACAGTAGTCGCTCTTTGTTTTTTGAGAGAGCCAGGTAAAGTATTTGGAGTCTTCTCTTTCATGGTTCTACTCTAGTTTTTGCTGAAAAGTACACTACCAAAGAGAGAATTACAACTCCAGCTGAATGAACGAGAAAATGGGGGCAGGAGGGACACCTAAAGGAAGGTCTTTTGAAATTGAAAATAGTGAAACAATTTAGAAATTCTATGACCTGCAAAACGGTTATGTCCATTAGAAGTGGGCCTTACGGTTTCCTGGAGCATCGTGGTTTAAGCCGTTAACGATGCTGAGTAGTTCAGAGCCACTCTATGAGTCAGACATCTATTGTTTGGGAACATATTGGATCTTTCTCTTGGTGGCACATTAAACAATGGAGATCCTTTTTGATGAAGAGTGTCTATTATTGTCATTTCGAAAGTATTTTATTGCAAATTTATGAAGTTGTCCGACACTTGGGAAACATTGCTGGAATGTCATTTCAAAACTTTTTAATGTTTTAGAAGCAAGTATGCTCCAGAGATTAAGTTAACCGTCAGCAAGCTAGGAGGGGTCTGATGTTGTTCAGTTCTCCTTCTTCGATTTGGTCTTTTGGCCTTTCTGACGGTTTTTTGGAAAGTAAAATTGATTTCTCTCTCATAACATGAGCTGTTATGTCTTGAATGATGAAGACAACTGCTATTGCAGGTGGGACATTTGCATTGTACTCGTTGCTATGTAGGAAAGCGAATGTTGGCATCCTCCATTCCAAACGTGTAGAATCAAACTCTGGTGTTTCACGGCATGGCTCGCCTGAGGGTACTGAAAAGCAAAGTAGGCTTGCAAAATTCTTTGAACAGAGCGTAGTTGCGAGGAGGGTACTACTTTTTATTGCTATGTTGGGGATGTGTATGCTAATCGGCGATGGTATTCTTACCCCTGCAATTTCAGGTTAGTCACCATGCCATTTTTCCCCCTTTGCTGGGATTTTTGTTTGGGGTTTTGAGTTTTTGACTTATTATAGTTGTTGATAGTGTTGTCGGCAATGGATGGAGTGAGAGCACCTTTTCCTTCTGTCACCAAATGTAAGAATCAACAACTATTCATGTTATTTTATTTTTTCAAGGTGGGAAATTGTTAAGCCCATCAGCTCCCCGTTAAGGTTAATGTGAAAAAAAAAAGAATCCGGCCTTCGTAGGGTTTACACTTGTTCACATTTTTTTCAGCTTTGGTGGAAGCACTCTCTGCTATAGTTCTTATCGTTCTGTTCCTACTGCAAAAGTTTGGTACATCTAAAGTGAGTTTCCTCTTTTCTCCCATCATGGGAGCATGGACGTTGACCACTCCACTTGTAGGAATTTACAGCATCATAAAGCATTATCCGAGTATATTCAAGGCCTTGTCACCACACTACATTGTCCATTTCTTCTGGAGAAATGGCAAGGAAGGTTGGCTATTACTTGGTGGAACTGTGCTTTGTATTACAGGTGAGCTTGCTGTTATTTCTCATCACACGAGCACCAAGACTGACAGGATCGCATTCTTATGACTTGAATAGAAGTATGGATACTTTTTCATTTGGACTGTTGTACATGGTAAGTATAGGAGTCATTATGGAAATTTAGGCTGATTTTTATGGGTACTCCAGGTTGTCAGGTTTTGTGAGGGCGTTTCTGTAATTCTTACGATTTTGTCAGGTTTTGCTGCTGTATTTTAGGTGTCCATTGGTCAGATGTATTACAAACAAATGGGCTTCAAGCTTCACAGAATAATTCCTGAATCATTTGCTTGTTCCTGCAATTTACTTTGAGCTATAAACTTTGATAGGCAAAAGGAGTTTTACCGATACATTGCCCTGATGGATTACTTATCAGTATCTGGAGTATCCTTAGTCTTTACCATTTAAATTTTGCCACAGTTTTATATTATGTACAAGGATGAATTATGTCATGACACATTCTGAAATACCTATTCCAGTTTGTGTTCCAGTAGTTAGAGACAAAATTTGCTCTCTCTCTCTCTCTCCAGTTAAGTGACTGATTGGACTGGACCATAGCCGATTCAAACCTGCTCTCAGTGCTCACTGATGCCTAATGATGAACTAAGCTTGTGTTGCAGATGTGCATTAAAATAAACCTGCTCTTCTGACAATGGTAAACATGGTACATACATGTGACTCTCTTTTATAATATCAGGTTCAGAAGCTCTGTTTGCTGATCTTGGTCATTTCAATCGGACTTCTATCCAGGTGAACCTTCCTCTCCCAAGCTCTTAGTGTTGATTCCTTTCCAACATATCAGTCTAATGCCGCTTTTCCTTGACAGATAGCATTTCTATGTACGATATATCCATCACTGGTACTAACATATGCCGGCCAGACTGCATACTTAATTCGTCATCCTTATGATCATGACGATGGGTTTTACAAGTTCATTCCAGGATCTATATACTGGCCAATGTTTGTCGTTGCCACACTTGCAGCAATTGTTGCAAGCCAATCGTTAATATCAGCTACCTTTTCTGTAATTAAGCAATCTGTAGTACTTGATTATTTTCCTCGAGTTAAGGTGGTTCATACTTCCCCCGACAAAGAAGGCGAAGTTTACTCTCCAGAAATTAATTACATCCTCATGATCCTCTGTGTTGCTGTCATTCTTATTTTTGGAGATGGAAAAGATATTGGCAATGCTTTTGGTGGGTATATGATATCCTGAATTCTATATCATAGAGCAACTATTTTAGTATGCCATTGCTGCATTTATTTCATCTTCTTTTCCCCCAAAATCTCTGCATGTGACCACTGGAATAATGAAGATAAATTGTGAGGTTCTGCTTGGAGTTTTGCTTTTCAACTTTTTGCTTTTAGCTTTTGAGATTTATTTCGAACTAAATACCTCAATTGTTTAAACATATATACTTATGGACATTTAAGGTCACCAAAGGTAGTATGGAATTTTTTCAGAATCTGTCAAATAAAAAATAAAAGATTTTAGTTTTGGTGGGAAATTTATATTAGTATTTTCTACTTAAGAAAAGCTCAAAGAAGGTGCCCTGATACTTCTAATCTTTCTATAAAGGTTTTGAAGGCAAGACGCCCAATATAAAATATGCTCAAGTGAGTTGCAATAGCGTCCTGAATAAAATCTCTTTACACTGTTAACCGAATCAAGCATTCATGATCTCTTTATTGAAAGTAAGTGTTGGCACTCTGTGAAAAAGTTGATCATAGTTTTAATGATATTGTTTTTCTTTGGGTACATTTGATAATCATATGGAAAGACTTTACTAACAACTAAGCATCTCTTGCAGGTGTTGTTGTCAGTCTAGTCATGCTCATCACCACAATACTCTTAACCCTGGTTATGGTCATGATTTGGAGAACTCCCATCGTGTTGGTTGCGCTTTATTTCTGTGTATTCTTTGTGATGGAAGGTGTCTACGTCAGCGCTGTTTTCACAAAAATTCCTGAGGGTGGATGGATTCCTTTTGCCATATCTATTATTCTCGCCTTTATAATGTTTGGTTGGTTCTATGGAAGGCAGAGAAAGATGGAGTATGAGCTGACACATAAGATAAACCTCGACAGGCTTGAGACATTATTGTCTGAGCCTGGTATTCAAAGGGTTCCTGGATTATGCTTCTTTTACACCAATATTCAAGACGGGCTTACTCCCATTCTCGGTCATTACATAAAGAACATGAGATCTTTTCACAAAGTCACTGTTTTCACTACTCTTAGATACTTATTGGTTCCAAAAGTCGCTCCGCTTGAGAGAATCGTTGTAAATAAACTGGGCCTCAAAGGAGTCTATGGATGTGTGATTCAGTATGGATATGCAGATTCACTTAATCATGAAGGAGACGACTTGGTCACTCAAGTTACCAATGCGCTGATTGCGCACATACGGACCTGCTCGAGTTTCTCATCGCCTAGCTCACCGGAGGAAGTGCATCAAGAAGTTGCATATACAGAAGAGGCGAAGCTTGCTGGTGTCGTACACATACGAGGGAAGACTAGGTTTTACATAAGCAATAGTTGTGGCTGGTTCGATAAGATTCTGCTTGGCTTCTATGAAGTCTTGCACAGTAATTGCCGGTCCGCATTGCCTGCTTTAGGGGTGCCATTGCCACAGCGTATTGAGGTCGGAATGCTTTACGAGGCGTGAGAGTTGATGCGTCATTGCTAGTAGTTATGTATCCAACTTGGTCATTAACGTAAAGTTCTGTCAGATATGGATGGCTTCTGGTTCAGGGAACTTCAAATTGGAGGGAGAAGACGTGGTACTTAACTTGGAATTCTGTTAGATAAAGTTATGACTGCTGACGTTTAAGTTTTTATCTACTTAAATATACAATACGTCTCAGGTCTCTGTGTCCGTCTTCTGCTCTTATGATGATCAAACAGTTTGTGTAGTCTAGTGCCGTACAGTTTGTACGTGGAGGGTCTAATGAAGTTGGAACTTCTTGTCGATGGCATTTTGGTTTTGGAATGGGAAATGGTGGTCACAATAAATGGATATGGAGGAAGTCCTGCATTAATGTACTCAAATCTACGTATTGCCCCTCATCTACATGTTATTTTTCTATGTTGCTGATCTTCTACGATCTACTGATCTCATCACTTTCGATCTTGTTAAGTTGGTGCTTCATTTAAGGGTTGAATCAGCCAAATTAATTGCATAAATTGGAAAAAACAGCTGTCACAAATGTATGTTGAAAGCTTCAATCTTTGTATTTTCTCAAATGGCAGATAAAGGTTAAACCTCTTTTTCTAATTGAGATGTGATAATCTGGGGATCGTAAATCGTTTGTTCATCAGGATGCTGTTTAAGGTGGTGGAGCATATTACCAATTGGTAAAGTGTACGTGAATTCTACTGGTTAACACTGGCGTTGTTATAAACACGTCGGGCAAGTCTCAAAAGTTACTTTGACTAGAGTTAATCAATAGACGGGTGTATCAGATATCGGGCGTAAAAATCCGTTTCTAAGCTCCCCTATGGCATAAAGAATATCAAATTTTCTTCGTTAAAAAAAAAACGTTTTGTAAGAGCACCAAATCTGGGCTCGGAGTGCCTTACCCAAAAAAAAAAAAAATCAGGGCTCGGAGCGAAAGAATGAATATATCTGCTCAGACCCACGCGAAAGTGCCTCAGGTTCAACTACTATTGATGATCGAGTACATTCGCTTATAATTATATCACAAACAGAAGCTTAGTATGTATGCAGATACTACAGTTGTGTTATCTTCACTCACGACACAGTATCTTGTGCGTCGCCCGGAAGCACCTACAGTTGAATCAACAATGTGATGCTAACCGGTGCCAACCAAGGTCGAGAGATCTTTTGTTGGTAGTTAGCGAAAAGAAGAGTTGTTGAGGTGCTGCTGGCATTGAGAGGTTTTACTCCATCTGCGAGAGGTGTGATGAGACAATCGGCCATCTATACCTTGGTCGATCGGAGTTCTCAGGGAAAATTTGGTGCGCCGAAATGGTAAAATGAGGAATTGTGACGGGTGTCTTGTAAACGACGTATGGCCTTCTGTACTTGAATGTGGTCTGTATGTTTGGAAAGGAACACCGTGGATGGACCTTCCGATGAAAAGGAGTTAGGAGTTAGGATGTTCATTGTGGAGGAATCTTTGGATGGTAAAACCTGCCAGGATCATCCGGATCGGAAAGTTGCCCGGGATCCCAAGAGTGACATCTGGATGCCGGAGTCTTTACGTTATTCGCGAAGCATTGCCCATCTAATTTTTTCTCTCGTCAGTCGTCGATTTTTTGTCTCCACATCGAGTACGACTCTACCCTGTTTTATAGCTCTCTCTGTTGCTCTTCTCACTAAGCAAACTGCTCGATCAAACGAAAGATGAAGCAGGGAAAACGAAGAAACAAGAGTACTACCAAAAGGACAGCCATAGAGACAACAATGCTTTGGCTTTGCCACTTGTTCCTCCTCGAATGTCTTGCTTCTTCATTCCCTCAATTTTCTTTTCTTTTTTTATCATTTATTGTGATCTTTCTTACAATGCGAGCATTCGTAAGAGGAGTGTCGGTGCCACAAAAATTTGCATGCACTAGACAATGGAAGCAATTGTTTACAAACATCGATTGCGTTGTCGAAAAGGAACTTCCTTTCCTCTCTCAAGAAGCCTGGCGAAATGAAAGTCGACTGGGCGAATGGATTATCACGATGACTTCTTCGGCTCCGTATTCATCGTTGCTGGAATTGTCCGCATGAGTTTCCAACGTGTCTGTACCCTGCATCTGAGGTGGGGGAGCTGGTCTATTGAACTTCCTCACCTCAAGCCTCTTCCCTGCAGTAGCAGCCCCTTCAGATTTGACTGAGATAAGCGGTCGACAGTGGTTCAAAGGAACACTTGGATACGACTGGCTATGTGCAGTCTTCGGCTGGCTTGCTCTGAAGAAGCTTTGATTTCACCAAAAATCCTTTCACTCAAACAAACACACCCTTACCCGTAAAGCAAAGAGAAATCAGGCAAAGAATGCTTATGAATAAACAAACTCTTGGGGAAGCCATGTTGGTGACCTTCCCTTCTCTCTCTTCTTCAAGCTATAATATGAGGGTGCGATTGGTTGTGAAAAATCACACAAGATTTCTACGCATATATGGGCAATCCGAGCACCCTTGCAGCAACCATCTTATATGGAAATTGAGCTCATACCATATAGAACACTCGCAGATCTTGTATGAATAAACAACTAGAGTCTTCTTATGGCAAAATGTATCCACATGTAATTAATTCCAAATAAAAGCATGGCTTGCTCACTGATCTTGCCCGACTTATGGGCACTTCTAATTAAATTTCAACAGGACTTAACGATTTGCTGCCTTGAAAGGAGTCTTTCAAACCGATGCTACAGTTTTGATTCACTATGCAGTGAACAAATTAACTTGTACAGTTGATTTCCATTTTCCGAAGCCAGCACCTTTGGTTCTTCATTTCTTTGTGCTCTAAGAATTAGTGGTGCAGCATGGTTCTAGGGTAAAACCTAGAACCTGATAATCGAATCGGTGGAAACCTGTTCGGTTTCAGGTTCTAGAGTATGCAGATAAGTTCTAAGTTTCAAAAACCGGGGAACTTATTTTGACGGATATGTTTCAATAGAGGTGTCAATGGGTCGGGTTAAGTCGGGTTTTCTTTACACCCGACCCGACCCGAAATACTAGACATTTGTGTTTGACCCGACCCGAGATAAGACTTGAACAGAATATAGCCACACGATTAGGCTTGTCCGGGTCGGGTCGGGCCGGTGAGGGTTTCGTGTTTCAAACAATGAATTCTAGAAATTATAGATTTTACGTTTTGGAATATGTTGCGGAAGAAATATCATACGCTGATGTGGACTGCCCAGGTAAAAATCGCTCGCAGACTCTCTCTCTCATCAGTCTCTTCAACTTCTCCCAAGTGTAACGCTCATCTTCTTCCATCACCAAGTCCCCATCATCTCCTCCTCCTTTGCCATGCGAATTCCTCCTCATTCAAAGCCCAGAAAAACCATGTCGAACCGTCCCTCGATTGCCCATAGCCGGCGCAAGACCGGCACCAGGCCTCCAGCAATGGTTCATCCCCAAATCACTGCAGAACGAGACCCCTAGGGCCCTAGCCCCATCGCCACGCTCTCGAGCTCCCTTTGGGGCCCGTCAGCTTCGGATTGATCGGAGGATGCCCCTGCCGGCGGTAGGGGCGTCTAGCCCATTGATATAGAAAACAAAAACCACAGAAAACACAAAGAAGATGAAGGCGCTGGAGAAGAAATGTGAGAATGAGCTGTAAAATATATTTATGATTGTAATTAGCTAGAATCAAGGATTATAGTTAGCTAGTTTAGAGGATATATTTTTTAAGATTCTTTCTTTTCTTTATATATATATATATATATATATATATATATATATATATATGCCTCTAGGTTATTATAAACTAATGAAAAAGATATACAGAAAAGTGAGGAATGTTGTTTTCTTTCTCGAAATATCTTTATGTTAACAGGGAAGAAAATCGGAACTCTCTCCCGTCCGCCCCCGTTGTCCGCCACCGTAGCTCGCGGATGCCACCTTCGCCAAGCGAGGCTGCTGCTTCTGGGTGCCATTCCTCGGCTCCTCCTCTGACAAGGACCTGCCACCATAGTCGCGCCCCCTCCCCTGCCATCGTGACCCCTGCCCTTGTCCCCCCATCACTATGGCTGCTCCCCTGCACCGTGGCGCCGTTGGGACCGGTCATGTCGATGGCCTTACTGCAGTTGCCGTCGAACTTGATTTGGAACTCGATCTCGCCCTTGGTGAGGCTGCGGAAGCCCTCGAACTGGATGGAGGACAGAAACCGCAGAAGAGGCGAGGGAGTGAGAGAGATATGTGGAAAGAGAGATCTCACGGGTTTCATTGTTTGGGTTATAGTTTGGGTTGGGCTCGGGTATCCGAGCCCAATAGATCTAAAACAATACCCAATTATTTTTTTTGTTACCCAAACAAATTGAGACCCAACCTGACCCAATATGAAAATTTTCAGGTCGGATTGGGTCGGGTCGGGTCATGTTTGATCGGGTTCTTTTGACACCCCTAGGTTTCAGGTTCCAGGTAGGTGGAACTTGAAACATAGGATAAGTTTTTCTATTTTTATTGGTCTATGTCATTGCCCAATCTTGCGGTATTCCATGCCGTCCAAGGACAAGTATATAATTTGAAATCACTCGTATAAGCTTCCTTTTATGACTCGGACTTTTACTTTGTTAATGATTCATATTTTTTTGTGTGTCTAAATATAAATTTTGGTCATTAAATTGTAGCTGCAAGTGTTGATCATTAAAGGTAATGATTCATTGCAATCGTTCAACAAATATAAAAAAAAAGAATATGAGTAGTCTCTAGAATCGACCTTAGAACCTGTGACAAGGTAGGTTCCAAAGTATATAAGGTAGGTTTCGCGTTCCAAAAAGTAAGAAACCTTTTCTAGCAAATAGGTTCCAAGTCCTAGGTGGAACCTATGTGAAATATGGAACTGTTCACTCCTACTAAGAATAGGCTTCTTTTCGGAAGATGTGGAAAATGCGAGTGGTTTGTTTAAGAAGGTGGACGTAGGGACAGAAAAATTATCAAACATAAGAATCGAAGAGGAATTGATGTTGTTGATTTTATCTTGTTAAATTGATTCTCGAACCTAGAGGAGTTCAAACTCATCTATCACTTTTTTACCTCAATAGGAATTGGAAAGCTCTCTTGAACCAAAACATGGTAATCATCCTTGCAATATTCGCCAATTTTTTTATAATCCTATCCACTGCGCTAAAAGAGGAGATCCTCCACGTTTGCTTGAAATATAATATGCCACAAAATCCAAAGAATGCCACCATGAAATCCGATCACAATCCTGAATAAAACCAAACAACTACGGAGTCTCCTTCACTAGACTCATTGTCACTCAAATTATGACCATCTCGTCTGTCCATATCATCATGCGCATCTCTAGGCCAAACTAAGGAGGACTTGTGCCAAGCCTGTCATTGCCATGATAAATAGATTAATCATCAAGAGTGCTTAGATGATTGCTCAATTGAACAAGACTGGACAATTGTTAAAGGAAAGATCCATACAACTTAGAAGGTCTAAATTGGATATGCTAGGGGGGATTTCGCACGATAGCTTGTTATTGGATATATCTAGTGATTCAAAATGTCTCAAGTTGCCAATTGAAGGCATTCTTCCGATTAACTTATTTTGAGAGAGGCTCAAATTCTGAAGTCGAGTAAACCTAGGTAGCCCTTTCCTATATTTGTCCTGCTAATGTATTGCTTGAAAAGTCAATGGAAAAAAAATATGAAATCTTACTGGTGAATTCTAGGCTTGTTCCTTTTTTTATTTACCATAACAAAAAACTCCCACCAGAATCCCAAATAAGGAGCAAAAGTAAATTTGGTCCACATCTTGGAGAAGTTGTAAAACAATGAGGGATGCCTCTAGGGAGGTTGTTATGTTCTAGGCCTAAAATACTAGACATAAGCAAGATGGCGTAGCTGCAAAGGAATGTCCCCATGAAGTAATTTCTCTCAAGATCGGTAATCCCAAATGATCGAGATTGTCGTCCAAACAGAGTTATTCTACTAGTGAATCGATATGTTTGGTTGGACATTCCCAAGTGCTGTTGCTTTTCAAATAATCCATTTATACATATAAGTTACGCTTAAAATTGACGGACAATTAAATTATCTTAATGACTGGGTGAGAGATGTTCCTAATTGGATAATTCAGTTCCCATTAGGCATGCTTTGGATTGACATCGGTATGCAAACTAATTAGTTTTTTTGTCCCTTCACCTGAAATCGTTCTGGCATGCGCGTCTAGAATGTTTACATGGGTTATCCGGTTCAAAAATCTGTGCCACTCCCAAACGAAAACACTTTTCGTGTCTAATAAATGCATTCTCGAAATGAAGAGCACGGATTGCAACACAAGCCATCGTTGGCAAACTGTAAGGACATTCAAAGGACATCAATTGGTTTGGCGCTTTTTGTCTTACATTTACGTGTGTTTCGAATCCGGTTGTCAACGGAAAAGTTACGGAGCAGCAATCATCACATAAGACGGTCGTTGTTACTTATACAACCATCCTTTTATTGGTTGTGTTTTTTTCTTCTTCTTTTTTTGTCTACACAGTTGATTAGGTCGGTTGATGTGAAGTTACTGATTTCAGGATCCGATTGCTCCCGGCGAGTTATGTTTTCTGGCTTGCGGAAGTGTTGTAGGTTTAGCATCAGAATGCTGCGTGATTTCAAGGTTTGAACTTTCCCGTGCTACCTACATCATTCTCCTGTATATTTGCATTCGTTTTCAGTTCTATGGCAATTGATCCAAGCAAATGTTGGTAGGAAACAATCAATGAAGATGTACACTCATTAAACGTACATCTATGATCTATGTATCATCATATCGTCACACACGAATACTAAATTAAGGATGCTAGGAAAGTACAATAACTACAAGATTTGATGTTTTGTGATTCGTGAACCGGCTTTAGCTGAGTCGGTGTTTCTTGTTCTTTGAGCGCTGGTGAGTGACCTCGTCATTAAGAGGAGTTTAGAATGTTATGGTTTATGTGATGACTGCCGGAGTAAGTACCCATTACCAAAAAACAATATTGTTGTTTTAGACTTAGTTTTTGGAAGAATCATATAAATCAGAAGGACAATTTAGAAATTTGATGTTGTACAATAATTTTGAAAGTTCCCTTTATTAATAGTATATGTTTATGAATTTACCCACAGTAATTTCAAAATCCGCAATTGCACCTACCAAAGCAACTGTAAGAATAGTGGAAAGGAGTACAAATGGAAGAAAAAAAAGTCGTCCATAAAAAAGAATATGCTTTAAATAGGAAACCATTATAAATAAAATTATCAAGGTCCTTTTACATGTATAAGTTTTTAAATGTTCCATATATCTCCCAATTTAAAGTAACGACTTACTTTGTGAGATAGTGAGAGTTCGCCGAGATTGGCATATAGTAAAAAGTCAAAATCTTAAATTACGTTAAAACGATTGGAGGTCATCGTTTAGCAGGTTCATCCCGAACGAGACTGAAAAAACAAGCTTAATGTGTTGTCCAGGCCTCTCACAGTATATATCGATATGAATATTGATATGTTTGTGTTAAGATGTACATGTGAGTTGTGTTAAAGAAATCTCATATCAAATAATTCGTGTGTTGTAAAGCAGTTAATATATTCTAGTTGGCCCATAACTTATTGATTTAAGCTTTTGAGTGAAGGTGGGTCCAATTGAATATGTTTACAGACTCGAACTTAGGCTCCCTCTTGGTGATCTTCTCGGGTGAAAGGTATCGGGCTTCTGCTGTGTACTCTTAACAGTTCGAGCCGGCCCGGGCTTGAGCCATAGCTCTGGGGGCTGGGCCACATTATTAAAATCTGCACTATGATCGGCTTCTCTCCGTGTTAGGGACACATGATATGACTACTGCATTTAAGATTCTTCTCTCTTGCGAGAGAGAGATAATCAAAATAAATTGGGAAGTTTCCCTAATCCACGAGCTCACCGAACATCTATCCCCGAGCTTACGCCACATGAGTTTTTCCCAGGAAAAGTTGAAATAAGAAGAATTGGTATGGAGGTAGAATTTCATTCATAACGATATGAACCATGAGAAGAAACAATTTGACTTCGGCTCGGTGTTATGCCTAAGGAACTTTACACCTGCAACGATTTTGTCCTGGTCCACCATCCTGCTAGCAGGACCCTCCCAAAGCTTGAAAGAATTCGATGCAGAAATTGTTGCAGTCAGATATCTCCGAACACGGCCCTACATCCACGTACCGAGTCCTATCTTCCTCGATATTCCTTATGAGAATGCAAGAGTTCAAGAAATTCCAGCAATCAACATTGTTACATATAACCAATCGATACCTACTGTGACTAATTAAACATTTTGATGTGTAATGTTTAGGATGAGAAACTTGCTGAGAATTCCAGGTTCGGCAATTAGTCCTACTACATGGGAAAATTGCACAATGAAACCATATCGCCATGTTTTTGGTAATTTCGTAGTCTAGCCAAAACGAAATGAATTACTCGATGAATGCTTATGGAACTTAAATTTGGGGTGCAATTGTTTCGTGCAAAATGAGCGATTTGGAAATTGGATATGCTATGAGGGATTTCGCCCGATAGCTTGTTATTGGATATGTCTAGTGATTCAAAATGTCTCAAGTTGCCAATTGAAGGCATTCTTCCAATTAGCTTATTTTGAGAGAGGCTCAAATTTTGAAGTCTAGGCTTGTCTAGATTGCCCTTCCGATATTTGTCCTGCTAATGTATTGCTTGAAAGGTCAATGGAAAATAGATATGAAATCATGCTGGCGAATTCTAGGCTTGTTCCTTTTTTTGTTAACCATAACAAAAAACTCCCACCAGAATCCCAAATAAGGAGCAAAAGTGAATTGGTCCACATCTTGGAGAAGTTGAAACCATGAGAAATGCCTCTAGGGAGGTTGTTATGTGCTAGGCTTAAAGTACTGGACATAAGCAAGAAGTAATTTCTCCAAGAAATGTCCTCATGAAGTAATTTCTCCGAAGATCGATAATCTCAAATAATCGAGAGTGTCATCCAAGCAGAGGCATTGTACCAGTAAGTTGATTGTCATTGAGGTCAAGGATTTCCAGACCTAGCTTCAATAAACAATTCGGAAGCATTTCGTTCTAGCCACTTTTATTGAGCCTAGAACTTCTAATTGCTCCGAATGTCATTGAAAGTCCAGAATCTGCCCATTTAACTTGTCATCTCACAAAGAAATCCATTTCAAAAAGGCTAGCAACTTCCACCAATGTTGCGAAAGTCTCCAAAGACAGTTGGTTCTAAGAGAGATCAAGAAAATACAATTCGTTGGTTATCAAAAAAAAAAAAAGAAAATACAATTCGTTTGACATGCATAATGAATTTGCATTGTCATCACTAAGGTTATTTCTAAAGGAACGACATTCACATGAATAGTGGCATCTTTTTTTCAATAATTCCGAATATATTGTCTCTGAGCATATGCTGACTACTTAGTATGCGGTAGACAAAAAGAAAGTGGAAGCTCGATTAAGAGAAAAGCAATGAGCATGAAGAAACAAAAAATTAAAAAACAAGATGACAAGGGGGTTGACATGCAATGCATGTAGTAATTTGCAAAAAAGACGTTGGAGTGCAGTTGAAGCAACCTGGTGGGCATAGGAGAACATGAAAGAGGAAGAGGCTGAGGCTTTGGAAGAAAACAAACATACATGCACGTTCAACACTCCACCGACAGTTCATCCATTCAATTTCCTTGTATTTTCAATTCCTTGTGAACTCCTTTCGATGTATTTTCATTCCAATACCCTTTAATTTCCTCGCAATTTACATTTCATCACACTTAGATTTGTATATTCATCACTCCATCCAAGCCTCACTCGCGCACTTTGTGCCTGAGTGTGGAACCACGGAGCGATCTCGATCGCTCTCCAATTGTCTGGAGTCGGATCGTCTTGGAGCTCGTCGATTGTCGTAGACATCATTAATTAATGGATTGCTATGTGTTTTACATTAAACAAAAACAATTAAATATGAATTGGATATATATATTTTTCCTATAATTTTATTGAACAATTTTTACAATAAAAGCCAATGAAAGAATTGGTACAAACATTTTTTGAGAAAATTGTCTAAAAAGTCCTAAACCTATTGCACTTTTGTCAATTCAGTCCTAAACCTTTTAATTTTGCCAATTGAGTCATAAGCCTTTTGACATTCTGCCAATTAAATCCATCCGGCCAATTTTGGCCTGAATGCAAAAAGAGCTCAAGTTTTGCAAGAATTCGCCTTCTAGCGAATTCCCATAGACATCAAGGAATCAAAGACAGTCATAATGTTCAACGATGACACTGGGGAATGTCACCTTGGAGACGATTGTTAGTCAAATCGAGATGTTCGAGTTTGCAACGCATCCGAATATTGGACTCGGAATGAAGAAGTAACCCCGCTTCAAAATTACCTATTTATATCAACCAAACTTTTCATTATGGGGAGAAGTAAACTTCATGATCAAAACTACCAAGTCCTAAACTCAATTGTCCAAATCGACTTAACCAATAGAATCCTCCGTGGGTTGCTGGTTGCACATTTCTGAGAGCTTATTGTATTGGTTTTAGAACGTGTCGAGTTTATCTTTCCTTTCTTGACTTCTTTCGTAAATTGCACCATTTAGATAGAAGACTTGACAGCCGAGTTCTTGGTCTATATGTTGAAATGGACGAATAATAGACGGTCAAGCCTTCTTGATGCAGATGCCGATTCCGAAGACTTTTGGGAGAATTGTGATCAAACAGAAATCCGAAGGCAAGGCCGGCCTGGACACATGCAACCCGTGATAAATAGACGATAACTATTGATCTGGGAGGAGTGACGGGCTGTAGTACAAATCCCAGAAGCTCATTCAGAGTGCTACACATAATTTTTCTGTTAGCGTAAAACCACGGCCCTGTGCAGGAGAAATAGTATGTCCCACTTGACCAATGATCGACACCCCTCGGCCATTCGGGCAAGAAGTTGTTTATATCGGTGAACAATCCTTCCGGATATATTGTTCTCTGCAATGCTTAAGAACTGGAGATAGTTTAGTTGAGGTAATGCATCCGGTCAAACAGTTCTTCCCGAGATTGATAGATAGATTGTAAAGATTGCGAGTGTCCATGATCTGAGATCAACCGGTGCCAAGTTAGAAAGATTTGGCAAGACTTTGTTTGTTGTGATTGCTGCAAATGGCTCTTATTGTACAAACAGTTCTTCCCCAATTACTTGTTTTTAAGTCACCAACAAATGATGGTTTTACCACTATCAAATTCAATTGTGGAATTATCAACTACTCTCATTGTACAATGCTTAATCCATTAGTTGTTACTAGAGGTATTCATTAGGCAGGCCCGGTCAGGGCCTTAAAACCATCAAATATTTATACATAAATCTTCAAGTTGGGCTAGGCTGGACTTTCTCACTAAATGCCCTTGTGCACGCTTGCCCAAAATAGGTCTTCAAGCCCTTGTGGCTCAAGCGATCCTGGACGTGGGCGGAGCCGTGGGCGGACAGGCCAATGATCCGGTTTAGCTGTTGGCAAGTCGTTAATGAAATAATGATTCTACCGCTATGAAACTTCACGGTGCGCTATCATCTCCTTTAAAGTTTTCCCAGGGGTATAAAACGTTTGCATAGAATTTAGTGACTTATCTTTGAAATTTGGAGAACCGTAGATTAAATTACCTACGTGCATGCCAGTTTCGGCCATGAAATGTAACTTGACAACTATGCAGCTGGGATGACATGGTTTCCGAGTCAGTCGGACTGGAATTTCGGCTCACGAAGATGGACCACGCAACATTTTCCACCAAACATATGCTTGATCTTGTATGACAATGGCAAGAGAAGGAAACAGTTGAAGAACAGTCGAGCACAGCTCCTTTATGAATTACTTGAAGCTTCTATAGGAATCTTGCGCCATCATCGATTTTGTATTGAAACCACTTATTGGGACTTTGGCTCGCACATTTGATTTGTTCTAGGTATACATGCTCATTGAATGGAAACGAAGGGAGATGACGTAACAAATTTACCTAAATTGAGTACTTCATGGGGGCATTTCAAAGTGCCACAGAAAAGATCGCTAAATGCATCTTATTATTGCTATTATCATCAGTGATGCCAGTCACATGTCGAGATCTGCTAAACGATTAAAATTTGTGATATTTCGATACAACGGTGAAAAACTGTAAGGGCATGGATGCCCCGGAAGGACCATGGACTCATCCACAAGGAAGTTGGTCTTTTGATAAACCTATTGATATCTTTTGACGAATCTTCTTGCTGAGGTCACAATACCTTCAAAGTCCTAAACATCGTGGGGTCGTGCTCGTGGATGCTTGAATCTTCATGCATACAAAAGTGGAATATTTCGAGTCACGGCGGAAGCGAAGATTGGACAAGATGAAGCTTCCTTTGATTTTAAATGCCCCCACTCTTTTACTAAAAGGAGCTTTTTTGGAGGGGAAAAAGGAAAAAAAGAGAAAAGAAAAAGGCTTTACCTAGAAAATAAAAATAGAAACAAGTCCACATTTAAGTTTGTAACCTTTTCATATAAGTTCCTATCACTTTTTTTTTTTCAAAATCCCCACCAACAACTAGAAAATCTCTCAAACCAACTCTGTCATTCTCCATTTCGCCGGCCACCATCCCTTTGGCTTGGGCCGCCCTTTTGCCATCTCTCTCTCTCTCTCGGGCCACAGTGGATCTCAGCAAGGGCCTCTGCCACCACAAACTCCTTGATCGATGTCGACCTGAGGTCACAGCAGCTTTGGGCGACCGTGACCAAGGAGTTTGCGGCAATGGCAATGGCGACTACGTCACCATTCAAGACGGATAGAGTGAGGGTCAGGGCGAGGACAAGCTCTCTATCTTATATGTAATTTCCAAAAATGAAAGATTACACATCTATCGAAATTGTATCATGTGGTACACTATATGCGAAATGCTATAATTTCCGCAACAACAACACTGCACATTTACAAACACCAAGACAGTTCATTTCTTGGCTGAGATTTTGTTCGCAAGGTCCTCGATCACTTCGGCTTTAGATTTATCCAAACTGTAAGCACCAAAAGGCATGTCCGGTCATTAGCGCTAGTCAACAGGAAGATCATCCGATCCCACGGTCGAATCTCAATCGCCTCTTCACTGATCCGGTGTCGCCACGTGTCCGGTTTTATCTTTTCTATGCCGGACAGGATAATGACAGCGCAATCCCTTCAGAAAGTATTCCATGAACCTAACACATACACTAAACTAGATCGGCATCCTAGTGGGGTTCCCACGCATAAAGCTATAGCTCCAACCACTAAACTATATCATGGATATAGCATATTCCACTGTCTTTGTTGTCACAAAAGCTACGGGAAAAGAAAATGTCGACGTAACCAAAATGCGACTAAATTCATATCCTACAATTAGTGTTGCCCTAAACTCGGGCATTTAAGGGTGATGCTTAGTCGCTTTTAGTAGTCAAGTGTTCACATTCGGTGCCCCGAAGCAAAAAGGGTTCATCTCTTGCATTGTCACAATTTATATTTAGTACAAACTATCAATAGATATACAGCCCTGCTAGTAAAGGAATCGAGGACTTGGGGATGCTAGTATCACAAGTATGAGAGCAAAAGTCATAGAGTGAAAAGAGTTAAAGGTAAGACATGCCAAAAATATATATATTTACATTTAGTACAAATTAATGCGTCCATCTTCAACCTTTGTAATGAGAGTAATTGACTAATTTTAAAAAAAAAGCACTAACTTTATCTTGAGTAATAATTTTGGTCCAAATCTTTTTTTGTCTTAATAAAAAGCACAAATTTTTACTCTAGTGTCAAATCTAGCTCCCGTGATATGAAACTTTCAAATTGTTCGGATTAGATTTAGGATTTAAATGAAATTTGATATTTTTTTATGAGACAAAAAAATGCTCGAATTAAAATTGCCACTCAATGTAAATTTTATGTTTTTTTATTAGAATTAAGCCCCAGAGTAGGTGGCCATGTCATTATGATGTCACCTTCCGATCCAGAGAGACCGACCAACCGGTATTGCATTCATTAAAAAGGTGATTAACAGTACTTAATTTAGATCTGTAAATTTAGGCGAAAGCATCTTTTTATATTTAAAAAAAGCACACAAAAGTCAAGGAAGACCACCCGCCTGGGTGGCGTTGCTGGAGCGCGCACTCTTTCTCTCGCAAAAGGTTGAGTGTTTGAATCCCGGGCATCACAGGGTGACTTAATAGGTGGCACGTGTGTGGTGGCTAGCACGTGTCGCCCCTAGAGTTTACTCCCCGGTTGTCGACCGTGCGGGGGTTCCCTGGGTTATAAAAAAAAAAAAAAGTCAAGGAAGAATATTACCCAAATGACGATGTTCAACTACTGATATCATTTGACCCAAAAAAGGAACCCGATCTAGTCATCAAAGCAATAGTAGTGGTAACTCGTAATCTTTATCCTTTAGGCACAAATTAGATCTGAAGTTGTAGTTTCCAAATTATAAATTTCTTTACGAGGACTAATGAATGAAATTTAGCTGCCTTGTAGGTTGTCATTTTTGGGCCTGTTTTCACTTTGTGGCTTGAACTGTCGAGTGTGGAGTTGTATATAAATCACCTCTCTTAATATGATCTTTAATTTACAGTAGACCTGTTAAACGAGTGAGTCGGGTCGGGTTTGGATCTGGTCATAAATGATCCAACCTAAATTGACTCATTAATCCATTTATGACCCATTTATTTGTAATATAAATATCACAACCCATATCCGACTCGACCCATACTCGACCCAATCCATATTGCTAAAACACTTCTATATTTAACTCAATATAGGAAAACTTATTTCTTATGACTTTTTTTAAAAATTATACTACTAAAACATTTTCATACAATACAATTTTTAATTATTTTTTATTTTATTAATTTTAATGTTTTTTTATTTTTTATATATCCAATTTTAATTTTTTTAATTATCAATTATTAATTTTTCCTTTATTTTTGGCTAGTGGCCGGCCATGACGACGGCTAGCATTTAGCCACCGGCCAAGGGCGAGGACGAGCTCTCTAGAGGTCGACGAAGCTTGAGCTTGCCGGAGGCCGGTGAAGCTCGAGCTCGTTGATCTGACGAGGCTAAGGCCTCACTGGCCTCAGGCGAGCTCGGCCTTGTCAGCCTGTGGCGAGACTGGAGCTCGCCGGCCTCGAGTGAGCTTAACCTCGCCAAATTGGTGATCTCGCCAGATTGGCGAGGCTAGAGCCTCACCACAGGCTGGCGAGGCCGAGCTCGCCCAATTCCAGCGAGCCCAAGGCCTCACCAACTTGTGGCGAGGTCGTTCCTCCCTTGTGGCCGGCCACCAGCCGAAAAGAGAAAGAGAAAAAAAATAAAAGAAAAAAAAGAAGAAAAGAAAATTTTAAAATAAAAAATGTGATTTTTAAAAAATATATTTTTATAAAAATGGGGTGGAATTAATGAGTGGGTTGGAAATGGGTTCCACACTCAATCCGTTAAAACCGATTTAGGATAAGATTAAAACTTTAAGACCCATTTAAGATGGGCTCTTCAAAGTTGTATTGACCCATTTATTTTTTAAATGGGTCATATATGGGTTTTAAGATCCATTTAACAGGTCTAATTTACGGCAAAGATTAATTATGTTGACAACAATTAATTCATAAATTCTAAAGAATGATATTAGAACACTTCATAAGATTCAATTAGAGCATTTATGGAAATATAAACATTCCTATTTGATTTAAATGATTTCGACGTTTTCAAAGTTAAAAGTATGTAGGTTAGCTTTCTTATTGCATTTATTTTAGGATTTTTAAGGTTAAATCTACATCTAAAACAGCTTGCTAAGTAATTATTGCGGGCTTCGAATTGGAATGAAAAAAGAGTAAGCTTAATTAATAGGTCCATGAATATGAGCAATTAAATAAACTATCGTGCACCATTGATATAAAGATGGTACGTCATACATTCAGGTGTCGTATGATCGATTTGCATGGAATGTTCACCAAACTATCCAACATATACACGAGGAAAAAATTTGAGTCTAGTCGAATAAGTGTATGGTTTTTAAGGTCAGTGTATAATATTGCTTGTTTTCGCTCACAAATTCGTCCCCAATTCCATTCACAAATTCTAATTATAGGATTTTGTTCCCAATTATCTTTAAAGCGCATATTGATGCGTTTTGAAGATTTTAAAAAGGTGTTTTTGCATGTTCATTTTTCACGAGATGTCGGAACATCCATTACACACTCGATTTTCGGAATTTTGAAAATGCTATGGTGCTGCAACTTGCTCATCAATGATATGAATCACTCTGTCTGCCTATTATTACTGATCAAATATTTCAACTTTCTCTATGAAAAGGAAATGCTACAACCAGACCAACATATATTCAGGCTTCTGCAAATGTGATTAAGCAATGTCACCTGTGGTTGTCTAAACAAATGAGAAAAGGGGCGTATCAAGTAACTCTCCCCACCCAAAGTATTATGCATCTTCCCCAGAACTTACTAACCATCTTCATTAATGGATAGGAATTCCATCTCATATATTATTTATGGACGACATATACTGCTGTCTGTATTCCACCCCAACCACCGGCTTTGCGACTCAACGTTCGAGGGCCGCCCTCGCGGACCTCGCCTGGGCTTTCGAGGGCTGCCTCACCTATGGCGAGGGTCGCCTCACCCAACCCTTTCCGAGCATCGTTGCTAGCCGAACGCTAGTCATCAGCAAATAACAAATCAGGAAAAAAAAGTTAAAAATTAAAAAATTAAAATTAAAATTGTCTTTGGACAAAAATATACTTGATGTGTCGAAATATTTAGCCGACCAGCAACCGGTGAGATCGGACCCTTATTTGAAACGGTCATAGCCACTTCGAGCCCTTATTCAAGATTGACATGACCACTTCAGGTCATTATTTGATACAATATTCATTTCGAATTTTTATTTAAAAAAGTAATGGCATTTCAAGCTTTTATTTGAAATTTTTAATAGACATGGCACAGGTTCAATTGTAACGTCACGCGCGCAGTTGCATGGAAACGTATGGTTGATTCGGACCAGGTAGACTTCTCGTGGACTGTCGTTCAAAGCATATATATGGAGATCGTATCACATGAAACGGACGCCATTGTAAGAGCCGAAGGGCGCATTTAAAGCAAAAGACAGTAAGCCTCAAAAGCTCCCTCTTACGTTCACGAATCGAGTCAAGAGAAAGCTGACTTGCTGTGAGCTGGGTGGGTGCGTGTGGGGACGATGCCCACGAATCAACCGGTCGGACCGCCCGAGGCGGCGGTGGCTGCGTCGGAGATCGAGGTTGGTTCCGGCCGCAGCGACGGCCGCCGCCACCATCATCTCCCCGACTCTCGCGACCCGCCGGGCCGTCACCGTCTGGACAAGGTACTGCATATGTGTGTGTGTGTGTGTGTGTGTGTGTGTACAGACGCTTTTCTTGAACATGGGTGTCTCTGTCTTTGTCTTGTCTGTGTGGGAAAATAGAAAGCTCGAGTTTTTCGGATTCTAAGTGGGATTGCCGTGGAGAAAAGACGAGGTCTTTGCGGTTTTTTCATCGTTCACTGTCGATTGTGAATGCTTTGGTTTCTGAAAGTCTGATTAGTTGGGTCGGATTCTAAGTGGGCTTTCCGTGGAGAAAAGACGAGGTCTTTGCGGCTTTTTCATCGTTCACTGTCGATTGTGAATGGTTTGGCTTCGTTTTGTGTTTTTTTTTTCATTTTTATTGTGATTTCCAAGTGCGTCTTTACAGTGAATAATGCATATCAGTTGAATGGCTAAAAAATTAAAAGCTTTCAAGTGTTTGTTTTAGCAACTGTTTATTCTGAAAGAAAACATTGTATACGTCAAGCATATTTGGGGCCAATCCACCTCAGATATTGTTAAGAACTGGAAAAACTCGGACTTCAAGCTCAGATATCGTGTGGAACAACCGTTTGTGCAGAAAATGTCAATTGTTTGTGCATCAATCATGACACTCGTTACTATTTAACAGCTAAAAAGCATGTAACCATGTCTTTGGCCAGAACAATGCTGCGATTGAACCTTGTTTACTGGTTTCCTTCCCAATTTTCGTCTTTTATACATTTTGGAATTTGTTATTGCACTATTTGAATTATACCTTGACAAGTTAAAGATCAGTCAGATGTTCTGAGTAAAGAAAGTGTTTGAAACAGGGGAAGGGAAGAGGGGCTACTCTGATACTTGCCTACCAGACACTTGGGGTCGTGTTTGGAGGCCTAGTAACATCTCCCCTGTATGTGTACCCATCAATGCCACTAAAGTCTCCAACAGAAGAAGACTACTTAGGGATCTATTGTATCATGTTTTGGACGCTCACCCTCATTGGTGTTGTAAAGTATGCGGGAATAGCTCTCAAAGCTGGTGATCAGGGTGAAGGTCAATACGAGACCCCAATAAATTTTTTGATTCAGTTTGGTTTGTATTATATTCATTTCTTACTGTTGCTTTGCTAATTCTTCTGGTTCCCACGTACTCTAGTCCACTCTGTAGCTCCTTCTACACACACCATTGAACATCATTCTGCAATTCTAAAACCAGTCTAGTCGAAAAAGTGGTATTCAGAGTTCTGCATGCAGTTGTTGCCTCAAGAATTTAAAATTGGTGACATGAACTGCGAAGGCTCGAAAGCTCTTTTGGAGCAGTTCTCTCTCTTGAAGAGTTAGATTTGTGGAGGAGTCATTCTTTGTTTTTTGAGAGAGCCAGGTAAAGCATTTTGAGTCATCTGTTTCATGGTTTTCACTTTAGTTTTTGCTGAAAAGTACATTACTAAAGAGAAAATTACAACTCCAGCTGAATGAACGGGAAAATGGCAGCAGGAGTGACAACTGAAGGAACGTTTTTTGAAATTAACAATTATAAAACAATTTAGAAATTCTATGACCTGCAAAATGGTTATGTCTATTAGAAGTGGACTTTACAGTTTCCTAGAGCATTGTGGTGTAAGCCATTAATGATCCTGAGTAGTTCAGAGCCACTCCATGAGTCAGACATTTATTGTTTGGGAATGTAGTGGATCTTTCTCTTGGTAGCACATTAAACAATGGAGATCCCATTTGATGAAGAGTGTCTATTATTGTCATGTTGAAAGTATTTTATTGCAAATTCATGAAGTTGTCCAACACTGGGGAAACATCGCTGGAATGTCATTTGAAAACTTTTTAATGTTTTAGAAGCAAGTATACTCCAGAGATTAAGTTAACCATCAACAAGCTAGGAGGTGTCTGATGATGTTCAGTTCTCCTTCAATTTGGTCTTTTGACCTTTCTGATGGTTTTTTCGAAATTAAAATTTATTTCACTCTCATAATATGAGCTGTTATGTATTTGAATGATGAAGACAACTGCTATTGCAGGTGGGACATTTGCATTGTATTCGTTGCTATGTAGGAAAGTGAATGTTGGCATCCTCCGTTCCAAACGTGTAGAATCAAACTCTGGTGTTTCCCGGCATGGCTTGCCTGAGGGCACTGAAAAGCAAAGTAGGCTTGGAAAATTCTTTGAACAGAGCATAGCTGCGAGGAGGGTACTACTTTTTATTGCTATGTTGGGGATGTGTATGCTAATCGGTGATGGTATTCTTACCCCTGCAATTTCAGGTTAGTCGCCATGCCATTTTTCCCCCTTTGCTGAGATTTCTGCTTGGGGTTTCAAATTTTTGACTTATTATAATTGTTGATAGTTTTATCGGCAATGGATGGAGTAAGAGCACCTTTTCCTTCTGTCAGCAAATGTAAGAATCAACGACTATACATGTTATTTTATTTTTTCAAGGTGGCAAATTGTTAAGACCATCAGTTCCGCGTTAAGTTTGAAGTGAATAAAGAAAGAATCCGGCATTTGTAGATTTACACATATTCACTCTTTTTCAGCTCTGGTGGAAGCACTCTCTGCGATAGTTCTTATTGTTCTGTTCCTACTGCAAAAGTTTGGAACATCTAAAGTGAGTTTCCTCTTTTCTCCCATCATGGGAGCATGGACGTTGACCACTCCACTTGTAGGAATTTACAGCATCATAAAGCATTATCCAAGTATATTCAAGGCCTTGTCACCGCACTACATTGTCCAGTTCTTCTGGAGAAATGGCAAGGAAGGTTGGCTGTCACTTGGTGGAACTGTGCTTTGTATTACGGGTGAGCTTACTGTTATTTCACATTACACGAGCTCCAAGACTGACAGGATTGCATTCTTGAGACTTGAATAGAAGTATGGATACTTTTTCATTTGAACTGCTGTACATGGTACGTGTAGGAGTCATTATGGAAATTTAGACTATGATTTTTATGGGTACTTCCAGATTGTCAGGTTATATGAGGGCATTTCTGTAATTCTTAAGATTCTGTCGGGTTTTGCTGCTGTATTTTAAATGTCCATTGATCAAATGTATTACAAACAAATGTGCTTCAAGCTTTACAGAATAATTCCTGAATCATTTGCTTGTTCCCGCAATTCACTTTGAGCTATAAACTTAGATAGGCAAAAGGAGTTTTACTGATACCATGCCCTGATGGATTACTTAACGGTATCTGGAGTATCCTTAGTCTTTACCGTTTATATTTTGCCACAGTTTTATATTACATACAAGGATGAATTATGTCATGACACGATCTGAAATACCTATTTCAGCTTGTGTTCCAGTAGTTAGAGTTCAAATTTGCCCTCTCTCTCTCTCTCTCTCTCTCTCTCTAGTTAAGGGACTGATTGGACTGGGCCATAGTGCATTCAACTTGCTCTCAGTACTCACTGATGCCTAATAAAGCACTAAGCTTGTGTTGCGGATTTGCATTAAAATAAACCTGCTCTTCTGACAATGGGAAACATGGTACATTCATGTGACTCTTTTTTATAATATCAGGTTCAGAAGCTCTGTTTGCTGATCTTGGTCATTTCAATCGGACTTCTATCCAGGTGAACCTTTCTTTTCTTTCCCAAGCTCTTAGTGTTGATTTTTTTCCAAGGTACCAGTCTAATGCCACTTTTCCTCAACAGATAGCATTTCTATGTACGATATATCCATCACTGGTACTAACATATGCCGGCCAGACTGCATACTTAATTCGTCATCCTAATGATTATGACAATGGGTTTTACAAGTTCATTCCAAGATCTATATACTGGCCAATGTTTGTTGTTGCCACACTTGCAGCAATTGTTGCAAGCCAGTCGTTAATATCAGCTACCTTCTCTGTAATTAAGCAATCTGTAGTACTTGATTATTTTCCACGAGTAAAGGTGGTCCATACTTCCCCCAACAAAGAAGGCGAAGTTTACTCTCCAGAAATTAATTACATCCTCATGATCCTCTGTGTTGCCGTCATCCTTATTTTTGGAGATGGAAAAGATATTGGCAATGCTTTTGGTGGGTATATGATATCCTGAATTCTATATCATAGAGCAACTATATTAGTATGCCATTGCTGCATTAATGTCATCTTCTATTCCCCCAAAAGATCTGCATGTGACCACCGGAATAATGAAGATAAATTGCGAGGGTCTGCTTGGAGTTTTGCTTTTCAACCTTTCGCTTTCAGCATTTGAGATTTATTTTGTACTAAACACCTCAATTGTTTAAACATATATACTTATGGACATTTAAGGTCACCCAAGGTACTATGGAATTTTTTCAGAATATGTCAAACTACAAAATAAAAGTTGAGTTTTGGTGGGAAATTTAGATTAGTAGTTTCTATTTAATAAAAACTCAAAAAAGGTTCCCTGATACTGCTAATCTTTCTATAAAGGTTTTGAAGGCAAGACGCTGAATATAAAATTTGCTTAAGTGAGGTGCAATGGTGTACTGAATAAAATCTTTTTACACTGTTAACCCAATGAAGCATTCATGGTCTCTTTATTGAAAGTGGGTGTTGGCACTCTGTGAAAAAGTTTATCATAGTATCAATGATATTTTTTTTCTTTGGATACATTTAATAATCATATGGAAAGACTTTACTAACAACTAAGCATCTCTTGCAGGTATTGTTGTCAGTCTAGTCATGCTCATCACCACTATACTCTTAACCCTGGTTATGATCATGATTTGGAGAACTCCCACGGGGCTGGTTGCCCTATATTTCTGTGTATTCTTTGTGATGGAAGGTGTCTATGTCAGTGCTATCTTCACAAAAATTCCTGAGGGTGGATGGATTCCTTTTGCCATATCTATTATTCTCGCCTTTATCATGTTTGGTTGGTTCTATGGAAGGCAGAGAAAGGTGGAGTATGAGCTGACACATAAGATCAACCTCGACAGGCTTGAGACATTATTGTCTGAGCCTGGTATGCAAAGGGTTCCTGGATTATGCTTCTTTTACACCAATATTCAAGATGGGCTTACTCCCATTTTTGGTCATTACATAAAGAACATGAGATCTCTTCACAAAGTCACTGTTTTCACTACTCTTAGATACTTATTGGTTCCAAAAGTCGCTCCACGTGAGAGAATCATTGTAAATAAACTGGGCCTGAAAGGAGTTTATGGAAGTGTGATTCAGTATGGATATGCAGATTCACTTAATCATGAAGGAGACGATTTAGTCACTCAAGTTACCAATGCACTGATTGCACACATACGGACCTGCTCGAGTTTCTCATCACCTAGCTCGCCAGAGGAAGTGCATCAAGAAGTTGCTTGTATAGAAGAGGCGAAGCTTGCTGGTGTTGTACACATACGAGGCAAGACTAGGTTTTACATAAGCAATAGTTGTGGCTGGTTCGATAAGATTCTGCTTGGCTTCTATGAGGTCTTGTACGGTAATTGCAGGTCCGCACTGCCTGCTTTAGGGGTACCGTTGCCACAGCATATTGAGGTCGGAATGCTTTACGAGGCATGAGAGGTGATACGGATGGCTGGTAGTTATGTGTCCAACTTGGTCAGTAACGTGGAGTTCTGTGGGATATGGATGGCTTCTGGTTCAGGGATTGGAGGGAGAAGTAGTGGTACTTAACGTGGAGTTTTGTTAGATAAAGTTATGACTACTGACGTGTAAGCTCTTATCTACTTAGATATACAGCACGTCTCAATACACAGTCTCCTAGTTCTGCTCTTAGGATGATCAAACAGTTTGTCCCTATGGAGTCTAGTGCTGTACAATTTTTTTTTTTTTGATAATCCAGGGAACCCCCGCACGGCCGACAGCCGGGGAGTAAACCCTGGGGGCGACACGTGCTAGCCACCACACACGTGCTAGCCACCACACACGTGCCACTGGTTAAGTCACCCTGCGGCGCCCGGGATTCGAACACTCAACCTTTTGCGAGAGGAAAACTAGTGCTGTACAGTTTGTACGTGGACGGTCCAATGAAGTTGGAACTACTTGTAGATGGCATTTTGGTTTTGTAATGGGAAATGGTGGGAGACAATAGATGGATATGCAGGAAGTCCTGCATTAATGTACTCAAATCTATGTATGGGTCCTCATCTATATGTTATTTTTCTCTGTTGCTGATCTTCTTTGATCTACTGATCTCATCACTTTTGATCTTGTTGAGTTGGTACTTCATTTAGGGGTTGAATTAGCGAAATTAATTGCATAAAATGGACAAAAGAGATGTCACAAATGGATGTTCAAAGGAACTTTCTTTGTTTTTTTTCAAGTGGCAGATAAAGGTTAAACCTCTTTCCCTCCCAAGTTGAGATTGAAAGGTGTACAATGGAATTAACTAGATCGACTTCAGAGAGAAATATTGAGCATGACAACTTGAAAAAAATCTCTCTTATGACAATCTGAGGATCGTAAATCGTTTGTCCATCAAGTGTGCTGTTGATGTAAAAGCTGCAACGTGGTGGACCATATTTTTACCAATTGGTAGAGTGTACTTGAATTCTACCGGTTAACACTGGCAATGTTATAATCATGTTGGACAAGTCTCAAAAGTTACTTTGACTAGATTTGATCAATAGGCGAGCGTATCATATATAGGGCGTAAAAGTCCTTTTCTTAGATCCCCCATGACATAAACAACATCAAATTTTTCTTCGTTAAAAAAAAAAAGTTTTTAGGAGCGCCAAATTGGCGCTCGGAGCAAAAGAATGAATATATCTGCTTAGATCCACCCAAAATGTGCCTCAGGTCCAACTACTATCGATAATTGAGTACATTCACTTATTATTATTTCACAAACTCAAGCTTAATATATATGCAGATACTACAGTTGCGTTATCTTCACTCACGATACAGTATCTTGTGCGTCGCCCAGAAGCACCTCCAGTTGAATCAACAATGTGATGCTATCCGTTGCCGACCAAGGTTCAGATCTTCTGTTGGTAATTAACGAAAGGAAGAGTTGTTAAGGTGCTGCTGGCATCGAGAGGCTTTGCTCCATTTGTGAGGTTATGATGAGACAATCGGCCATCTATACCTTGGTTGATCTGAGTTCTTAGGGAAAATTTGGTGCACCGTTATGGTAAAATGAGGAATGCAATGGGTGTCTTTGCGGATGACGTTGAACGATGGCCTTGTGTGCTTGGATGTATCTCCTGATGAAAAGGAGTTAGTGTTGACACTTGATTTTTACTCAATTTTTCAAATTTTCTTAAAAATCACAAAATTAGGATTAGGAACCTTGGCCATGCTTAGGAACCTATTTCTAAACCAAAAATAAATTTTTCTGAATTTTTGTGAATTTTTTCTTATTTTCTTTTGGCCAAAATAAGTGAAAAATCAAGAAAAATACCAAATTGAGTTAAAAAAAATTCCATATAAATAGTCATTAGCTTTATTTTAATTCCAATTTCATCACTGCAGCTTCAATTTTGAAAAAATTCGATTGGGGATATGTTTTTCCCAAAATTGGGCAAATTCACACCCAAATTGAACCAAAAATTCAATTGAGTCGTTTCTAGTCATTTTTAATCCATAGTGTCTTAACAAAAAAATGATTCAGGGACCTTTAATTGCATATTGGTTGGCCCAATTTTACAATTTAATAAAAAAATTGAAAAACCCCAAAAATCAATTGAAAATTAGGGATTTTAAGCCCAAATTGGAGATCTTGGTCAACTCGAGATTATCGAACCAAGGCATCACCATTCATAGGGTTAACCAATCATGGATAATTTAATTTTGGTATCAATTTTCCCCAATCAGATCATCTGGATACCGAATTGAACAAAATCCCTACTGTCCGAATTTAAAATTTTGGGATTTTACAAGATTCTAGATTCTGTGTTTAAGCTTGGCCATGCTTGTTCGTGCTATTTTCTTCATGATTTTGAGTCTCTTGATGTTTAAAACTTGACTATGACCACAAGTCTCATTGTTTGATTGCAAAACTTGGACTGAAAATGCATTTGACCGAGTCGGCCATCCTTAAACCACTTCGCCGGAGCTCCTGAATCTCGCCGAAGTGCTTCCCGTAGTCCATAGTCACTCAAGTTAGTCTTTCTTGACTATGCTTGATGATTTAACAATCATTTTGATCGACATAGACGGTCAGGGTGTTAGATTAGTGACCTCAAAATTAGAAAAAACAGGATTAGAATAGTTGCAGATTAGCATTTTTTAGAATAGTTGCAGATTAGCATTTTTAGGCTCAGTTTTCACCGGCCGGCGGTGGTCCGGCGGCCAGCTGACTAGGCTAGGTTGTTAAAGCTTGATAATTAGTTGGTGTAGAGCTCAAGATTGGCATCGAAAATTCACCAGAAGGTCGTCAGAGATCTGTTCAAACCGGCGGTCTCGAAAACCTTAAAACTTGGTTCACGCCCACCATATGCTCAGTGAAATGTTGGAGAGAAGAGAAGGAAGAAACGGCGCCGTTTGGCATCGTGTCCACCGGAGCACCGGCCGGTGCCGGTGCTGGCAAGTCAGACCGGTCGGAACGGGTTCAGTCTGGTTCGCTTTCTTGGTAGGAAAATTTAAAAAAAAAATTAAAAAATAGTAAAAAAAAGATAAAAAAATCAGAAATTCAAAAAATTATTAAAAAATATATAAAAATTCATAAAATCTAAAAAATTGAAAAATCAAATAAAAATTTTTAGAAAATCATAAAAAATTTTAGAAATTCGAAAAATTAGAAATTTCATAGAAAATTAATAAAAATCAGAAAATTTCCAAAATTTCATAAAAAAAATTCTCAGAAAATCCACAAAAATGACAAAAATCCAGAAAAATCCATAAAAATTTTCAGAAAATAAAAAAAAATCAGTTTCCGGGAAACAAAATTCTCAAAAAAATTTTCCCAAGAAAAAAAAATAAAAAATCTCAAAAATTCATGGAATGACCCAGAAACCTTGTGGCCACCCATCAATAGTGAAATTTGAATTTTTTTGAAATATCCAAGTGGCATAATTGAGAACTCCTCAATTTAGGGGTAAAAAGGGGTCTCAACCACTAAAAAACCCTAAAACAGCATAATTCATTAAACAAATAAGTTATTAGGGCTTCATTAGGCATTGAATATTTTGAATTGCCTTCCTTTTGGGAAAAGTGCCAAAAAAGTCCTAAACCTTTTGCATTGGTGCCAATTTAGTCCTAAACCTTTTTTTGGTGCCAATTGAGTCTTAAACCTTTTGCATTGGTGCCAATTCAGTCCTAAACCTTTTGCATTTGTGTCAATTCAGTCATTCAGGCTAATTTTGCTCGGAAAATTCGTACGTGGATACCCAGTCAGCGCCGGCCATCCTACGTGGCCGGACCGGCGCTGACGTGGACGTCGAGAAATAAAACGGCGTCGTTTTGTTTCAGTTTTTTTTTTAAAAGCATAAACCTTTGATTAAGAATGGCGCTGTCAAAAAAGTCTCTTGCGTTTTTCCTTTCCCCAAATCAAGCGACCTTCAACGCGATCTAACCCAGGAAGAAGAACCCTAACTCTTATATGCCCAAATCAATTCGATCTCAACTCGAATCAAAGGATTTTGCTCAAGCCGACGGTCACTTGACGGTTGCCAGTCGCTCGACTGACACCTTCTCCTACATTCACTGGAAAATCGCCCAACGTTCTGAGGTAAAGTTCGTCAGATTATTTGAATTCTATTAGCCATATGTTGTTCAGAATCAACTTGATTGATGTCATGCAGTGAATTGTTTTTTCTTTCACGGACGGAACAAGTATCTACAAGAACCTCAAAATTTCAGGTTCTGCAGCTATGTTTGCCGATTTTGAACACTTCTATAGCTGTTACTGTCAGTTGAATTGTTGATAAATTAAGAAAAATTTGTCTTTTCATTCGAAATGGTTTACAATGCTTGTTCACACCATTCAATGATAGTTTAGGTGGCCATTAACCTTCGATGGAAAGAAAGCTGTTGTGCAGGTTCAGTCTAAATTGCCAGCCTCTTCTATTTTCCTTTAGCTCTCTTGATATTGCATCTTTGTTGGTTGGACTGTATTACTTATGTCACTTTTGTGCGCATTCCTTTTCAGCTAGTGACCTATTGAGATCTCTGTCATGCATTGCAACCATCAGAAAAAGCAGAACATGAAGAATATTTTCTTGGGTATATGTGATGAAATGTGAGAACATCATATTGGATAATAATTCGAAAAATTGTGATCGAGTTTCTTGAGGAGAACAATGTTAAAAGGTCTAATTAGCATTCCTTCCCTGTAGGCAAAATTATAGATCCTCTCCACTCTCGAGTGATGGAAGTCCAGTCACATTATGGTTTATTTCGGCTTTTAAAAAGGCTAATAATCTTTCCTACATGTCTTTAATTTTTTGCAAACCATTGTAGGTTATGTGATTCACTAGTTTCTCTGTCAATAAAATTTGGCTATAGTTTCTACTCATGCTTGTGTGACTATTGGAAGTGTCCTATAACTGACATTGAGGTATCATTGCAAGAGGAGATCAGTGAATTCATGAAGAGACCATCAGATTCGTCACAATCGGTGACGTCGGTCCCTCCAATTGACAACAAGATGTATGTATTTTGTCATTGTGGCCTGAAATCTCCTCTACAAACAGCTAGGACAAAGGACAATCGGGGAAGAAGATATCACGGCTGCCCAAGATACAACCCGAACAATAGAGGGGAAGGTTGTGATTTTTTCATTTGGGTTGATGCGGAAATCACTCGATCGGCAAGGAGTGTGTCCAAAAATTTTCACTAGAGCAATGTCGAAGAAGAACTAGTGTCAACCCATGACAAGGATGGTGGCAGTTCAATGGACATTGAAATCAAAGCTCTCAAGGCACAACTGAGACGGGTGGAAAAGGATACGGCAAAGCTAAAGAAAGAAATTTTCAAATGGAAGACAATTTCGGTTGTGTTGTCATTGTTTATAGTAATGTTAGCTCGCATTGTTACGTGGAAATTTGAAAGTAAAGGACGTGATGAGTTTGCCATAGCGTAAGTTATTTTGAACATTTTTGTATTCATCAACATGTTTTGTACATGTATGTCTGAACATGCATGTTGACTCAGGTTGTGGGGTCATTGCAAATGGTGTTAGAACATTATGACTTGGCCTTCATGTTTCAAGTGGGGTCATTGCAAATGGTGTTAAAACATTATGAATTGATCTTTATGTTTCAAGTGGGGTCATTGCAAATGGTGTTAAAACATGAACCGTCATGATGTGAAGACTGAGAAGCATGTGCAGTGTCTTGGTAGAGCGGCAGATCAAATTAGTCATATTGTGCAATTTTTCCCTTTGTGATAGGTAACTTTCCTGCTCTATTGCCCCAAACCATGAAAATGTGTTGGACTATTTGGAGTGTGGGGGTGATCATCTATATATTACTAAGTGGCGTCCCCCCCTTTTGGGATGGTGTGCATCTCTTATTTATCGTTCAATGCTTTCTACTTTGTTCCCTCAAACAATCTGCATATATAGACCCTTAAAATAGAAACTTTGAAATTATGTGTTGCCTTCTTGTTCAGAAACGGAGCAAGGGATATTTGAGCAAGTATTAAAAGGAGAACTTGACTTTGGATCCATCAGATATGCAAAACATTACTTGGAATGGCAGCTTTATAATAAGTTCCTGAACCTAGAGCTCAAAGGTCAGTTGTAGTCCCATTACTTTATCATCGACACTGTCATCATGCAGACAATAAATGATCTTTAGACACCATTTGCTGCATTTAAATTCCTTTAGCGCAGAAGTTGTATTTTGAAATGCAGCTGCCCCAGAACAGAGTAGAGATTAAGAGAGATAGAAGGCAATGAAATGGCGATGTAATATGATGTTACTCTTGTTGATTCCATAGAGAAGGCGTTTTAGCATCCCACAGACGATGCTATTTAGCTCTTCCACTCATAATTCTCCGAGTGTGGATGCAATAACAGGGCCTCGCATAAGCAATCAGTCGCTAACTCGCTCCTCTTACAGACTTAAAAGAATAGCCAAGGAATCTTCTTGATAACCTTGAAGACTGACTTAAGTGTTGGAACAGATTCTCGAGATACGGTCATGCTTCAGTTTGAATGGGATGAAGACAGTAGATGTCTAATCACGAGTTCCCCTTAGTACAATCTTTATTGGTATAATGCAAAGATGCTCTCACAATCTTAACTTATCCCAACAACAATTAGTCCTCCTGCCAAAACCGAATTCTCCAATTCGCATATAAATCCTTACCAGCAACAGATGAGCTTAACCTCATCTTCTTAATATAAGCAGCTATTTGATCAACTTAGTTAATGGGATCAACGTGCAAAACAGAATTTCTTTCCGTCCAAATGCAGTAAATGGCACCATTCTAAGCCAACTTCAGAATTCTTTTACAAAGGGAATTTCCTTTTAGAAATTCCATAGCCCAAGTAAATTGAGAATTTCAGTTCCCAGTAGCCTTTCACACACCACAAAGGTCAAGCAGTGAAGACCACACATCACCTAGGGAAGGAGTCGATCAATGTACTATACATCATCGGCAAACGAAAAACAACCACGACACTACTTCAATGAACCAACACATCATTGACAAACAAAAAAATAGCCACAACACTACTTCCTAATCCCATCGCTTCTTGTAAATTGGAGTTACTTCCTCTTTTTTTTTTTTTCCTTCTTTCTCAATGAGCCTACTGCTTTAAATGGAACTTCAGTTGCAGCTGCTTGTGATGTTGATTCAACCTGTGCTTGTATAGAAACTCTCAGTCTTTTTCCTTGTGTGGCACTTGTACTCTTAACCTAACATTATTTGTTTCATTAGTCAACAGAATTTTGCTAAATAAAACGAAAGTGCTAACAAAAATATTATTTACACTCCCATGAGATATTGCTGTCCCAGTAGCAGCACTAGCAATTGGTGTCCCACCAACACTTCCACTTGCACCTTTGCCAATACGTCGTTTAACCTGGAAAGAGTAATATTCATTTAAAGTCTTATTCATGAAGCAAGCATGACACAATAAATATGATAGTACTTACCAAAAGTTTTTGCCTAGACAATTGTGTTTGTGATGCCGTAGTGCTATCCTTCTTAGTTGGACATGTCTTACTGTTATGCCCCGTCTTCGAGCAATTTCGACAGGTCATCTTCATTCCTCTCCTCAACATTCTAATACCACGTGCAACCTCACCTTCCTCCTTTCTTCTTTTCTGTTTGCGCCTACCAGGCTTCACCTTGACCGGAAGTGGTTCGAGTGCCTCATTGTAAGTTTTTTTCCAAAATTTCTCTCCTCGAACTGGCATCATCATATTCTGATATGCAGCTAAGAACTTTGCTTTCTTGTAACACTCATCCACATAATCATATGCATCATGTTGCCTATGATTTATAGCTGAAATAACATGGGGACAAGGGATGCCAGTAAGTTGCCACCTCCTGCAAGTACAATCTTTCTTGAACACATCAACGATGTACTTAACACCCTTATCCAAGACCTCGTATCCAGCATCACCATTCCATAACACATGGAAGTAAATCGCACCAAGTCTATTTTCTTCTAACTTTTTTATGATTCTTGGACCACAGTCCCTTCTCCATCGAGCACATGTATCCCTTTGTGTATACATTCTTGTCATTATCATTATCGTCATCTCCTCCAACATACTATAAATAGACTTACACCTGGCTTCTATAATTCTTCCGTTGAATGCCTCACATAAGTTGTTGTCAACTATGTCACATTTAACCTCGGTATTAAAGAAAGCCCTGCTCCAATGCTTTGGCTATGTTTGAACCAAGTCATGATATGCGGCAGTACTGATTTTTTTCAATACCTGAGTGTGTTCGTCATACTCCATCATGGTACTACTCTTAGCACACTGCCAAAACAATCTTTACATTTGTATCCCCTTATACTTCTGGCCCCAATTAGCATAGATGTGTCTGGCACACATTCTATGCTCAGCTGCAGGCAACAAGTGAGCCACAGCTTGTAGAAGGCCCTGCAAAAGATTATTTCAATGTAAACAACATACTTTTGGTGTAATCATTTAAAAGGCATAACACTAAAAAAAGGGAAATAAGGAACTTACCTTTTGCTTGTCACTAGTTATAACCCAGCCTCGTCCGTACGTGTCTATTATGTTGAGGTCATGCATCAAACTTGTCAAGAACCAAGTCCATGTGTCTCCACTCTCAACTCTCACAATTGCCCATGCAACTGGGAACATCTGGTTATTTGCATCCCTTCCAACGACACACAATATCTCCCCTTTACAAACTCCCTTTGAAAAGCAACCATCTAACCCCACAAATTTTCTACATCCATCTAAAAAACCTTTCTTACATGAAGCAAAACAAATGTACATTTTGTCAAATAATGCCTTCGAATGCATGTTAGGCTTTTCAACCTTCAATATCACAGTACTCCCAGGATTTGAAACCTTGATTTCCTCTGCATAGTCCCATAACTTTGAATATTCTTTCTTATAGTTTCCCATCAAAACTTTAAAAGCATGCAGCTTCGCTTTCTTACACTGATCTATACTTACATTTAAACCCAATTGTTCCTTAATTAGATCCTTCAAAGCAATGGTTTTTATAGTTGGCACTGCTCTAATTATGCTAAGATAGTGCTCCGCCATCCAAGAACTTGTGACCCTTTTATTGCTAAAGCTAATGTTACAAGTATGTTGTTCATGGCAGGTCTTCACGTGGAATAATCCAGTTCTACCATCAAAAGATGCAAAAATCTTCCAAGGACAATTTTCATGAATACACTTTGCTCTAACAAATTTCTTTTCATTCTTGATACATTTTATCTCTCTACGTTCAACCACTTAATACTTTATGATGGCATCTTTGAATTGCCTACCATCCTCAAACATCATAGACGTAGTAAACATAGGCAATATAGAATCAGGATCATACCTTAGATACCTACTTCTCCTTCTTATAACTTCGCCATCTTCTGACCCCACATCAAATCCCAAGCTATCATCTCTGTCTGTTTCATAGTAATCTGTTTGGTAACCAGCTTCGGCAATGACCATGTCAGATCGTTGGGGATTAGATGAGTCTCCTATAGATTGTTGGGATGGTATAAAATCCGCGACTAGTTCCCCTATAATCCCCGCCTTTGTAGCCCTTTTGTGGAATTCCTTGAGTTTCTTCCTTCCTTCTACAAGGTCCTCATTATCCCTCTCATCATCATCATCAGTCAAGAATTGTGCATCGACTAAATCCGTGTGTTTGTTTTCTGAATCGACGTCGACCATAAATTCATCACCCTCTAAGTCAGCATAATCACTCTCATCTACTAAATAATCATAATCTAAAGCACTCTCATGTTGAACAAATGCCTGATTGCCTAAACCAACACCCTCACCAATGCGCTCACCCTGACAAATACTCTCACCAGCACTCTCACCATTGCCTTCACCATGACCAGCAACCCCACCTACCACAATGTCAAAAGATTCTCCATATACCTCAACCAATCCATGCTGCAAATGATAGAAAACTAGATTGGCAACAATACTATCATTCCATATATATCTCAACCCATCTTCTAGAGGTTTCCCAGGAAACTTAAAATAAAGTTTTTCGAATTTACCATTTACACCTTTTTCAATGTCTGTGATGAAGCTCTCATAGCTCATCGAATTGATATTAACATGTACTAAATCCATCTTTCCCCCAATATATTCAAGCATTGGGCGACGAACAAATTTTCCACCGTGATAAAGGCAAACCAATGCAGACTTCTTGCTCATCTTGACCCTACACAAAAGACAACATATATTATAAGCATATACAAACGCATAATGGAGCGACAATATAATAGGTTACTTCATGGCTTTTTGGCTATGAAGAAGAGCCAAACAGAGCAATGTGACTGCGTCTTAGAAATTGAAGTTCTCAGTTGAATCGGTGTTCGTGGTCAAATACTGCATCTACCAAGTATGAGTATCCTTAATCTGACTTGGCTAATCGAGTCTAAAAAACTTGGTTAAGGCTCATGTGAAATTCATCTCTAGTTAAAGTTTATCAATGTTTCAAATGTGCATTGATGTTGTAGTGAACATCAAAAACCAACTCTTTTTAACTTTTGTCAGTTGCCAGAATCAACAATTTCATGTCACAAAGGACAAGATGCTCTTGTCTTCCACCATAGACATTATGTTAATCTACCGCCATCCCATATCAGGGAAACAAAAAAGATGTATTCTGTGTTGTGTGTGGCCATCTAATCTAAAAGCAGAAAAGAAAAATGTGAACGGAGACGGTAAAAGTGCAGCAACTCCAAACTAATGTTTGGTGATAGGCGCTTCATCCCAATTAAGATGACAGAAACCCTGAGAAGACTGGATGCTAATACTTTGCATTAATCGAATTGCATGCCACATATTTGATAAAATGTCTAAGTGAAATCAGAATTTATGTTTTCTTAAGGAAATAAGTTCTGAAGCAAATAAGTTCAATAATCAGTGTATGTCCTTTTCCATGACTAAAACCGAGAGCCAATCTTTATCATTATTCTGTTTTTTTCGCTTTCATATTCTGCCATGCTCACATGAAGACAACGAAAACATAAAAATTTGATGGTTCGGGACCACGAAAACATACCTTTATGTCTGCTGAGTGCCGACAACACAACCAAATCGGGACCACACACTTTGTTGTGTTCCCTGCAGAATCTTAAGGTCCAACCGGGTCGCGACTGGATTATGGGTCAATTGGATCTTTGCAATTTCGAAGGGGCAAATTGTAGGGTTGGGACGGACGAAGGCGTCGAGCTAAATGGGAGACTTGATTCGATGAAAGAACGACTTGCCTTGCGCAAAATCCTTTGATTCGAGTTGAGATCGAATCGATTTGGGCAGATAGGAGTTAGGGTTCTTCTTCCTGGGTCAGATTGCGTTGAAGGTCGCTTGATTTGGGGAAAGGAAAAACATAAAGTTTGGGAAATTGGCAAGACTTTTTTGACAACGTTGAAGGTCGCGTTGAAGGTCGCAAGAGTTAGGGTTCCTCTGATTCGCGTTGAAGGTTGCTTGATTTGGGGAAAGGAAAAACACAAGAGACTTTTTTGACGACACCGTTCTTAATTGAAGGTTTATGCTTTTTTTAAAAAAAAATGAAACAAAACGATGCCGTTTTATTTCCCGGCGTCCACGTCAGCGCCGATCCGGCAACGTAGGACGGCCGGCGCTGACTGGGTATCCACGTATGAATTTTCCGAGCAAAATTAGCCGGAATGACTGAATTGGCACAAATGCAAAATGTTTAGGACTCAATTGGCACCAAAAAAATGTTTAGGACTAAATTGGCACAAATGCAAAAGGTTTAGGACTCAATTGGCACCAAAAAAAGGTTTATGACTAAATTGGCACTAATGCAAAAGATTTAAGACTTTTTTGGCACTTTTCCCCCTTCCTTTTAGAGATAACTTATAATTGCTTTGATTGATTGACTGACATTGATTGTCCAATTATTGATTGATTGATTGATAGCCCATGATTAGAATGGTTAGAATTAGTGACTAGAGCTTGGAAAGTTGTGTAACACGTTAGACACATCATATCGTTTTAGATATCAAAAAGGCGTTAGTGATCTCAATTTGAAATTATTAACGTAACCAAGTCCCCTTAATTAGATTTTGTAGTTCGCAGAATCGTGATATTTCTCGCATATCCCGATTAGGTTTCTAGTCAACCTACCAATAATAACTAGTGGCCACTCTAAATTAAAATTAGACTAAATAGAAAGATAAAAAATCACAAACCGTTGTCACATGAGGTATGATTTGTGAGAGGCCTCCGTTTGTCCATTGATGGGATATCTGTAAGACGTTTGGGCGAAATATCCGTATCAGACCTTAGTAGCCATTCGGAAAGTTCCCCATTCGTGAAAAATGGAAATACCTCCTTAGCATACGAGAGAACAGCACGACAGATAAGAGTTAGGATGTTCAATGTGGAGTACTCTTCGGATGGTAAACCTGCCAGGATCATCTTGATCGGAATGTTACCCAAGATCACAAGGGTGATGTCCAAATGCCAAAGCCTTTAAGTTATTCGCAATGCATTGTCCATCTAATTTTTTCTCTTGTGGATACTCAATTTTTCGTCTCCAAATCGAGTGCGACTCTACCGTGTTTATAGCTCTCTGCTGCTCTTCTCACTAAGCAAACTGCTCGATCAAATGAAAGATGAACAAGGGAAAACGAAGAAACAATAGTACTAACAAAAGGACAGCTATAGAGTGAACAATGCTTCGACTTGGCCACTAATATCTCCTCGGATGTCTTATTTCTTCATTCTCTTTATTTTCTTTTTTTTTTTGTTATCATTTATTGTGATCTTTCTTACAATGCGAGCATCTGTAAGAGGAGTGTTGGCGCGACAAAATTTACATGCCCTAGACAATGGAAGCAATTGTTTACAAACGTTGATTACGATGTCGAAAAGGAACTTCCTTTCCTCTTTCAAGAAGCTTGGCCGAATGAAAGTCGACTGGGCGAATCAATTCTCACGATGACTTCTTCGGCTCCGTATTCGTCATCACTGGAGTCATCCGCATGAGTTTCCAACGTGTCTGTGCTCTGCATCTGAGGTGGAGGAGCTGGTCTAGTGAACTGCCTCACCTCTAGGCTCTTCCCTGCAGTAGCGGCCCCTTCAGATTTGACTGAGATAAGCGGTCGATTACGGTTCAAAGGAACCCTTGGGTACGACTGGCTATGTGAAGTCTTCAGCTGGCTTGGTCTGAAGAAGCTTCGATTTCGGACACGAACATCCACCTTGTGAATTCAGACAAGGTATAGTTAGTGCTGACTGCTGAGTGCAGACACGCAGCTGAGACTCAAGTTAAAGAATTCACGAGTACCCCAGCATTAGAACTCAATGCAGAGGAAAAAAGGAAATCTAGCCCCTTCCACACAGGCTTCGATATACCATCATCCTAAAAAGCTTTCACTATCAAGAACTTTCCCAGTCAATAGTCTCCAGAACTATGCAACTATAACCTAGGTGGAAAGAAATCGACCATACCATACTGCCATAGACGCTCAGCTGCATTGCTCTGGTAGACATACTGTTTGCTTGGTGATTATTTTCTTCATGGCTCTGCCCATGTTGCCTAGCCTTGTAGAAATGTTTTGGCCAGCTCATAAGACCGCCATGTTCTCGACTGTGGGTTCTGAGGCGGTGATCTACCGAATGAGGAACCAATGTAGATGATCTTGGAAGAGCACTGTCGGCTTCAAATGCAGCAACATCAAAAATAATAACCCTAGCTCTAGTCTCCACGAGATACGAAGATCCTTGATGGGAGAAACTGACCGTCCTAATTCCTGTTTTCCATTAGCACAAATAAAAGCTTTAGTAGCTAAACACATCAGATTAGTACTTCTCTCCATGATACACTATTTATGTCTTTGGTTTGCAATGGCCTCACCAAATTGGCAGTCAATGACATTGTAACACACCATTTACGGAAGCGAAATTAATATACTATTGCCAAAAATCCACGGAAACAAATTCATGAGTTGGCTTCTCCATCAAAACGGCTCGGTAAGCTCGGGGAAGCATATCGCTGTTCCTAACTGATATATGGTTGTAGAAACTAACTGAACCTTTAAATTACAGAATACCTTCTTTACAGTATCCAGCTAAAATAGAGTATCACTTTCTTGTGAAAAGAAAGAAGTTGGCTAGGCCACCACTACCCTCATAGCTAAGGTACGCTATATCTAAGAGTTACAGTACATGAATCTGCAAACAGCAGTAGAAAGATCGCATCACTGAAGTATCGAAGAAGAAATTGCAAGAGTCAAGGGCTTCAGAGTTCTGCTCAAAAGATACTAGAATCAATCAAAATTGAGTACAATGATCTGGTGACACACTTCCCAACAGATAATAGATTAGGTTACCTGATGTATCTGGACTACGAAAACTTGAATTCCCATGCGAAGGCCACAGCGCCGCTGGCGATGTAATCAGTTCTTCCTCAACACCTTGTGTTTTTATAAATCCTTCTAACAAAAATCCAATGGAATGTTGAGGTAGTTCTATAGTTTCTCCTCTAATGTATATTGTCATTTCTGACCTTTCGGCAACAAGAGCTCTCACTTCTTGCATTGCCATTTTCTCAAATACTTGAGGAAGCAAGAGCTTTGCAAGAATGATAGCACTTTCCTGCAAGTAAATATAAGCTATACATCCTTGATCATTCGATGAAAAATTAAATACCATTCCGGGATTATTACTAAATAGTAAAATAAGCAAACCATCATCCAGAACAAAAGCGATATCTTATTCACAATGAAAAGATGTCTGTTACTCAATGACAGAGATCTTGATGCAGGCATTAAGTCCCTAGAACAGATATCAGACATACGCTTCTGCAAGCTCGCTAAGGGAAATACATAGTAGTCATACCTGCCAGAGGAAATCTTCTACTGAAGGATCTGACCGAAGCACCGAAAGTATCTTTTCAGACACCAGAAAGAAACAAAGAACAACAGAATCTGTAATCATGTCACAGATAAATGGTTTCCCACTCAACACTTCATACAGGCCCAGTGTAGTACCATATGTAAAAGTTGGATGCAATGAGTGCTTGTTTCTTATACTCTTACTACTCCACTGCCAAAGATCCGCAAAAAAGCTATTAGAACAAAAGAAATAGAACTTCAACTGAATAAGTGAGAAAATCCATCGTGCCCATGCTCTATAAACTTACCTTGACTATCCCATTAGATATAAGCCAAATACCATTTGGCTTGGAGCCCTCTCTGTATAGCGTCACACCACGTAATTTTATTGCCTCCTTGGTTGAGCCTTTGAGTGGTTCACTGACCGCAGAAGGAAGGGCACCCAGCAAGGGATGCATGCTAACTAAATCACTTGTTTTGGGCATCTTAACTAAAGGAGGATTTCTCAGAAGTTTCTTCAAGTCGGTCTGTTAAAAGTACGTACTCTTGTGAGCTACGGAGTATCAGATGTCACAATTAATGGAAGGCCACTCAAATGTACCTGCACTGCATCATGGAGATGAAGCATCTCTTTCTCTTCCAATAACCCAACCTTCTCAAGATTTTGGACATAATCAATCAAATGATTCAGCACGGAATAAGTAACCTGTCTTGTTTTAACCACACGGAGAACCTGGTACAGTTTCCAATATGAAAATCAATCAGATACATAGACTATCACAGCAGCAGTCAATGCATGCACATCCAATAAGTTTGACTAGTAAGGGAAAGCTAAAAGACAGAGAAGAGCAACCTGAGGAAATGTTACACGGACATCTTCCAGAAAATTTTTGGCTTCTTCTCCTTCTGCCTCGCTTTCACTGATGACAGTAGAAGCCACATCATTATCACCTAATGGACAGAGACCGAAGAAATTAGAACTCTTTCCGAAGAAAAACCCCATAAACAGATCTATTATATATATCTAGGAAGCGGTACCAAACAGAAAGAGTAACACATTCTCTGCCAGGGTTTTAGTATACGTAGAGTGAAGAGAGCATCCGGTATGCTGCATTACGCTCATAAATGCTTTCTGCTGTGTTTTACCTCAACAGTTAGAATCCGCTTTTTCTAAATAAATTTCCTTATATGATCAAATTGAAGTATAAGGACATGTTGAAGAACAAATTCCATGATAAATTATAGAAACAAACCCTGTTTCTACTAGTCACGTTGGCTTTATTGATGCATTTACACCATTGTGCTTTGTTTAATACTATAACTTTTCTGCAAAATCCAATACTAATGGTCGTTCCAAAGTGTTTGTTCAAGCCTTTTTGAGTCTCCACGTACTTCTTTAGCTCGAGTGCCCTTCATGAAGTTTTATATCCTCAATCAGACTCTAAAGGGTCATTGTCACTTGACGGGCTGAGGGGTTACCAAAATACCCCATTTCTCTATCAATCCATAACCAATATACCACGTTTCTCTATCAATACCTACATATAGAACTTTCTATTTGAATGTTACATCAGAGATTTGGAACACCAAAATGGGTATTGCCCATGTTCCGATATAAAACCATGTTACTTTCAACCGATATGTTCTTTATGATAATTCGTGTTCAAAAATAAATTTCAAAATCTTTATGTGGGCATGCATCTTAATGTCTTATTCATGATTTAAGTGTGTACATTACTTATATTATCTTCAACATAACTTTACTATCTGTTCTTATTCCAACTAGACGACCAAACGAAGCTTAGCACCATCATAACACATTCGTGACAAGGGATGTAGCGAACCATGCACTACGTAGCCTTCCAGACTACCTTAGGCAAGACATCTCATTTAGATTGCGGAAGCCAACTTTCTTTGGTGCTTGTCTTTTGTGCACATATTCATTTGGAGCTCTATTTATTCTTTGAAATGCCTATATATCCATCAATTTCCATCATATTTGATACACTCATTTGTGCTCATGTTGGTGCTTACTGCTCTAAAATCTGACATTAAAATACATTTGCCTTCTTTGCACTCCAAGCGCAATTGCCTTTAAGTTTAGGTAGCATCCGGCATGACATACCGTATGAACTTCTCCATTTCATCAGTTCCACTAGTATAATGGAAATGGCATCTCTACCTTTCTCTCCATCTTCTTTATAATCCAGTTGGTATTTCCTAGCCTCGCATTCTCATTATAATCTATTAATGCATCCTACTCCATATACTGTCTTGAACCTACTACGAGAGCTCTTGAATCCCCAGTTTTTCATACATTATTCAAGTTTACATTCAATCATGCTCATTTTCATCTACTAACACAAATCAGTAGCAAAAAGCATACATCAGCAGAGAAAAGGACCTAGACTGATTGTCCCCTTAGAGAACACAGAAGAAAGAAATTACAGCAAAAGGCTGCATGAGGCCCTTCTCAAAGTTCTTAGTTTTCACTTTACCATTGCATGGAACATATTTTCTTCTCATTAAAGTTTGAATGTCAAGCATCTAATTGTTTATTTTTTCTATATCCATCTTACTTGAAGTTCTCCCCCCTCACCCAACACCCCCCCCCCCCCCCAACCCACCCAATTAAAATAAAATAAAAAACTTTTCTCTCCCCATATCCTCAATCCTGATATTAATCTGCATGTGCATGTGATTGGTATTCGACAATGATGCAGGCACTGCCCTTTCTGTCGTACCAATTCTGGATCTTATACCCAGTACAGTAGTCACTACTATATACAATTTTTCATATTTAGTTGAGGTTCCAGTCCCCATTCAGTCTTGATAGAATCAAAGGAATACAGATATTTGCCATTTTATGATTACAATCATTCATAGACCGTCATAGTTTATTATCATGCGCAGAGTGCGACTAGTTTATCATTTGGTGGTTGTAGTAGTCAAGTGGTATCTTAGGCCAACTTCCATGCACTACATATAGTAAATACTTGTTTCTGATCATGACTCACTAAAGTAAGTTTTCATTGATATGGTAATCTTGGGTGAACTTATCAAATTTTGAAGACGCACTAGGATGACAACGTTTATCAAAGAATAAAAAAATTATTGCTCTCACAAATTCTCCGAGACTTTAAAGGCTTCTTTAAGAAAAAACAAAAAAGCCATCCGTTTCAATATTTCATTAACTAATCAGTTTCACTTCAAAGCCTAAGGACAAATTAAAATTATTAAACTTGTAATTTAGCTAGTCAGCTGTTGAACCAGTGGATAAGCAAATGGGCTGGGCAGCCATATATGGCCTAAATAAAAGATTACTTGCTATGATGCAGAGACTTTCTACAATATGCAGGAAATAGATGAGAGAAAGAGAACCATTTCTCAGCTAAAAGTTGAGCATTTCCCATATAGATTATACCTATAAAGTCATGTAGTTGTCGACGCGCAATTCTATGGGCACGAAGAAAGGCTGCACAAATATAACATGCAGACTCCAACCTTTCCACAGTGAAGTATATAACCAATTTCGGTGGACAGATGCTTTGAAGAAATCTATAGTAATTTGGGAAATGAACATGGGACTTTAAGCCTTTCCAATCACACAGAGGCTCGTGAGAGACCATATCAATTGCTTCATCCACTGACTGCATCATTATGTTTGCAGTAGTTTGTGTGATCCTTCCTTCATCTAACATACCCCAGTAAGCAGCTTGGACACCTGAAATTAAGAATTGTTTAGCAATACTGGAAACATCAACATCTATGCTCCCAAAAACATCTGTGAAGTGTATTGCATTAGAACAATCTAGGAAATGTGGTAGTGAAAGAAGAGTATTTACTAATTGCTTTTTGTACAGGATGATGTAATCCAAAAACTAGTGCCAAAAAAAAATGGCCGAGCTTAAACAAGCAATATATACTAACCAAAAGAACAAAAGAATTTTCAACTAAGAGTTGAAGTATTCATTAAGGTAGGAGGTCTACAGTTTGAGAAAGTAAATCAAAAGAAAAGTACTCATCAGTGATTATGCTTAGGATGTCAATGGACAACAATCTTTATTATACAAAAGCGCGATTACAAAGATGATATGCCAATTCATTACAAGTTCTCACAAAATTAATTTAACAATCCTATTTTAAAAAAAGAATACTGCCATAAAATTCGAACAATACAAAGCTTGTAGACAGTTGGATCAGTTAAACCTGCTGGTTCAACATGAGGTAATGTCACCAGGTAAATATTAGTATACATAAACTCATGCAGCCATTAACACGAATCTTCCCAGCAAAATGGCAAGGACAAAGTCCTTCAATCCTCAAGGTAACATGTTCAGCATTCCTCCTGCAACTTTTATGTTTTATGGATGTGAAGCTTGCTAACTTAGCAATATTAAATACTGACATGTAAAAAGAAATATTGTATTTGGTGCGGTGGTTGAGGCATGTCCAAAGCTTCAAGAAATTGGGGTTCAAATTCATACCAAACAAATCCAAATTTACATTTTCGAAATGGTCAAGATGTGCTCAAACTAAATTGACCAATTCATCAGTTTGACCAGCTTCGATTGGAATGCAATTATTAATTTAAGACGAAAACTGGACCACCAACCATTTTCAGGTTCAACCTATTGAACCGGCCAAACCTGTCCAGTTCTGTTAATACTATATAAACTAAGCATAATGCATACTCCGCCCGGCAATAAAAGTTTACTGATCACTATCTAAGGCATATTAAACAGGGTGTCTATAACAGCTTCACTGGATAAATATGTCGACCTTTGCAGCATCAAACCCATCTGTCAAAGAGGTGAAAGCTGAAGAAGTCATCAGCAGATATTTTCACAGTAAAGGGTGAACAAAGAAAGTGGATCATCTGCTTTTGCTTTGCTCTTGCATTAAAATTATGGGTCAGAGCTTTGTCACTGTTAGAAGTTGCGGGCAGCAGGTTCTGTGGGAAAGAACTTGGGCATAAGATGTAAGAGTTACTGAAGGAAGAGAAATTTTCATATCCAATCCCCTCAACCATTTGTCAGCTGTTGTTGAGTTGAAAAAAGAGGAGAGCCTGTGACGATATAGTACCCAGTTGACTCTAATTTCTGAGATTTGGTGTAGCGAACATTCTGTTTGGCTCCCCTCAATCTCACCAAAGGAAATTTTATTAATGCAGCATGCACCTAGTTCAACCATTAGGATTTTCTATCAGTTTATTTAACGCCAACCAGACAAGTCTCTTCTTTGGTCACCATTCTATCCATGTTTTAATGAAAAAATGGTGTAAAATACAACAAGCTTAACAAGCAACAGTGATTGCTGATACGCATGGTGATTTTGCCTCTCTGAAGTCTAAAATTAATAATGGCATGCAATGGTGAGACTCAGGTGGCTGCAGGAAAAAGCAAATATGTTAAATGAAAAATATACCATTCAAGAGACGAATTCGTATGTCTTTCAAATTCAGAGGGTCAAGATCCGCATCACTTTCAAACGCAGTATGAGGGTGCACTTGTTCCCCTTCCAAGTTACTTAGGCTCGTAATATATCTTTTCACAGTAGGCCAGTCAGCAGGTCCTAGTTCTTCATCATCTCCAAGATCACCAAAAGCTTGCAAGGCTTTTTTCAGCATTTCATACTTTGTGTACTCCAATATGCGTCTCTGTCATAGATACCAGAGTAAAATAAGTATACCATAATGGAACAACAGACTTGTAAGCTTTGTGGGAATGGAAAGGTCAAATTTACTTATAGAAATGAAAGTTAATAGGAATTCCATGGTCAGCTAAAGCTAAGGTCTACTGCCATCTTTTATGTATGCCGGAGACCTTTTCTTCCACCTAAAGACAGTATCTTCGTTCGTTAAAGTAGACTCAACGGCTGTCCTTTTTGCTTTAGATGTCACCACTAGGCATTGACTCAAGTAGACTATCAGTTCTAAGAACATCATCTTCCTATTTTTCACCAAAAACCAGGGGAAATCAAAATATATTAGTTGAAAATACATTGAATGAGAAAACCATCAAGAAAAGAACAAGTAGGAGGGAATCTCCACCGACCGTCAATTCATTATAGTATCATATGCTCGATAAAGTAATCTCAAATTTCAAGCATTAACCATAGTCATTATTGTTTGAAATGATAAAAAAGAGGATAAGATACCATGTTCCTTTTGTTTTTGGCCTCAAGATAATAAACTGTTCAGACTAAATTAAAATTCACCTTAGCCGATGATAGCTTGTCCATGCCAAGAAGATGCAAAACAAACTGTGTTGTTGATCCATTTACAATAAGAGTTAAGAAGACAATTCCGCCAGTGAAAAAGACAAACTGCAAGAAGTAAAAAATCACAGTTCATATCCATGTTTTTCAGAATTTATTATTTAATCGCATCATATATCTGATGTAACATACCAGAGTCCCTGTTTTAGTACTGAGAGATGCTGAGCTGCCACTAGAGCCCTATTAAATAATCAGAAAAGAAGAAAAGTTATGAACAGGAGAACGGCATTATAACTTATAAAATAGTCAATGTTGAAGTATTATCCCACATCGATTGACAATGGATTCTAAATATTCTTTATATTTATGAGGTCTCCCTCTACCTAATAGCTTAAACTTTTGATTTGGACTTTCTAACATGGTATCAGAGCTGTCAAAGGGTGTAATGGTCTTTGGGATTTTGATGTGTATATATACCATACTTTCTGATCAATAAAAAAATAATTATTCTGCTAACATGGTATCAGAGCCTAAACCCTAAAATTACCGTCGTCCACCACCAACCACCATAGAACCCAAGGCCGGCGACCTCATCCACTGTAGAACCCAAGGCCGGCGTCCTCATCCCGGCGTCCCACCGAAGCTCCGACGAGGCAGATCTGAGGTCATCCAGGCCCGGCGACCCCATTTCCGGCGCCGATTTAAGTCCTCCAGGCGTCGATCGAAGGTTTCCAGGCCAGGCGACCCACTTCGATGTCTTCTGACGTCACTAGTTGAGGAGCGGCCCCTTCTGATGGCTGCTGATTGAAGTGGAATCGAAAAAAAAAAAGGTGAATGTGTTCTAAAGTTTTACTTGGTTGCTGATATGCTTGACGGAAGGGAGATTATTGCTGTGTATGTTTGTTTGGATGATTGGATGTGATGATATGTTTGTTTGGATGATTGGATGTGATGTTAGTTTGGCTAATTGGCTGATTACATGTGGTGCTATACATGTAGATTGAGAGGGGGGGCTGAGTACTGTTGCGTATAACTAATGATGTGCCGAACTGATGTGTTGATTAGTTTGGATTTGGTCGATCATTTTGAAGTGTATGGTTTGATTCGACTGGTGTTGGTTTTCTGATTTACGTGAGGTTGAACGTTTTTTTTTATTTGGTTGGTGATCAGTGTTGTGATAGGTAGTGGAACTTTGTTCCTGGTTTAGTGTGAGTATTTGATTATGGCAGATAAGAACAAAGGAGTATTGACTGAAGTCGTATCTACATCTTCTAATCGTTTGACTGAGGAAAAATTAGCTGGGGTCACCAACTTTCAGCATTGGAAGAGAATTATGGTGATAGTATTGATCGGAAGAGAGCAAAATCACCATTTGACAGGTGCACGAACTGCTGTTGATACTAAATGGGATACCATGGATGCCAAAATTCTTGGACAAATGTAGAATTCTATGGAATCTCATGTGGCTGCCTTAGTTACACATGCCACTACTGTTAAGGATTTGTGGGATTACTTGAATGTCCTTTATTCTGGGAAAAATAGTCTCTCGAGGATCTATGAAGTCTCCTAAGATTTCTTTAGAGCTGACAGAAAAAATCGATCTCTTACTCCATTTTTTGCTGATTTTAAACAAATCTATGAGGAGTTTAATCATCTTTTGCCAATTACATATGATGTTAAGACGATGCAGGAGCAACGAGAACAATTGGCTGTTATGGGATTTTTGGGAGCACTTGGACCAGAGTTCGATGCAGTTCGTTCACAAATTCTTGGAGGAAATACTGTGCCTTCACTAACGGAGATTTCTTTAGAGCTGACAGAAAGAATTGGTCTCTTACTCAATTTTTTGCTGATTTTAAACAAATGTATGAGGAGTTTAATCATCTTTTGCCAATTACATCAGATGTTAAGACGATGCAGGAGCAACGAGAACAATTGATTGTTATGGGATTTTTGGGAGCACTTGGACCAAAGTTCGATGCAGTTCGTTCACAAATTCTTGGAGGAAATACTGTGCCTTCACTAACGGAGACCTTTTCTCGGGTCTTAAGGGTTTCACGTGAGTCATCTAAGGATATGTCCACCACAAGTGATAGTTCTGCCTTGGCAGTCCAAGGAAATCGAGGAGGTGGTCAAGGTCGTGGTGGCGGTCGTAGTGGCCGTGGCTTTAATAGTGGTGGTAGTGGCCGTGGGTTCAATAGAGGCCAATCATAGTCATACGGTAGCATCTCTAGTGACAAAGGAAGTAATACCGGACTTGCACAAACATGTCATTATTGTGGTATGCCTGGACATATTTAGGGTTTTTGCTATAAGCTTCGTGGAAAGCCCCCTCATTCGGCTGTCGCTAATGTAGCCAATGCAGTAGAGTTGGGTGTTTCTTCGCAGTCTTATGAAGGAGGAACACTTATTAGAATGTCAGAAGAGGAACTTGCTAGGTACAATCAGTTCCAGATTTCTCAGCCAGTTTCCTCTTCCACAGCTACTTTTGCTCATACAGGTAATGCAACAGCATGTCTTTCATCTACCTCTCGCCCCTGGGTCATTGATTCAAGTGCTACCGATCATATGACTGGATCTTCAGGTATCTTTTCTGTCTTTCACGAGTCTTCGTCTAGTGTTACATTAGCTGATGGCTCTCTGTCCACAGTAAAAGGGATAGGCACAGTACCACTGACATCCTCCATATCTTTATCCTTTGTCATGTACCTCCCAAATTTTTCATTTAACCTTATGTCTGTTGGTCATCTTACCAAAGAATATAACTGTTCTATAATCTTCTATCCTGATTCCTATGTTTTTCAGGATTTGAAGATGAAGAAGACAATTGGTAAAGGACATATGTCAGGGGAACTATATGTGTTTGATAATGCTACCAGTGTCGCTTGTTCAGCAGTTTCTCCCCATCAAGTTACACCGTCGCTTGGGACATCCCTCTTTAGCAAGTTTGAAGAAACTTGATTCTCGGTTTCATTCTTTATCTAGTTTTGAGTGTGAGTCGTCAGTTTGGAAAATTGCATCGTATTAGTTATAGTCCAAGAGTCAATAAACAAGCTTCTCGGCCGTTTTCTTTAGTTCATTATGATGTTTGGGGTCCATGTCCTACTGCTTCAAAGTTGGGTTTCCAGTACTTCGTGACTATTGTAGATGACTATTCAATAGCCACTTGGCTATATCTAATGAAAAGTCGTTCTGAATTACTCTATTTTTTGTGCATTTGTTAATGAAGTACATACTCAATTTTCTACTTCTGTTTGCATTCTTCGAAGTGATAATGTCAAGGAGTATTTTTCTAGAACATTCTCCGAATTCATGTCCCAACGGGGCATTCTTTATCAATCTTCTTGTTCGGATACACCACAACAAGACGGTGTAGCCGAAAGGAAGAACCGTCACTTGTTAGAAATTACTCGTTTGATGTTTGAAATGAAGGTAGATAAATCCTTTTGGGCTGATGCTGTTATGACTGCATGTTATCTTATCAATCGCATGCCGTCCTCTGTTCTTAAGGATGCCACTCCTCACTCTCTTCTTTTTCCTTCTAACCCTTTGTTTCATTTGCCACCTCGTATATTTGATTGTGTTTGTTATATTCGTGACCATCGTCCAGGACTTTCCAAATTTGATCCTCAATCTCTTAAATGCATTTTTGTTGGGTATTCTCGTACACAGAAAGGTTACCGTTGTTATTGTCCTTCATTGCATAAGTACTTCACCTCTGCAGATGTTTCCTTTTTCGAGTCTAATGTCTATTTTGATAATTCGATGGAGACTCCTACAGTGGATGATGATTCCTTAACATATGTTATTATGGAATCAACACCCACTTCAGACTCTCCAGTTATTCCTCCACCTATCCAGTATGTTTATAGTAGACGTCCTCGTCAGCATGTGGAGCCCCCTGCAAATGTACCTTAGCCTATCTCATCTACTTCGTCTTCTCAACCTGAGGTACGTCAGTCACATATTGATCTCAATATTCCTATTGCTCATCGCAAAGGAGTATGTAGTTGTACCAAACACCCTCTTGCCCAATTTGTCTCATTCTGGTTTATCTGCCTCTTGTCGAGCTAGTCTAATGACCATTGATAATCATCCTATTCCTAAAACTGTTGTTGAAGCATTATCTAGTCCAGGCTAGAGGGCAGCTATGGAAGAGGAATTACAGGCACTGGACCAAAATCAAACTTGGGATCTTGTTCCTTTGCCTACAGGGAAAATAGCCATTGGATATAAGTGGGTATATACTGTTAAGGTTAACCCTGATGGTTCTCTCGCTCGTCTCAAAGCTAAACTGGTTGCTAAAGGGTATGCACAGGTTTATGGGACTGATTATGGTGATACTTTTTCTCCGGTGGCTAAGATGACCTCTGTTCGTTTTTTGTTTTCTTTGGCTGCTTCTGCTTGTTGGCCTCTGTTTCAGCTCGATGTGAAGAATGCCTTTCTTCATGGAGATTTACAGGAAGAGGTGTATGTAGAGCAACCACCAGGATTTGTTGCTCAGGGGGAGTCTAGTCATGTTTGTCGCTTAAACAAATCTTTATATGGCTTGAAACAGTCTCCTAGAGCCTGGTTTGGGAAGTTTATTGAGGCGGTACTCCAGTTTGGGTTGTGTAGATGTACTAGAGATTATTCTATGTTTTATCGAGTTTCTGGAGCTGGTCGGATATTCCTTGTAGTTTATGTGGATGATATTGTCATAACTGGAGATGATTCTACAGAGATTAAAGAGTTGAAAAGGTATTTGCAACAGCAGTTTCATACAAAGGATTTGGGTCTTCTTAGATATTTTCTGGGTATCGAAGTAGCACGGGCAAAGAAAGGTATTTATATCTCACAACGAAAATATGTTCTGGATTTGCTTACAGAGACAGGTATGCTAGGTGCTAAACCACTGGATACACCAATGGAAGTGGGCTCTAAATTGACGGCAGAGGATGGTGAGCTGTTGGATGATCCGGAGAGGTATCGAAGACTTGTTGGAAAGCTAAATTATCTGACTATCACTCGACCTGATGTTTCTTTTCTGGTGAGTGTTGTGAGTCAGTTTATGTCTTCTTCCCGTACCTCACATTGGGTTGCTATAATCAAAATTTTGAGATACTTGAAGAAAGCTCCCGGTCATGGTCTCATTTATCAGGATCATGGTCACAGAAGGGTGGAAGCTTTCTCAGATGCTAATTGGGCAAGATCTCCTATCTATAGGAGATCTACGTCAGGGTATTGTACCTTTGTAGGAGGAAACCTAGTATCTTGAAAGAGTAAGAAGCAAAGTGTTGTGGCTAGATCAAGTGCAGAATCAGAATACAGAGCTATGACTCAAGCTACCTGTGAGCTAGTTTGGATGCGTCAATTATTAGTTGAACTTGGATTCGAAGACCCTGCGCCAATGGAGTTGTGGTGTGATAATCGAGCAGCTGTCCATATTGCCTCAAATCCAGTTTTCCATGAGCGTACCAAGCATATCGAAGTTGATTGCCACTTTGTCCGTGAGAAACTTCAAGCTAGAGTTATTTCTACTAGTTATGTTAGGACCGGTGAACAACTAGCTTATATTTTCACCAAATCTCTAGAGGGAAGTAGGATTAAGTATATCTGTAACAAGCTGGGCATGCTTGATATCCATGCTCCAGCTTGAGGGGGGGTGTTAAAGGGTATAATGGTCTTTGGGATTTTGATGTGCATATATACCGTAATTTCTGATCAATAAAAACATAATTATTCTGCTAACAAAAGCCAATGCTATCCCTTTCACAAATGTGCATGGTAAAAATTCCATGTGAATGCGCGATGTCAAAATTTCACATGCTGCTCATAATCTGGCTTGCATATATTGCAAAATTTCACGTGCTGCTCGCAATCCGACTTGCATGTGAGTGGTGGGGTTGTTGAAGCATTATCCCACATCGATTGACAACAAGTCCTAAATGCTCTTTATATTCATATGATCTCCCTCCATCTAATAGCTTAAGATTTTGAGTTGGACTTTCTAACAGTAAAAAATGCAAGGGTCAAGAACAAAATATAAGGAGAAATTACATGTGGGATAATGGGGCTCTTCCTTGAATTTTACTTGAGACACTACAATTCCAGATGTTAAAGAAGAGACTTGATTGTGATCTAGGCATTGCATACCTATATCCACCATATAACAGCCTACTGTCACATATTTATCTTTTAAAAGATACAAGGCAAGCAATTCAAGCAATCAAGGACCTAATTCAACTTTACACTAAGTTGATTGCATTTTGTGGACCTCAATAAAATTTATCAAGTGACAACTGCAGGTGCAGTGTTGAGTAATCTTTAGGCCGTTATCCAATTAATTATCTGGAAAACAATCTATGACTCCATATTTATTATTTTCTTAACAAACTCAAGGTGGCAGTTGACCATTCTCTTTTATTGGTAAGATTTATGAAGCAGCATAGGACTGGTGCTCCTTCCAGGGATTGATCCCTGGTGGTGTCCCTGATACTCAGTGTCACCTTGAGTACAACTTTTATCCTTACCCAAGTGAACCTAGTGCATTCATCCTCATAAAGCTGCCACCCACACACACATAAACTACATTTGTCCCCCTTAATTGGATAACTACCCTGTTACTCCGCCTCCATCAATTATTTGACATCAATAGTAATGTGCATCAGCCAGCATACTACTGTCTCTTAATCAACTTTTTTTTGCCACTATCAACCGTGCTACCTGCTTTACCATCATTGCCTCTCTCATTAGTGCCAGTACTGCAGGTGTCAGTGTGGCCAGAGCAGGTGCTAATAAGGTAATGCAGGAAAAAATGTGCTGTCACCAGGGTAGGAATGGATAGAGGTGCTGTCGGCAAAGCTGAAGATCTTGGAGTTGGGATGGCTGGTATTTGGTACTTCTGCCTGTGCTGGTGTCCACAGCAGCTGATACACCAGTGAGGCTGAGGCTAATGCAGCAACTGTAGTGCTGATCCTAATTATGATGATGGCAGTTCTGGTGGTTAAGACCCTGGCCTCATTATCCTTTCTGTGGTGGTGGCAGAGTGACAGAGAGGGTAGTGATGGGAAATCGATTGCAACAGTAATGCTTGCAATGCTGACCAAAACTTCTCTGGTTGATGATAGTCAGCGCAAGGATTTTAGTTCTTTCAACAGGAGTATGTAGTCATTCATTCAGCAGGATGCTCTGGTCCCTGTACGTTACTCATCTAACTGGTTAGTTAAGTTTAGTTCAGACAGGAGTATGTAGTCATTCATTCAGCAGGATGCTCTGGTCCCTGTACGTTACTCATCTAACTGGTTAGTGAAGTTTAGTTTAGACCCGGTTAAGTAGAAAAGGCCTTCTTACATGACAAAATTAGTGTTATTATTTGGTTAATGAATGATTTAGCTGGACTCTCATCCTCCAAGTCGTGACAGAGGTATTGTGTGATATCGGAAAGAGATGGACGAAGAGAAGTAAAACCAAAAATGATGACTATTTAATCTGAATCATCATGCTACAGCTGTCTGGCAAACTAATTCAACTGATGCTGAAAAGCAACTCAAGAGTTCTTTACAAAGTCAATGAGTCACTCTATGTGATGTTACTTGATTAGTACCTTATTTTACGCGTCTCTTTATGATGTAGTGGAGCATGTTCATATCCCCAGTACATCACTTAGTAAACAAAGTTGAGTAAAATGTTTTGGAATACATTGCATCCTACTTCCACATAGGACTGTAGTTAGTTGAGTGTGACATAAGACCAAGATGCCCTAGGTGGTCAGGTTTCCTTTCTAATAGGAAGGGACACATAGAAGTCCTATGAGGTAATGTGCAACATGGGCTGCCAATAGAAGTGCTTATACAAGAATGCAATGCTTACAGGTCCAAATAGTGTTTAAGATTTTTATCTGATATTCTTCTTGCGGGTAGTTTATCGAAACTGACATGAGAGCATAATTAGACCAGAAAATCAGATGGAATGTTTTAATTGTCACAGAAGAAGAACCTATGTTGAGAAAAACATGACTACAAACATTCATGTTTTAAGTTCTATGCCATCTATGTATTTGTTAAAGATTGAGCAATGAAGTCTTGCCTTAACTGAAAGGGAGAGAGACAAGGCAACAGCCCCACGCAATCCAGACCAAGTGAGAATAGTGGCTTCTTTCCAGTCCAAACCGTAGCCAAAGTAACGCAGAAATGGAAATAAGACTGTGACAACTACAAGACGTGATGCTTGTACAAAAACATAAAGAAGAATGAGGTATGCCCATGAAGTTCCTGAAAGAGAGGAAAGGAAAAATAATCCAATCAGAGCCCTTGACATGGAAAAGGTTCAACCAGAAAAAAAGAGACATTTAATAAAATAATGAGAATATTCTATACATAGGAAAGGAGGCAAAAAGAAGGTCTAATAAAATGGCATCAACAAGATTATTCTTTATATCAAATCAACATCTCTTCCTGAAAGTATTATATTCTGAATTTTACTTAAATCCTAAATTCAAACCGGCTAAGTGATGGGGGCCCAAATAATTTTCTGTATTGGAATTTGATTTAGTTTTCTTCCCTTTTAGATTTATCAGATATCAGGTGCTATTGATCGCTTTGTCCTATTAGATTATAATTTCCTACTTAGAACCTATGACTACTCGAGGGTTTTCTGCATACAAGTTCGTTCCCTTCTCTTTTAAGACAGCTTGCCTGTTTGATGTATCAGTAAATTTGAGAAAGGTCTCTATTTCTCATGCCTCCAAGCATGTCTTCAAGTATTAGTGTGATCTCGAATTGTGTTGGAGCATAAAACCGTAGGCAGTACAAGTTCTTTTAACAAGTTTTATAAATGAAGCAGCTGAACCATATATTCTTATATATCAGTACACAGAGGAATTTTCTTGTGTAGCTTGGAGGAGTGGGTGGCTGAATGCCTGATATTCCTCAGGGCTATCATGACATTACTTGGCAGGTTAAAGGACTTTGTTGATCTAACTGTCAAGCAGAGGTGTGGAGAGTAACGTTCTTCTCAGGACTCATTACTGAACTTTCATCATCTTGAAGGGGATATCATCCATGCTCAGAAACCTTGTGGAAAGGATTCAAGCAACAGGTTCAAGACTGCATGCAGAAGGTGAGCATATGCAACAAGCTGGAGGATTGGTGGTTTCTAGAAGTAGTTTATCATTAGCATGAGGATAGGATCATATTGAGTGATCAGTAAATGGCTCAAGAAGCTTAAAGGCAAGAAAATGAAAAGGAGGGAAGCAAAATAAGTTTTCATTGAAAATGGAGTCATTGAGAATACATGTGGATAGGTTTCATCCAATCTAGGGGACAATGGATGTTTAAAAAATCAGTTCCAGCTAATCTATAGATCAGGTAAGATCTTAACTAGATAATTTAGCCACCTCATAACTTGCCATTAGGGCTAGTGAAAGAAACAGGAGTTGGATCTGCAAACAAAGTCAGTATAAGGCTTTTTAGTGGTACAATGCAGTTACATGCTAGCGAAGAGCTTCTGTGGAGCTACAACTTTTCTTTATCAGCTTCCACGTTATTGTGGGGGTTAACACGATCCATTCGCCTAAATGATAACTCCGTGTCAAGAGAAAATGAAAATGAATAACTACAAAAGTGAAGAGTGGAAGAACTCAAAAAAGCAAGAGACTAAAAGAAAGTAAAGTCAACTCCTACCATTTTATTTTCTACTGATTCAAGAAGACAGGATAAACTTCAAGTATAGTACTAAATATAACAAGAATAGATGCAACAGTTACCGTGTTCAAAAATCTCTTCACCACCGAGAACACCTTCAGCAATTACAACTCCACTGCAGAGCAAAATACAAATAAATAGTTACCAATATTGTCAACATAATTCAAATGGAAAGCAGGTCATTTGTGCTAAAACTTTAGTGTCTTTAAGATGGCACTTTTTGCATTTTACTTTTTAACTTATGGCTTTATCGTAGTTTTTGGAGTTCATTTTTTTAAAACTGTAGTAAAGGCCATACCGGATGGTTGACAGGTACACGGTTAACCAGCTAAATAGACTAGTTTGATATTAACCATGTTCATCCCAGGTCTATATGGGATGTTTTCTTCATATATTCCATTAATTAATGCTTGTCTTACAATATACAAGGAAAACTAGCTCGTAGCATTTTTGAAGAGTTCACGACTAGTTACACCTTCAGTTGCAGATCAAAGTGGAAACATCTTATATGTTCTTCTACCATCATTCTTGCTCAGCTTAAGGATGACCTTTTGCGGGGTATGCACAAGGGACGTGCAATAAGAACGTTAATTTCATTTTGTAGTGTCAATATGCAAGAATAGACACTGGCAAGTAAAACAAGGACTCACCTTAAGATAAAAATCAATGTATTGGCAATGTAAGCAACCATCTCCCTGGATGGTAAAGGTAACACTAATGTCAAAGAAAGCTCAACAAATAAATCACAATACACAATCTGACCATATTTCTCCCAAAAAGACTAGACCTCAGATTAATAAGGTGTTTACTAGTCATATCACTTTTTAAATGCAGCATGACTGAATCTATATAACCTAAATGCGATACTGGTGCATTTTTCCTTTGATAGAATATACACTACGAACAGCTGATAGGCAGGATGCCCTGCTTTTAGGGAAGATAATCTGTGTTCCAAATTTCGCATGGTTGAGTCCAATAGCACAAACTCTAAAAGTACAGCAGTACTCTCTGTTTTGGAAGCAAATTACTGTACTCTTGAGGCATTCAGCATGATCAGCAAGAGATTAGCCAAACAAAATCGATTATGGCAACAATCAAACTTGCTATCACCAGTTAAGGGAAACTGTAGATACCTTCTAAATACTCCATTACTTGCAATCATCCAACCTTTTCAATTTTTGCAACTATCTCCTGATCTTTACATTCGTTGAAAATAGAGGGTGGAAAATTTCAGTAGAAATCTATGGTCTTTGGTTAATTTTGTGCAGGATTGAATACTGAAGATTGAAGTCAATCTAGTCCCACTGCCAATTCCACCCAGCCAAGCTCTCAAATATACAGTTTCCACAAGAAAGAATCCATGCGTGACTATGCAAGAGTGCACTTGGTATTACATCTGATGCACTCTAACCCAGCGCAATACCTTCTAAAAGAGTAGATACAGTTTCAACTACCACAAGAAAACTCAATTAAGATGAAGCGGCTCAAACAAAACAAAAGCTCACCAAAAGTGATGTAAACTTTCTTGACCGTCACCCTTAAAGGCTGTTTTAGCAACTGCAGCATAGAACCTGCCAAAGTCGATCATCTGAAGAGATGTTTCACTAAAGTCATAAGAAAGAAACTTTGCCATGGCAATTCGACTTACATTCCTAGAGTCATCACTGTCAAAACACCAGAAACATCGATGCCCTCTTGAGCCTGATAAAAACAACAGATTTTTGTCAGTCTTCTTTGCATAGCATGAAGATCTTGGAAATTTGCTTGACTACTAATTTTCCTTTTCATTCATATGGCTTATCAGGACAATGGAGATAATTTGAACTATGGAAAATTAAAAGCTTGATGCACATGAACAAACAAGGAAAACTTCCTTACTGAAAAGATGAAAAAGAAACCCCACCAGAAATTTCTAGCTTTCAGAAAATATCAACCCCTCAGACCTGATCAGTCTTAAGCTATTACCCACAACAAGGAGCCTTCTTGCAATTGCAAGAGATATTTTTAAAATTTACTCCTACAAAGAGAGTTCTCAATCTGAGCACCAGGCATTGGTGATTGATGTCACACCTGTGGGGCCATTCAAATAAGACCAATAATGAAAGGAGGAAGGACAGACAGCACTAGTTAACAATGGTCACAGATCCATGAATCATATGAAGGGATGACAACACGGGCTGTACAGCTAATGTAAATGATTCAGCAATCACATGGTACACGAGAAATGTTATCCTCATTGCATCTGGCGTGCAACATAACTCTCTCCCAAGTAGATGCTAGGACTCTCATTTAAACTACAATCATCTACCTGGCCACTACCATACATCGAAACTATCTGACAAATACGCCTATAGTAAAGCAATTCTATGGAAAATAACCGAAATACATCGTCACATGGCTTTTTAAGTAGACTACAAATCCTAATATCCAGAATTTTGACTTGAAGAATGGTAATTAACTGAAGATGCGTACCAAGAAATACTCATACTGGCAAGACCTGAAGATCCAATTCTTACCAGATGACAATATATTTAGAAGTTTTATAAGACCAGGTGAAATAATTGCCTGAAGTATAGAATATATCTAACGGGAGATGAGAGGACAACAAACAAACAAACAAAGAATATAGGTCCCAACCTCATGCTAAAGTAACTTATCATCGTTGCAACAGCTTAAGATAAAAATGGATCAATTGACTGGCCAATCCTTGGCATATAGAATTATTTAATCTCCTAACGTTATGAGAACTGATCAAATGGCAGGGCAGGCCTGGCTGGGGCCCAAGGTCAGGCCTAACTTTGATCGCAGTCCAACCATTTCAACAGGTACATCTAAATAATTCTGGCCAGGATTTTCAACATAAAGCACTCTCCCAAGCCCACCCATTTGCATTTCGAGCCCTGCCGAGCACGGCCAACCACAAAGCCTATGATCAGATTTACCAGTCTCAGGCCATTGCTATGCTGATTCTTTGATACAAGACAACCAACACATACTTATAGCTGAGTATGCAACAATTTGCAGACATCAAGTGTTTATGAAATGCAACAACAAAGCTCTCCATTCAAAAACATTAATCCCTGCTCCTTCCATTTGTGAAGGCTCGTTGACCCAGCTGAATGTAAGGATTATCTCGGTACCAATGCACACGTACTCAGAGACACACACGCCGAAAAACAACCTCAATTGTATAGCAAGAGACCCAGGAAGACTGGGTTTAATGGACATAAAGCAGTAAGGAAAGAGGACACTAGTGTCTCAAGCAGTCCAGAAATAGATTAGCCACACATTAGTCGAAGTCCTGATAAAGAGAACCATACAATAGTACCAGCATATATATAGAAAGCCACTACAACTGTTTCGGCAATAGATAGTTGATAAAGTTTGAGAAAATTGTTAAGGGTGTGGTACATACCGTGAAGTAAGCGATATAGCTCACAGCCAGTGTCAAAGTAATTTCTATCACTGTATCGTTGAAAATAAACCCGAGCCATAACACAGAAATTATTCCAAAGGCAAGACCTATGCATACACTAAATGGGAGAAAGAGTCAGATAACCAAGAAAATTAGAGTTTCAGTAGCTTCTCGGCAAGACCTATGAGATACCTACGCGCCAAGTGAGACTTCAGTTAGAAACTTTACTATGGATGCCCAGTTAAAACTCTTGCCAAGAACCATCTTAAAAAATAGCTGATAAACCACGATCGCTGTCCTGAACATGGATAATGAAAAGTTCAGAACAAAGTGAATTAGCAAAGATGTCATATATCAAAAGAATAAAAAGCTTAGTTCATCTAAAAAACATGATTGCTATTCACTAGCACATATCAAAATATATACCCATCATTCATCAACGACTCTCCCTCAATTATGGTACTTAGTTTTTTGCTAGCACCAAGCTCTTTCAAGAGAGCAACCACAGCAACTGGATCAGTAGCACTCAGAAGTCCCCCAAGCAGCAGACAAGTTTTCCAATTCCAGTCGTATGGGAAAGTGAGCTGCATGAACACAGAAAGAGCTAACTAAGTTCTTGAAACAGAAAAGGTGATCACATCCGTTGCAAGTTCTATTTCAGATTTTCAAGAATAGCTTCACGCAGAATACCTTCAGGGCAGACCCAAGACAGAAAGTTGATATGAGAACACCAGGACCCGCTAGCAAAATCATTTGCATTATACACCTCTGCCCATTTAAAACAAAACTAAAAGAAATGAGAACTGCCTTATTGGATGTCCAAGAAAGTGAAAGAAGGATATGTAAATCACATAAAACCTAGTTCCAACAGAAAGAGTCAGTATCATGCACAAACAAGGAAATTGTTTGAGAAGTGGTTCTTCCACACTGGAGGTAATACTATGGGTCAAGGAGCCAACGTTTTAACTCATATTACCTAAATCTTAGATACATTTTTACCAAAAATTAAAAACAGATCAACAGACTATAAAGCTCGGTCTCCTATGAGGCCTATGCGGTTCAAGATTGCCATTCAATCCAAAACGGTAATACTACTGCAAACTCCATCCCCAGTGGACCACTACTTTCACCAACTCCACCACCACAAACCTTCACTACCACCGATTGGACTCTTATACCATCACCATATCCATCAATGCATCATCGTTGCGACTATTAGCACCGATTCCACCAACTGAACTGTTATACCACCCCCTCCATCACTCCACTACCCCACAAGTCCACATGCACCCTTCCAATCTCTCCACTAACTTCACCTCTCCATGGTGACACTCTGATACAAATTGAAAGGTGAATATTCAACTAAGATGATATCAAATTCAAGAACTCTTGGGTGAGCCCAATTATCAGCAACCATATAAGTTTATTTACAGCGGTCCTAAGTAGAAAGGACACAGGTTGCCTCATACTTTTCCAGAACTATAAGCCCTGAGAAGTTGTTGTACAGTCACCGCTGTCATAATATGAGGCTAGCCTACGGGTATCAGCCTGATATTTGAATGTGTAAAATGCCCACCTAATTATAACAACTAGATGGAAATCCTCATGCTTTTCACAAGAGTAGGGTAAAGACCAGCGCCATTAGTTTCAAAACAAAGTCCAAAACCACAATGTCATGGGAAAGGAACAAAACCACAATGTTTTTTACAATGCCAAGGTGAACTCAAATAGAACAGGAAGATGCAAAATACAAAGTAAACCTTTATTTGATGTATTTCCATTGAAAATGAACTTTCGAAAAGAAGGGCCGGCAGAAAAACAGCCAAGAGAAGGTCAGGATCAATACTTGCCCCTGCAAGTTCACATATTGACAAAATGTTACTGCTATATCTCAAACAATTTCATACAAATGAAGATTCCACCTCTCTTAGAAGCATAAAAACCAGTTTCTCGGAAGCCTATCTGTAAATGCTTGGGATTTCAATTTCATCCAAAAAATTAATAGCACTCACAAAGACGAATGCCATCCCCTATCTTCCCCAAGTGATGATGCGTACCATACTCTGCATAACAGTAGAAGATGAACATATAACAGTAGCTATATCAGCACTTCCAGCAGTATTAGAAGGATTCGATCAACTAGACAAAGCGTCCATGAAATTCTAGAGATGATTTTCAGAGCAAAATATTTTGCTCAAAAAAGTTAAGAATAATTATCCATCCTTGCATATAAATAGGAAATTGGCTGTCCGAGGACTACAAATCAAGCACCGTCGTCAGAGCACAGGGCAAACTAATAGTAAAAGCTATCTGAATATAGCAATCAAATCGCGAGGCACCTGCAAGAAGCCCGAGAACACTATTTCTTACTATTTAAGAAATATTATAATTCCACGCAGAGATTTTTCTTTTAATGCGTAGAGCCTCCCAGGCGTGTGTCATTTTATAGCCAGAAAACAACCGGAGAGAAACACACTCGGCATCGGCGAGCTAATTAGAGTCGACATACAAGCCATGTGCTGGCGCGAGACTAATCCCTTCCCATGTTCATGTGCACTAAGTATGCCAACTTGTTCCTTTCGTTACACCATTGATCACTTTCTTCTCGCATCGAAATTTAGTCAAACCAGAGAGAGGAGCGGACAAACATCTAAAAGCTTCATCCATAACATCCATGACAGCGATCACATGTACTGATGTACATAAGTTATTCCAATAGAACCTATTGTTTATCATCGACATTTTGCTTTTCTGGATTCATGTTTCACGAATACACGGTTCAACGAAGCGAAAAAATTCAGCTGACATTAGCAGAAGGGTGTTTACCAGAAAACAAAAGTTTTTACATTGAATAAGAAAACGAATCCCAAACTATAGTCTGCAGCTTCTAATTCTCCAATTTAGCGCTGCAGATGCCAAATCTCCATTAAAAAAAAAAACGACACACTTAACAACTGACAAAAACAGTCAATCCAGAGCGGTTTAAATTCACAAAAGCTCGGGGAAGGGCGACAACGCTAGGCTCAGCGTTGACTTTTACTTCGTTCTTTTTTTCCGCCCTCCAAGCTGCCTAGCGTCGCGACGATCCACTAAACCAGCCCAAAAAAAAGCAGAACCCCCGGAACCAAAGGAGAAAACGAAGCGAAACTCCGATCACCCGGCGCGCGCCACCTCGAAACGCAAAGCGGGAGGAAAAAAAGAGGAGGAGGAGGAGGAGGAGGAGGGCAGGGGGCGGGAATCGAACCGATGGATCCGAGAGTAATGCCGAGGATGAGGAGAGCGACGGTGTAAGGCACGCGCGTGCCGCGGAGGAGGTGGCGGCAGGCGATCCCGAGCACGAGGCAGACCCCGACGAAGAGGACGGCGTCCGTCGGGTTGGAGGAGGAGCTCTCGGCCTCGGCGTCGGCCAGTATCCGGAAGGGGAGCAGCAGCAGCTCCCCGTCCTCCTCCTCCCCATCCGGGAGAGCAGCCGCCGCCATCCGCAGGAAGACCCCGAGAGAGAGAGAGAGAGGGAGAGAGAGATCCGATCAGTATCTTCTGTCTTCCAGCCGGCGATGGCGAATGAGGGGAGGAGGAGGAGGAGCTGCTCCTGCTCCTTTGCTCTGGCTCAACAGCTCGCGGGGTGGGGAGAGCGAGGGAGGGGGGAGAATCTCGTGCGAGAAAACACGCACCGGGGGGGTGGTGACGCAAAACAAAAGGGAAGGATGCGAAAGGGAAGAGAGAGAGAGAGAGACAGCGACGGGTGCTGGTTTTGGACTTTGGGGGAGGGGGAGGAGAGAGAGAGAGAGAGAGGTGAAAATCTTCCGATGCCGATCTGGATTCTCTTCTCAAATTTCATCTTCTTGTACCCCCGGCAGATCCATCGATGGCCACGGCCTGGCAGCCGCTGCAGCCGCCTGCGTTGGCACTTCCTAACCATCACCTCCGTTCATTTCGTTGTTCTTAACCATTTTTTTGGTGTGGCCCAATAAATAATATAATATATATGTCCGCGCGTTTAATTCATGCCGTAAACTAAAGCTTCTTGGAAATCCAAATGCTTGCTTACTAAGATTATGGGATTTGAATATCATAAAAAAAAAAAACCACCTCAAATTAGCACGTCCGCGGTAAATTCATCTCGGACTAATTTTTTGACAGCTGAAAACCCCAAACTCTGGTACGCCCGTGGCGAATTTACCCTCCGTTAGTTTCCGTCGAAATTTACCGTCAAATTGCTGAGTTTGATGACACGTGGTAGATGACTGGTTCACCGATTTGGGTTTTTCATCCTCCGCTTGTCACGGGTATACCAGTTTATGATTTTTCGTGATATCGATCCAATTTAACGGAAGACAAATTTATCACAAATATATCAGTTTAGGATTTTTTGATAGTCAATAAATTTGTCACAGGTATACCGATTTGAAGTTTTGGTGATCTCAAAATTAGTTTGAGGTAAACTTGTCACAGGTATATCGGTTTGGAGTTTTTCGCGGTATTAACCCTTAAATATTTACCCATCGGCTTCCATTTGATGTCCGTGAACACTCGCCGATCTTCAACCGGCGGCGAGGCCGAGTTCGCTCGGAGACGAACAGGACCGGGGAAATCTGGCTCTCCAAGTACTTGCGCCAAACAAGAATCGAGCGAAAAGGGGGGGCGCGATGTCGGGGAAATCTATCGTCGTGCGCTCCGAATATAGGATCTTCTCCGGCACAATTATATTCAAGAAAACACATCTTAAACATCAAGCTTTCAAATATTATAATGAGGGTCGGTCACCCCTCGCCGGCCGTGGGCAAGGCCGCCCTCGCCCAGCCCTTGTCGGGCTTCGCCGGTGGCTGGCCGGCCATCGGCAACCGTCCGGCGAGGGGAGAAAAAGAAAAGAAAAGAAAAAGAAAAAAAAAAGAAAAAATATTTAAAATTAAAAATGCTGACTGTACACGTTGAAAATTTTTATTTAAAATAAAAAATGCTGACTGTACACGTTGACTCAGCCTCCGGCGAGCCACGTCGGCGTAAAAAATTAATAAAAAATGCCACGTCGGATTTCCGACCAAATTGGCACTAAAGTGATCTTTTTTCTCCGATTTTAGCACCAAAGTAATCCGAAAAAAAGTTATGGCACCAAAGTGATCGCCGTACACAAGTTATGGCACTTGTGGTGTACTTTTGCCCTTTTTTTTGTTTGTGGTCGAAAGTTAGGTCCATTGTTTAACTTATCTTTTTTGCGTAATCACCAGAAGCAAGTATTGAACATGTGCAATGCACGGCTACTTCTTTTTCGCTAATTGAATATTTTGCTTTTTATGTAAAGATGGTTTTGTAAAGTTAGGTCTTTTCGTGAAAAAGGAAATATATATCATGTTAATTCCTATCTCGGTTCTGCATCTTGGACGCATGCACGCCTGCACATTTATTATTTGCACATTTAAGTAAGCAGAAAAAAATTCATTTAGTTGAATTTAATTAGTTAAGGGGGCTTACAAAAGTATTGGGTTAATACTACGAAAAACCACAAACTGGTACACCCAGAACAAATTTACCTTCTGTTGATTTTTGTTAAATTTTCCGTCAAATTGCTAAGTTAGATGACACATGATAATTGACGGGTGTACCGATTTGGGGTTTTACCTCTCCATTTATTACAAGTTTACCAATTTGTGATTTTTCGTAGTATTAATCCAATTTAACAAAGAGTAAATTTTTCACAAGTGTACCGGTTTAAGGTTTTTTGTGGTCAAAAAATCAATTCGGGGTAAATTTATAATAAGTGTACCGGTTTTGATTTTTTATGGTCAAAAAATTAGTTCGGAATAAATTTGTCACATGTGTACCAATTTGAGATTTTTCGTGGTATTAATCCAAAATTGTTTGGTTCCATCATTTCTAAATTATTAATGCTAAATATTTTCAACTTTAAAGTAACTAGAATTTGCTTGGCTTTTTTCCTTGCATTGTCAATTTTTGTAATAGTATATTGTAAATGGTATTTATACGTTTTATCATCTCCCACCTTAATTAAATATTTTTAAGCTTTCTATAAGGCCTTAAATATATAGTTTTCCTTTCATGTTTGGACTCTTTAGTGGTTTTTATTCAAGGGAATCCTTATATAAAACAAAACAAAAAAGGAAGAATAAAAAGTCAAAACTCGCCTAACACCCATCAAATCTGTGGACCATGAGCACTTGAGAGAGTGGGCACTTTTGACACTTAGGGCTCATTTGACAAGTTGCAAAATGGTGAAAATTTCTATTATTTTATTTCCACAATCAGTTTTAGAACAAAAATCTATTTGGTAAACTTTTTGTTCCCAAGAAGCGGGAACAAATTTGTAAATTGTTCCCAGAATCAGTTTTGGAATAAAATAAGAAGCAAAAAAAAAAAGTAGCTTATTGATTATGGGAACAAAAAACAGAATTGAAAACGAAATTTTTTTTCCTTCTTCTTCTTTGTTGTTCTTTACTATTCTTATTCTTCTTCAGTTCTTCTTGCCTGGTCGGCCACCGGCGACCGACAACACAAGTGAGGGTCGGTGCGGCCCTCCTTGGCCACTTGCGAGGGCGTTGTGGCCCTTGCCGACCTTATCTAGCCCTTGCCCGAGTCGGCAAGGGCCGCCCTCATCGAATTTGGCGAGGGCGGCGGCGAAAATCCAGCCCTTGCCAGATCTGTGGAGGGCGGCCCTCACCCAGGCCGCAAGCCTCGAGGGCGACCCTCGTCGGCTCGGGCGAGGGCTGAAAAAGGCTGGCGAGGGCCGCCCTCGTCGGTCCTGGTCTGTGGCCCATCGCCAACCATGGTCAAGAAAGAAGAGAAGAAAAAAAGGAAAAAATAAAAAATAAAAAAGAAAGAAAGAAATATTAAAATATTTAAAAATATTATTAATAAAAAAGAAATTTTGTGCTGTTACCAAACGCATTTCTGTTCCTTTTCTATTCAAGGTGGCAATTACCAAATGCCTTCAAATACTCAAAATCAGTTTTCGGGCATATAATAAAAAAAATCATTTCTAAGTAGAATCAGTTATCGAGCACAGAATCATTACCAAGCGCACCCTTACTCTCAATATTTGGTCACTTGCCAAATTCAATGTACCAGATTGAAAAACTAAGGTCATTTCATAGTCATTTCAAGGTTAATTCTCTAAAATACATCAAACTTTAGGTCCAATAGCAATTATATTCCGATTTTTTTAGTCTAAAATAAACCCTTAACTTTAGCTTTATTTTCAAATTTGCCTACTTGTCAAAAAATGGTCGATGGGGCAGTTGTTGTTCCATAGATAAGTGGGGATGTCGATGATGACACGAGTTCTAATAACGAACCTCTAATTGATCATGATGTTCTTGATCATGAAGAAACTAGTTCCAATTTTTATGTGGTTCGATCAATATGACATACGTTCACAAGGAGAGCAGTAAATAATTTCACTATAAATTAATCGATACAATGGAGATAACAACCATACTCGAGTCACTCAAATACTCAGTGTTTCCTAACCTCAATTACACCCAATAACTCACAGTGTTTAGCCCTTATAATTTCTTACAAAATAATCTCTCAATCTCACAAAGAAAATTACAGAAATCTTACTCTAAGATTTTAATTGGCTTCAACACTCGAATACTTAATGTAATTCCAAGAACAAAACTCTCCCTTGATCGCTCACGAAAGCACCAATTCTGCAAACATGAAAAAAACGCATCCACGAACCCATATATGTGCATGTATGAGAAAGGAAACTCCATGCACGTAATCCCCATTGAATTTGATCAATAAAGTCCACAATCTTACCTTCCTTTTTTGTCTTCTTTCTTCACCGAGCCCAACTTGTAAAAGAAACAATTGTGTTCTTGATTGTGACTTCAATACGGATGCAATTTTCGCATTATGCAAGATCCAGTCTTAAACTTTGATCTACCAAGCTAAATCAATTTGGGTCGCGTTTGTTTAACGGGCTTAAACTCGAGACATATTTTAACAATCTTTATTTTGACTCGACGTTTGAGCCTAGTTACAATTATTTCGTTGGAATTCGAACTTGTCATAGCCCCAAAGGGCTCAACTGCCATAGATATCTTTCAAGTCCAAGCCTCACTTGAACTTCGCCATAATTATGGATCTCATTTGAACACCAACTCCACATGCACCATTAATTGTTCCACAAGGATTTTCATATACAACCTCCTCAATCACAGATAAAAAGAAACCATCGTTGTATCCATATTTATTGAGAGATCGAACACACATTGTCAAACTCATTAGTTAGAGCAACTATTGGTAGGCTCCACCTCGCTACAAGTATCATCTGTGTCGATTACTTTGCTAGTGCTCACTACCTCAGGAGATTCTGGTTGTATCTCTACCTTGAGTTGAACACCGTCCAGATCCGTATGATTACTGCCATAAACACCCTAGCCAGAAGTATTGGAGACTCGTCAAATATAACTTCTCTGTTGATAACAGGTAAATTTAATTCCGGGCATCACAACCGATAGCGCTGCTCACATTGTGCATATCCTAAGAACATGCATTTTCCGTCGCATTTACCATCGCTCACTCAAATATAACATAGGCAACGAAATGTTCTAAGAGTAGAATAATTAACAACTTTAAGTGACCAGACTTTTTCAAGAGTCCAACATCCAATTGTAGTGATGGAGATCTATTCATTAGGTAGCTCATTGTATTAAGAGCATTTGCTAGAGATCTTCTAGCCATACCAGTACTAGAGAGCATTTTGTGTGTCGTCTCTAGTAATATTTCATTCATCAACTCTGCAACCGGATCACTTGCACTAGTGCGGGAGTTTCACTATGCCTTCCTTTATACAAAATTCGTATAACAGCTCTGAGCAGATTTCAATGCTATTGTTAGTTTGTACGTGTTTGATCATCTTACCAATCTCATTTTTGATCAAAGCTCTCAATTGTCTAAATTTAACAACAACATCAAACTTGTGTCTCAACACAAACACCCGGGTCCTCCTCAAATAGTTATCTACAATTGTTAGTATAAATCTAACACTCTTCCTCAAAGGAAACCGTAATAACCTGCGAACATTCAAATAAATCAATTCTGCAATTCGTGGTTTCTTTGACAGTTGAACCGAACTGCACTTTCCACCATTGATCTAAGTCACAGCACCTACATACATTCGATTCATTAGTAATATAACCACACGACAAATTCCTTTCACTTAAAACATTTAGGCTTTGCTTGCTAATATGCCTTAAACGCATGTGCCACAATTCAGACTCTTAAACAGATGCATTTGATGTCTCCGAGGCACTGTCTCACCTTAAAATTCATAAAGGCAACTATTGACACCTAAATTTTAACAATTCATTTAGGAACAATTGTATAGAAAATTAATTAACTAAGCGCATATAGTTTAGGAGCATTTGCATTATTAATTAACTAAGCCCATATAGTTTTCATTATATTGAACCAATGGCGGATAAACTTAAGTAATTAGACTTGAATCAAGTTGATGACCGAAGTTCACATGTTATCCAGGGGATATTGCATTTCTAGGAGTCGACCGAGAGGGAAGGAAATTAATTGTATCCGGCTGTATTCTCTAGAAAAAGGAAGGAATCGTATACAGGATACATATCATCTTTGTATGTATCTTTGACTCATGGGTACACGTGGTGAATAAAGCAAAAAGAGAAAAAAAAACATTTGGCTGAGTTGTTTTTTGTTGTTTTTTTTTTAGTTTGTCATACTCTAACTCTCGATTCACTTTCAGACTTTTACACTGCCTCTTTGCAGAGCGTGAGAGTCGAAAACCCACAAATGAAACTAAATATCCCCACCCCTAGCCCTTCCTGAGAAAGTGGGGAGTTGAAATTCCCATCTCCCCTTTCCAAGTATGAAGGGTGGATACTGGGCTAAGTTGTCAACATGTGAAAAGATTTGAGCCGTGGGAGTACTTTCCTGGAGCAAATTATCCACCGCTTGAGGAGGATATCTTCTTCGGACACAGAAGGAAAGCAAGATTTGAGACATCTTTGGACAACCCAGTCTTCTCACTTATGAAAGCCGACACACAATTGAAAAGAGCGGGCTTCGTTCACACAATTTGAGGACACATTGACTAAGGGAGAGAATTTCTTAGAAACCGGTATTTTTTCTCTCTCTCTATCTGCTCCCTGGGCACGTAGCGTCCTTTACCCAAATTCCAGACCCTTTCTACAGCTTTCCCTGACGCTCCCAGCCATCGTTCAACGCAATGGACATCTCGGACACCACCAAACAGTGAGCCCAGTGCTCGCGGCCCCGTGACTGATGACCGACGAGTTCCGACGAACTCCTCCCGACGCTCCTGCTCAGCCACATCACCCCCTGCATCAGTCCTTAGTGAGTTCTTTCGCAAGCCTAGATAAAATTTGAGTAGATTTTAATTAAGATAATACATTGCATGTTTAGGATAAATTTTGATTATTTTAATATTAGTATATCTTAGGATAGGATAAGTGTTCTAGAAAATTAGAATAATATCCCAATTTAAGCTAGGGTTTGGTTTGGTTTATTTCCTAATTTAGATTAGGTAATATCCTAGTTTAGATAGTTTATTCTCACTATTTCTTAATTACAAATTTAATAAAAAAATGTCAAAAATATCAATTTAGAATAGATTAGATTATTTCCTTGGATATTATCACATGTTTAAATTAGGCTAGTTATTTATTTCGAATTTAAATTGAAAAAAATAAACATGTGCATGGCATATAGATTAATTGCATCATGCTTGCATATCATCTTGCCATGTCATTCATAACTTATCATGTGTCATTGCTTGCGTGTCATTTAGTGATTGTATGTTAGGTTCATGAAATTATGTGTCATATTAGAATAGTTCCATAATGATTTTTGTCCATCATAAGAATTAGGTCATGTAGTTAAATATTCACCTGTCATGTTAGGATAGTCCATTCAATTGTCATTAGAATTAGGACATTCAAGTAAATCATATGTCCCATGTCATGTTAGACTAGTAGCATTAAAGTTTAGTTTTAACTAAAAAAGAGAAAACTCCAAAAAAATACATTGAATGGAATTACATGTTAATTAAAAATTATATTAGGGTTGATGATGTGATTGTCTAACTAATATTGTAGTTGCTTTCATTATTGCAAGGTAAGTGTACCCTCCCTATCTTGCAATTATTCATTACTTTGATTATTTAGCATTACATTAATTATTGCGTACCAGCATGATCACCTGATATGTTGGTAGATAGGTCTAAAATCAATCCAAACTAACTGCAAACATTTTTTTTTTAAAATAAAAGAGAGAGGTACCGAAAAAGCGTTAGAGTAATCTAGCAAAACCAAGTCTCCATACTTATAATCTCTAATTCATGGGTTTCCAGTCTACTCACCGTAAATTGATTAATGGTGACTCATAATTGAAAATTATTTACATGTTAAGAACTTGAATCATAAGTCGCAAATTGGTAAGAGCTTGGGAGAACTCGAACTAAATTTAGGTTTAGTAATCTATTAGCCAAACCCTAGGTAGTGCACTCGTTCGAGGAGGTCGCAAAAGCCACTATGCTTAATAGGGGTGCCAGAGCCAAACCGGAATTTCGTGCATTTTCTATTAGGTTTCAGTTCGGATAATGAAAAATACCTTTTTTTTAATTCTAGTTTAGATAGTTGCGGTTTGATTCGGTTAACCAATCTTATTGAAAATAGTCCCTCTTCTTAATATTACAATTTACACAATCTCTCTCCTTTTTCACTTAACCTCTTTTTAATATTACAAAAAGAAAATCGAAAAACCCAATCGAACCTAACCGAACCTAGCCGAACCGAACTAGATCTTCGATTTGGGCTATACTTGGTTAAGGTTGCGTTTCGGTTCAAAGCTAATACATACCCAAATGTTCAATTTGAACCTCAAACAACCTTCAAAATTCACCAGCGCCCAGCTGAATCCAGGCACTCAAGGAAATCATATTCTTCTTCAACTCTGGAGCACGCCTCACTCTAGTCAATGTGCTCACACTATTATACATTCTAATTCTAACATCGCCATCACCTACAATGTCACAATCAGCATTGTTCTCTAACTACACTTTATTATTATCCATGCATTGATAAATTATAAGCCAGTTTCTATTTGGTATGGTATGAAGCGAACAACCAGAATCCATGATTCATCCGCCGAATGACAAATCATCAATGAGAGACAAAACATAATCAGCACTATCCAAATTATTATCAACTATAGCTGCAACATCATCTGTACTCTTAACTCCAAATTCCCTTGCCCTTCTCATTCTTCAGTTTAAGGCATACCCTTCTAAGATGCACCCTCTTACTACAACTCCAACAGATAACACCACTGGTCCTAAATTGACTACATTTGTTTATGTTTACTACTTCTATCAACACGAGTAAGAGCTCTTCCTTTTCTTTCACCTACTAAAGTAATAGATATAGGTTCACCAAATTCTCTCCTACGGATTTCCTCACTTAAAATCAAATCACGAACCAAATAAAAAATAAAACTTATTGACTCGGAGGAATTACTTACAATAGTAACAGTAGTTTTCCAACTATTAAGTAATGAGGATAATAGAATTAAAGCACGTATCTCATCTTCAAAGTCAATCTCAACTAAACTCAATTGACTAACAACCACATTAAATTCATTGATATAATAAGCAACTAACGCACATTTACCCATCTTTAAGTTAAATAGACATTGTTGATCGCAAAGGACTTCTCATACAAGTTTGATAGAGCTTTTATCAAACCCACACTGGTCTTCTCTTTCATGATGTTGAATGCGACGTTACGAGTTAAAGTTAGCCAAATAACACCCAACACTTATCTATCCATCAATTCCCATTTAGCTTGCTTTATCGACTCTGACTTCTCCCCAAACATGGGTAAGTGCACTTTCATTTGATATAGATAATTCTCAATCTACATTTTCCAAAAACCAAAATCATTCCATCAAATCTGCCTATTTTCATTTTTCATTTTTCTGTCACTATCGATTTGCTTCAGCTCAATTAAGCCTAGCTCTAATACCAATTGGTACAAAGCAAGTTATCGAACAATAAAATAGACAATAAGAAAATAAGTCGGACACCAGATTTACGTGGTTCGATCGTTGTGACCTAAATCTACAGGGAAAGCAACAAGGAATTTCACTATTGATTAGGCGATACAATGGAGATTACTGCTGGGACTAACCATGCAACCTAAAGGGGGTGAATAGGCTACTTTGAAAGATATTACAATTTTTGCGGAAAACAACGTGTAACAAATAGATATTGGAAAACACCAGATGTATGAGAGACAAAGTATCACTTTGTATACTAGAGATGATAAACAGAAGTATAAACAGCTGCACACAAGGATATATAGTGGTTCGGCTTTATCTCCAAGCCTACGTCTACTCTCACCACTAACAGCCACAAGTTGGGCTGGATTGCATTAGTAATTTTCCGATCAAGTTACACTTCAACAAGCACCACTCCTATCCAATTGTAGATCACACTACCAAGAGGTGGATGCTGCTATCACTTGGTACACTTGAAATTTCAACACAATTACAATACAACAAGTGCTATCGACAAGTATGAGCTTTTTGCTCAGTATACAGCAAGTAAGAGATTTTAGAATTCTTGTAAGCACACGCACTCTCACTCTAACTTGTTGGCTTCAAAGACCTTCTCTTTTATAGGTATCTTCAAACTAGTCGTTGCTGATGTCCTAGACAGCCAAACTAACCGTTAGAGTCATTAGAGCTGCTGTCCTCGGAACTTACTGCCCATACAGTCTATTTCTGAACTTCTGCAGACTTTCCTGAAATAGCTTCTACTGTGTTTACTGTAGTTGTGATATTGACTACTTGTCAGAACGACACTTCCCCTTTTTGCCGAATCTTCTGCTGTGCCTATTTAGTCCCAACGGCTATTATAGTGACATAACGGTCATATTAAATGAACCGTTACTTAAACATCACTAATTACTAGATCTCTTCAGTTTGAACAAGATGTCGTCATTTGGCTGATCTTTAAGATTGATGGTGCTTTTACACCATCCTTCAAGGATAGTCTTGTGATCTTCTATTTAATGAATAATATTATGATTATCACTCAGTCTTTTAAATATATATGCACTTAGACAACGTAGATATTATACCAAGGATAGTTTGGGTATCATCAAAATTATTTAGAGATGTTTCTTCAACAAATTACAACCACACTCGAGTCACTCAAATATTCTAAGTGTTTCCAACTCTCAATTACACCTAATAACTCACACAGTATTTAGCCTTATAATTTCTTAATCTTATAGAAGAAATACATAAATCTTACTTTAAGATTTTTATCGACTTCAACACTTAAATACTTGACGTAATTCCATGAACAAAACTTTGCCTTGGATTATGAGCTAAATTGCTCACGGAAGCACCAATTACGTAGGCATGAAAGAAACGCACCACAAGGCAATTTCATCATTTCCATTTCAAATTGACATGGAAAATAAACCCACGATGATCCTTTTCTCATGGACCAATAAAGTAAATAAATTGGAGAGTGTGAGATTGGAAGATTTACTTCACTAGAGAATGATGGCAATCAATTAGACGTGCACATGAGAAGAAAGGCTTGATTTCTGACTAAAAAGGCTTAGCAACGTGGAGTCAAAAATGATGAAATGACTAGTAACAACCTCACATATTGAGCCAAGTCCTCATAACTCCGACATAGCCAAAAATGTTACCCAATTGAGACGTCGGCTTTGTGGGAAAAAGTAATCACTTTTAACACCAAGAAAGGAACTTTCGAGATTAAGTCAGGCAACCTCTACTACATGAACTCAAGTTCATAATCGTATCCAACTTAATATCATCGTAAGTATCCTATGCGGCCTAGGTCCAACGGCAAATTATGTGACATCCCAAAAATTCGCATAACTGATTAGTGGCGTTATGTGAATTAAAATTGGTGATGACCAAGGTTTGATTATACAATTGTCGAGACATTTAAGGAATTTCAGTGATATACGCTTGGCATATATTTAATTTGAAAATTTTGGAGAATTCATTGGACAATTGAGGGGCCTTATTTCAACCATATGCAAATATATATGGTGATTATTTAATGATGATTAGGGACAATGACCATTACTGTATGTCTTAGGTGAACATTTTGTGCACTTGAATTAAACATTATAAGACACAATTTGTGCCTTTATTACCCCCATGTACAGCAGGCAATTTAGTTCCCATATTTACATGCAAAATTAAAGAAAGTAAGGCCCAGTAAATATGAAAGGTTGCTTATGTCCAATAATGAAAGCTTGCAAGAGAAGGATTAATGATGAAAGCTTACATGAAAAGGATTAATGATAAAGCTTGCATGACACTCCTCCTTGAGGTTAATAATGAAGCTTGTTGGACACACTTTATCTCTTCCTCTCTTCTTCATTTCGACATAACCCCAAAACCCCCTCACTCTCTCATTTTCTCTCTCATTTCTCTTACCCAGGCAAGACACTCCATTTCTCTCCTCTTTCTTCTCGGCCAAACCTACATCCGCTCATGTTCTTCACCAATTCACTCTCCCACACGCCTCATCTTCTTGCTTTCTTCTTGCTCATGGAGTTCTAGCCATTAACGAGCTTGGATTCACCATTTTGCTGCAAGGAAACTCTCAGCCAGATGCCATGGAAACCCATGTATTACATAGGAACCAAGGCAAGGAGATGAGACTCATTTCTAAGCCTTCCAATCTTACTACACCCTTGATTTTGCTAGATTTGAGTTGTAAATGTAATTTGGTGGCTTACATGTGTGGTTCTTGTTGTTTATTGTGCATGAATGGGTATGACCGGACCTAAAAATGAAGTGCATGTGTGTTTTTGAGTTCTAAATGGGTGTTGTATATCCATTCAAGTTGTTGGGTATGAGTTTTGTTGAATCAAATTTGGTGGTTTTCCCATTCGGGCTCAATTCTTGTTCTGGAAAACCCAGATTTGGGTCCTCTATACCTCTTTGTTTTGTTATTTTTGTGGAGAATTTTGTGGACCCAATTTCTAGAAATTTCCTTCTTCAAAGTTGTTCCAAAAATCTCGACATTTAACATATTTTAATTTCATAATTTTTGGACTTGATATGAGTAGTACGAAAGCCTAGTTTTCAAACCGTATAAAACTGTTCAGAATGGATATTTCTATGATGTTTACACTTTATCGATTTTCTACAAGCTTTTCTGGACTAAGTTTGAACAAACTTCCCCCTCAAAGTTCTTGAAGACTTCTCCCTCTACAACATATAAAAATTTTAGAATTTTTCGAGATGTTTTGAGTATGATAAAGAATTGACTTTGTGGAACAACGATTCTGTTCCAATGAGAAATTTTTAGTCTGTCTTTGAGTTAGTGAATGAGATACTTACAAAAATGTTTGTACTTTGGTTTCTTCATGAAAAATGTTTATCCAGGTGTCTTTTATAATATATTCAAATTTTAGAATTTTCGAAGTCCATCTACTATTTATTTTGAAAGAATTTTCGTTATGTGTAAAACTACCAATATTTACCCAATTTCAAAGATATACAATTTCTCACGTGAAACCTTGGGAATTTGGACTTGATGTCTTCTAGAGATAAAATCTATGCATTATGAGCTTTCTAATGAGATATGATTTTCCATGATGTGACGTCAAATGATGGGACAAATATGATTATGCATGCGAAATGGAAAATGATGAGATGTATGAGGCAATTGTTATAATATGTGAATGATGCCACATGATTAAGACATTTGCTACAGCCTATTCGCCACAGAGCGAATTCTCTTACATGAGTATGTGAATGAGACTCTGGAGTTAGCTAGATGTTCTACCGTATGAGACGGTTCTTTACAAGGTTGAGATGATATGAAAGCCTATGATGACATGACTCGTGTAGTCATGGCATGACATGGGTCTTGTAGTCATGTTATGACATGGCTCTTGTAGTCATGTTATGACATGGCTTTGCCATGGTATGATGTTAAGAAATGACCGTAGTCACGCGGATGTACAGTAGTGTATTTATCCTCACTAATAAAGATGACACCCATGATAAATGGGCCGAGGAGTGGCAAAGGGTATGAATGATTCCGTCCCCCATGAGTTGGTGGTGACGATGCCTCGTTAGTCGAGATGGTCTTAGCCAGTGATGAATGTGAATTCATGTGTGTAAATTGATGAAATACGATGTGGTATTATAAGATAATATGCCATATGCTTGCATTTGAGTGAATGATCCTATTTAACATTGCTTGATACTTATGGTCTTCAAAGATGTTATTAATCATACTTGTTTGACTAAAATGCATATCATGTAGGTGTGTCCTAGGAATCGAGAATTAGTAAGATCGGTCGGTTTATAAACTGGTCTTATCTCTTATTGAGTGTTAGCTCAATCCTGTTGATTTACATTTTTTCAAATAACTAGAATGAATGTTCTTTCGTTGGAAGATGTTACCAAACCAGGATCAACCTTGCTTATTACTCACTTTTGGTATAATCATGAGGCTGGGTGATTGGAGATTGGTGGAAATTGTTGGTTTCACTTGGATGGCATAGGGGAAGTATGATACTTTTATGACCTCCTAGACATTGTCTTTTGTTTTGGTGTTTAATGATGATGTCATCCAAATCATCCTTGTATACAAATAAAAAGCGCGAAATGAAGATGTGGTATTTTTGCATTGAATGTTTCCACTAAGCAAGAAATGTTTAATTTGATTGTGGATTGCTTTTCGCTTATGCTATAAGCGAAAAGACTAAGAACACTTTAGTAAGTAGTAATTTTATGGAAATTCGGGGTGTTACAAATTATGTGTGCTATAGTGCAGTGCTAAAATAATGAAAGCATCCACAACAGTTTATATCAAACATCACTTCAATTAGCCACAATAAAACATTCATTCCCAATGCCTCTCTGCAAAATAAGTATTATTAAACACCCCACCCCTGTTGACACATATAATTAAGTAGGTTGTCGATAACAAAAATAAATGGAAATAAACGTGAAAAGGACGTCAAGGGATGACATAGCCCATAGAAGATTGCTCACGTAAGCAAACAGCAGGCAAGCACTGGAATATCTCGGTGGGAAATTTAAGAATTTAAAATTGGAAAGCTTGAATCGTAGAGGAAGTAAGCGCCCCTTGAGCTCTCGTACCGAAAGTTGTCGATGAAAATTACCATATGGAACCCAAGTCATCGAAGTTGTCGATGAGAAAAGGAGGAAAGAGAGGTGTCAAGATGAAAAAAACTTGATAACGGTTATTACCTTAGGGAGGACAGGTGTCAAGGCGGAAGGAGCTCGATTACGGTTATTACCTTGGGGAGGACAAGTGTCAAGATGTAAAGAGCTCGATGACGATTATTACCCCGGGGAAGGTTAGGTGTCAATATGGAAAGAACTCGACAACGGTTATTATCTCGGGAAGGACAGGTGTCAAGATGGAAAGAACTCGATGACGGTTATTACCTCGGAAAGGACATGTGTCAAGACGAAAAAAGCTCAACGACGGTTATTGCCTTAGAAAGGATAAGTGTCGAGATGAAAAGAGCTCGACAATGGTTATTGCCTCAGGAAGGACATGTGTTAGAACGAAAAGATAAGATCAATGACAATTGCGGGACAGATATCATTAGATGAACGGCGAAGATGAGATCAATGGTAGTTATTGAACATGATCTCAGAGGGCGGTTATCAGGCTTACATTTTAAATAGTACCCGACAGCGAGAAAAAGTCCCCCTGACGAATACACATCAAAATGTTGTCTTTCAATTATTTTTATTTTCTAGTACTGCACCTTTAGTTTCCATAGCTGAAGTTGTATATTTTCTAAGCCAGTAGCTTTGTAATGTTGCATCAATGAAATTCGGACGCCACCAGTCAGTAACTTAACGGATTTATCTGAATTGTTTATAAATATAAATCGAATTTCGTTACTGTATGAAACTTGTGTTATTGATCAAAACAATCAAATTCTTTGTTCAAGCCTGGATATCTCATGTCCGGAATTAGTTACAGAACCCAGTCTCCTCTAATTAAAAACCAAAGAACGACTTTCAACGAATTATATTTTGTCGCGGGAACATTTCCTGCGAAACAACCTCTTATAACTCCCATTTGCACGAACATTTAACACTCAATATTAGGGACATACCTTGTATCCTTGCTGGCGAACAAAAACTATTTTTGAAAAAGAGAAAGTTGGGCCTTAGTCCATTAGAATATTAATTCAAGTCCCAATGGAGTCACTAAGCTATCGCGTCCTTCCTGAGTGGGTGAATAACCTAGGGTTTGGCTAATGAATTACTAAGCTTACACTTAGCTCGGGCTTACATAAGCCCATTCCAATTTGCAACTTAGGCTCAATCTTTAACATGCAAATCAATTTCGTTTTAGAGCCACCACTAATTAATTTTTGATGGATCGATTAAAAACCTAGGTAAAGTGTGGGAGAATACTTTACTTTTACAAACTAGAGATTTATAGATTCGAGAACTTGATTATGCTAGATTACTCTAATGCACTTTCGGTGCTTTTTCTCTTTTATTCTAAAAATAATGTTTGTCATGCAACTTGGATCGATTTTAACCTAGTCTCTAACATGCAAAGGGTGATCATGTGGGTGCACAATCAATAAAATTAATACTTAATAAACAAAGAAAAAAAATAAATTACAAGAAAGAGTGAATATCAATCATCACTAATTGTTGATTAATAAATTTTTAGTATTTTCTATTTATCCAAAAAAAATAAAGACTAATCTATATTGCAATGCATGCTACTAATTTAATATGACATGTGGCATGTAATTTATCTAAATGTCCTACTTATGATGACAATTAAATGAACTACTCTAATATGACATGCAATTTATAATTAAATGAATCTAACACGCAATCCTTCAATGACATGCAAGCTATGACATGGCATAGATGATGACATGGCATTGATGACGTGCCACGATGACATGGTATATATGATTGATGTGGCATATGACATGGCATGGCATAACAATATGATGTGGCATTGATGGCCTATTGATGACCTGGTAGGATGACATAGCAAATAATGTTGCAGGCATAATGCAACTGAATCTATATGATCTAACGTTAAATCTTATTTTTAACTTAGAATTTTATCCTAATCTTCTAGAGACTATCTAACATGCAATCTGATCTAAAATTCTATCCTACCAAGAAATCTTATCTAATACATATCATAATCTTCCATGCAATCTTTTTTTGGTATTTTTCGAATAGGAAATATGTGACATCCCGGTCATTACTCAGCAGACCTGTGTGCCATTGAATACTTAGCCATTCGATCGACAAATAATGAAGTTTTATCGTGCGTGGACAAACTTGACAACCAAGGTCGGTAAATGCTTTAGTCGATCGAGTTTGAATTTCCACGCTAAGTTACGAGTATATTGAAGGGGTCGATGTTCAATCACATACGAAACTAGCACGTGGAAAGTGCCAACGTTTTGTGACTTGACACCATTTCTCTCCCATGGGCATTCCCTTTGTTTCTTCCCTTTGTGCATGCGTGGCGCCACCTAGCTCGTCACCACTGCGCCACTTGTCCCTCCACTGCAGCACCAAATGTTGCCGCCACCATACCAATTGTCATCCATGCCTTGACACTTGTTATCCCAGCCAAGTCACACATGGACTCTCATGCAAGAAGGTTGCTGAAGATGAAGACCTCTCTCTTCTTCTGATTTTTCTCTTCCGCCCGACCCCTCCTTTTTCCTTCCTCTTCGTTCTGCTCAGCTGCTCTTTCCCCGACACCACAGCTCTTGCTTCGTGACGTCCGCCACCAGCATCGCCCTAAAACCTTCACGCCGGCGATTCCCTACACGTTCGTGACCTCGAGGAGTGCAACAAGAAGCTCCGGAATGCCGCTGAAATTTCTTCCTCTTTTCCGGAACTGTGCCACCCCATTTTTTGCCGATTGAGGCAAGTGGATGTCTTCTAATCTATGCTGTGTAGATCCGTTATTGCTCGGCAAGGCTTGTTTTCTCCGGATTTCCGTGGCTTAATGTTATTTCTATGGCAAGAACTTGGAGGGCATGTTACCCAGATGGGTAATAGTTGTTGGAATGAGGTTGGTAATGAGTGTTGTATGCTCATTTGAGATGTTGATTATGAGTTTTGTTGAAGTAAATTGATTTGTTTTCATTCGGACTCACTTTCTTGCACTTTGTTCTTGAAACCTAGATTCAGGTTCACTGTACATCTTCAGTTTGTCATTTTTGTGGAGATTTTGTGGGTCAAATTTTAAGAAACTTTCTTCTTAAAAGTTGCTCCAAAGACCTTGAAGCTTAACATAATTTAGTTTTATGATTTTTGGAATTGATTTGGGTTACGAAAGCCTACTTTCAACCTGTGCTAGACTGCCCAAAATATATTGTTTCTGTGACCTCTACACCTTCTTGATTTTCCACAAATTTTTCTAGAAAGATTTTGAACAAATTTCCTTCACAAAAGTTCTTGAGGACTTCTTCCTCTATAACATATAAAAATTTTGGAATTTTTGGAGATGATTTGTGTACAAAAAAGAGCTGATTTTGAGAAGCAAAGATTATGTTCCAGCGAACTGTCTTTGGCCTGTCTTTGAGCTACTAAAAGTTGTGTTTACATAAAGATCCAGACTTCGTGTTCTGCATGAAAATGTTTGTTAAGATTTTTTTTTATGACATATTCAAATTTTAGAATTTTCGGAGTCCATTTACTATATTTTTAAGTATGATTTCATGAACAGTGCAAAATTGCCCAGTTTTGCTAGATTGCAAAGATTCATCATTTTCTACAAGAGAACATTGGAATTTCGATTTGATACCTTCTGGAGACAAAATCTATACATTATGAGCTTTCCAATGAGATGTGGTTGATCTCGATGTGATGTCATAAGGTGGTGCAAAGTAGGTCACTTTTGTGATGACAAATTCTGGAAATTTTGGGATTCTGGATGAAATTCCTTTTTGTAACTTGTCTTTTAAGATTTGTATTGCAGACTAACCAGTTTTATACCATTTATATGATTTATAAGTGGATGAAGGTTGATTAGTTCTGAACTTGAGTTGTTTCCTTTGCATTAGCAAAGTGAATGATATTTAAATCAAATTATTGAATTGCTACACCATGAATATGACTGTTCTGTCGGTCCCCATGACAACGATGTCTCGGGAGTTGGGATGCCTGGAGGAGTAACTAGGTTCCTTCGGATACCTGGGGAAGTAATTGGGATCCTCAGATGACCTTGCAATCTAGGAGGGGTGCGAGATGCCTGGGAGTAACTGGGTTCCCGGAGGATGTTGCAACCAGAATTATTTAATCAAACGTGATCGTTCGTATTTTGATGTTGCATTTGCATTTCTGGTTTACTTGTCCTAGGATGCTTCCTATTCATACCAATATACTTTTTTGGTTTGGAATAAGGTTCTCAGACAAGTTGATTTTAAAAGTGATTTCATGTATTTTATACTTGGAGTTTTCCTCGCATTTGTAGTAATAGGTTTATATAGTATAGATTGGTAAACATTTTACTTATTGAGTTATGCTCACTGGTTGTCGACTATCCTCTTTCAGATTAGTAATCATGCCAATCCTGGCTACCTCCACTTCGATTAGCTACGCTGCCCCTGTCGATTTCTCTAGTCATATTACTAAGTTTGTGGATCTTGATTTCCCGAAGGATAGTGGAGTAGCATTTTTTGAGACCAGGTAGTGATTTTTGGTCATATTGTGGGTGATGGACACGTGATGTTGCACATATGTGCTTACAAGTTGGGAGGAGATGATTGATGGAGCTTTTGGTGTAGTCAGGGGCGGCAGGACCCTTTTTGTTTCCCCCAATGTACCCCGACCTATGTCGCCTAAATGCATAAATAAGAAATGAAAATGAGATCGCCATGTTTATTTTTTTTGCGTGTGACCCTTTAAATTTTACATGTCTCGGGTTGTTCTTTGATTTTATTCACTTCCGCATGCATAACAGGTGAAAGAATACATTAACTGTGCTAAAGGTGACGTACTAGGGGCATCACAAAATAAATCAAACAAGATAAGCATCCAATTGCGCAAGATAAGCACCAAATCAAATAAGATAAGCATGAGATAACAAAGAATATCCATCCAATCCTAATTTGGAAGCAAATAAAATCATCAACTTGATCTTAGGGCTTTAAGATCAAAGGGTTAATACCCCAAAAACCCCCCAAGCTGGTACACCTGCGACAAATTTACTTTAAACTATTTTTGTAACCACCAAAACTCCCAACTGATACACACGTGACAAATTTACCCTCCGTTAGTTTTCATTACATTTTACCATCAAATTACTGTATTGGATGACACATGGCAGTTGACAGATGTACTAGTTTGGAGTTTTGCTCATCTGTTTATCACAGATTTACCATTTTATAGTTTCCGATGTATTAATTGAATTTAACGAAGGGTAAATTTGTTACAAGTGTACTAGTTTGTGGTTTTTTGTAGTCAAAATTAGTTTGGGGTAAATTTTTCACGGATGTACCAATTTTAAGTTTTTCGTGGTATTAACCTAAGATCGAAATTATCGATTTTCCGTACAATCTATTATCCTATCTCAGGGTTTAAAGATTGAATTGCCAATTATGTGCACATTGTAAATTAGGAAATTTTCCTAAATGGGATATGCCTATCTCGCAGTGGTGTGCTTGTCGGACGCGGCAGTTGTGCTCGTGGCTGGCGATGGTAGAGATGTGGCCGACGATGAAAGGGTTGCTCAGCTCAGTGGGGCGGCTTAGTGGGGCTCTCGGTAGGACTCGACCGCCGTAGTTCTCCACCAAGGTTGTTGTTTTTCGTCTCATTGATGTAGGAAACTCTGGAAAATCTGCAAGACAGAGGACTTAAAGCTGGGCAGAGACAAGTGAATATGAGGATCACGGCTAAACAGGATAACAGATCGTCATGTAAGGCTCATCTTTATGTAGAAAAGCGAATAGGTCACTGTAGGGGATGCAAGCTCGCCGTCATTGATGTGGATATGCACAACAAAAGTGAAAATTTATAAAATAATGATCGTGCTAAAAAAATTCTATGTTAAATTATTTCTAGAATCTACTCTGAAATTTGTACACAAATTTGATCGACAACGTAGGAAAGAACTCAGATCTTGGAAATTTCTCTTTTCAACAAAACTAATTTTTTGGAAGTACTAACAATGCATTTTATCTTTTAGGTAACTAATCCTACACAGAATCAGAAAAACTATAAATAAAAAGTAAAGTAAATAAATTTGGAGCCAACACTTTAAATTACATTGGAATGATTAAGGGAATTTCATATTTTTGGTAAAAATTGGGTGGATTTAGTCATATAAGAGTTGGAAATAGCGTAATCTTATCTTACCAAATGAAGCCTCCTTATTCCTCCTTAAATTGAATGGTCCACCGTGCATCCATATTCATATTTCAAAAGAAAAACAAAGGTTACAAATATGAACTCATCCATTAGACTTTTTGTGATATTCATGGTCATTCCTGCCCTCCTACAATCTTGCTCCGGAAAAGTCCATGTCGTAATCTTGAACAGCTTACCCGGAGGAGTAACACTCACCGTTCATTGCAAATCAAAGGACAACGATCTCGGTGTTCAGCAAATCCCTCCTGGAGGCATATGGGAATTTCGTTTTAGGCCCAATATTTGGGGTACAACCCTATTCTTTTGCGGCATGCAATGGCCTGGCCAATTTCACTATTTTGAAGTATATAATGACGATAGAGATGGTAAACGATGTACTAATATGTGTCCGTGGTCTATACAGCCTACTGGTCCATGTCTTTATAATATTTATTGTGAACACTGGCCTCCTAAAATTTACTAGGGAGATTAGTGCTTATACCAGTTTGTACCGACATGATATTTGGCTATGAATAAGATCCAATAAGCTCCTCCTTCGGATGAAATTAAAATAGTTGGTGGATTTCTTTTCATGGTGTTGATGTTTGAAGATGTCCTTTTGTACCTTCACTTGTTAACACTAGTTTAAGCATTAACAAGAAACCGAGAATGCTGCGGATAACATCTTGTTGCTACCGGATGGTAACCAAAGGGTTTATTTTAAGTCCTCCATCGCACATGAAACGGCATAAAAAAATCAAGGAGGAAATGCCGACATTCCAAGACACCTCACAAAGGAGTAAATGAGATAAATGATGCCAAACCCTCACATGGTGTAAACTATCAAGAAGTTGTTCGAGGAGTAGCACAATGACATACTGTTAATGACCGATGGTTCGCAGGTATGTTTCTAATTCATAGAGTTGGTTTAACGATGTCAATAACCTGAGCATATTGCTTCACCCGCTATGAGAATATTGCAAAGGCCAAAGTTTTTATAAACAAGGTCAAAATAATGCTAATAATCAAAACTTGGTTCACCTGAAGAATGGAAATAACCAAAATAATGTCGACTAAAATAGCCAAAATGGAATCAACAATTTGGTTAATCAAAATGGCTGAAAAAATGGACTAGTGACAAATATCGATAATATAGGGCCAATTGGTTTACCCGTGCCGCTCAACAGGCAAATATACCTTATAGGCCTAACATGGGAGCTAATATTAATATATATCGCCCCCACAAAGTTATTGTGTACCTAGGGGTAAGATGGCCAACTGAATATTCAATTCCATGCACAACATAGATTGCTAAAGAAATTAGACATCAACCGGGGCTAGACAGGGGGATTACGAGCCCACCTATTGGAAACCTTATCCTGAACGGGTCAACAACCAGCATTTTCCTAGAGGTTTTTTTTTTGGCCAGAATCAAATACTTTTCATTGATATCTAGTAAAACCATAACCCCTTTTCTAAGTCTCAAAATAGAGCAAGTCTCTAAGGGCCTGCGGAGGACAAATCAACCAATGATCAATGAGTGTTTTGTTCCTATGGGTCTTCGCTACCCAGTCCACGACACTATTTGTATTTCTATTACAGTATTGCAGTTTTAAATTAGTAAAGAGAGACAGCAACCCACATGCATCAGTAATGACTACCCGATGTTCCCACGGCAGTGCTTGTGAAGACTTCAAGGTGTTGACCAAATTCAAACAATCTGACTTGACAGTCAGTCTTTCATCCGCACGTGAGGAGAGAAATTTGAGGGTTTCTACCATTGCTAGGCATTTGGCTTGCTTGGCTGAGGAGGCAAGAACGTCCTTTGCAAATTCGTCGATCAGAGTTCCAGCTGAGTCGCGGCACACACAGGCGATTGATCTTTCGAGTGATCTAGGTTGGTGAGCTGCATCTATATTGATTTTCATTTCGCCCCTTTCTGGAGGAGTCCAGGCGTCGTCACCTTCGCTGTTCTCGGCTGTGCTTTCATTGTCAAGGTTGTTCCACCTGCTGAAATTTCTGCGCAATTGATGTCCTCTTTCAACCAGCAACTTTGGATCCGGGAGGTGCCTTCTAAAGACGAAACGGTTTCTTGCTTTCCAGATTTCCCAGAGGACTACCGAGACTATCTCTAAACTAGGTGAGCTATTGCTTCTGTGAATATTGTGCATCGGCCATTCATCTATTCTTGAAATTTGGAATTTAGAAATCTAGATGTTTAGTACAGGAGCATCCCAGACTTCCCTCGTCCATTTAGAGAGAAAAAGTAAATGTTCCGGGGTCTCCACATGCGCTCGGCATATTAGGCATATTGGGTCAGGTACCATTTTTCTTTTGTACAGATTTTCCTTCGTCGAGAGTGCGTTTTGACATACAGACCAAATGAAGTTTCTGATTTTATGGGGGGTTTTCATTTTCCATATTCTATTCCATAGCTGAGTTGGGGATTGGTGAGAGGAAGAGGCACTTTGAGCTTATGTTGTTTCGTTTTTGCGGAGAGTGTTGTATCCGCTCTTAACCGTGCACTCTCCTTCCCTCGTACCTATCCAGATCAGTTTATCTTCATTTATCTGTGATCTAATATGTATAGTGAGGATCTCACGCACCACCTGCTCTTTAAATATTCTTCGTAGGACCGGTTCCTTCCAAGTGCTTGCCTCTTGATTCACAAGTTCATAAACCATCATTGGGTCTCTTTCATTTGCCGGTCCCCCTATAGTTCCCCTTTTAAGCCACTTATCTTCCTTGATGTTAATTTTTTTTATCATTACCAACTGGCCACATGACTGAGTCTTCAATTGCCGTTCTCCCCATAAGTATGCTCTGCCATCCTCAAGATGGTCTGGATCCCTTCTCTGCCTTTTAAAAGCACTTAGTTGGGTAATATAAGTCTTTTAGGACCTGACTGGACAGAGATGTCTGGTTTTTAGCTAATAGCCAAGCCTGTTTTCTAAGCATGGCTTTGTTGAAAGCTATTAAGTCCCTAAACCCTAGGCCTCCTCTGTCTTTTCTCTGTTTTAGCACTGCGGCCTTCCTCCAGTGTACTCCTTTTATTGCTGTTTGGTTCTTCCACTAGAAAGCTGTTATTTTTTGCTCAATAGCCCGACAAACTGAAAGTGGGATCTTGAAAATTGACATGGCATATTGAGATAATGCTTGGACAACAGATTTTAACAGAATTTCTTTCCCTGCTTTAGACATCGTGTTCTCTTTCCACCCTTCAAGCTTCATATTTACCCTTGCCAGAATCCAAGCAAACATTTACTTTTTGGATGTTCCCCAATCAGAGGGAATACCCAGGTACTTTCTTATATTATCAATCTCCAGGACTCTTAGTTCTCTAGCCATGTTCCTTCTTAATTCACTAGGGCTATCTTTGCTGAAGAATATACCTAACTTGTTCAAGTTCACTGCTTGTCCTGAAGCGTAGCAATACTGGTGAATTATGCCAGCAAGGTTCTGGCATTCTTGTAACGTCTCATCTAGGAAGAAAATTGAATCATCTGCAAATAGTAAATGAGATAGTACAGGACAATGTCTATTCAATTTGATCCCCTTTATAGTGCCATCTTGCACTGCCTTTTTCATCAACATTGATAGGAAGTTTGCAACCAGTATGAATAGGTATGGGGATAAAGGGTCCCCCTGCCTTATTCCTCTAGTAGGCTGGAAGTAATTCAATGGTTCCCCATTCACCTTGATACTCAGTGAGGTTGTTGTAACACATTGCATTATCAAGTTTACCCATCTTTCATTGAACCCCATTTTTAGCATACAAGCCTTCAGAAAGTCCTATTCAATCCGATCGTATGCCTTTTGCATGTCTAGCTTTAAGATCGCCCGAAATTTTTGTTTTCTCCTTCGAACCCTTAGCTGGTGCAAAACTTCCTAGACTACAAGGATATTGTCTTAGATTTGCTGTCCTCCTACAAAGGCACTCTATTCAACTTCAATTAACTCCGGGAGCCATGGTTTCAACCTATTTGCTAGCACTTTTGAGATGATCTTATAAGCGAAATTGCACAAACTTATATGCCTAAATTCTTCCAGCTTATCTGAGTTTTTAACTTTTGGCACCAAGGATATAAGCGTTCTATTTAATTGGGGATTCAATAGTCCAGTTTGAAAGAAGTTTCTGACCTCTAAAAATACTTCCTATTTTATATCTTCCCAGTAGTGTTGAAAGAACTGGCCATTCAATCCATCCGGACCCGGGGCCTTGGAGATTCCAAGCTGGAAAGTTGCTTGTTTAACCTCATCCATCGTTACTTCGACAAGCAGCCTAAGGTTAGTTTCCTCCTTCACACTACAAGAGCAATGCTGAAGAATTGGGTCAAATTATCGATGTCCAACTGAGGTATGTAGTTCTCTAAAGAAATTATCAGTCATCCTCTTTAGTTGTTCTTGATCTCGGGTCCAATTCCCTGCGGCATCTTTCAACATAGAAATTTTGTTTTGTTGTCTCCACTGAATAGTGGAAGTGTGAAAGAACTTTGTGTTTTGATCCCCCCACTTGAGCCAATTTATCCTCAAACGCATTGCCCAGTACATTTCCTCTTGACTCCATAGCCGTTCAACATCATTCCTGTCACGCCCCGAACCCCACGGCGCGCGAGCATCCCTACGTAGGTCGAATTTGATTGCGACATCCCAGGACGCATCGCCGACCCAACGCCCAATACTTAGAGCATTGCACATACGGAAGCAATATATATAAATCACCCGAACAAAATAAACACATGACCAAGGGTAGAGCATCAACCAGCGTTACAAAATATATACATTATTCAACATACCGAGCATACAGACAGCACTAAAGCAAGCTCAACAAGACGAGCATCCAAAACCACCGACACAACAAAAAGGGATAGGTGGTTGGATTAACTTGGTTTAACTATAGGTCGACCTATCTTCCAAAAAGCGACTGATCAGACCTATTCTACACAACCCCTAATCTAGTCCGGTGGCACCTAGGGGTCATCCTCCACCCTACCATCTCCCGAGTCCTCTGACTTGTACTCCGGAGGAATCGCTTGCAATAGCTGCACAGCCTGCGGCTCCGCTAGGGGCATTATGGGCGGCACCTTATTCGGCTTCTCGGTATCCACGACGTCGCCATCGGGAGGATTGATCGCCGAAGGGTCCCACTCACCAACACCATCAAAAGGGATATCGAAACTCCTCAGTGGGCTGGTCTCCTCTAAACCATGTCAATATGTCCACGCCACGTACGAATAGGGCTTCAGGTACAAACAACCCTCGTCAATCCAAACCATGCTCGAGTGCTTCATATAAGCCCGGCCGTCTCTTAGAGGGTACTCCACCTGCTGATTGTCCACGTGACTGGGGATTCCAAAACGAGGAGTTGGGTTTCCTAGGTTCATGGCTAGGGTCTGAAATATAACAACAATGAGACGAATCTCAGCGAGTAAAACCCCATAAACCTAAACTAGGCTAACATGCACATCCTGACAAGCAAACACAACAACCAAAGCCACAACAACAGACCTAGGCCCTCGGGCCCAGGTCAATCACACAACTGACCCTGCAGGTTAGATAATCCACAATAATAATCACGGCACATATGCGAACACACCTGGTCACACGTGTGCCATACGCATGCTCAAACTCATTAGTGCCTTCCTCACACACAAATCACCGGTACGCACATTTGCCAGCACACTCTGGCACAAATATGTCATGCTCATGATCCGATTCAATTATGCACACTTGCACACTGTCAATTTCTCATTATTAATCGACCCGCGTAAAAACGCATCGGGCCCGACCCGCGTAAAAACGCTTTAGGCCACCAACACTTCACGGCCCACGCAAAGCGCATCCGGCCCAGTGTCTCTAGCTCGCATAAAACGCATCAGGCTGGCCGTCTTCCGGACGTACCGGACATCATCCTGCGTAAAACTCATCAGGACGGAATCGACCCCGCGTAAAACGCATTAGGGCCCTTAGTGATCACACATACACACAGCCAGTTTTATCTGAACCCCGCGTAAAACGCATCAAGGCATTTTAGTGTGAACACATGCTCATGTCAGGCACACATACTCGCACAAATCTCATCTCATGCCCAATTCTCGGCAAGCAAAATGTGTGGCCATGCAATCCAGCACTCGGGCAATCACACGATGCACAATGAGCATCCAATTTCAACTCAGGCACGTAATCAATCAATGCCATGATATACTCAATAAATGCCACGACGTGCTCAATTAATCATTTGACATGCTCATATTAATCACAATACTCCCAATCGACGTACTAGCATGTCCAGAAAATAATTCATTTCGATACTGCATGGCACATAATCAATGCAAACAATCCGTGCGATTAGAACAATACAACTTCGCACTTTCTAGGCCCGACATACTCATCCATTCTCGACCACATAAGGCAATCGACATGGCAACCCCCAAATTAACACCCAATCGAGCACGAATCAACCACTCGATGGACAATTACACGGCCTGTTCGGGATTTCACAATCAAGCCCTAAACTCTCGAACTTAGGCCGATTAGTCCCAATAATTTCCAGCCACCAATTCCGATCATTCTCGGCCGTAAATCAACCTCAAAATATCCGATTAAACTTCCCAATTCATCAATTTAGTTCAACTCGAACCCAACGTCCAATTGGCACATAGATCGTGCAATTAGCACAACACGAGCTCGCACATTCGTGACCCGCCATACCACCACATACTCGGCAACTTATGTGCACACGACATAGCATCACCAAATTGTCACCCAATCCAGCACGAATCAGCCATTAATCGCACAATCTAGGCATCTTTGGCATTTACACAATTTAATCCCAAAATTGACCAAACTTAGTCCAATTCGATCCACTATGGACAGCCACCTACCCGATCATTCTAAGCCATTGATTTCACTCCCAAATCAGTATAATAGTCTGCCAAAATCAACCCGACACCAACCGCCATGATCAACCCGCTAATCAAGCTTAATTCCAACCTAAATAAACTCTAATCCAACCCTAACCCATCTAGAAATGCTTGGAAGCTTAATTAGGGTTTAGGAATAGTTTACTCACCTAATCCTAAGCTTCAAACTAGTGGCCGAATCGGCGGAAACGGAGAGGGAGAAGGGGAAATCGGTGAGGGAGAGAGGAGAGGGAAGGAAGTGGCCGAATGTGAAGGATGAGAGAGAGAGAGAGGGGGCTGAATTATTGGTCTAAAAGGGTTTGACCAACTTTTCCTAGATTCCCATTTTGCCCCTCTCTCACTTGGTCCATATTAATCCAAGCCAAAATATTAAAGGGCGTTTTTGTCTTTCATTCCTTGAATTATTGGGCTGAAACAAACCAATATTTAATCCCCAAATTTAATCCCAAAATTCGGAATATCAAAATTAGGCTTAGGGGCAAAATCGTAATTTTCCAGTTCTGAACCGAATTTCCAATTTTCAACCGTACCGATCCCAAATATAATTGACCACTCAAAAATGACGTCGTCCTCGTAAAAATAGTTGCGTACGCCCCCGAAATCCGACGTCCAAGTCCGGATCCAATTTCGCGATCAAAATCGCTCAATTACAATTTTAGAGTTTCTCACTAACGAGCGGTTGTTTAGGGGGTTACGCGTATCGATCTAGGGTTGCTTGAGTCGTGATGGTCTCGATTATCGAGAGAACGTGAGGAATTATCGCTAATTCCGGAGGTCGCGATCATTCGAATTTAGTTCGGGATTTGTTCGCCACACGTACTCTCGGTCGTGCAGAATCACCCGCGATCCGATCGTACGGCATTGGCCAAACTAAATCCGTCACCTTCCTAGGATTGGCCCACATTAGCCCAAAATATTTCCTCGTCGTTTCTCGAAATCGGCGCCCGATTCGCGATCGGCTTCCTAGTCCACGTACCGTTTTCCTAGTTAGCCATTTCCTTCCGGTTAGTATCCCGAGAGCACTCAATTTCGGACGAGACTTACTAAAATTAAATAAGAATAATATCAATCTCATTGATCCCAAAAATGGGTCGAGATTCACGATGTTACAATTCCTCAACTTTGGTAGTTGTTCTTTTTCCTCCTCAGCAGTTTGCCTATTTGTTATGCACCGGATTTGTTCCATTAAAAGCTTTATTCTTGACTGCCCATTTGAGAACTTCTTCTTGCTCCAGCTTTGTAAGGCAGCAGCAATATTGGTCATCCTGCTCGGGAGGCCCTCAGTTGCTGACATCGAAGAATTCCATGCCTTATTAATAACTCCTCTGCATTCCTCATCTTCTAGCCAAAATGCTTCGAAGGTGAAGTTCTTCTTTCTCCTCTTTTGTGCTTGACTAATAGACAATAGAATCGGACTATGGTCAGACCCAATAGCCGGTAAAGCATATACTTCTGCCTCAAGGAATTATAGTCTCCATCTTAGATTGCTTACTGCTCTATCCAGTCTTTCTTTCACCAGCTCTTCTCCTTCACGATTGTTGGATCAGGTGAATGCACAGCCCTTGCTTTCAAGGTCCATTAGTTCGCAGCTGTGCAGGAACTCTCTAAAAGCGTGTAGTCTGTAATGCTCAGCCAATCTTTTGCCTACCTTTTCCCAATGATACAGAACTTCATTGAAATCCCCCAAGCACACCCAAGGCTACCTGTTTCTCTGGCTGATTCTATATATCTCATCCCACACCTTGATTTTATCCTGGTGTATTGATGGAGCATTAACAAATGTGACTCTCATTCTTGTTTTACAATTATCCTCTTTGCATTCAGTATTTATTACTGTATCTGAAGCATGTAAGATTGATAAAGCAGCTGGAACATTCCACAAAATTGCTAGGCCACCCCTTATTCCAGTTGGGTTGACCACAAAACACTCATCAAACTTCAACTTCCTCCTCACCCAGTTGATCTTTTCCTCTCGGTTTTTTGTTTCCATTAGAAATAGTACGTCGGGCCTTTCTTGAGCCACAATGACTCCCAAAGCTTGGACTGTCAAGGGTGTGCCCAACCCCTGACAGTTCCTAGAGGTTTTAAAATCCCTAATTTTGCCATTTTTAATGGTGAGGATGACAAATCTACCATTAAATATATTGGTCAGTTCATAGCTCGATGTGGTAAAGTAGGTGCCAGCAAGCTTTCAAGACTTTGACTTTTCCCTTTGTCTTTGGTAAAAACTACTTTCACTTGGTACCCGAAATTACCACCTAATTTGATTCATAATTGGGCAGAGATGGAAGGACTATTCCATTTTCCTTTCTATTTGATGATATCAAAGGCATTGATAGCCAATCCGGTCAAACTCTATCAATAAAATGATGAGTCAATCGGCCCATTTATTGCTTGATTTAAGAAGGCAAGAATGGGAAGCGTCACTTCACTTGCAGAGAAAGAGTTCACCAATTTGGCTTTTAATGGGCTAAAATTTAACTTAAGAGAAATTTTGGAAGGTCAAGACTCTGCTGATTTATTTTAATTAGCAATGAGAGCATCAAAGTATGAGCAATTGTTAAAAGAAAAAGATGAAAGGTCATATAAGGATTTCAAACAAAATGTGGCTTTAGTCGAAAACAAAGAATCATAATTCGAGTCTGAATAGGATGAAAACATTGAAATAGCTATAGTAAAAATGATGCTCGATAAACCATGGATCTTTTTTTTTGTCAACAACCATGTATCTGCTAAGCTTTAAGACTTGCTAAAATAAAGAAAATAGGACCCAATGCACTGGAAGTTATAAAACTTGTCACAAAAGTGTAATTGAGTTTAAAACTTTTAAAAAGTGCAATTAAGTCCTAAATTTGTCAAGTCGGTGTAATCAATTCCTAAAACTTGTTAAGTTAGTATATTTAAGTCCTAAAACTTGTCACTATTTTTCATTTGTCAAGTTAGACGAAATTAGTGAAAGGACTTAATTGCACAAACCTAGCGTGTTTTAGGACTTGATTATATTTTTTGAAAGTTTTAGGACTTAATTATACTTTCGTGATAAGTTTTAAGGCTTGATTGCATTTTTTTAAAGTTTTATGACTCAACTATACTTTTATGACACTTTGGTTTATAGGACTAGATTGATGCCACAAGACGTCAAAATGATTTTTGACTGAACTTCCACAATCCAATTTCAAGGATCTAGCTTTTTGTCATTTAAGTGATAGAAGTGTTGAATGAATCTTGAAAAGGAGTGATTGGCAACCTGGGAAGTAGTCATTTGGATGGAAGAATACAATGTATGAAGATTTGCTTAAAAGGTGCTCTTCATACCTGGCAGAATTTACTCAACAATCCCCTAGCATTGTCGATTGTATTATGGACATAGATGAATCACCTTTAAAAGAGGGCAATAAATTGGCAGAAGTTGAGGATCCCTTTATAAAAGTTAACCTCGACGACAAGCTACATTATTGATCAACATATATCACTACACTCCTGGAAGAAGATTTCAAGACCAAGTTGATCAGTCTGTCAAAAGAATATACAGATTACTTTGCATGGGATATTCATGAGATGCCAAGATTGGGGAGAAATGTAGTTGAACATAAGTTGCTGATCATGAAGGGGTTTGCCCGTACTAAACCACCTCAAAGGCATTTTATTTCAGAGGTAGTCTTTAAAGTAAAGGAAGAGATCGAGGACCTGGTTGAAGTAGGCTTCATTAGGATGGCCGGTACGTGACTGTCTAATATTGTACCTATTAAAAAGAAGAATGAAAAGTTAAGGGTCTATATTGATTTTAGATATTTTGATTTGGCATCTCCAAAAGATGAATATCAAATGCAATCACTACTGATATGTTGGGAAAAGGACATGACAAATGTCATTACTTGTAAACGACGCTCACTCGAGTGCTAAAACTTTTTTATCAATCACTTGAATGCTATAATTTTCATGCAACGCTTACTAATGTGCCCTAACTTTTATTTTTCCAATCACTTGAGTATCATATAACTTTTCAATCAATCACTTGAGAGCCATAACTTTTTAAAAATATTCACTATATGTGCCATGCCACGTCGGATTTTCGACACTTGGATTAACGTTCTTTAAAAGTCATAGCACTCAAGTGATCAATTGAAAGTTATAGCAAAGTTAACAATTTTTTAGAAGTTATGGCGCTCAAGTGATCGGAAAAAAAAAGTTATGATATATAAGTAAGTATCATACAAAAGTTATGGCACTTGTGGTGTCTTTATCTCTTAATATGTTGGTAGATTTAGCCTTTAAAAATGGAAATACTCTTATTGATGGATGGCCACTTGAGGTACAACCAAATATTCATTGTTGAAGGAGATTTAAATGTCTAGGAGACATTAGTACATTTAAACTGGTGGTGATGCCTTTTGGATTGAAAAACGATGGAGCCATTTATTGACGAGCCATGAATTTCATCTTCCACGACATGATTGGCAGATTCATGGATGGATGTATTGATGACGTTCTTATGAATTATGGCAAGGTAAATCATCTTAGCTACCTTTATCATGTCTCTTAGGATTTCTAGCAAATGAAAGAGGTGTTAAAGTAGATAAAAATAAGGGTTAATACCATGAAAAATCCCAAACCGAGATCTCTGTGATAAATTTACTACAAATTAATATTTTGACCATGAAAACCCCAAACTAGCACACCTAAGACAAATTTATCCTCCACTAATTTCCGTTAAATTTACCATCAAATTACTGAATTGGATGACACGTGGAAGTTGACACGTATACTGGTTTCACTACAAAAAAACATGGATTGTGCCACGGAAATTTGCGACGGGAAATTTTTCGTCGCAAATTTGCGACGGAATTTGCCACGAAATAAAAATTCGTCGCAAATTTGCGACGGAAACAAAATCTGTCGCAAAAATTTGCGATGGAAAAAAAAATCCGTCGCAAAAATTTGCGACGGAAAAAAATATCCGTCGCAAAAATTTTGCGATTCGCAAACAAAATCCGTCGCAAATAGCGACAAAATTAAAAGGTTCGTCACTAAAATTTGCAAAGAAATATAAAGTTCGTCACAAATTTAATTAAAAAAAGAGCGCCCCAAAGCGCCGCCCTCACCCCCAATCTCTCTCTCTCTCTCGCTCACCGTTCTCCCTCTCTCACCCTCTTTCTCGATCATATGAGATCTGCTTCCGCTTCTCCTTCTCGCTTCCCGCTTCTGCTTCTTCCCTCTCCCCCACACCCCCAAACCTCTCGCGCTCGCTAAGGGTTTTCGGTACCCCCTTCCCCCATCGGCGCTTCCTCCCGCGACTCCTCCTCGCCCTAGAGGTCGCGGAGCCCGAAGGGAACGGCAAGAACGCCTCCAACTTCTTCCCCCAGGTCGTCAAGAACGTCGCGTCCCAGTCCCTCGAAGTGAAGAAGCTCGTCTACTTGTACTCGCTGCATTACGCTGAAAAGTATGTGAATCGGATCGATTGATGTGCTCGAATTGAAAATGATCCTCGATTCCGATTGTTTTCGAGCTTTGAAGGGGCGTGTGTGATTGCTTTTGGGTAGAATTCTGTAAGGCATTGCTCGTTCCTCGCTATGTTTGTGCTAATCGTGTTAAAGAAGTGGGATAATGTCACCCGTACTTGAATTTTAATCACCTTGATGTGGATGATTGGATTTAGATGTTGGTGCTCAGCTGATTGTTCGCGTTTACTCTTTCTTGATGCTTGTAGGCGTCCAAAGGGACTTGGGGGGCACTAATCCTTTGGTGAGGGTCTGGGCACTCCGTACAATGGCTGGAATTCGTCTTCATATAGTCGCGCCCCTTGTTCTTGTAGCCGTAAACAAGTGCGCGAGAGATCCATCTGTTTATGTCAGAAAGTGTGCGGCTAACGCTGTTCCCAAGTTGTTCGACTTGCGCATTGAGGAAAATACTTCTGCAATCGAAGAGGTGGTTGTTTTCGCTTTTCAATTTTCTGCAATTACTGTTTTCCATTGCTTTTTGTCTCGGCAAAATGCTTGGTGAGGTGTATGTGATTTTTTGTTAGGGTAGGAGAAAGAACTCGACAGGTTTGTGCACCTTGACTCTTCTTGTCCGTGCCATAAATTCTGAAAATTATTAAATAAGATTGAGGATGTGGTTCATCAAAATTGATTTCCCATTTTTCTCATTCATTTTATTTACTGCTTTTTTTTTTGGGTTGGGGGGAGGGGGTGTTTCTCTTCCTTTTAATCGGCTCATTGCTAGATTAAATGCAAGCATGTACTTGGTATCTGGTTTTACCAAGGCTGTTTCCAGTCACATGGTGAAAGATAGCCTTCTATGCTTTCAATTGCCATGTAGGAAGCTTATTTCTGGTTGTTGTCTATGTTATGCACTGTGATTTAGTTCCACTGCCTTGTCTTTCTAACATGTGATCCACATTTTGTATCATTAAAGAAATCATAGAACTACTCTCATTAAACAAAGAACAATGAGAATTGGCCAATACAATATGCAGGTCGTACATTGAAGGACCGGATGAATATTTATCACGTGCAACTTACATTAATATGGATTCACCGAAGTTAACTTCTGCAAGATATACATCCGGGAAAATTAATGATGATATTAAGATCTTACTTCAATGTACGTCACCACTGCTATGGAGTTATAATAGTGCAGTGGTAGTTGCTGCTGCTACTGTACACTGGATTATGGCGCCGATGGAGGATGTCAAAAGGATAGTTAAGCCGCTTTTGTTTGTCTTGCAATCCTCTAATGCCTCAAGATACGTGGTAAGCCATTTTCTCTGGCACTCACATTGATGTATGTATGGAGGGCAGGAGGGTGGATGTGTCTGCATGTGTACACGTATACTAACTTGGTTGGCATCTCTATTTATTTGGTGAATTATCTGGTTGTGCCGTTGATATGGTATTAAGGTAATTTGTTTCACTACCACTATTGACCTGACATCCTGTTTATTTTTCTGTCCCAACCTATATGGTGAAGCAAAATGAGAATCACTTGACCATTCCCCAACTCCCTAGCTTAATACATGGTCTTTGAGGAGATTGTCTGACACTGCTTTCTCTTTTTTTGATGCTTAACAATATGAAGGTTGTTCTTGTGTTTGCATTCTTGAACATAAGTGAATGAGACTTAGGTCATGAGTGTGACAGACATATGCAAGGTGAACATATTACTTGCTGATTCAATAGGAACAAAATTAAATGGTTATCGTGCAACATGAATGAGGATGAAGAATATAGTTCAAAGTAATATAATAAGGTAGGTGCTAAATATAGACAAGATAATCCGTAGAAGGCACTTGTTCTTATGTTATTTTTTGAGATTGTGAATGTATCCTGGGTAGGTAGGCAAGTTAGTGGATTGTTTCAGCTAAACCTGGTATTTGCTATTATATGTGTCATTTGAAGCTCATTTGAGAGAATAGTTGATGATTCTCTGCAGTCCTTTTATGCAACATGGAGTTTTGCTGACAAAGTTTGTTTTTGTGTGGATGCAGAGCTGATAAATGTTGGGCAGAAGCAAGATGCTCTGCAAGAACTTCATGATCTTATTACCTTGAAGAGATCCCGAGCATGGAAAAATACCCTTGAGAGGATTATGTTCAAGTACATTGAGCTATGCGTTGATATGCGGAGGGGGAGATTTGCGAAGGATGGTCTGATTGAGTATCGCATTGTATGTCAACAAGTGAATGTCACCTCTTTAGAGGAGGTGACGAAGCACTCCATGCAATCCTTATAGGAGAAAGCAGAGCAGGCGCAAGATTGAAAGTATCTTTTCATATATATCGGGGATAAGCTTTGCTTTAGCATCTTTTGTGCCATAAGTGCAGTTGGCCCAATATGTTCACGAGGTTGCTTAAGCAGGTGCTTTAAAGTGCTCAAGATTATTTATTCTCTCATTATGTGTACTATAAAGAAAAATATTTATGTCATTCTTGTGGAAAATGTAGATGAATGTATTTCATTTTCATATTATTATAATATTTTGATGTTATTAAGTGCTTAATCAATGTTAAATATAAATTCCAAAAATTAATTTTGCTTTTAATTAGGTTTAAAATCAAAAAATAAAATAAATTATTTTATCGTACGATCACAAATTACAAAAGTTCGTTGCAAAAATAAAATTTCGTCGCTAATTTCGTCCCTAAACGATAATCGTCGCAGAGTTCATCGCTAAAGAATTAATAAAAAAATCATCGCTAAATTCGATCATAAATAATGTTGATGGCAAATGTAAAAAAATTTGGTGGCAAATTAGCGACGAATTTTGCCACGAATAAGTTTGCTGCAAATTACTGACCAAAATTTTTTTTTTGGCAAATTAGCGACGAATTTTGCGACGAATATAGTTCACGGCAAATTAGCGACGAATAATTAGTGACGAAATTTGCGATGAATTTTGCGACGAAATGTGCGACTAAATTTGTGACGAAATTTGCGTCGATATTTGCGACGAATTTTGCGACTATATTTGCAACGAAATTTGCGACGAATTATTTGCGACGATTTTTGCGACGGATTTTGCGACGAAATATTTGCAACAAACTTTGTGACGGATAGTGTTCGTGGCTAATTTGCGACGAATTTTTTTTCCGTCACAAATTTGTGACGAAAATTAATATTTTCCGTCGCAAAAATTTGGGACGACCTAGTAGCGACGGATTTTTGCGATTTTTTCGTCGCAAAAACATGTTTTTTTGTAGTGTTTGGAGTTTTTCGTGGTATTAATTAAATTTAACAGAAACTAACGAAGGGTAAATTTGTCACAAATATACCAGTTTAGAGTTTTTTATTGTCAAAATATTAGTTTAGCGTAAATTTGTCACACATGTACCAATTTGTGAATTTTTTGTGGTCAAAAAATTAGCTTGAAGTATATTTGTCATATGTGTATCGGTTTGGGGTTTTTTATGATATTAACCCTAAAAGTAAAGCTATAACCATGTTAGAATTGCCAGCTAAGAAACAATTGCAAATTATGATTGGAAAATAAATTTATCGAGTTGATTTATTGCAAATCTATTTGGCAAAATAGAAATTATTTCTCTTCTGCTTGGATTAAAAAACCAGGAAGAATTTATATTGAGAGAAAAACAGCAATTTTGCTTCAATTAAATAAAAAAAATATTTGATTTATCCTCCTATTTATGCCACCTAAAGTAGGTAGACCATTCCGACAAAAAAGAGATTAGGTAGACCATTAAAACTCTATTTGTCGGTGATTGATTAAACATTCAAAGCACAAAGAACAAGCCGTGTATTGTCTTAACCGAATGTTAAACGAGACGGAAAGAAGATACTTTGCGATCAAGAAGCTGTGTAGGTCCTTCTATTTTCGCATGTAGTAAGTTACGGCACAATTTATTGGCTACTATGACTTATGTAATATTTAAGACACATGTAATTAGATATATGGTTTCGAACATTAAAGGAAGAATTGATAACATGGTTAATATCACGAAAAACTTCAAACTGGTACACCTGTAACAAATTTACCCCAACTATTTTTTTTTACCACAAAAACCCCAAACCGGTATACTTATGGCAATTTTGCCCCGAACTAATTTTTTGACAACTAAAAACCTCAAACAGGTACACCTGTGATAATTTTGCCCCGAACTAATTTTTTGACCACTAAAAACCTCAAACTGGTACACCTGTAACAATTTTATCCCGAACTAACTTTTTGACCATAAAAAACTCCAAACTGGTACACCTGTAACAAATTTACTCTCTGTTAGTTTCCGTTATATTTTACTGTCAAATTATAAGTTTGATGACACGTGGTAATTGACGAGCGTACCAGTTTGGGATTTTACCCCTCTATTTATCACAAGTTTACTAATTTATTAATCGAATTTAACGGACACTAACGAAGGGTAAATTTATCACAAATATATCAGTTTGGAGTTTTTAGTGGTCAAAAAATTAGTTTAGGGTAAAATTATCACAAGTGTACCGGTTTGGAGTTTTTGATAGTAAAAAAATTAGTTCAAGGTAAAATTAGTTCGGGTTTTTGATAGTCAAAAAAATAATTTAGGGTAAATTTGTCACTAATGTATCAGTTTAGGATTTTTGGTGGTCAAAAAATTGGCTCGGGATAAAATTATCATAGATGTATCAGTTTGAAGTTTTTCGTAATATTAGCCATTGGTAAAATGGAAGTTCCACGTGATAGACAATCCGCATGGGAACTCCTTGGGCAATCCCAAAGGACCCAAACTATCTAGCATTAGCAGTGTGGAGAATAGAGTTCTAAGCCGGAATGAAGTTTGCCCTTGGTGGAAATCCGAAGGGGAAGATCGGCAGGAGTTGAAATAGCAGCCCAAAGTTTTTGTAGCCCTGGCAGAATTGTTAGAAGGAGAAAGAATGACAAGGCCAGGTGCGTTTACTGGACAAAAGTTAAACCAGAAGAGTACAGAAAAAATGAAGGAAATACTAGGAAGACCAAGTGTCAATCGGCAAGATAGGATGTTTTTATGCCCTTTCAATCTAGTCAGATGACATGTCTCCCCAGAAAATTGAATCCTGGCATATAAATAGGCCTCACCATGGTTGATCCCGAAGGGACCGAAGAAGACTCTAGGGTTTTTCTCAAGCGTTATCGATTGTGCGTTAGATATGGCCCTACAGAGGGGAGCAAGGACAGCGCGGCCTAATGCTACATTTTGGCAGCAAGAAAATAGGCCAGATTAACAAAGACCTTGGACAGTTTCCTTGACGGATGACAAAATATATGCATCGAGAAAGCCAGTACAACAAAAGGATAATGTGCTCTTAGGAGTGGCAAATCATATTCTTAGGATGAGGATCACGCGAAAATGATCCGAAGGAATTCTAAAGTTATTTAAAGAAAAGTACATTAAGAAGATAATAGACAGATTCGGAATTGACAATGCACAACCCAGAAGTACTCCTTCAGAAAGTCACTTCAAGCTCTCGAAAAAGCAGTCATCAAAGACAGATGAAGAGCATGTGGCTAAAGTGCCTTATGCGTCAATTGTTGAAGCTATGGCGTGTACCAGATCAAACATAGTTCACGCAATGGAAGTTGTGAGTAGATGCATGGCTCATTTGGGGATAAAACATTGGAAAAATGTAAAGTGGCTATTAAGATGCCTAAGAGGCACTTCAGGTATGTTGTTATGTTTTATGAAAAATTGTGTAACTTTACAAAACTTTATTGATACGTATCTTGGTAGTGACTTGGAAAGTAGGAATAGCACATCAAGTTATGTTTTTACCTTAGGTGGCACTGCGGTCGGTCGGTTGGATGTCTAGACTTTAGAAGTCGGTGTCTCTCTCAACCATCAAAGCAGAGTATGTTGTTATTTCTAAAAATAACAAGGAGATGATTTGGTTGAAGAATTTTCTCAAGGGGATAGGCAAGGAGCATGATAGCGGTATTTTATTCAATGATAGTCAAAATGTTATTTGTCTTGCAATGAATCAAGTATTTCATTCAAGGACAAAGCACATTTAGTTGGAGAATCATCATATTTGTCAGCTCATAAATGATGGAACATTGTCATTGAAGAAGATTCGTGGTGTAGTAAACCCAACATATATGAAATTGAGGTTGTGCATTGCCTTAGTTGGTCTCCATAGTTAGTGATGAGAGCGCCTTCATACTAGGACAAGTTGGGTTACAAAGACAAGTAAAGACTATGAAAGACTATTGTTGTTTTGAAGATCAATCTCTAAGTGAGAGATTGATGGAATTGTGAAATCTATCATAAGTAGGTAAGTCCTAGACTCCTATTATATATTTGGGCAATATATTTGTAGTTATAACTTTGAAGCTTATACATTTGATATTGGTATTGATAGTGAAGAGACTACCTAGTGCGGCAATGTGATTTTTTCCCCTTTGATTTTGAATGGGTTTTCCACGTAGACATTAGCTTGTCTTCTTCTCTTTTTTTTTCTCTCCAAAGATTTGCGTTCCTAGCCGTCATTACCATGACAAATTCAAGGCTAGAAATCATGGAAGTCAACGACCCAACCTAAGAGAGCGAAACTTACGCGTGCACGTTAATATAGTAAATGTAGCGTGTGATTCGTAGCTCTAGTATCTTCTTGAAGTTGAGTGGGCAATCCTTCCTCCAAAAGCACTATTCTAATACGACACAACGTATTTTATGAGTTGATTGATGTAACGGCTTGTTAGATAGAAAAAGACACTTATGAAAACATATAGCAAAAGGATGCAAGTCGGTGCAATAATACTATCACCATGATAAATAAAAGGTTATCAAAAAATCATGGAAGTCAACATCCCAAACTGAGATAGTGACACTTACACGCGTATGCTCTGTAGTCGACTTTGTGTTGAGTGTGCAATCCCTGCTCCGAAGACTCCGTTCTAATACGACATAACACGTGACTTGATAGATAGCCGACCTGATCATGTTCATGTCATTAAAAGATTTCGTTTGGATCACGGGACATTAAAATAAAACTGGGTATTGCCAGTCAAGACAAGAAAAAGATTCTAATTCAACAAGAGAAGTTGAGGCTAGTAAATTTCGGTACGTTAAAACAATATGTGCATGAGTAGAGCCTGCCCCTATGGTAGGGGATAGGCCCCAATGGTGGGCAAGAAAAAGATTCTAATATGACACAATACAATCTATGACTTGATAGAAATAAAAATTAGTTACATGTAACAAAAACAACACTCATAAAAGCATATAGTAAAAGAATACAACTTGATCTATTGCTTAAACTATCGAAGTCAACGACCTAAACTGAGAGAACGAAACTTATGCGTGTAAGGCTGTAAGCTACATAGTAGATTGTAGCATGTGATGGCATAATTTTGTTCGTCCCATTTATGCGATTTTTTTCATTAACTAATTATTTCAAGCAATGTGAGAAATTATCTTTACGAAAAAGAATTTCGAATCAATTATTTTTCACAAAATAAACGATGGAACTTTAGTGTCTTTTACATTGCCTCTCTAGCTGATCGAATAGTTGGACCATCTCAATTTGTGGAACCACGTTCTTGGGACCTGGCGCCAATGCCCCTTCAAAAAGAATTAGTATAAGGTGAAGAGAGTTTAGCTAGCACATAGGAAGATTTTTGTTTCAGTTCTTAACCAGGGGATTCTCTTGGATCCTTAGTGTTCAGTTAAGAGGTAATATCACCAAAGTAGCGCCAGTTGCTCAATTGGATTGGCATTTTGCCCTGGGATAGCAGACGACGGTCCAGCCCTATTTTGATTTGAAGAGTCAGTTGGCTGGGTCTTGTGACCTATCTACCGAACTAACTTAATAAAATGGTAGATGTGGCCAAAAGGTGGTCGAACGGCAATGAGAACTCACACCTTTCTTCTAGGAAGCCATGCTGTTGTTGGCCTGACATCTAATTGCCCTGGGGGAAGCCCCATAATCTGTCACCATCATGTGAGGCGGATTTTAAGAATGCATTCCTTATTTTAAGATATAGGTGTCTATATGCTTCGCACCCTCAATTTTCCTTATATCTTTGCATTCCCCAAGGAAAAACAATATCCTCTTGAAGTTTTATATTTTGGTAATCTCGAGATCCAAACGAGGATCGAGATTAAGCATTTAAGGACCTACCAGGTCCATAGCCAGCGTTCAGGAAGGTCTTCATTTCAGTTCAGATCTGGTTGTGCTTCTGGGCCTTTTCAGTGCGGGCTTTCTTTTCCCCCGGTTTGGATTTTTGGTGAGATGCTATCTGCATTGGCTTTATATCTGTTGGGGCTTTCTCCTCAGTTCAGTAGCTGGTGTGTTTAGCTTTCTCTTCTTCCCTTCTCTCCAAATTTGGAGAAATAGCCAATTGGAAACGCGTACGTACTGGGCAAAATTTACTCGAAAGACATGTTATCGACCAGCCGCGAACTCGCTGGAGGAATATAAACAAGACCTCGAGAGGTCCAAAAGTCCGGATGCAACGAACACGGGCCGCGGTTATCGCCGAAACATCATCACTTTGGACATGTACAGTTGCACACCGTGAAGTGGGGAATGTGATAGGCGGGGCTTTGGTTCACTTTTTCACAAAGGTCTTGTTTGGAGTTTGTACTCTACTCGTAAGGAAACTTGAAAGACGAGACGAGCCGGACTTGTCGATGGGACTAATGTCTCGGCCTTTCACCCGTGCGAGATCTTGCTCGAGCATGAAAGTCGATTTATTACGACCGGCGCGATTGTTCGTTTCTGCGTGACTTTGTCCTTGTCCATTGTGATAGGACTGATCGTTGGTTGTCAATGATCACACTTAGGGAATATTAATCGCTGTCGATTTGTCTAGGCCACCCTCATAAGTCACAAATCCGTGGGCTTTTGTAATTGTCCCGTGCAACCGCACGAATTGTTCGAGATTTTTTCATCCTTAACCGAACCAAACTAATAAAAATTTTTACTTTTACCAAGCCAATAACTTTGGTATGTTATCAGTTTGGTCTAATTTCGAATTGTTTTCATCAAGCTGATTTACAAATAAAAAGTTTAAAATGTACCGAAAGTTTTAAAACATGTCGCAAAAATACAATCGAGTTCAAAAACTATAAACTAAAATTTGTTAAATTGATACATTCAAGTATATCTATTAACTCTATCCAATTTGACTAAAAAAAATACACAATTTAATTCTTTCTATTACTTTCTAAGGACATGTGCCGTCGGTACGGCGCTTACCAAGCGCCCCGTAAGAAAAACTTAAAAAATTAAGAAAAGAAAAAAATGATAAAAATTTAAAAAGGAAAGAAAGAAAAATAGGATAAAAAAAAGAATGAGAATGAAAAAAAAAAACAAAGCTTAGCATTAAAAAAGAAGAAGGGCAAACTGTCTTCATTCCTCGGCCCGGAAAAGGGTTTGTTAGTTTATTTAGTAAAAATACGCCAGTCGAGCCCCTTCGGGATCCGAGTCAGCGAATTCCGTTGACTTTTGCTCGCATCGGACAGCAGTCAACGCACCATGGATTGCGCTGTTGTGTCGGGCTCCGTCGTCATCTTCGTCAAGTCGGACACAGTGCCGGCCTGTGAATCACCCCTTCAGATAGCCCCTCTCCTCGTTTGCTGCGCCGTCATTCGCCTGCAACTGCTGTGGCAACTGGCAGTGCTCGACTCAGTTTCGACATAAAGCAAGGTCGCTCTCTCCCTCTCTCTCTCTCTCTCTCTAGCGTACTTAGTTGCAGGATGCGTTCGGGATGAATTTGTTAAGTGTCGAATGCACTGTTATAGTTTGCTTTTTGCTGGTAGTGGTGTGACTCGGGACGGTCCGAGCTTCAAATGGGATTTGTTTTTTTTGCTGTCTCTTTGATGGGTTTGGGCTAAAAATATTTGTCTCTGGTTCAGGAGCTTGTCAGTCCATCAAGTTTACTGATGTTTCTAGATACAGTTGAATTAGGTGGCAGTGGGTAGGTTTGGCACGGGTTTGGGGTCGTTCTGTGGCCATATAGATGTAGATGCTCGATCGATGTTGCCCAATCTCGCACTCTAGCCGGGAAGCCCTGAAGGCTATGTTTTGTAAGAATTTTCTAATGTGGGCTTCATTAATTGAAATTAATTGAATTAGCTTGGTCTAATTAAGGTAAGATATATGGATTCTTAATCAGTCTAATATGGGGCTGGCTGGTGTGGGCCGAGTACGGCCCGGCCCGTAATGAGAGGGCCCGTGGTCGAAGACTCTATAAATAGCGCTCAAGTCCCTCCCCTAACCGGATGATGCACAATTTGACTCACATACGGATTTAGAAAGAACTTTCTTCTCGTGAGTGGCAATCTCATTAGGCCAGTGTTCTAACGAAGGGATAGGGGAGAAGCACTTGAGTTCGTGTTCGGAAACCGTCGCAAATTCCGCGTCAAGTTTGATGGATTCCAAACCAGGTACGCGAATCAACAATTTCTCCATTATCGTGTTTCGGTTTCTGATTATGGTGATCCTGGGCGTGTCATTTTCGTGGCCAACATGTGGTATCAGAGCCTGCCATAGATTAGAACTGAAACATGCGAATTAGAACCGTTTTCGTTTTGTCCGAGAGGTTTTTGCTCAATTTCGAAATTTTTTGTCGGATAAAAGTTAAATTTCATTACATATTTAGAATCTACTCGTCAAGACGAGAATAATGATGGGCGGCACGTCGCCGGAGGAGGCCGGACGCGCCGTCACACGCCCTAAGCGCGGCGGCGCGTGACGGACACGCGCGGCCGTGCCCAACCGGCGCGTTTGTTGGCCAGTAACCGCATGCTGACGTCATCATGACGTCAGCGAGGCGCGGATCCGGTTGACCCGGATCCAGACCCGACCCGACGGATTCGGTTGACCCGGATTCAGACTCGACCCGGTATTTGACCCGACCCGTATGTTGACCCGACAGGTCAACCGGTCGGGCCGATCCGTTGACCGTTGACCAGTTGGACTGGTCAACCGGTCGGACCGTTTGTTCAGACCGGTTTGACCGGCTGAACACGCGCGCACGCGCCGCGTCTTCCGGCGGCGCGTGAGGGCGCGTCCGACGTCCGTTTTGGACAATCTTGGTACTGACGCGCTCGTATTGAGATTCTACATTATGGTATATTTATTTTTCATGTTTGAAGCTTTTACAGATGTGAAAATACGTATAGAACCCTATATACACATATTTTTAGGGTATTTTTGCGTATTTTCTTGTATTTCTCTATGGTTTTGAAAATACATATGGTAGCTCACATGTATATGACCACATAAGGACTGTGTAGAGTGTAATTCATTGTTTATCAATGAATGGAACAGTATAATTAGCATGACATGTAATTTCAGAGACATACGCCGCTGTCTTTACGTCTAGCATTACATGTATATAGTAAATGTGATACATAAAGATCATATCCCTAGTATGAGAGATTTTCAAGGATTCAGTTGGGTTGTGACCGCCAAAGTGGCACACTTGACTGGGTTTGAGAAATATTGGTATCATATTGTGGTGGGATGTCTCCTGGTCTATTACGTGATTATACTCCCAAAGGAGGTGATCTTGTATTAGTTCATGGAGGGGTACATGTATAGCATGTGCTTGAGAAATGACTGATTTTAGTGGTTCATACACCCAAAGGTGGTGATTTCATGAAAGATTAGAATATGTTCTCATGGCCGCTGTCATGTGGAGAGTGTACAACTGCATGTCATATTTTCTGCCCAAAGGTGATTATGTGATGATGTATGTAATTCTCTATATAAGTATTCACATGATGCTGATTGTATTGTTTGTTTGTTTTCCAGTCACCTTTTCTGTAAACGGCAATTCCATTTCAATTGAGGTCCTTACTGGATTGAACTTTAAGAAATGGAAAGAGGATTTTCTATTTGGAATGGAGCTGGCGGATGTTCACATTGCTCTTACAAAGGATAAGCCGGCAGATATCATGGCCACCAGTACTGAAGCTGAGAAAACGGACTATGCTGCTTGGGAAAAGAGCAATCGGATTTGCTTATTGACAATGAAGAAATCCATTCAAGAACACTTGAAAAGTGGTTTGCCAGCTGACTGTACTGCTAAGAAAATTATGGCAGCCTTAGAGGCTAGAAACCGTATTTCATCTAATGCTGAGGTTGGTACACTTCTTCAAAAGCTCTTCAATATGAAGTATGATGGTACTGCTGGGGTTAGAGATTATGTCCTTAGGATGGTAGACCTAAAGACGAAGCTTCTAGCTCTTAATGTTTCCATTCCTGATGCATGTATTGTGCATCAAGCCTTGAACACCCTTCCACCTGATTTGGGATTATAAAGACAAATTATAATTCCCAAGATGAGACTTGGTCAGTTAATGACTTGATAGCAAGGGTGGTGGCAAAGGAAGAGAAACTTAAGAAGGAAAAAGTGTCACGCCCCGGACCCCGCCGAGCCCGCGACATCCCGCCATCGGTCGTATTGAACGCGACGTCCCAGGACGCGTCGCCGACCCAAACGAATTACGCAAGCGGAAGCACATAAAACAACCCAGACAATAAAAACATGAACAAGGGATGGAACATCAAAATTTAATAAACACATAACATTATAAGCATTCATTAATACAGAATGATAACCCGGCTACCAATTTCAAACCACAATTTTCAAAAGGGGGCAGTGGTTGACAAGTCTATCTCCTCTACAAAAAGGTACTCAAAAGACAGGGTAAATTGGTCTATCCTTCAATCCCTGTGGTACACTGGCGGCATCTCCGGATCGATCACGGTCGCGGATCTGAAAGTGGTTATATAATAACCGTGAGAACGAGTCTCAATAAGTAATACCCTAAACCCTACGTAGGCCAATGCGTACCCAGACAAGCAGTACATGCAATCTAATTCCCAATATACCGAATTCACCTCAAAGTACTTACCTCGCCATCAAGCGCGTGCCAGCTCTACACGTCAGTCAAATGTATTATAATAATAATAGATCGATAACATACCACAGTCATTCACACGCCAGCCACAAATGCACCCAATCAATTCCAACATTTCGATCGGTCAATCAATCAGTCAAATCAATCAATTTCAGTCACACTCGAATCGCATGCGTGGTCGAACAGCTTTTCACGACCTCCCAGGTCCTTTCACTCGGCCCGCGCCACTGCGCCTCAGGCCCCATCTCACAGCCCGCGCCACTGCGCCTCAGGTTCAGCCCTCAGATCAAGCCGGGCTCGGTCCCGCGTAACCACGCCTCAGGACATTTTTCCTTTCCAATGACCCGCGTAACCTACGCCTCAGGTCTAGTCATACCTTATTCGCCACACCCGCGTAACCTATGCCTCAGGTTGGCAGCCCTCCGATCGATCCGGGCTTTTTCACATGCACATGCACCACAGCACAATTTCGCCATTCTCACAAATCGCATCAACCAATTTCAAGGCACACTCGCAACATCTCAGTTTGCCAAATCAAAGCATCCTGCCAATCCCAGTCAGTGCCAATCCCAGTCACATCACAAGTCCGTCACACCCGATCACACCTTCGACATCCCAGATAGTCACATACGAACACCAATTTTCATCCACACGCGGCACCATAATACAATCAGTCAATGCACCACAACTAGTCACGTACTTATCATAAATTGATCTACCAATCGCCACATAATTCACGCATTAGTTGTATTCTCACCGACCAATCTAATTTCTAATTTAATCACTAAATTGCACTAAATAAATCCCTAAGCATGTCTAATAATACCCATTATACTAAATAGGGATTAGGATATCACTTACAAGGCTTTGGCCCGGAGAAAAACTCGCACGGGCTCAAGACGGGCCGGATGAACACTAACGGGCTGGTGAACAGTGCTCGAAATGAACAGTAATGGGCCTCGGATGAATAGTGCTCGGATGAACAGTACGGCCTCGAGTGAACAGTACTCGAATGAACAGTGACTGGCCGGTGAACAGTGCACGAAAATGAACAGTGCCGGGCCGGATGAACAGTGCACAGAAATGAACAATGACGGGCTAGGGCGCGGGCTCGTTCAAGGCCCGGGCGCAACGGTGGCTGGTCGGCTGGCCGGCTGGCCGGCTGGGCTTGCTCCGGCGGCTGGCAGTGGCGACGACGCAGCGACAGTGGCGGTCGGTATGGCAGCGTACGGAGGCTGGACGAGGTGACGCCGGGGGGAACCAGTTACAAGGGAGGTGTCGGGAGGGGAAAAACAGGGGAGGGGGGAGGTGGTGGCAGCAGAAGGGAAGGGAAGGGCAGTAGAGCGGCGGGGCAGCTGAGGGGAGAGGCCGGAGGTGGCACGGCGGCGTCTCAGGTGGCCGGGACTCGTCGGACGCGGCGGCGAACGGCGACGAGCCAAGCTCGTCCACTCGGGTGGGGAGAGAGAGGCAGCGTCGGGCGGAGTTGCCGCGCGACGCGGCGGCACGGCGATGGTGCGAGGACGGCGGCGGCGCTGTCGAGGCGGTGAGGCGGATTAGAAACAGCAGCTGGGGCGACGGGTGGTGATGGCGGCAGTGGCTGGTGGTGTGGTGTCGGACGGGCTAAGGCCGCGGAGGAGGGAAGGGGAGGGAGAGAGGCGGCTGTGGCGGTGGCGTGAGGATGGGGGCGGCGGCCGGACGATGGCTGGGGAAGACGCACGGCGGTCGGGTGACGCGCGGCGCGGTGGTCAGGCGAGCTTGGGCGACGTCGGCTAGGCGAGCAGAAGCGGGGCGAAGCAGAACCAGACGCGCGAAGAAGAAAAGAGAAAGAAGAAGAAAAGAAGAAAAAGGAAGAGAGAAGGGAGGAGAGAGAAGAGAGAGAGAGAGAGAGAGAGAGAGGTGTGTGTCAGAGGGGGGGCATGTGTGATGGACGTATGCATGGGCACACATGCGCGGCAGAGGAGGGAAAGAAAGAGAGAGGGGGGGAAAGAGAGAGAGAGAGAGAGTGAGTCAGACGCAATGATGGGGAGGGAAAGAAGGCGTGCGCAGCCAGACGCACGGGGAAGAGGAGAGAGAGAGAACGTGCGGCAGGTGGGCGAGAAAATATTGTGTACCCCTAGTGATTCCACCATGGAGAAATACCAAGTCTGGCGAGGCGACACGTGTCCGAGGGCCCCACATGTTCAGAAGTCTTTTCTCAGGCTCCGAGAAAATATTGGGTACCACTAGGGATTCCACCGTGGAGAAATATCAAGTCTGGCGCGGCGACACCTGTCCGAGGGGCCCCACATGTTCAGAAGGCTCCAGCCGCTCCACGGTGAAATAACTCCCACGGCTCGAAGCTGAGCTGAGCTGAGTTGAGTTCTCTCAGCCCTCTCTCTCTTTCGCGCTCCCCCTCTCTCTCTCTCTGCTTTTTAAAAAACAGCCCTCTCTCTCCACTCTCTCTCTCTTTCGCGCTCTCCATCGAATTCCAGACCTGGAATTCGCTCTGCGCTCCGTCACGCCGCTGCCGATGTCGACGCCGACACGCCGCTGCCGATGCCGACGCCGACGAGCGAGGTCCACCGCTGCCGGCGAGCGACGTCGGTCGCCTCCCACGAGATCCACCGCTGCCCACGAGCGACCCGTCGCCTGCAAGAGACAGGGCCACTGGATGAAGTACTGCCCCGGCAAGTCCCCCGCCGGATCCCAGCCGTCCTCCTCCTCCTCCGCCGCCGCGGGCCCTCCTTGTCTTGATCGGAAAAACGAAGCTCCGTCTCAGGGGACGAGGAGCGACGCCTTCTTCGCCTGTAAGAAGCAGGGCCACCGGATGAAAGACCGCCCCGACAAGTCCCCCGCGAAGTCGCGGCCGTCCGCCGCCGACGCGCCGGTGCTCGAGTGCCCGTGCGGTGCCGGCGCATGCGACGTCCGCACCTTCCATTCCCAGCAGAACCCGGATAGGAAGTTTTACAAGTGCCCCGGTAGAGCCCCTGTTAGTCCAATCTCACCTTTCAAGTCAAAATTTCTACTCTTTTATTTGTCCTGCATTTCTTCAAAAGTCCGTTCTTTTTTATTTCAATGTTTGTTCGAGTTTCTGCATCTTTTTTTCTCTCTAGTGTTTTTTTTGTGAAAAGGTAACTCCTTTTCTTTTTGGGTATTTCTGTTTTCGTGCATCTCGTTCTGATTTCCTCTCATTTTGGTTTTTTTTTTGGGTGGTGAGTTTGTTTGTAGAATGGTGTTGATGGGTGTGATTTCTTTGTGTGGTGCGACAAGTACAGCGCTGCGATGTGTCCCTGTGGTGCTGGGAGATGCAGGATCAACTTTTTTGAGGATCCTCCACATAAGGGCAGAGAATATTTTTCTTGCTGTAATAGAAAGGTTCGATTTCTTTCCCTTTTTGACATGCTTAATTTTCTTTGAGTGCCGATATGGTTTGCCCTGAACATGGTTGTTATGTTTGTTGTTGGCTGTGAAGTTACTGAAGTGGGGGTGTGGAGTTAGAGGATCATTCGTTTCTGTCAGAAGCCTTTGATGGGTTTGGCTTGAGATTGGAGGTGCAGTCCGTTGCATGTTCTTTTTTCACTCTTTTGGGCGTAAATGAGGGAGAACTTAAAGGTTGTTTCGAGGAAAATCTATCATTTGGAAAGTATTTCTCTAAATATGATCTATGTCGCTTAAAAAAAAATTAGACAATGAATTTTTTTTTCAGCATCAACAATGATCTATACCTAAATATTTGCATTGATAATATTTGTTAATTCATTCCGTAAGTAATACAATTGATCGCTTTTAGAAAATTGTTTTCCTAATCGTTAATATTTCGCGAAACAGCGCACCCTTGGTTATAATCTCCTAGTTGGTTATAAACTCTCTGTTTTGGAGTTCCTTTAACAGGACTTGTCACGGTTACATTATTAGTGAGAAGAATGAAATTTTGTGGTTAGGAAGGGGGAGAGAGGGTCTCTGTTCCAACGTTTGGGCATAATTAGTGTTCATTGTTGCGAGTTTTCCTGCTGATAGTTGTGGTAGATCCTCCAGAATTGTGGGATTGTCTCACTCAGTCTGAAGTGAATATGAGGTCTATTAGTACAGGTTGGGTTCATATTTGTCCTGAAATGGAAAGAGTATATAGGTAATCCATAAGTCTCCTCATGCCCTTGCATCAATACCGAATTGTAAATCACTCCCCAGTTCTCCCCAACCTTCATCAATATCCCTCCCCTTCCCCCCCTGCCGGTCCTAACCATCTTCTTGCTATGAAGTCCTTTGCTTCTATGAGCTATTTTGCATTTATCACGTGATGAAAGCAAATTATTTGAGCTTATTGCACCAGTACCATATTGTGATTTTGAACATGTGAGCAGTAAGTTTTTGATATGCTTGCCTTGGTTTCCACTTAGCAGTTGTTGACAGTCCTGCTGGCTGTGTGGCTTTGAAACTATCAGAGCTCTCGCAATAGTAGTTTTTAGGAACTGTAGTTTTTAAATTCTCTCTTTCACACCAATAAGTGGCTAAATGAATAAGTGGTGAAGTATGCGGAATCATTGTACTTTGATGAGCAGTTATTTTCGGATTGTACCCATTTCTCATTAATCAGTGGCCCAGCACCAACAATAGTTGCTAACCAAAAGTTGGGGATTGCAGCTGGGGCTCATCGCTTGAGCTGATAGCTTTTTTAGCTGAAGTTTTTTCTGCATTTAGTTTGAGGCAGTAATTATGTATATGAAGGCCAATCCAAAGCTGCAGTTTTGGTGGTTTTTTGGTCCATTGTGACTTTTTTGTAGATTGTGCGTGAAACATCGAAGCTTTGTCGTCCCTAACGCTGTCATCGAATTTCTAAGACAATTTGGGCAGAATTGCGACATAACAAGAATTCATTGTTGCGTCTTATTTGTAATGTTTAACTTCCAACAAATCCTCTAGTAGGCCTCGCAAAATGCAGTTAAGGAGAGTGGCAATGGGAAATCCTGTCATGTAAATTTTTCCTTACTCTTACTCATTAAGATTAATGAATTATTAGAATTGTAGCAAATCTTCCTAGTCTCTGTAGGTTGCGTAGAAATTGTCCCCTTTTCATATTATGCCAAGTTTGCAAGGTGCCAATCTCGTTTCTTCCCTTGTGCTCATTGGTTCTAATCATCTGGTACTCACAAGATTACACTTTTGGCTGTAGTTTATTTAACTTGTGTTGGCTTGAACACAGGGACACGGAGCTTGTGAATTCTTCCAATGGGCAGATTCTCCTACAGAAAATGTGGCCTCCATAGATGTTGCGACTTCTGTTATTGCACCACCGGAAGTCATGGAAATTGAGTCAGCAATGGCGGATGCTGGTGAAGATTACGAGGTGGATCCATTATCGATGATGGATAGTGGTGAGATTCAAGAAGTAATTTGCAGATTCTCTGCACCAGAACGTCATTTGAGGGTTTTGGACAGTGAAAGTTTAATTCCCGAGGCCGATTTGGATACTCAAGAATTAGCTATGGAGGACGTGGATTTGGGCGAGTCTACTACAGAGCAAATGCAGCTTTTTTCCCGTCTAACATCTCCATCGCCAGTTCGTCTCAGACAGCAAGAATACTTGAGGCAGATATCAGCTGCTGGTGACATGCTTTCTGGAAGTAGAGGTATCCTATGAGTCATCTTCGAGGGGTTTTCCCCCATCGTCGGCACTTCTTTTTTGTCATTCACGAGCAGTTGATCATCTGTTATTGTAATATTGTTGGAAGTCTTTAGAACCATTTGCATTTTTGGGTGGCAGATACTCTTGATATGTTATTCGGCCGTGTAGTTATAAGGTAGTGCGGGCGTCTTGCTTTCCCTCCTCGTCCAAGCTTAGCTGATCCATCACCAACGCCTTCCCTCTGTGGTAATTGCACTGTGTCTAGTGTCTACCCCCTCCTTATCTAACTTCTATTTATGGTTGGCCAATCTTGGATTGTAATATAGATCGTGTTTCTTATGGACTAGGAATTTTTCCTTCTCTCGCTGTTGATCATATGGACATCAGCAGCGTTGGGCAAAGTCATCTGGAATCTGGGATGGACTATCGAAACCTCCAGTTTTCCACCGGCAACAGCTTCTCGGCAGAGCATGTGTCTGAAACAAGAAGTGAAGTTTCTAGATTCCAAAGTCATCCTGAATTGGCGTCAAACCATTGGAGCAGAGGGAAAGTGTCGGTGTTAAATCAGATGGCAAAGCTTGTCCAGAAAGATATCATTGATCTTCTTGAGAAGAATTTGCTCGATCATGCTTATCTTGAAAAGGAGGCTAGAGATCGCCTCGACTGTCTGGATTTTCTCCCTGTTGACAGTAGCCAATTCAAGGAGCAAGTGAAGGAGTTTCTACTCTGTGCTTCCCGGCTTGCTGAAGTCGAACGTCCCACCAATGAAACTGCAATGCCCAACGTCCTGGAGCACTGCAGTCGTGCAAAGAAGAGGTTTCATGATGTTATTTTTATGTAGAATTTAGTGCATCAGCTTTATCTTGGGAATAATCTTAAGCACTTATCATAAGTGACGTGATGCAAGTTTCTGTTGCTGCTGCTTCCACAGATGCAACGTTGGTTGTTCAGATTTGAATATTACCAGTAGATTAGTCACACTATATGTCATTTTGTGAGGCTTGCAGATGACCGGTTAAGAGTTTTGTTCTAATCTTGTGCAGGGACCCATTTCTCAAAGGCTTTGTTTGTCCCTAGCATGTCAGCATATAATAAAGTCACTTCTGGTGCTTCAGTTATTACATCAGATATCCCTACTACTAGGGACTTGTCGTGGCAGTATAACCTCCAAAGGATTTGGGAGAAGATTATACACGGGAAAGGTTTGTTTGCTCACAGGAAAAAACTAAACTTACGAAAAATAGTGTAAATGAACTGCAGCCGGTAGAGTACCACAAATGGGGTCCTTGTTAGCCCCAGCACTGTATTTTCAGAAGTGGCCTCAAACAAGTATATCATGTGAACTCTTTCCCTTACAGTTTCTTGCTGTTGCTAATTCTGGTATTAGCGTCTTTCTTCCACATGCTTCTGCTAATGTTAGTTGTAGTTCACAGCAAGCTGTAACTGGTCTACGAGATTAAGGTGGGTTTGCATTGAGTTGTTGCGTCAAATAAATTAATTAGCAATCTGGTAGTTCATAGTTATTATCAAATCGATAAAATGATACTGCCTCTAATGGTTTAAGGTTGGTGTTGCCAGTTGCCAGTTGCCACTCAATTGAAAAAGCTCCCACCACAATAAAGTTTACTGATCCATGTATGGGAAAATGATGAAGTTTCGCATGAGCTTATAACATTTTCTTTATACATGAGCAGATGTTTCCCTTGACAAGAGTTCCAAGACGGACAGTGTAGACTCCTTGCCCCCTCACGACTTTCTTTATGAAGATGTTTCCCACGGCAGTATGGCAGATCAGAATTTCGCATCCAGTGCGGTGATGCCTTCCTTGCCATTGACAATAACGTGGCCGAGGGACTGTGTTAAGGAAAACCCTTCTTTACGCCTTCAGGTAACCCTTCTGTCATTAACATGATGTCCATAGGTTGCTACTGGAAGAGTCTTGCCAAACCATTTGTGGGACCAAATGGAAGATACATGTTTTTCTACTGTTAGTGCGAAAGAGATTGTGTATGTAGTGGTTTACATGCTCTTGTATGAGACCATTGGAAATGTTATTTATCTAATTGGTATATACAGGTACTCGTCACCGGTTCGTTGCATCTGGTAGGGGATGCGCTCAAGCTATTGAGGAGGTGATGCAGATAAGGAAAGGCATTCTTGTTTAGAACTTCACATACCATGCAATTTACTTGTCCCTATCCCCCATAATTGCTTGAGGCCATGATTTGTTTTTCATTTAACCGAATAATGTCCTCTTTGCCCCCCCCCCCTCTTTTCCTTTTTATCCCCCGGGTAGTATTGGGGGCATTTTCCGTCTTTCATTCTCCGATGGTGTAAAACTAGGCCACATGTAACATCATTATTGACAGACATTCATTAATGGAATTAACTACAGAGTGCGTGGAGCAAAATTGATGACTCGAGTTTCCTTCAACTGAATTAGTGTACCTACTTCTGCAATAGTAACGTAGCTCCACACGGTTTGATGGGGCCTCCGTTTGGTCTTTCAATCTCAACGAGTTGTCGCACTGAAACATATAGTTAAAATCTCAGCAGTTCCCTGTCACAATTAAAGATAGAATGACCTGAGGATGCAATAGCTCTTCGATAAATTAACCCGTCCGTAGAGAAAAATTATAGAACATAGGAATAAACATCCACCACAGGTCCTTACCAAAAAAAAAAAAACATCCACCATAGGTCAGCAGCAAAGAGGACTGTCGATACAACTTGCCATGGTATGTGAACTCTTTAAACTGAAGACAGTTTTGAACACGAGTAGAAATGTGATATAAAATCTTCCCCATGGTCCATCGACCGTTTCCTTCATTTACATACATGGTAGGTTGCTTTAATCCCTTAGAGAAACTGGATAGCATGCAAGTATAATTGTTTTTTTTTGCCACCAGACTTTGGTTCCTGTCTCCTTAGGTCTCAAGGACACAGAGGTACGAGCCTATAGAACAGATCCTGTTCAAGTAAGGTCGTATGCAAGTATAATTGTTTCCTTCTCTCTAAAGCTATAATCAGATATGATCCTCATGCCTATCTTATAATTAGTTAGAGAAGTTTGTTTCACCACTGAGGCTCACTGCGAATGGCAACCCAGATTCAAAATAGACCAGATCATCCAAATTCCTAAGCGACAGTATGAGACTTCACAGTCTAAGTTTGAATCCTGATTCCAATATTATCCCCATGCCTCGTTACCCAGTACCAACACTAAAAGAATACCTATGGCTAAAAACATACATAACCTAGACTCTTACATTGCTACGAAATATTATACAAAACTAACCACAATATATCGGAAAATTATAAGTCTAACTGCAATAACTCATCCTGCACTGAATATGTGGGGAGATATTGCCTTTGCTGTGTAATACTCACTGCTTCACCCTTTTTCATGTGCTGTCCAAACTTTGCCTCATATTTAAAATCTACCTCGCCTCGTTCCCCAACTACAGGAGTATCAGCATCAATCTAGTTTTACAAAAATCAGCTTTCAGGCAATGGGCAATACTACAACAACTTTTATAAAGAAAGAAAAAACAGAGAGAGAGAGAATTACCGAGAGAGCGTGACCAGTGAACAGTGCGCGACCAGCGGCTTTTAGGCAGATTTTCGTCGGGTTTCGACTCGATTTTGGGACGGCCAAATTAGAATTCTTGTAGTGCTCTAAATGAGCTTTCTTTTAACTATAAGCTCGCTTGGAACGGAGTTTAGTGGAGAAAGTTATGGCACAACCAACTTTTGTGCTCAAGCTCCGCGTTACGGATAATTTGGCTAGCTTCAGAAGACCATCCCATAGGATATTGATGCTTAGTTTCTTGCTTTCTTACACTTTTGCCAAATTCACGAGTCTGGATTCATGTTACTTCGAATATTCTGTTAAATTAGATACGTCAGGAGTGGTCCAAAATGAAGCATCAATACCTGTTCGGGAATTCTTCTGTGAACGATTAATTTTGTCAAAAGTCTGATTTTTGAGTCGTTCAGCTGCGCATTTTTTGTAGAATTGGTAGTTTAGAGTGTCGTGGAGCCATGGGATTTTACGGATCTTGATTTGGACTTACCGTTTGCCCGAAACGTATTTTTAAAGTTTTCCACGCGAAGTGAACAGTACACATCCAACAGCCTTCAGGCCATATTTCACTGCAAAGTCCGATTTTTAAGTCGTTGAGCTGCGCATTTTTATAGAATTGATAGTTTAGGGTGTCGTGGAGCCATGAGATTATACGGATCTTGATTTGGACTTACCGTTTGCCCGGAACGAATTTTTGAAGTTTTCCGTATGAGATTTTACAGTAATCAGTAAGTTTAGAGAAAGAGAGAGATCTATTCAACTTCGCCCGATTTTGCGTTTCAGCATCTTAATGTTGTTTTGAGCAGATCATGTATTCAAAGAGTAATGTAAACGAAGTGCTCGCAATTATCCTCAATGAGCAAAAGTTTTCTCACGCTCAATATGCAGCTAGCCGCGTGGAAAGAGTCACTTATATGTCAATGAATTAGAGTAATATTGACTAAGAGCATAAAATGTGATTATTACTTGCCAAATAAGTTCGAAAATTTTTGTGCATTCAGAGTACCAGATGTTACAACGAGCTTAAAATCGCGACCTCAAGCTACCACCTTTTTCAATATCCCAAGGAGAACATCAGTGTTCAGTGATCTCTCATGTGCTTTATCCATTACGACAACCCTGAAACAAGTAAAAACAACAAAATGTAAGGCTCTACTTGAAGAACCTGAGTCTGCGTAGGTTATTCTCCATGCATATACAAATCCACTCCAACCCAGTTTAACAAGAAGTAATAGATCATAATAGAGAAGACATTGTCATACTGGTACCATTCAAGGTCGGAATCTTTCAGTGTTTCATGGAAAAGCACTCCATCTGTCATGTACTGCAACACGGTAGTGACCACCTAAAAAACAATTATACATGACGGAGCACAAAACCAAAACGACAAGGCATAGATTATAATTTATCAGGGAACCAAAAAAATTTGAGATATGTCCCAGATTAAAAGCAACAACGCTACTTCAGAAAAGTCAGCATTAAAAAAATAGTATCCTAAAGAATTTGCTCTTGACAATCGAAAACAGTCCCACCTTAATTACCGTGTTTGGCCTAGTCACATCCTCAACACGAATGGCATACCCCACTTTTTCACCTAAGTCAGTTTCCATGGGCATTACTACAACTTTTATAAAGGAAAAGAGAGAGAGAGAGAGAGAGAGAGAGAGAGAGAGAGAGAGAGAGGACACCGTCATTCAAACTTGCAAAACACATTACATCGGCTTATGATTTCTCAACACCAACAATATCTCCAAGCCACATCTAAATGCTGTGGATAAATGACTACAAGCCTTTGAAGATAAAAAAAAAGTGCAGGAGAAAGAGAAGCCACAATAAACCCTACTTGTGCCACAGAAAAGTGACCAAATAGTACCTACTCCAGCATCGAGCACTTGAAGAGTTGAACACTCCTGTCAAAACACTTGCAGCAATTCCCAAAGACTGACCAAGAGCAAGTGCCTCAGATACACCAAGCATGCTCACAGCCAGTGCTAAGTTGTTGCAGATTTTTGCTGCCTAAAGATTAAAGGACATTGAAAGTATTACAAGTAGGCAAAAGCTGGCGAGAGTAATTGTGAACAATTACTACATTTGGTCAAATTTTGTACTTCTATTGTCTCTTCAATATATGTTTCCATATGAAGGATGTGTGCTAAAACATTGAGGAACTCTGGAAACTGATATCAGTTTAGTCAATGGGACAAAATTGTCAAAATCTTCTGGTATTGAATACTAGAAAAATGTAGTGCATGTCGTTAAGAGCTCAAGAAGATGCTTTGCTGATGTCTTGTTCAATTTGATTTCAGTTGTCTTTCGTACACTAAGCATTTATCAACCTTTCAGTTTCAGATATGGCTATGAATTAATTCAGAAGACAAGATGGATATTCTATTCTAATGCAAGGTAGAACTTGGTAAATGCAAACCAAGTAGAACTAGCCACTAACCATATTAAGTGAAATCAAGACTAAAGCAGCAACCAAGCGAAATTCTACCTTCAGAGTATGATTAGTAATATGTATTGATACCGAGGGGAACCCCCATCTCAATCTTATTTGTTGATGACAACAAGCTTTAGGTGTATAAGCATCAGTATTCAGCCCATAAGTGGCAACCTCCTCTTATGCGGCAAATCAGACAACCAATTCCAGCTTTAGCAGTGGTATAAAGAAAGCAAGGAACTTTCAAAATTGTTCGCAATGTTTCTCTCCTTTTGCAGTCACTGAATACTTATTGAGGCTTGTACCATCCATGAGCAGTACATGAATTAACACTTTCCGGTAGACGCACACAGATTATGAGTCATTGCACCAATAATGATGGAACTCACCGAACCATTTCCTGCTCCACCACAATAAATTGTGCTTTTGCCCATGGAGAGGAGCAACAGCTTTGCTGCCAGATAAGCTTCTTCTGATCCACCAACCTGCCAAATGCCATGTTAATTAACGAATAGAACATTCAAGAGAAATGCATCAGTTAGGGTCTTGAGGCAATCGCTTTTCCACAAAACTACGGAAAATTCATTAACTATCTTCCCAATCCCTGCTGTTTCTATAAGCTGTATTGCTGCATTTAGTTTCATTCAGTACACTAAAATGCAATATCTAAGACGGCCACAGAAACCAAACTTTAATTTTGGAATATTAACCAAAATCTCAGCTAGCTAATAGTAACTCTATCAATAGGAATGTATTTACCAATTATTCAAACTATAAAGAAAACATGGCCAGGACTTCTTTTTTAAACTTTACAAGGGAGGCACGATTGCTTACGGGCTTCTGTATTAACTAATCCATTTATTTCACGGAAAAAATATGATTACCAGGAGATATGATTATGTGATTCCATTGTGGAGATTCTCAGCTTTTTCGAGTGAAATTTTGTCTCTAAGACACCACAAGAGATAATCTTGACATGAGTGAGAATAAAGTAGGTGATCCAACGATTATTGTGGTTATGAACGTTCTATTTTCTGGAAACCAAAGCATGAGCAGCTATGGTTAAATATTTCCATCAATTCATGTTCATCGAAATAGAGTTACATGCACAAAGCAAAAGAAACACCAACTGAGAGTTCTTAACTGAGTGCTTTCAAAAGCAAGTCCATACTCTTGAGCTATTATAATCATATCAGAATCTATCGATTGCAGATACTGAGCGTACCATGAACGTGAGTGAGCCAGCTTCAGCAGCAAGAACACCTCCAGAAACAGGTGCATCCAGCATCATAGGAACTCCACCTCCATCTATTTATTTACAACATATAAAGCTTGTACAGCATATACATATAACACAAGAAACAAAGATGAGAAACAAATCCAAAGAGGGCAACTACCAATTCTTCTGGGACCAAAAGATGATGTTCAAAAGGCAGTAATAGAATGTGTATGACTTATATACATCTTCAGTTTCTTAATACAAGGTATGTAGTTGCCTTTGCCCTGCATCAAACAATCTGAGTATTCCAAGTCTGAGATGCCATATCTACTTATTACAGCAATTAAAAAAGGCGTCTAAGTGCACAAGGCTTCCCGCACTACAGGAATCTGTGGAGGGGTTGATATATGCATTTTAATCCTCCAAAGATAATCCTGATGGAACATTACATGCTCAAGTCTTATTTTGACAAAAAAGAAAACCTTAAATCTCTCATCCATTTGTCTCATACACTATGGGGATGGTGAGAATGGTGGCGTTCCATCCAAAGTATTTAGTCTTAGTAAAAGCACCGATAACTACCACATACATTCCATTAAATATCACTGAAAGAGTCCATGTTCTTGCAAATGGACATGGAGATGCGGCGTAAGTATGCCTCCATAGCAATAATCATATATCCTGGTAAATCATATTTTTAGGACGTTACAATGACGACGACGGTCAAGCAGTTTTCAGGAAATAAGGACTGCACACTATTTGGGAAATAATCTTGATGGAACAATGGGCTATTAAGCATGACACTTACAAGCAATAATTTTATTTAAAGGATAACTCTTCTGAGTTTACTTCCCGTTACCTCTCTTCCCTTTTAAAGTACAGTTAGTCACAAGTGCTGAAATCTTTCTCGATGCTTGGGGATCAATAGTAGAAGAATCTATCAATAACCACGGTCTTAGGAGATTTCCACCATGAAGCAATCCATTCGGTCCAGTGTATACATCAAATACCTACATTAATCGTATAGATAGATTATTCAATTTTATCCTTATATGTCTTTCACTTGGCAAATTTTATGAGAAAGGCTCCACAAACACAGTGATAAACAACTTACACGCCGAGCAAATTGATTTAAATACATTTCTGCGTCGTACGGCATGCTCCTAGCATACACTTATGATTGATGCATGAAATAAAAAAGTTAATGCCTAGCATGAGTCCAAAGTAATTGAAGTGCTCCTCAAATACGAAAACAGGACCTCTTCATCAATACCCAAGCCTATATGTTAATGCCAATGATCTCCCACCGAATATAAGATCACTTATAGCCGGAAAGAATGGACCTCTGAGCATTAAGACATATTATTTCCCAAGGTTGAAACATTTACCCTCTTTCTGGTCAGTTCAATTCACAACTCCTGGTTCATATCAGAACTACAACCAAGACAATATTCTCTATTTAAAATCTATACGACAATCATAAAGACTAACTGCAGTTGTAATATAACTGTGATGACAGAAAGGCTACTGCAAGAAAAGGACAAACATAAAAGACAAAATTTAGAACTTACATGGGAAGATGACGGCAACATTGTCATTATTACATCACTTTCTTCTGCAACTTCAAAGGGTGTTTTCTTGGTGGGGACTCCAATGCCAGCAAAGATCTTCATGGCATCACCACTTCTGAAAGGAATAATTTTTTTCACTTACACAAATGGGCACTAAATGCTCCACAATAATTGGATTGCAAGAATGTTCCATTATACATGAATACAAAATTGAAAAAGGTGATGCTACAAGGAAAGTCAAAGGATAGTCTGGACACTACTTATAAAGATAGGCTTCCGTCTAGTGAGAACTCTCTGAACGTCTCCTAAGGGATGTGAATAAACCAAGATTCTGATCCTAATCTGCTCATAACACATTCATCTCCTTGTTGGTCTAGCTAATCAGTTAATGTCAAAGCATTGGAAGCTCAAAATAGCAACATAATGAGATCATTTTGGAGTATTATCATTTCGAGGAAATGCATTTACAGATTATTAGATTCACAGAATCCCAAACATTACACATCATGCACGGCGACGTTGTATCCAGCTTTAACAAGATTCTTCGCCATTCTGGATCCCATATTTCCCAAGCCTATGAAGCCAACATTCTGTAAATGTAAAAGCAAATTCAGTAGAGACAAACAAGAGCTAAAAGCTATAAACCATACCTGTCATATGAAATTAACCATGGAAAACCCCATCTATGATGTAGCTGGACATGGTAAATTAAAAGGGCAATATTTGAGATATCGTTGAAGCTAAAAATTGAGCAAACCATGACGATGATGGATTAAGGTTCTTGACTCAAAACAAAAACAAAAGTCCTTGAAATCTATGGCTCGACAGAGCATACTTAAAAACCAAAAAGATGCTGTGGCAGCACATATGAACAAGATCCAACTCTCCCACGGGAGAAGCAAACAAGCAGGGCACCCAGTCTTTTTGCCAACTCAGACTTCTTGCAAGCACAAAGGGTAGTAATACATACATATATAGGGGATGAAAGACAGGACGCAATAGGCACTGGCACACAGTTAAACTCGGAACATGCGCATCGTAGTAGTTTAAGGTTAGTTTGTTACCACGCAAGCTCTTTTCCCAGTGAAAAATTAATAAAAAACAAATTAAAGTTCCAACAGGATCGCATATACATTGTATTGGTGTGCAAATATAATTCTACGCTGGCTTTACAACTGCCTTAAATCCTACAATATCATTTCTAGAGTAGTGTAAAACTTTGGGACTTAAGGTACATTTGTCAAGCCCACCTATCTAACCGACAAGCTGGCAGTTAACAGTTTCTTAAACCTATGTAATAAGCAAATGCAATTACTCCACTCATGAAAGAGATTTTAACAAAACATCCGATAGCAAGAAAAATAGAAGACAGGCACATACAGGAAGATCTAAAAATGCAAAAATGAATGTATAAAGATTGTTAAAGCAAAAAGGTATTATGAGATCAATATACACAAGGATGACAGTGCGACAAAGTCTTTCGCCCTTCGAGTGAAGCCAGCACATCAGCAGGTCGAGTTATATTAACCAATTACGAGACTGCCCTAGGTTTGAATCTCAAGTGGAGAACAATATGCACAAGCATCTAGCAGATCAAATTTCTTAGAAGCAACATCCAAAAAGATAAAATCACAGCAAACTCAACTAACCTGCTGAAACTAAGGCCGGAAAAGAAAAACTAACCTGAAACTGGTGTATCGGCAAAGCATCATAAAACTCATGCGCAATGATGATTGTTGGCACTGGAACAAAAAGAAACAGATGTAACGCATCGAAGAAAGAGATGCTCAGTTTATGTTTATCTAGAAGAGTTAAGATCATCCCATCTAAAAGATTCCGAACTCCATAAGAATAATATGTCTTGAAAACAAAGTAAAAGATATTATCTAGTGTAGAGTAACCTTGAGCATTAACACCGGACACATAAATAACAGCATCACTTCACTACAATTGGCATTGACATCACATACAATCATTTTTATCTTATTGAACGCCAAAAGAATGCAGTCACCGCCGTAACTAGTGCAGTTATAAAGGGAAGTCAATTTCCATCATGACACTTTATTGCTTCAATACCTATACAAATGTTCAGACCTCATCAGATTTAATTATGTCAATAGCATGAGAAACAGAAAACAGTAACTACTCACCATTCACAAAAAACAAATCAAACACTGACAATGCAGGATAGATGGCTCTTTAGCATGAAAAGGTGTACTGCCCAATAATTGGAAATATACTGTTGGTATATGTATGTACTATCAAAATTCAGTTCTGCTGATGTATGTCTTTGTGCATCTAAAGAAGGGGAGAATCTGAGCCTAGGTATTGTATGCTTAACAAATGCAGTATTTATATAGTTTCTTTTCCTTCCCACAAAAGCATAATGAAGCAAAGATAAGTCCTTACATCCTGATGGAACCTGCTCCAATGCAGCATGCCACGTTACTGGGGTCCCTGCCAAAGTGCTAATAGTTCTGTGTCCAACATCTTGCGATACATTTTCCTCCTCGATACACTTCAAGTTGCTATGCTGGAGTTTCCTCAATGTGGGACTGCACTCCACCATGTGTACATGCAGTGCCTCTGTGAACTGTTTGAACTTTGATGTACCCTACAACCAAAGCTACACTACTTAATCAGTTGACTGTCATATAATACGGACAACGGACGATGCAGCAAATATGAACGAAAACTTCCCTATCAGAACTAATGAAACAAAACATAAATTTCCTGCAACTTCTCTCGGGCAAAACAATCGTTCGCAATAGAGCATCGCTGTGGACATACACGAAGAAGGTCGGCCATGAGAGTTCCTCGTCCTGGACCCAACTCAACAAGGTTGACTCTACTTGGTCGTCCCATTTGCTCCCACATGCACATGGTCCAAACGCCAATCATCTAAAGTTACACGATATATATTAGCGGTGCAAAAGTAGTCGACAATATACTGGAAAAACCCACCGGAGATAGATTACTAAAGAACCCAGTAAGTTTAATTTTCAGCACCCACAAACTTCAATTTGACTCAGATATAGGTAATGATATGGGGGGATAGCTACCGATCTTACCTCACCGAACATCTGACTTACTTCAGGAGAGGTTATAAAGTCACCTTCCGCACCAAAAACATCACGGTTGATGTAGAATCCAGCTTTTGGGTTAGTCAGAACTTCCTCCATGTACTCGGCAACTGAAATTGGCCCACCACGAAACTGCGAAAGAAACCGATTGTTAACATCAAATTGCAAGCGTCGGCATTGCTCAATAAAGCACGTCAAATGATAGAGGATGCCTGTAAATGACTGTCGAAATCGATGGGTCTCATTGTTCAGACGGTAGGCAAGGACGGGAGGCTTCCATCAGTTCAAAATGAGTGTCGTACACATAGAAAGCTATTGCCTTTCTAATAGCACTGTTAGATTTAGAAGCAGATTAACAAACACTCTAAGTTTACATTTCATCAACTTAATCATGGAGTGCTACGTGAGTTCTTCCTTGAAAAGATAAATACGACTTATTTTTCAGCTTTATCATTTCCAACCAAAAGGCCTTCCACCGGTGAAAGCATTCCATACTACACGCTATCAGCTCTTACTGAAAAGGAACAACGTAACACCCGATCCCTGAAGCCCGCCCCATCTGCCGCACCTTACCTTGGCACTTACCGAAGGTCACATTCACAGGCACGATCGGGCACATTTTCACAAACATAACGCACTCGCCATAAAGCACACCAAGATATCAAGCGAAACCAAGAACCGGGAAAATCTTCCCGTACCTTGATGATGCCCTTGAGGTGCTTAACCAGCTCGGAGTCCGCAGTGGGTTCATGGGAATGCTCTACAAACAAACAGAAAACGAACTTTACGAGAACATACATCGTCACTCAATAACATCTCTCTCCCTTAGATCACACTCGCGACCTCAAGCGACGAGGCCTTCCAAGGCAGTAGTACCGGGAGGATTGTAGAGAGCCGAGCGGTCGACGGAGATCGCGGCACAAGGTTGGGAAGCGGAACCGTTCGTGGGGTCGTCGTCCTCCACGTGTTCGACAAAAGTACCGCCCGGGTCTTGAGCCGAGGTCGACGAACAGAAGAGCGAGGACCCGCGAGGCAACAGAGGGAGAGACGGAGAAGCAGCGCAGGCGCTGGAGAGAGCTCGCCGAGCTGCGGACGTCTGAAGCAGCAGCAGCAGCTTTCTCAGCATATTTGCTTCTCTCTCTCACTCTCCCTCTCTCTCTCTATCAAGAAGATTTCTGGAGCGACACTGACGCCATTGCAGAAGGGGACGAAAGATGAGAAAATATTGGGTGCCGCGAAGTCGCGGACGGCCGCGACTTCGCGGGGGACTTGTCGGGGCGGTCTTTCATCCGGTGGCCCTGCTTCTTACAGGCGAAGAAGGCGTCGCTCCTCGTCCCCTGAGACGGAGCTTCGTTTTTCCGATCAAGACAAGGAGGGCCCGCGGCGGCGGAGGAGGAGGAGGACGGCTGGGATCCGGCGGGGGACTTGCCGGGGCAGTACTTCATCCAGTGGCCCTGTCTCTTGCAGGCGACGGGTCGCTCGTGGGCAGCGGTGGATCTCGTGGGAGGCGACCGACGTCGCTCGCCGGCAGCGGTGGACCTCGCTCGTCGGCGTCGGCATCGGCAGCGGCGTGTCGGCGTCGACATCGGCAGCGGCGTGACGGAGCGCAGAGCGAATTCCAGGTCTGGAATTCGATGGAGAGCGCGAAAGAGAGAGAGAGTGGAGAGAGAGGGCTGTTTTTTAAAAAGCAGAGAGAGAGAGGGGGAGCGCGAAAGAGAGAGAGGGCTGAGAGAACTCAGCTCAGCTCAGCTCAGCTTCGAGCCGTGGGAGTTATTTCACCGTGGAGCGGCTGGAGCCTTCTGAACATGTGGGGCCCCTCGGACAGGTGTCGCCGCGCCAGACTTGGTATTTCTCCACGGTGGAATCCCCAGTGGTACCCAATATGTTCTAGAAGGCTCCAGCCGCTCCACGGTGAAATAACTCCCACGGCTCGGAGCTGAGCTGAGCTGAGTTGATCTCTCTCAGCCCTCTCTCTCTTTCGCGCTCCCCCTCTCTCTCTCTGCTTTTTGAAAAACAGCCCTCTCTCTCCGCTCTTTCTCTCCACTCTCTCTCTCTCTTTCGCGCTCTCCATCGAATTCCAGACCTGGAATTCGCTCTGTGCTCCGTCACGCCGCGCCGATGCCGACGCCGACGCCGACGAGCGAGGTCCGCCGCTGCCGGCGAGCGACGTCGGTCGCCTCCCACGAGATCCACCTCTGCCCACGAGCGACCCGTCGCCTCCAAGAGACAGGGCCACTGGATGAAGTACTGCCCCGGCAAGTCCCTCGCCGGATCCCAGCCGTCCTCCTCCTCCTCCGCCGCTGCCGTCGCGGGCCCTCCTTGTCTTGATCGGAAAAACGAAGCTCCGTCTCAGGGGACGAGGAGCGACGCCTTCTTTGCCTGTAAGAAGCAGGGCCACTAGATGAAAGACCGCCCCGACAAGTCCCCCGCGAAGTCGCGGCCGTCCGTCACTTCGCGGCACCCAATATTTTCTCATCTTTCGTCCCCTTCTGCAATGGCGTCAGTGTCGCTCCAGAAATCTTCTTGATAGAGAGAGAGAGAGAAGCAAATATGCTGAGAAAGCTGCTGCTGCTGCTTCAGACGTCCGCAGCTCGGCGAGCTCTCTCCAGCGCCTGCGCTGCTTCTCCATCTCTCCCTCTGTTGCCTCGCGGGTCCTCGCTCTTCTGTTCGTCGACCTCGGCTCAAGACCCGGGCGGTACTTTTGTTGAACACGTGGAGGACGACGACCCCACGAACGGTTCCGCTTCCCAACCTTGTGCCGCAATCTCCGTCGACCGCTCGGCTCTCTACAATCCTCCCGGTACTACTGCCTTGGAAGGCCTCGTTGCTTGAGGTCGCGAGTGTGATCTAAGGGAGAGAGATGTTATTGAGTGACGATGTATGTTCTCGTAAAGTTCGTTTTCTGTTTGTTTGTAGAGCATTCCCATGAACCCACTGCGGACTCCGAGCTGGTTAAGCACCTTAAGGGCATCGTCAAGGTACGGGAACATTTTCCCGATTCTTGGTTTCGCTTGATATCTTGGTGTGCTTTATGGCGAGTGCGTTATGTTTGTGAAAATGTGCCCGATCGTGCCTGTGAATGTGACCTTCGGTAAGTGCCAAGGTAAGGTGCGGCAGATGGGGCGGGCTTCAGGGATCGGGTGTTACGTTGTTCCTTTTCAGTAAGAGCTGATAGCGTGTAGTATGGAATGCTTTCACCGGTGGAAGGCCTTTTGGTTGGAAATGATAAAGCTGAAAAATAAGTCATATTTATCTTTTCAAGGAAGAACTCACGTAGCACTCCATGATTAAGTTGATGAAATGTAAACTTAGAGTGTTTGTTAATCTGCTTCTAAATCTAACAGTGCTATTAGAAAGGCAATAGCTTTCTATGTGTACGACACTCATTTTGAACTGATGGAAGCCTCCCGTCCTTGCCTACCGTCTGAACAATGAGACCCATCGATTTCGACAGTCATTTACAGGCATCCTCTATCATTTGACGTGCTTTATTGAGCAATGCTGACACTTGCAATTTGATGTTAACAATCGGTTTCTTTCGCAGTTTCGGGTGGGCCAATTTCAGTTGCTGAGTACATGGAGGAAGTTCTGACTAACCCAAAAGCTGGATTCTACATCAACTGTGATGTTTTTGGTGCGGAAGGTGACTTTATAACCTCTCTTGAAGTAAGTCAGATGTTCGGTGAGGTAAGATTGGTAGCTATCCTCCCATATCATTACCTATATCTGAGTCAAATTGAAGTTTGTGGGTGCTGAAAATTAAACTTACTGGGTTCTTTAGTAATCTATCTCCGGTGGGTTTTTCTAGTATATTGTCGACTACTTTTGCTCTGCTAATATATATCGTGTAACTTTAGATGATTGGCGTTTGGACCATGTGCATGTGGGAGCAAATGGGACGACCAAGTAGTGTCAACCTTGTTGAGTTGGGTCCAGGACGAGGAACTCTCATGGCCGACCTTCTTCGTGTATGTCTACAGCGATGCTCTATCGCGAACGATTGTTTTACCCGAGAGAAGTTGCAGGAAATTTATGTTTTGTTTCATTAGTTCTGATAGGGAAGTTTTCCTTCATATTTGCTGCATCGTCCGTTGTCCGTATTATATGACAGTCAACTGATTAAGTAGTGTAGCTTTGGTTGTAGGGTACATCAAAGTTCAAACAGTTCACAGAGGTACTGCACGTACACATGGTGGAGTGCAGTCCCACGTTGAGGAAACTCCAGCATAGCAACTTGAAGTGTATCGAGGAGGAAAATATATCGCAAGATGTTGGACACAGAACTATTAGCACTTTGGCGGGGACCCCAGTAACGTGGCATGCTGCATTGGAGCAGGTTCCATTAGGATGTAAGGACTTATCTTTGCTTCATTATGCTTTTGTGGGAAGGAAAAGAAACTATATAAATGCTGCATTTGTTAAGCATACAATACCTAGGCTCAGATTCTCCCCTTCTTTAGAAGCACAAAGACATACATCAGCAGAACTGAATTTTGATAGTACATACATATACCAACAGTATATTTCCAATTATTGGGCAGTACACCTTTTCATGCTAAAGAGCCATCTATCCTGCATTGTTAGTGTTCGATTTGTTTTTTGTGAATGGTGAGTAGTTACTGTTTTCTGTTTCTCATGCTATTGACATAATTAAATCTGATGAGGTTTGAACATTTGTATGGTATTGAAGCAATAAAGTGTCATGATGGAAATTGACTTCCCCTTATAACTGCACTAGTTACAGCGGTGACTGCATTCTTTTGGTGTTCAATAAGATAAAAATGATTGTATGTGATGTCAATGCCAATTGTAGTGAAGTGATGCTGTTATTTATGTGTCTGGTGTTAATGCTCAAGGTCACTCTACACTAGATAATATCTTTTACTTTGTTTTCAAGACATATTATTCTTATGGAGTTCGGAATCTTTTAGATGGGATGATCTTAACTCTTTCTAGATAAACATAAACTGAGCATCTCTTTCTTCGATGCGTTACATCTGTTTCTTTTTGTTCCAGTGCCAACAATCATCATTGCGCATGAGTTTTATGATGCTTTGCCGATACACCAGTTTCAGGTTAGTTTTTCTTTTCCGGCCTTAGTTTCAGCAGGATAGTTGAGTTTGCTGTGATTTTATCTTTTTGGATGTTGCTTCTAAGAAATTTGATCTGCTAGATGCTTGTGCATATTGTTCTCCACTTGAGATTCAAACCTAGGGCAGTCTCGTAATTGGTTAATATAACTCGACCTGCTGATGTGCTGACTTCACTCGAAGGGCTAAAGACTTTGTCGCACTGTCATCCTTGTGTATATCGATCTCATGATACCTTTTTGCTTTAACAATCTTTATACATTCATTTTTGCATTTTTAGATCTTCCAGTATGTGCCTGTCTTCTATTTATCTTGCTATCGGATGTTTTGTTAAAATCTCTTTCATGAGTGGAGTAATTGCATTTGCTTATTACATAGGTTTAAGAAACCGTTAACTGCCAGTTTGTCGGTTAGATAGGTGGGCTTGACAAATGTACCTCAAGTCCCAAAGTTTTACACTACTCTAGAAATGATATTGTAGGATTTAAGGCAGTTGTAAAGCCAGCGTAGAATTATATTTGCACACCAATACAATGTATATGCGATCCTGTTGGAACTTTAATTTGTTTTATTAATTTTTCACTGGGAAAAGAGCTTGCGTGGTAACAAACTAACCTTAAACTACTACGATGCGCATGTTCCGAGTTTAACTGTGTGCTAGTGCCTATTGCGTCCTGTCTTTCATCCCCTATATATGTATGTATTACTACCCTTTGTGCTTGCAAGAAGTCTGAGTTGGCAAAAAGACTGGGTGCCCCGCTTGTTTGCTTCTCCCGTGGGAGAGTTGGATCTTGTTCATATGTGCTGCCGCAGCATCTTTTTGGTTTTTAAGTATGCTCTGTCGAGCCATAGATTTCAAGGACTTTTGTTTTTGTTTTGAGTCAAGAACCTTAATCCATCATCGTCATGGTTTGCTCAATTTTTAGCTTCAACGATATCTCAAATATTGCCCTTTTAATTTACCATGTCCAGCTAAATCATAGATGGGGTTTTCCATGGTTAATTTCATATGACAGGTATGGTTTATAGCTTTTAGCTCTTGTTTGTCTCTGCTGAATTTGCTTTTACATTTATAGAATGTTGGCTTCATAGGCTTGGGAAATATGGGACCCAGAATGGCGAAGAATCTTGTTAAAGCTGGATACAACGTCGCCGTGCATGATGTGTAATGTTTGGGATTCTGTGAATCTAATAATCTGTAAATGCATTTCCTCGAAATGATAATACTCCTAAATGATCTCATTATGTTGCTATTTTGAGCTTCCAATACTTTGACATTAACTGATTAGCTAGACCAACAAGGAGATGAATGTGTTATGAGCAGATTAGGATCAGAATCTTGGTTTATTCACATCCCTTAGGAGACGTTCAGAGAGTTCTCACTAGATGGAAGCCTATCTTTATAAGTAGTGTCTAGACTATCCTTTGACTTTCCCAGTAGCATCACCTTTTTCAATTTTGTATTCATGTATAATGGAACATTCTTGCAATCCAATTATTGTGGAGTATTTAGTGCCCATTTGTGTAAGTGAAAAAAAATTATTCCTTTCAGAAATGGCGATGCCATGAAGATCTTTGCTGGCATTGGAGTCCCCACCAAGAAAACACCCTTTGAAGTTGCAGAAGAAAGTGATGTAATAATGACAATGTTGCCGTCATCTTCCCATGTAAGTTCTAAATTTTGTCTTTTATGTTTGTCCTTTTCTTGCAGTAGCCTTTCTGTCATCACAGTTATATTACAACTGCAGTTAATCTTTACGATTGTCGTATAGATTTTAAATAGAGAATATTGTCTTGGTTGTAGTTCTGATATGAACCAGGAGTTGTGAATTGAACTGACTAGAAAGAGGGTAAATGTTTCAACCTTGGGAAATAATATATCTTAATGCTCAGAGGTCCATTCTTTCCGGCAATAAGTGATCTTATTTTCGGTGGGAGATCATTGGCATTAACATATAGGCTTGGGTATTGATGAAGAGGTCCTGTTTTCCTATTTGAGGAGCACTTCAATTACTTTGGACTCATGTTAGGCATTAACTTTTTTATTTCATGCATCAATCATAAGTGTATGCTAGGAGCATGCCGTACGATGCAGAAATGTATTTAAATCAATTTGCTCGGCGTGTAAGTTGTTTATCACTGTGTTTGTGGAGCCTTTCTCGTAAAATTTGCCAGGTGAAAGACATATAAGGATAAAATTGAATAATCTATATATACGATTAATGTAGGTATTTGATGTATACACTGGACCGAATGGATTGCTTCATGGTGGAAATCTCCTAAGACCGTGGTTATTGATAGATTCTTCTACTATTGATCCCCAAACATCGAGAAAGATTTCAGCACTTGTGTCTAACTGTACTTTAAAAGGGAAGAGAGGTAACGGGAAGTAAACTCAGAAGAGTTATCCTTTAAATAAAATTATTGCGTGTAAGTGTCATGCTTAATAGCCCATTGTTCCATCAAGATTATTTCCCAAATAGTGTGCAGTCCTTATTTCCTGAAAACTGCTTGACCGTCATCGTCATTGTAACGTCCTAAAAATATGATTTACCAGGATATATGATTATTGCTATGGAGGCATACTTACGCCGCATCTCCATGTCCATTTGCAAGAACATGGACTCTTTCAGTGATATTTAATGAAATGTATGTGGTAGTTATCGGTGCTTTTACTAGGACTAAATACTTTGGATGGAACGCCACCATTCTCACCATCCCCATAGTGTATGAGACAAATGGATGAGAGATTTAAGGTTTTCTTTTTTGTCAAAATAAGACTTGAGCATGTAATGTTCCATCAGGATTATCTTTGGAGGATTAAAATGCATATATCAAACCCCTCCACAGATTCCTGCAGTGCGGGAAGCCTTGTGCACTTAGACGCCTTTTGTAATTGCTGTTATAAGTAGATATGGCATCTCAGACTTGGAATACTCAGATTGTTTGATGCAGGGCAAAGGCAACTACATACCTTGTATTAAGAAACTGAAGATGTATATAAGTCATACACATTCTATTACTGCCTTTTGAACATCATCTTTTGGTCCCAGAAGAATTGGTAGTTGCCCTCTTTGGATTTGTTTCTCATCTTTGTTTCTTGTGTTATATGTATATGCTGTACAAGCTTTATATGTTGTAAATAAATAGATGGAGGTGGAGTTCCTATGATGCTGGATGCACCTGTTTCTGGAGGTGTTCTTGCTGCTGAAGCTGGCTCACTCACGTTCATGGTATGCTCAGTATCTGCAATCGATAGATTCTGATATGATTATAATAGCTCAAGAGTATGGACTTGCTTTTGAAAGCACTCAGTTAAGAACTCTCAGTTGGTGTTTCTTTTGCTTTGTGCATGTAACTCTATTTCGATGAACATGAATTGATGGAAATATTTAACCATAGCTGCTCATGCTTTGGTTTCCAGAAAATAGAACCTTCATAACCACAATAATTGTTGGATCACCTACTTTATTCTCACTCATGTCAAGATTATCTCTTGTGGTGTCTTAGAGACAAAATTTCACTCGAAAAAGCTGAGAATCTCCACAATGGAATCACATAATCATATCTCCTAGTAATCATTTTTTGTTTGTGAAATAAATGGATTAGTTAATACAGAAGCCCCTAAGCAATCGTGCCTCCCTTGTAAAGTTTAAAAAAGAAGTCTTGGCCATGGTTTCTTTATAGTTTGAATAATTGATAAATACATTCCTATTGATAGAGTTACTATTAGCTGGCTGAGATTTTGGTTAATATTCCAAAATCAAAGTTTGGTTTCTGTGGCCGTCTTAGATATTGCATTTTAGTGTACTGAATGAAACTAAATGCAGCAATACAGCTTATAGAAACAGCAGGGATTGGGAAGATAGTTAATGAATTTTCCGTAGTTTTGTGGAAAAGCGATTGCCTCAACACCCTAACTGATGCACTTCTCTTGAATGTTCTATTCGTTAATTAACATGGCATTTGGCAGGTTGGTAATCTGAAGAAGCTTATCTGGCAGCAAAGCTGTTGCTCCTCTCCATGGGCAAAAGCACAATTTATTGTGGTGGAGCAGGAAATGGTTCGGTGAGTTCCATCATTATTGGTGCAATGACACATAATCTGTGTGCGTCTATCGGAAAGTGTTAATTCATGTACTGCTCATGGATGGTACAAGCCTTAATAAGTATTCAGTGACTGCAAAAGGAGAGAAACATTGCGAACAATTTTGAAAGTTCCTTGCTTTCTTTATACCACTGCTAAAGCTAGAATTGGTTGTCTGATTTGCCGCATAAGAGGAGGTTGCCACTTATGGGCTGAATACTGATGCTTATACACCTAAAGCTTGTTGTCATCAATAAATAAGATTGAGATGGGGGTTCCCCTCGGTATCAATACATATTACTAATCATACTCTGAAGGTAGAATTTCGCTTGGTTGCTGCTTTAGTCTTGCTTTCACTTAATATGGTTAGTGGCTAGTTTTACTTGGTTTGCATTTACCAAGTTCTACCTTGCATTAGAATAGAATATCCATCTTGTCTTCTGAATTAATTCATAGCCATATCTGAAACTGAAAGGTTGATAAATGCTTAGTGTATGAAAGATAACTGAAATCAAATTGAACAAGACATCAGCAAAGCATCTTCTTGAGCTCTCAACGACATGCACTACATTTTTCTAGTATTCAATACCAGAAGATTTTGACAATTTTGTCCCATTGACTAAACTGATATCAGTTTCCAGAGTTCCTCAATGTTTTAGTACACATCCTTCATATGACAACATATATTGAAGAGACAATAGAAGTACAGAATTTGACCAAATGTAGTAATTGTTCACAATTACTCTCGCCAGCCTTTACCTGCTTGTAATACTTTCAATGTCCTTTAATCTTTAGGCAGCAAAAACCTGCAACAACTTAGCACTGGCTGTGAGCATGCTTGGTGTATCTGAGGCACTTGCTCTTGGTCAGTCTTTGGGAATTGCTGCAAGTGTTTTGACAGGAGTGTTCAACTCTTCAAGTGCTCGATGCTGGAGTAGGTACTATTTGGTCACTTTTCTGTGGCACAAGTAGGGTTTATTGTGGCTTCTCTTTCTCTTGCACTTTTTTTTTTATCTTCAAAGGCTTGTAGTCATTTATCCACAGCATTTAGAATTGGCTTGGAGATATTGTTGGTGTTGAGAAATCATAAGCCGATGTAATGTGTTTTGCAAGTTTGAATGACGGTGTCCCCCCCCTCTCTCTCTCTCTCTCTCTCTCTCTCTCTCTCTCTCTCTCTCTCTCTCTCTCTCTCTCTCTCTCTCTCTCTCTCTCTCTCTTTTCCTTTAATAAAGTTGTAGTAATGCCCATGGAAACTGACTTAGGTGAAAAAGTGGGGTATGCCTTTCGTGTTGAGGATGTGACTGGGCCAAACACGGTAATTAAGGTGGGACTGTTTTCGATTGTCAAGAGCAAATTCTTTAGGATACTATTTTTTTAATGCTGACTTTTCTGAAGTAGTGTTGTTGCTTTTAATCTGGGACATATCTCAAATTTTTTTGGTTCCCTGATAAATTATAATCTATAAAAATGCACAACTCAACGACTTAAAAATTGAATTTCGTGGCGAAATATGGCCTGAAGGCTGCCGGTCGTATATTGTTCACTTCACGCGGAAAACTTTAAAAATTCATTTCGAGCAAACGGTAAGTCCAAATCAAGATCCGTAATATCCCATAGCTCCACGACACTCTAAACTACCAATTCTACAAAAAATGCGTAGCTGAACGACTCAAATCGGACTTTTGACAAAATTATTCGTTCACAGAAGAATTCCCGAACAGGTATTAACGCCTCCTTTATTCTCAATACATTTCTACCCCTTAATTTATAACATTCCTTTATGTTTTCCAACAAAAGACAAGACAATGCCCAGTCTCGTGGGATTGGAAGTTGCATGAACCACGGGGTCAGTTCAACTTGAGAATTGCAGGTCTGACTGGTGGTGGAGTATCGACCAAATTAAACTTGTGTTTCCCCTACCCCCATAAAAACGACAAACCGAATTTGGTGAGTCGCATTTCAAGAAATCGAAGTTGAATGCTTTTCAATAACTTTCTGGAGTTTCGTTTCGCCATTGTTTACGATGCTATAGGGTGTCGGTCCCCGAGCATCCTCAACGGGGACCGACATCCTGCAGCAAACAGGGGGTGACGAATCTGAGCAAGGGGAGCTGCCTGTGGGTGACGGTCGCCTGGGGCTTCTTGTCCTCATCTTGTTCTGCTTCTCTCTGTCGCTGGGAAGCAAGAACAAGAGGGGGTAAGGGATCTAGGCGGACTTCTCTTCTTCGATTGCCAAGATTCAAACTTGGCGGGAAGGAAACCGGTTGTCTATTTTCGTTCTTTTCTCTTTCATGGGGGGGTTCTTTTGCCTTGGTTTTATGAAATTGGGATTTAATTTGAAGACGTGTGGAGGGTGGATGGATGCGAAACTGTTGCATATATGCTAATGTCGTTCCATTACACAAAATCCAACATCGTTCCCTGATCGGATAACATATAAGTGGTCAGATCATGCTGTTGAGTAAACATGGTTAAATTAGGAGATTGGAGATTGCATGGTTTGGGTCACACGCAATGAACATCATTCACATGGAAAACTAATTATGATTGGAAACGGAACTATGCCTTCTAAGAAGTCTTAGTTCTGTTAATGGAACTAGTTTAGTATGATGTCATCCCTTGCTTCCGTGGCTAGACAGTGATTGGAAATGGAAATATGCCTTCTGAGAAGTCTTAACTCTGTTAATACATACCTAACAACATACTGACTTTTGTAGGTAATGTTCATTCACTTTATAAGAGCATGTGAACATCTGAAGTTTTCAATTTGTTACAGTCCTCTACTTTTGTAGGTAAACGGAAGTCACTAATTGCAGTTGGAGAGCGCACGTTAAACTGTACTGCAAATGGGTATTGTCCGATCACTCGGTCATTTTACACATGCATATGAACAAGAACCAGAAATCCTAGCCTCGGTAGTAAACCTAATACCAAAATAACTGACCATTCGGTTCGATTTGTTCCTGCCCAAAAGCAGAAACAGTATAATCTTGCCCATAACAGAACAGTGCAACTTAACTATCCCCACCAGCCAGTAACTGAAGATCTTCTGACAGATGAAAAGCTTGCAATAATGCATCAAAGGAACTCACTTCTTCAGGTTTTATTTGGTGGATAAATGAATGAAAACATTGAATCTATACAATCTTCTCCTCAAAGATCTCTCAAATGATCAAAACTGTTTCAACATAAAAACCGCTACTGCCCCCTGATTTTTTTAATTGATGGACTATTCAAAGATACAAGCCAAGAATCAAAACAAAGACTCACAAGCACCATTTACATGCTGATAACCTCCACCACAAGCCCATCAATTACTAGCCTCTCCATCTCTGTACTACGACACTTGCTTTTTGTAAGTATCGATTCCCCTCTATAAAAATAAAATAATACAAAAAAAAAAAACAAGCCAAGAATCAAAACAAAGCCTCACAAGCACCATTTACATACTGATAACCTCCGCCACAAGCTCATCAATTACTAGCCTCTCTATCTCTATGACAATAGAATCTGAACAATCTCCTAAATCTAAAGACTTAAAATCATTTTCCAGCAGCTTCTCAATCGACTCCTTTCTCATTTCTATATCCTGTCTGACCAGAAATTAACAGAGCACTTCCTCAATGGTGTCCCTAGTAAGACTGTTCCTAATCCTTGTCAATACAGGACTTCCACATGCTGGAATACCTAAGAATGAATGAAGAAATTTCATCAAGAAAATGTTTATTTGGTCAAATAGGAGCCTCCTTTCCGACCTTTTCCAAGACTTCTGCTCACCATATCTCTTTTCTAGGGCCAGGAAAACCGAGGGGTTTATCCGGCATTCTAAAGAGTGCCATTTATGGAGGCCACTCGAAAGATTTGTACCGTGAAAACCTGCCTCGGTCAAAATATCAACAAGATATAAGACATCTCTACTTTCCTGAACAGCAAACGACCTTGTTAAATCTTCTCTTTCCTTAGATATGTGTGAAGGCCATTCCATGTTATGTCCATTGCTTGACCCAGGTCCATCTGAGCATGCTTCTGAAGGCTCCAAATTAAAAAGACGAGATTGCAGCCCAACACCTATCACAAAATTTTAGAAGTTAAAATGTGAAAAGAATTTACATAACAAAGAAAATGCAGCTAAGTTTACTGACCAAAGAGATCAGTGCTGCTGCTAAATGGAACCTCTTCATGTTCAAGAACTGAATCTGGACTAGGCTGATCAACATCTTCCAAGCTCTTGAAAGAGACTGCTTCAATGCTGGGGCAACAAACAGACATGGAGTCCTCCTCTTCTGTATATTCAGTTGATATGTCCTGCTCGATTTCTTAACATTAGCAAACTCTCATAGTACAACATCCGGCAATACCACCCAATGATAAGCAATCAAAGCCGATGAATTTTTGACAGTAAAATCTTCAAAAGGCAATGGTTAAATGACTCGTGGACAAAAATGCAAGAAAACTTTTGAAAGAGATGATGAAGAAGAAAAATGTGAAGAAGAGGTTCAACCCAATGCAAGATAATTGGGCAAACTTGGCTGAAAACAGTTGACTACAGTTCAGCATCAAAAGGAGCTCACAAAAAGACCATTCCATTCGTGTAAACAGAACTTGCCCCATTCATTTGAAGAGTTGGTCAGTATATCACAATGAACACAGAAAAAGAAGGACAAAAAATCATGAAGCAGAATTTTCAGCAGACATCACATTGAACCTGAGAGCAGACTGACTTGAAAGTGGAAAGTGAAATTGACACGAGGAACTAGCTACTCTCTTAATGCTAAAGAAAATTAACGTCAAAGCAGTGCCCGCAAATATGAAATTGAAAGGTTTCAAGCATCCAGAACTTATGTTGCCGAAGGAGAAGAAGTAAATTAAAGCATGCCGAGAAAATCAGTGTTCTTAGCAATGATTATATCTACACTGACTTTTGGCTTTTGAAGCATCTATGTGGAGAACAAATTCTACAAAATGAAACTAAGAAATAAGGTCAGCAGTGCAATTGCCAAGAAAACCGTCATAATATTTCCAATTCTCTGATTTCCAGATTTTTACTGCTAAAGCTACTTTACCAGCTCATTCTGATGTTAGCACTGTCTAGTGGCCTGAACGAAATCACTCTATTCTCAAGACCGGCTAAGGTTTTCATTCTATTGAGCATCAACAATAAATCATTTCATCTACTTCCAGACTCACGAGAATACTCTTTGTTATTTAGTGTTCAAAATGATGCGTGCATGATTTAGGAGATTTCTTTTTTTTATAACTTATTTCTAATGTTAATAGAGAAAGTGTCAGTTGGCCAAGCTCTTAATACTCAGACACCAGGGTGAAGGTTCTATCAGGCAAAGATATAATTGACACGTTAAATTACAAAATGATGTGCCTCTCTACTCTTAATTTCCAACTTGGTCTAACAATCAAGAAGTCAACACCGTCTGTTTATCTTTTTGAAAGTCAGCCATCATCATCAATCATGAGGATATACGCTACATACTATCATATCATGAGTTTACCGACATTCAGAGGCCTAAATTTATTAAGCGACTTTCTGCAACAAACTTCACGTAAAGAGAAATTTAAACAGGATGATGAACCAAATAAAGTGCAATTCCATGTCCATCATTAAAAAATCAGAGAAACGGACAGCCTAAATTATGCCAACGACTAGCTGTAAGAAATTAAAGAAACATATGTTTATGAAAACCTGTTGAATTGAATTTTCTGAAAGATTAGAGAAGACATCAATATATTCAGCCATGGGTGACTTCAGAGCCACCAAATTCCGTCTTGAGTCTACTGAAAAGAACAACTTTTCCGACTCATTCTTCAGTTCCTGCCGGATCACTTCAGGCTCCAATGAGAACGCATTGATCTTTTCCTGAGCCGACATATAACCTCCACGATTAAGTGCAAGGAAAACTCTGGAGTTGTTGCGATGGGATGCTGAGTTTCTTAGTTCTGAAGAGTCTTTCCAATTGAAATCTTTCTCCCTAGACCTGCTTCGAACCACATCATGTGAAAATTCAAGTCCTTTAAACCAGCTGCAACCACTTTTCTTCCTGGTTCTGGGACTTGCAAACATAATAGAAGCATATGGAGATTTCATTTAACAGAGGCACTACCTGATATAGGGTTCTGAGTTTGTCACGAAAGCGGTAGTACTCATTGACCACCCATTCATACGATGTCTTGCAACTAGAAGAGAACCGCAGAGACAACTGTCAAATAAACCATCGATAAATACATAGGCAATTATTTTTAAAAGTTGCAAAAACTAAAAGAGAAGCTCATGTCACGAACATTCAGTAGTTGGGGAATTGAAAAATTGGCAATTGAAACTAGTATATAACACTATCCCACATATTATTAGACAGCAACTTCACTGCAACAACAGATATAGCGAGTCTTCCACAGCCTTTAGAGGGGTCAAAGATAACAGAAACTCTCAAGCTACAAAAGAGAGAGAGTTTAGTTCTTCTATGACTTTTGTTTTATGTGTATTTACAGACAGTTTTCTGTAGAGTGCAAGTCTTGTGTCAGATCAGTTTCTGATACTTAAACATGAAAACAAGAAATGTCAGCAACAATGCACGTACAGATAGGTATGCAAAACTCTATGTGACAAGTTTCGCGTATCTTTAACTATGCGAAGCTATATGCGATGAGTTTCAAGTATCATTAACCATCATTAACTATATTTCAAGCAGGTGTCGGCAATCTTCTGATTTTACAATCTCTATGCATCAAAGCAGGTATATACATATTTAGTATAAATAATAGTTATCTGGAAGAAGCAAAGAATGACACAGATTCATATTTGCATTGGCATACACTTTTCAATGTTGTAGATTGTGAGCTGTATAGCAAAAAGCAATAAAACAGAGAGAGAGAGAGAGAGAGAGAGAGAGAGAGAGAGAGAGAGAGAGAGAGAGAGAGTGCCTGCATGTTGTCAAGCCATAAAGTAAGACCGACAAGAGCTCAACCAGCAGACAGCTTTCTAAAATCGGTTCCCCAATCCTTTTCAGCTACTCTGCATCAGATAGACAATACGGCAAACTCCTATCAGCAGAAAGAAATTTAACCAAGTCCAGACCTGTTGTTCACATGATATCAACTTATACAACATTAAGGAATATATTCAATAAATCAATCGATTCAGCCACAAGTTTTAAGCCCAGTATCCAGTCACGTGTTAAAAGTTAAAACTACATTAACCAAAATACTGGCAACACCTAGTAACCCAGTTTTATTCTCATAAATGAAACCAAATTATTCGAAGGACCTGAAAAACAATTCTGCTTGACCTATATCTTTGATGTTCATGGAAAAGGAGATTCTAGAAAAATTGATGACCGTACAATACAGAGATGAGTAGTGTACAAGATAGCACTAAAGTTGCTAGTTTTAAGGAAGCATCATGTAGAGAATAAGAGATTTCAAGTTAGACCTCCAACCAAGGAATCTAAAATGCAGAGAACAAAGAGAATGACAAATTGCTGCCAGGAGAAAGTACATAGGGAATCTAGTCATGCACTGAAAGTTTTTACGGAGTTTTATAGTAAATGCTATATCAAGAGAATAACAACCACAGCCCAAACAAAAAATCTGGAGTGAAACAATTTTAGCCAAATGGTGAAGTAATAGTAGAACACTCATGTACGGTATATCTGCACTACTTGCTGAACTTGTACTTTTATGCCAGGCTCTGAACATAATCTCCCTCACATATTCCAAGCTGCACAAATGCATTAACAATCTATCTAATGAACAAGACACAAAAGTTAAAACCAAAGGCATTAGTTCGTTGAGAAATCCAAGTGTCTCTTGATATGTTCCTCACAATCTGATTCGTCCACGTTCTTCCCCCAACCAATGTAGAGATCTTGGAGGAATTGCCAAGTGAAAATTTTGTCCATTAAGCAAAAGGGAGGCAAAGACCAAGAATTTTCGTCGAAGAATATAGAAGGAAAAATAAAATAAACTCAGTTGCTTTTCCTAGAAAGCAAGTTTAAGCTATTACCATCAGCTTAGTTGCAAATCCGCCTTCGTAATTTCTCGAAGATGGAACACCTTCCATCACTCCAGGAACTGGATTATAAGAATCACTGGCATGCATAGAAATGCAGTCACCAAAAGGATAGTCACAAAGAAAATTCATAAGATACATGATAAATGAGTTTATAAGAACACCTAATGAAACAGCATAAAGGCATTTCACAAGATAATAACTTTCAAACTATGATACCTATAATTGAACTTAGCTGGCTGCATGAAAGCGCTCGAATGAGCCATTTTACTTTTTTATAGTTCTTATAAACCACAGACTTAAGTATATTACATTCCTACCGAACTAAGACTGGTTTAATCTCATAATAGCAGAATACTACAGATGGTAAGGGGCCTCATAATATTGCAGGTAGATGTTTAGCAAGCCTGTCGGATCACCCAATTCTAATGAGAATTGTAAGCAGATGACTGCACTTGAACTCTAGCAGATGGAAACAACGGATATTTGCAATCAACATAAGCAAGCAGAACAAAAGTTCAACATCAACACAAAAGTCTTACTGGCTCTGCCCCCATGAATTTGAAAAAGTCGTGAATGAAAATATGCGAAAGGAAAAAAGGCATCACGATCTGGAATGAAACTTTCAATCTGTTACCTAACCTGTAAGCATATGGGTATCTGCAGCAAGCCTTGATGCAACTAGCCTTGGTGTACATACATGGCAAGTCTGAAAAAGTCAAAATACCAAAATTGCTGAAGACTTTAAGATTTACAAACTTGTACTTTTAGTTGCTTTCTCACACCTTGGAACTCTAGCTATAGAATAGTGTCCTGCAATTACATATAAATTAACAAAAGTAGATCCACAGCTTCATACTGTCCAACGATAATGGAGATGGACATTCCATGTCCAAAGAAAAGTCTCTCTTCAATCAGACATGGAAATGTTTCAAACATTCAGAGTTAACAGCAAGGACAAATCATCCGAATGTCTACAACGAAGTGATGTTCGTTCACAGAAAGGAAAATATCACAATAACAACTCCCGTAACATTAATAATGTAGATGACCCCTATTACCAACCCGAAGGCAACTACTTCAAATTTCAAGGTCAAGCTCTTTTTCCTCTTCTTGACGAGATGTGGCGGGAATCGAAGTCAAGCTCATACACAACGAGCTATAAATTCAACCCTATACATAAAAGAGAGGGAGAGTTCCTCCTCCTCTTAGAAAGAGACAAAATTATGAGTTACTTCAGCCAATTGATTTATGTTCCTTCAGAGTTGTTCAACTCATTCACCCTAGGCTGCTCAAAAGAGTTTGATGACCCCTGCACAAAGGAATAACCAATTTATTTACATTTTACTAAACAAATGCCAAGATAAATGTCTCAAATAAGTGTTGAATAAAAAAAAGCAAGTTGTACCTGACTCAACATGGTTCCATGAGATCTATTATGATACTCCAACATCTATGGAGAAGAAACCATTAACAATAAATTTTACAATGGTAATAATAAGGTGAAATAACACTAAGATCTAAAATGATTTCATAATAAGCACCTGACTAGTGAATGGGGAAATTCCATTCATAATCCCTGGCAACATGGTGTATTGTGAATGCATCTGCATGTAATAAATTTGTCACTACTAATTTGTTTTGCAAGATTATTCTCATTCATGCATCTGATAAGTTCAGCTATTAAATACCTGACTGGGGAATTGACAAAATCCACTCATAATCCCCGGCGGCATGATATATGGTCGCTGCTACATCCACAAAAAAATGACCAAATTAGTAAAATGTAAATACAATTGACAGACTACGAGCAATATACCTGATGAGGAAAATTGAGATTTACTGTAGGACCACCAATATTGCTAGGATAAAAGGCACTTTGAAGCTGATTTGAATTATGCAAATAATCTGGGAAATGAGCTCCATCTTGTGTTGCTTGAACAACCAACTCTACATTACAAAGTAATAAATATGTTATCAGCATCATGAGACATAAGCAATAAATTTAACTAATCATATTAAGTAGAATAATATGCCACTCACGTCGACTTTCTATACTCGTTGGAGGTGCTCCTTCCTTAGATTTTTTCTTCTTTTTCTCACTAGAGCTTTTAAGCCTCCCATAACTTATTCCCTTTGCTTTCCTTCGATGGGGGTCCAATGCCGAAATATTGCACACAGAAGCCTCATTATCATCATCATCCCCAGCATCATCAGTCACAGCCATACTCGATTTATGTGATAAAAGTTTAGCTGTCGTTTTTTCCATGTCCTCCGTCACTATTCTCATGGAATCATCATCTTCAGCTCCCAAACTCATCATTTGAAAGGATTGATGCATTAACGTGGAAAATCGATTAAATTTAGATGAACCCGGTGCCATTTCATGAGATTCATCATTCACAATCCCTTGTTTGGCACCCTTAGTCCATCTTTTCAAAATATAGGGAGATGGAATACCCATAACCGATGATTTCTCACTCAACACTTTCAACGCATGACAACACAACCACCCTTTTAATTCAAATAATTTGCAATCACAAGAAACTGAAGAGTCTGCAGGGTCAAATTTGACAATATTTCCACTCCCATTTAACTTCCCCTTTAACTTGACAGTAAAAAAATAAACTGATCCATGAAATGCTTCACTTGAAATACGTTGAGAGACACTTTGCATGAATTCATCATTAAACCGTTTAAAAATGGTACGGGTATACACTTTTGAAGCATGCGTCAAGATGTCATTACCTAAAATTGCCAATTTGGGATTCCCTCGACTACTAAAATCATCTTGAGTTTCAATTTCTCTCATGTGATTCACTTGTTCTTCATAGTGGTGGACAAACTCTACAAGAGTCAATGTCTTTGTTGACATACGTTGGAAGACATTATTGGTGCTCTCACTCCTTTGACTGGATCTTATACCACATGTAAAAATGTCACGACCAAAAGCTGAACTCCATTTGTGTCTAATGTCGTATAATCTCCGAAGCCAAGGGTTATCTGCAGTATCCCACTCCTTTTCCATTTCCCTCCAAGTAAATTCAAATTCTTCCTCCGATGTACATCTATACATAAGCGCTAAGAAATATGTATCCTTAAAACCCGGCTTATGGTAAAGATGTGGAATGTTTTGGTTGGCATTTTTCCCGATGTGCCAAGTACATAAACGATGTTGTGTATTCGGAAACACCGTTCTAATGGCTTTTGCCATGGCTTGGTCCTGATCAGTGAATATGGTTTTCGGAGCCTTATTTCCCATAGACTTCAAAAAAGCCTCAAATAACCATATAAATGATTCTGCAGTCTCGTCCAACAAAAATGCACAACCAAACAAAACATTCTTCCAATGGTGATTAATCCCAATAAATGGTGCACATATCATGTTATATTTGTTGGTACGATACGTAGTATCAAACACCAGCACATCGCCAAAGCAATCATAATCAAATCTTGACATGCTATCTCTCCAAAATAAATTTCTCAATCTACCATCTTGATCTAACTGTACAGCATATGAAAACAATGGATTTTTCATTTGCATGAGATGAAAATGATTTAGAACACTTTGACCATCTCCCCCACTTATACCATCGGATCTTTTCGTTTGCAAATAATTTTGACAATCACGTAGGTTAAAACCCAAGTTTTTGCTTCCTCCAGCTTCATTTGCTAAAAACTTATATGCTGTAGTCCCTCCAATGCCGGCTTTCCTCATGTCAACTAAGACACTCTTAGAAGTATCAGACATGATTCTTCCACATCTAATCAAATGCTTTTGATCATCCGGAATTAATGCATGATTATGCTCAGAAATATGCTTCATGACTTCATAGACACCATTGTTAACCTTAAATTTGATACGAGCAGGACAGCCACATCTAACTTCAAACCTCTCAAATTTCTTTTCTTCATCATATGAGCTAACAGAATGCCCCTCACAATGGCACACAAAAGTTCGTCGGGTTAATTCTCCTTTACCATTTTTGAACATATTGCCCTTTCTCACCCCAAATCCTTTGCTGATTGCATAGGCCACATATTTGTCGTATGCTTCAAGTTCATTTGGAAAAACCATTCCCACCGCAAACTCATAATCTTTTTCCATATCATGCATTACGTGTGCAAGATGGGAAGTTTCCTGCTGCAACTAAAAAAACAAAAAGTTATCAACATGGTGGTTTAAGAAAAATATATTTCGCATAGTATGAGCAAATAATTACCTCTGATTCAGCCATCCGATAAATTTGCACCCAAATTGATACCAAATTGGGATTAAAATGACACCAAAACAGTCCCAACCAGCAAGCTTGAAAGATAATTCCAGCAGGTTTACGTTCAGTAATGACCCTACTTGACGAGAAATAGATGTATGTCAATTGTTACGGATGTCCATACTCATGTATATGCTCAGAAAAGTAGAATATGGAGTTCATTATTAGAAAAGACATCCAAAACTATAATGTAGAAACTATGCACGCACGATACATATATGCAACACAGCTGGGCTTTTTTTTTCTTTCAAATCGAGGTTGTCATCCATGGAAAATTTATGTACATGAGTAAGCCACTGCCATATATGTAAAGTTAGAGAGGACAGTATCCGAAAAAATTGCCATCATGATAAAATGAGCAGAAAGTGTGACATTGATTCGCAGGTGACATCGATTTAATGCAAGGGGCTGAAATGTGATATTGTACCATTCATTCATTCTAAGGAGCTCAAACACTGAACAGCGAGTGACAATTCATGCGATACTGCCAAGTTCAAAACTAAGGAAAACAACTTCCTAATTTAAAAAGTGGAAGTCATATTCCAAAAAAGTAGGGAGGACTATTCTTACCCAAGTGTTCTGATGGATGACCAAGTACAAGAAGGAATTTTTCAAGTATACGAACTCAAGTGAGGATGCATTTTCATTAGGAGACCACAGAATTATCCAGACAAAACTACCATGAACTGCTTAAACTTCAAAAATTTTGATTCAATGCGATTTACAATTAGATATAGTCTAGTTGATGCGGACGTCATCACACACCAATATAAAGCAGTAAAAGCACTCTCACAAATTATGTTCAACCATGAATGAAGCAGGACCCTATGCTATACCAATGCAGGTACAGAATTAGTCCACTCGTTCAAGGTCCTCTCCACATCATCTCTATTATACTGTCGTCATCTCTACTACACATTCACAAAAGATGATTATCCGGTGAGATATTCAACTTGATTTTCTCTGGGGAATTTTAATGAACATCTGGCTGCCCCCCCCCCCCCACAACAACAAATTCTAGCCGCAGCACACCATTCATTTGGAAGCAATCAGATAAAGTACAACATGTCATTCATTGTGACGTATCGAGTTACGCTAGCAATACCCTACTCATTCGGTCCATTCGATCTAGCAATGTCAAAACCTCAAACACTCAACAGATTTGGCTTAGGCATTGTTCAAACACAAGGTGAGCAGCAAGCTAAGAGGCAAATATCGATCCATTCAGCACCAAGAAAGTATAAATAAGTACTAGTTATCGGCGGCTCAGTCCATGCCGACTTATTGACAGGAATGTCGAGACATCTACTCTATACTACTCACGATCTTTCACACACTAACAAAAATACTTCTTTTATTTGATGGGATAATATGCACCTCAGAGAGAGGCATTAAAATGACACTTTCAAATCATTTCAAATGCTCAGAAAACACAATTAACAAAGAAACAATGTTTTGAGACAAGTACCATAATGATTTTGTCAAAGAAGTTGGAACTCCCACGCCTAGAACAGGTGATTTGCAGGTTGGAAAGAACGATCATAAAGTGAGAAGTATCAAAGAATGCTACACTAACCAAACAAAGGAACTATAATATTGAAAGTCAACCTCATCCTTGCATGACAAAGAAGAGGCAACGACATGGTCTTTCCCTGATCCAACCGAGCAACACGGAAAATTCATAATCGAGACACAAATTTCACTACAGCAACGTCTAGGCAAATCGTGGGCAGCAGCGAACCTTGCTCATCGGAGGCGGTGTTAGTGTCGGCTAGGTGGGAGTCAACGCCTAGGCAAATCAGAGCTCAACCTCAAATCCACCTATTTTGTAATTTGTAAATCCAAGCTCAACCTCAAATTGCGGGTAAACAAACACCCACCAAGCAATACACTTCAACTCTACCTCAGGCAAAGGAACCCAACAAGAGCAGAACCCGGAAAAACCATTCTTCTTCAGAGTCCTAAGGCAAACACACAATAGGTAAGCAATGTAGGATATTGCTCCAGAGCTCATGCATCGCAATGGGGGCGAAATAAAGTAGCAATTTCAACTCTCATTCTTATACTAGTGGCTGGTAGAAGTTGACGAGAGCAAAAAGAAAGAATGCCAATTCCTCCACTTGTATAGGTATTGTTATTTCCTAGTATAGCCTTGCCTTTCTCGCTTTCCTACTATTTTTACCAAACATATTAGACATTCGTCATTCTTTTGAATTTCCATATCATATTCATCTATCACAAGCAAAAGTGGCATTTGAACACCCATTTTATTTCACTCCTTCTTCCCTCCACAACATTTCCACCTCATTTTAGTTCTTCAAACCCATATGTTGGAAAGTTTATATAATGCTTATGTTTCCGGGTGCTAAGATAGACAGCATAAATATCCTCTATAATTACCAAAATTCAGTTGCTTACTTCACCACTCGTAATGTGCTGGAGAAACTTGTCCTCAAATTCACGGCACAGCTCCAAAGCTAAGGCTCTTGTTCCTTCAGGACTATTGACCATCTGCTCTCCAAGCCTCACCAACTCGTCCTGGACAATCTGAGACTTACCTTGAAGCCTGCGACATGTTGGTAATGTTACAATTTCATAAATGATCAAATTGATGCTGAATGGATTGCGAATCAAACAATGGTTATGTGGATAATCATAGTTCCTATCAAAACACACAACTTTAGACATAAAGTTGTAAAGACAAATGGAGGCAAAGACAAAGGAACTTGTGAGCCATAATTGCAAACAAAGAGAACATTTTATTATCTAATATTTTGTCTTCTAAACTAATCAGAAATTATGTCAAGCACATACATTGAGCTGGCACCAAGGGAAGTATGTGAGACAATGCCCATATTCACCACTAAATTGTAATAAGATGTACGAAGTTTCAGAAATAAAGTCAAGAGTCTACCCTAGGCAAAAAAAAAGTGACAAATTTCCTACAAGACATAAACATTCGATATGGTTATCCTTCTTTCTGGGTGCACAAAAATTCCCTTGTAACAGAAATTCAAAGTCTACCCAAAAAAGATTGAAAAAGTAAGTTATTGGCTTTCAGCAACTAGTAGAACAAAATGTATGTATTTCGGCTGAACATACTCGCTGATCTGGAAAAGCAAGAAAAGTGGAATTAGAAAGCTAGGAGTCAAGACAAACAGCCAAAGAGTAAGCTTTCCTTCAAAAAAGACATATGCACCTACACAATCAACTGAGAAGCACATGATGCAACAATGGTTAAAAGCATTGAGCAGCACACAAGCAATTTTTAAATTAAGCCATGTTGGAGAAAAGTTTTCATTCCTCACCACTGAATCATCCATGACTCTTTGATCCAATCCAGGTAAATCAATGAGCTTTAACAGTGGAGCTGAAAATAACAAGAAAAGAAGGGAAAGAACAGTTAGGGATACAAATCATCATGGCATCATGAGAAATCCAATCTAGTGATAATTGCCAGGCCAGTCACAAGATTTGATTGTTTTTTTTTTGGTAAAGTCACAAGATTTGATTGTTTATTCTTACAATTTTGAGATAAGCCTCCAATAAAACTACCAGATATTAAAAAGAAAAAGATAGGTTTTCAGATCGGCCCCTGTACCTAAAACCATATATCGAAGAAAATAAAATTGACCTTAATGCCGACATTTCACCGTGAAGCTGAACCATTGAGTTTAAACTTGGCAAGTCAGCCACCTTGGTGGTATCTGAAGTTGATGCACATGTCAACTCCCAGATACACATTCCATGTGATTACAAATCAATGAGTGGGGGCATAGGATGTGCAAAACCTAGCTATTAAAATTCAACAAGTGTTTTAAAACAGAATAAACTCATCCAAAAGTAGGAAAATATGTGCCAATCTACTTATGATTTTCTTCATCGATTAAGAAACATGAGGTCAATTTAACCATCACACAGAAACAACTTCAAGCCAGAAATTACCTGTGCTAGTGCGGAGTTTCAAGTATATTTCATCTCGGCCTCTTCCTGATGCACCCTTGCTTAGTCTATCTTGTAGGGAGTGGCGAAGATCACCTATGATGTCCCAAACACAATGAACGTGAGAAAATTCAAATATGACATGCAGTCACATATACAAGAAACTACAGTTTTATGCATTAATGCCATTACTAACAAGCGTCTATGCTAGGGTAATTGAATAGCGCTTCCCAGTAAGGACCTTACTTGCAGAAACTTGTTGAGATTTGTTGTCAATTTGCAAAACAATCGACTTGCTGCTTAAAGAACCGTCCCTATTCAAGTCAATGCATATTGAGGGCAGCGGTGGATCTCGTGGGAGGCCCGGAATGACGTCCCAGCACACGGTCCGGATTGGGTCTTCCCCTACACGAGAAGGAGAGAGCATGCCCATTTTCCAATTATCAACCGACACTCCTCAATTCAAAAACCCAATAAGCATGCCGCAAGCAGAGAACCCACTTCACACAAGCATGCCGTCGGCGTCGGGCTTCGTCGGAGGCGTCTTCGGCATAGGCGTCGGGGGCTAGGGCGGAGGCGGAGGCTAGGGCGTCGCTCGTGGGAGGCGGCGTCGGCGTCAGCGCGAGGAGACAGACCTCGCTTGTCGGAGATAGTGGACCTCGCTCGTGGGAGGCGACGGACGTCGCTCGTCGGCAACGGCGAACCTCCCTCGTCGGAGGTGTCAGAGGCTAGGGCGGAGGCGGAGGCTAGGCCGTCACTCGCCGGAGGCGGCGTCGGCGTCGGCGCGAGGAGACGGACCCCCCTTGTCGGAGGTAGCGGACCTCGTTCGTGGATGGGGTGCCTAAGCGGGTGAGGGAGACGGAGCGCAGAGTAGAGAGCAGATGGGAAGCGCGAAAGAGAGAGAGAGTGTGTGCAGAGCAGATGGGGAGCGCGAAAGGGAGAGAGAGGGAGTGTGGAGAGAGAGGGCTGTTTTTCAAAAATTTTCGCCCACCTTCAGCTCGGCTCAGCTCGGCTCAGTGGCGTGGGAGCGGGAGACTCTTCCTGACATGTGGGCCCTCTCGGACACGTGTCATCACCTCAGAGTGGGTATTTTTCCACGGTGGAATCACTAGGGGTACGCAATATTTTCTCCAGGTGGGCTTAGGCGCAGCAGAAGGAGAGAGAGAGAGAGAAGAGAGAAATAAAAGAAAAATACAATCATTCTTATATTAAAGGTAAACCGATGGCCCAAATTTAAAATCGAAAACGATCTACCAGTCCAAAATAAGCCTCGCATATAAAAAGGGACAAAGGCCAAATTAATTAAGTCAAACTATAACGAGGGAGGTCTACTAGTCCAAATTTGCACTCGGTCAAAAACTCCCCTTTTTCCATTATTCCTGACAATCTCAACGTTGGCTACGATGATATTAACACCGTCCAATTTATTTCGTCCCGAAACTCCCGAAAATTGACTGCCAAGTTCGGAGTCTAAATAACGGCGAAAATTCGATCGAGTGCGATTCTAGCGAAATCTCTAATTTAAAATAATAACCGAGAGTGATCAGTTCTCGGGCGAGATTTTACTATAAGCACACCGACAAATCACGCATTTTATAAATCCCAAATTGGGTCAAAATCCGGAATATCACAAAAAGGGCATCTAGCCTTATATGTTTCTAGTTCCCACAAAAGGAAGGATAAGAAGTCCAGAAATTGTACTCATAAAGGTACTCATGACACTACCGGTCAATCTGACAATATGGGTCCAAAGAAAACATCCTTCAAAAGGGATGGTGACAGCTGCTTCTTTTGTAAGAAGAAAGGTCATATAAAGAAGGACTGTGGAAAGTTCAAAACTTGGTTGTCCAAACGTGAGCCTACAGGTAATGATTCTTTGGCACTTGTTTGTGAATCCAACCTATCAGAAGTACCATCCAGTTCTTGGTGGCTCGATAGCGGTGCAACTAATCATGTTGCGTTTATCGTACAGGGATTCATAAACTGGAGGAAGCCAAATCAGGATGAGTCAAGACTCACTGTGGGAAATAACGAGAAAGCTGATGTTGTGTTTGTGGGAGATGTGATCTTGATTCTAGACTCTGGTTTTAGATTAATGTTGAAAGACACTTTTTATGTACCTTCTTTTAGACAGAACTTAGTTTCCGTATCGTGTTTGGACATGTATGGCTACTCTTTTGAAATCAAGAACAATGTTATTTCTTTGTTTCTTAATTCAAATAAGGTTGGGTGTTGTTATATGTCCAACGGATTGTACAGATTGTGTTTGTCTCCCAATGACATATACGTCGCTTATACGGCTGAAAAGGTTGTTTCCAAAAGACCACTACCTAAGGAACAGTCTTATGCATTGTGGCACAAACGGCTTGGTCATATCTCTAAGGATAGAGTAGAAAGGCTGATAAAGACTAACATCCTACCTGCTCTTAAAGATGACCTAGAGACATGCGTAGATTGTTGTAGAGGTAAAATGACCAAGATAAGGAAGAAAACTGCAGTCCGAAGTTCTGACCTGTTGGAGGTCATTCACACTGATATAAGTGGACCTTATACGGCAACCTTGTGTAGAAATTTTTATTTAATTACATTTATTGATGACTATTCTCGATATGGCTATCTGTATTTGATTAAAGAAAAGTCTGAGTCTCTTGACAAGTTCAAGATTTTTCGGACTGAAGTCGAGAAACAGTCGGGAAAGGTCATAAAGGTTGTTAGATTTGACCGAGGTGGAGAGTATTATGACAAACATGGCGATGCCGGACAGCTTAAGGGGACATTTGCCAAATACTTAGAGGATTCTGGGATAGTGGCTCAGTTCACTATGCCTGGGAGTCCTGAGCAAAATGGTGTAGCCGAAAGGCGCAATCGCACCCTTATGGAAATGGTGAGGAGTATGATTAGTATGACAAATTTACCTGTTTTTTTGTGGGGTGAAGCTTTGAAAACAGCTTTGTACATTCTGAATCGTGTACCTAATAAAGCTGTTCCATTGACTCCTTTTGAGTTATGGACTGGACGTAAGCCTAGCTTAAACCATCTTAAGGTTTGGGGATGTCCTGCAGAAGTGAAGTTATATAATCCAACATTAAGTAAGTTGGACTCTAGAACCACTCGGTGTTACTTTGTATCTTACCCGGATCATTCGAAGGGATATCGGTTCTATAATCCCAATGGAGGCACAAGAATTGTGGAATCACAGACAGCCAAGTTTCTGGAGTTTGATGTGGCCGAAGAAAGTAGCTGCTCACAAACTATTGAGGATAATAATACGGTGGGTAATGTTGTATCTTTATCTCCTCCCATACAGATAATTGTGGAGACTCCCACATCACAGACTGAACTTGTTGAGGCTCAGGATCCTGTTGTCGAGACAGCTCCTAATGAAGTTCCTCAAGACTCTCAGTTGCAGGATGAGGCTATTGTTGCTCCAGTAAGGAGATCCATTAAGGAGAGACGATCAGCTATACCACCGGACTATTTAGTTTATATAGGAGAGCAAGACTACGATATCGGTTCTATGGCTGATCCAATGACTTATGCGTAAGCTGTTTCTTGTCCTCAGTCAGAACTGTGGTTGGATGCAATGAGAGATGAAATACAATCCATGAAGCATAATGGAGTTTGGGAACTTGTTGAATTACCTAAAGGTCATAGACCCATTGGCTGCAAATGGGTGTATAAGACTAAAAGGGACTCCAAAGGAAAGATTGAGAAGTTGAAAGCCAGACTGGTAGCTAAGGGTTTCACTTAGAGAGAAGGAGTAGACTATGAAGCAACTTTTTCTCCAGTCTCTTCTAAGGATTCTTTCAGAGTGATTATGGCATTGGTAGCTCATTTCGATATGGAGTTACACCAGATGGATGTTAAAACTGCCTTTCTTAATGGAGACCTTAATGAAGAAGTCTATATGATGAAACCCGAAGGCTTTGCGGCAGATGATTCAAGTATGCTTATATGTAGACTGAAAAAGTCTATTTATGGTCTCAAACAAGCTTCTAGACAATGGTACTTGAAGTTTCATAGTGTTGTCGTTTTATTTGATTTTGTTGAGAACAAAGTAGATCAGTGTATATACTGCAAAGTCAGTGGGAGGAAATTCATTTTCCTTATACTCTATGTGGATGATATCCTGCTTGCGAGCAGTGACCTTGGTTTACTGCATGAGACAAAGCAGATGTTGTCAAAGAACTTTGATATGAAGGACCTTGATGAGGCGTCTTTTGTCCTTGGCATTGAGATTCATAGGAATCGTTTTCGTTGACTATTGGATTTATCTCAGAGGGCATATGTTGATCGTATCTTAGAAAGATTCAACATGCAGCAATGCAAGCCAGGAATTGCTCCTGTCAGTAAAGGTAATAAGTTGAGTCTGTCACAATGTCCTCATTCAGATTTTGAGAAAACCCAAATGAAGAATGTACCTTATGCTAGTGCACTTGAGAGTATTATGTATGCTCAAGTATGTACTAGATCAGATATTACTTTTGCAACAGGACTTCGAGGTAGATATCAGTCAAATCCAGGACACGATCATTGGGTTGCTGCCAAGAAGGTTTTAAGGTACTTAAAGAGGACAAAAGACTATATGCTGATTTATAAACATGTTCAGGACCTACAGCTAGTTGGGTATTCGGATTCAGACTTTGCTGGCTGTCATGATGAAAAGAAGTCGACAACAGGTTACATCTTTAAGTTAGCAGGAGGTGTAGTATCATGGAAAAGTGAGAAACAGAAATCAATGACATCCTCTACCATGCAAGCGGAGTTTGTAGCATGCTTTTCGGCCGCTACTTAGGCAATTTGGCTCCAGAACCTCATTAAGGAGTTGACCGTATTTGATTTTGTGGATAGGCCCATACAGTTGTATTGTGATAATAACTCTGTAGTGTTGTTTGTTAATAACAACAGAGGTCTCAAGGAGTCTAAGCATATGGAAATCAAGTACTTGACTATAAAAGAAAAAGTTCAGGATGGTGACATTGCAGTAGAGCACATTTCAACAGATGATATGATTGCAGATCCGCTAACTAAAGGCCTTCGCCCTTGTGTATTTGATCGACATGTCATTAACATGGGCTTAGGAGTATCATGGGATACTGTTAATTAGTGGGAGCTGTTTAGTTTTATGTTGCTTTTATGAAGTCTGTATCTAATTTGTTACATTTTGTAATATTGAAATATGTATCAACTCTTTTGCATTCAATGAGGTATTTGTGAATGTAGATTTATTAAGTTGAGTACATATATTAGTTGAAAATCTTAAGACATTATGTAAACCTTGAGTACAGGTTATGGGGCATTCTTGGTATTAGCCTTAACGATATGTCTTATTAAACATAAAGTACAGTTAACTATCAAGGTAAGACATATGAAGGTTCGTTGGAACCATGAAGGATATTCTCTGGTGACACACTAGGTTTTGTGACACTTAAGGAGAGAGAATTTGGACTAACAAAGTGGATAACACATGAAGTATCACTCATTATGAGGTATTGTCCATTTGACACACTACCATATTGAATCCATATCAGTAAAGTTAAAAGCACTCGTGACCATGGAAGGCTCTGCGTGAGTACATGCAGTTACCGCTATGATTCGGTGTTCGAGACTTTATAGGATCGGATTGACTATTAAGAATAATCTCTAGACCAATATAAGGGTGCGCACACAGTTCTATTTCAATTAATATCGCCCAAGTGGGAGAATATAAGAATTTCCTAATGTGGGCTTCATTAATTGAAATTAACTGAATTAGTTTGGTCTAATTAAGGTAAGATATATGGATTCTTAATCAGTCTAATATGGAGCTGGCTGGTGTAGGCCGAGTACGGCCCGGCCCGTAATGAGAGGGCCTGTGGTCGAAGACTCTATAAATAGCGCTCAAGTTCCTCCCCTAACCGGATGATGCACAATTTGACTCACATACGGATTTAGAGAGAACTTTTTTCTCGTGAGTGGCAATCTCATTAGGCCAGTGTTCTAACGAAGGGATAGGGGAGAAGCACTTGAGTTCGTGTTCGGAAACCGTCGCAAATTCCGCGTTAAGTTTGATGGATTCCAAACCAGGTACGCGAATCAACAATTTCTCCATTATCGTGTTTCGGTTTCTGATTATGGTGATCCTGGGCGTGCCATTTTCATGGCCAACATGTTCTTGTTCCTGGAACTAGTCATTTTTCTGGTTAGGCGAATGCTGGCTGCCTGGCTTTTTTTATACGTGATGCAGATTGAAGGGTACTCGGAAAATGTTGATGGGCTGAAGGCATCTGCTGAAAATAAATCGAATTGAATTGAATTCGGTGATTGGAAGTCAAAGTTTAGCGATCAGATTGCAAGCTTCATTAAAGTACAACGAGCATAGATAGAACTTACCTGTAGTAGAAGTTTGTTCTCGTCTGCCTTTTCTCTTGCATAGGCAAGTCATTAAAGTACAACGAGCATTGATAGAACTTACCCGTAGTAGAAGTTTGTTTTCGTCTGCCTTTTCTCTTGCATAGGCAAGTGATTGTGTGCTCTTAGGATATTCAGACATACAAGTTGAGAAGACCATCTTCGCTCTCGAAACTTCAGTTTTTTTCCAAAGCTACTACTAAGTCGTTGAGGAAGCGTCGAGAGAAACACTACAGATGGACCTCTTCTAGTTTTTCCTTAGATTTGCATAACATGGGTAAAAAATGGAAGAATTAGGGATGCATCTTGTGTCAGAACAGTAAAATAAGAGATATTGTGCTTTATTCACTTGTTGAAGGAAATATTGGTGTGCAATTTCAAAAAAATATGTAGCAACTTTTAGTAACCAGGGGCTTCTTGATGCATGTTCATCTTTAATGATCATTTATGTCCACTTTTTGAGTTAATGCAGCTGTATACGTGTAGGCTAGACATTTTTCTCAGTTCTCATAGAAGTATCAGTTCAGTTGAAAATGATAATGACTCAGTGGAGCTGAAATTGATGTAAAGTGTGAGGTAGGTTTGGCACTACGTATCTCTCGGTGCAAGCCAAAACCCATCAAGTAATGACCTTTTTGAGACCATCACCTTCTTGTGTACTGATTTGGTGGTAATTCAGTACATCAACTTCACATGCAAGAAATAGTTGTGGACCTTGATAGAGGTGATCCAAGACCACTTGGCACTTGTTATGTCCCGTAAGAATGAGGATGTTTTTATTTCAGCTTCTAAAGCTTTCCAACGTGCAAAGCTTCTTCATGTGAAGACAATATGTGAATTTCAGAAGCACTGAAATGTTCGTCAGGAAAGCTACTGAATTTCCAGATTTGGAATTTCCAGCTCATGGACCATCAAGATCATGACTTTGTAGAGGATGGAAGTGCCTAGTTCATCAGAAATTGGTGGTCCAAGCAAGGATTTGATTCTAATCTCTAAAATTGGAATTTCAGGCCTAAAGTGATTACTTTGATCAGTAATAATTGTGTAAACATTTCCACCAATTAGAGGTCATGTTTGTGGTTGCTTCGATAAATGAAGACTTAATAATAAAGATAATCCCTGATGGCTATCCGATAGGTTCTTTAGTTTTCCTCACCCCTATTTCTCACACAGTTGAAATTTAGCTCTATATTTCTTTAGTAAAATTAGATTGAAAAAGATAACTATGACCATATTGTGTAGCAACCTTAAACGTTGAATAGACTTGTGCCTATCGCTTTAATTATATCAACGTTTCTTTTAGCAATTTCTGCCATTTTACTCTTACACCCCACAATCAGGGAAACCAACCATTTGATAATGGTCTACTGTTTTGGTTTATTAAAGTATCTCTTGCCCAGATGTATGAACCATTGTCCAGGGACAAATGGTGTTAAAACCTTGAATTTTACCCTTGATCTTTTGATGTTCTAAATCACTGTGATGTACTAAATTAAGACAGAAGGAACATCCCTCATGTGTTCTGTTTTGAACGTGTAGGTTTTCTCTTAATGCTTCAGGGCTCCTAAAATCACAGTTACTTTCGTCTTGACATTTAATATAACGTGGAAATGAAGAAATCTGTGGTACTTCTTGCTGTTCCTCCTCGTCATTTGTTGCTTAAGTCATGTGAGATTAGATTTGCTGGAGCATAGGTACAAAGTTGACGATTCAGTACCTCTTTACATTAACAAAGTTGGTCCTTTCACAATCCAAGGTAATTATCAACCTGTCAATAAACTCTTCGCATTCTCAATAATTATGGTGGGTTTATGTGGTGCAGGAAGCTAGCTTTTCATTTTCTAGAAAAGTGTAGAGTGCATGCTAAGCATGATGTATCTAGAGGATCCAATGGAGTATGAGTTGTATGCTTGCAGTCAGCTAAGATCATTTTTGTTTAAATGCTTCAATTTGTGGTTCAATACTATGTTCTACTGCTGGAAATATATACATTGTCTTTGCGTTTATCAAATCTATATAGTTCTTTCCTCTTAATGATGTGACTGTATATGCTTCCTTACTTCCTGTTCGTGTGATGGTTACAGTGAAACATATGGTTATTACAGTCTCCCATTTTGTCGACCAGGTTAGCTTTGAAACGTGTACCTAAGTTTTGTCTAAGGTTCAAGTGCCTCACTTTCATCCTTTTCCCCGATTATGTATACATGTCCTATCTTTCCTCAATTCTTTGCACTTTCATGATGACAGATCATTTGGAGGAGAAGCAGGAGACTCTTGGTGAGATATTGAATGGAGATCGGCTAGTAACTGCTCCATACAATGTTAAATTTCTACAGCGGAAGGATCGAGAGGTTGCGTGTGCAAAGAAGTTGACAAGTGAAGAAGTCTCTCAAATTCAAGCTGCAATCAAGCAGGATTATTTATTTCAGATGTACTGTGATGACTTGCCAATCTGGGGATTTGTTGGAAGGGTTGACAGATCATCAATAAATGATTCGGAGCACAAATATTTGCTTTACCAGCATTTCGAATTTGAAATCTTTTTCAATAAGGATCAAATAATAGAGACTCATCTGTTGATGCGCCTTAATGAGGTAGTGGAGTTGACTGAAGGCAGGGAAATGGACATAAAGCTACTGTACAGTGTGCATTGGATAGAAACAAACACGCATTTCCATGAAAGGCTGAAGAAGTATTCAGCGGCACGCCATTCCACAAGACACCTTTTTTCAATTATAAATTCATGTGTGACGTTTCTGATTCTGTTTGGATGCCTTTTAATTTACTATATGAGAGTCATCCGGAAGGATTTCTATGAGTAAGAGTGCAAGCATTTGTCACCTTCTTTTCCTTGTTCTTATTCTGTCCTCTCTATCCATGCTATGGAATATGTGTTTTTTACAAGTTTGATCGGTTGGCAGTTTCATACTTGAAGACGCAGCAGTAGACAGAGAGCAGACAGGATGGAAGTGCATCCACTCTGATGTCTTCCGGTACCCAAAGCACAGGTCTTTGTTTGCTGCAGCCCTCAGTTCTGGTGCTGAGTTGTGCATTATGTGAGTTTCTTAACCAATCAATGTGTCCGAGATCATCTTACTCGAGAGGCCGATCGGCAGTCCTCTAACTTCTCGTGTTCTAAACTTCTGATTATTTGCAATCTTTTTTCTCAGAGCCACATTTACTTTACTACTTGGGCTTCTGGGTGTATTTTATCCGTTCAACCAAGGAAATTCGTTCATAGCATTTATAGTACTGTAAACCATGACTTCTGGCTTTGCTGGATATTTAGCCGCCTTGTTCTACTGTCAGATTGAGGGAAAGAAGTGGGTATGTTCTAAAAGGCTATATCTTTAGCATCTCCATTTGAACACTTTCATTTTCATCATGAAACTTGAGCCTAATCTTCTGAGTTTTTACAACAGGGAAAAAATTTGCTGCTGACGGGGTCCTTATCTTCTGTGCCGTTGTTTCTTATATTCTGCTTCCTTAATACTGTCGCGGTGTCTTACCAAGCAAATGCAGCACTTCCTCTAGGAACAATCTTGATATTACTGCTCATTTGGATATCACTTGCATTACCGTTACTTTTTCTTGGGGGAATATCGGGGAAAAAGAGCCATGGTGAGTTTCAAGCTTCTTGTGAGACCTCTAAGTGCCCCAGAGAGGTCCCATCACTGCGATGGAACAGGGGCACTCTTCCACAAATGGTCCTGGCGGGTTTATTACCTTTTTCTACTATCTTCATTCAGCTGTATTACATATTTGCCAGCTTGTGGGGTAATAGGGTCTATAATTATTATAGCACAATATTTGTCATCTTCATTATTCTTCTCATCACAACTTCGTTAATCACCGTGGCTCTGACGCACTTTCAGCTAGCTGCTGAAGATCATCGATGGTGGTGGAGCTGCTGAAGATCGTACGAGAGAATGGCACGACAGTTAGGAGTTAGGATGTTCAATGTGGAGTACTCTTCGGATGGTAAACCTGCCAGGATCATCTTGATCGGAATGTTACCCAAGATCACAAGGGTGATGTCCAAATGCCAAAGCCTTTAAGTTATTCGCAACGCATTGTCCATCTAATTTTTTCTCTTGTCGATCCTCGATTTTTTGTCTCCAAATCGAGTGTGACTCTACCGTGTTTATAGCTCTCTGCTACTCTTCTCACTAAGCAAACTGCTCGATCAAATGAAAGATGAACAAGGGAAAACGAAGAAACAATAGTACTAACAAAAGGACAGCTATAGAGTGAACAATGCTTCGACTTGGCCACTAATATCTCCTCGGATGTCTTATTTCTTCATTCCCTTAATTTTCTTTTTTTTTTGTTATCATTTATTTTGATCTTTCTTACAATGCGAGCATCTGTAAGAGGAGTGTTGGCGCGACAAAATTTACATGCCCTAGACAATGGAAGCAATTGTTTACAAACGTTGATTACGATGTCGAAAAGGAACTTCCTTGCCTCTTTCAAGAAGCTTGGCCGAATGAAAGTTGACTGGGCGAATCAATTCTCACAATGACTTCTTCGGCTCCGTATTCGTCATCGCTGGAGTCATCCGCATGAGTTTCCAACGTGTCTGTGCTCTGCATCTGAGGTGGTGGAGCTGGTCTAGTGAACTGCCTCACCTCTAGGCTCTTCCCTGCAGTAGCGGCCCCTTCAGATTTGACTGAGATAAGCGGTCGATTGTGGTTCAAAGGAACCCTTGGGTACGACTGGCTATGTGAAGTCTTCGGCTGGCTTGGTCTGACGAAGCTTTGATTTCGGACACAAACATCCACCTTGTGAATTCAGACAAGGTATAGTTAGTGCTGACTGCTGAGTGCAGACGCGCAGCTGAGACTCAAGTTAAAGAATTCACGAGTACCCCAGCATGAGAACTCAATGCAGAGGAAAAAAGGAAATCTAGCCCCTTCCACACAGGCTTCGATATACCATCATCCTAAAAAGCTTTCGCTATCAAGAACTTTCCCAGTCAATAGTCTCCAGAACTATGCAACTATAAGCTAGGTGGAAAGAACTAGGTGGAAAGAAATCGACCATACCATACTGCCATAGACGCTCAGCTGCATTGCTCTGGTAGACATACTGTTTGCTTGGTGATTATTTTCTTCATGGCTCTGCCCATGTTGCCTAGCCTTGTAGAAATGTTTTGGCCAGCTCATAAGATCGCCATGTTCTCGACTGTGGGTTCTGAGGGGGTGATCTACCGAATGAGGAACCAATGTAGATGATCTTGGAAGAGCACTGTCGGCTTCAAATGCAGCAACATAAAAAATAATAACCCTAGCTCTAGTCTCCACGAGATACGAAGATCCTTGATGGGAGAAACTGACCGTCCTAATTCCTGTTTTCCATTAGCATAAATAAAAGCTTTAGTAGCTAAAACACATCAGATTAGTACTTCTCTCCATGATACACTATTTATGTCTTTGGTTTGCAATGGCCTCACCAAATTGGCAGTCAATGACATTGTAACACACCATTTACGGAAGCGAAATTAATATACTATTGCCAAAAATCCACGGAAACAAATTCATGAGTTGGCTTCTCCATCAAAACGGCTCGGTAAGCTCGGGGAAGCATATCGCTGTTCCTAACTGATATATGGTTGTAGAAACTAACTGAACCTTTAAATTACAGAATACCTTCTTTACAGTATCCAGCTAAAATAGAGTATCACTTTCTTGTGAAAAGAAAGAAGTTGGCTAGGCCACCACTACCCTCATAGCTAAGGTACGCTATATCTAAGAGTTACAGTACATGAATCTGCAAACAGCAGTAGAAAGTTCACATCACTGAAGTATCGAAGAAGAAATTGCAAGAGTCAAGGGCTTCAGAGTTCTGCTCAAAAGATACTGGAATCAATCAAAATTGAGTACAATGATCTGGTGACACACTTCCCAACAGATAATAGATTAGGTTACCTGATGTATCTGGACTACGAAAACTTGAATTCCCATGCAAAGGCCTCAGCGCCGCTGGCGATGTAATCAGTTCTTCCTCAACGCCTTGTGTTTTTATAAATCCTTCTAACAAAAATCCAATGGAATGTTGAGGTAGTTCTATAGTTTCTCCTCTATTGTATATTGTCATTTCTGACCTTTCGGCAACAAGAGCTCTCAGTTCTTGCATTGCCATTTTCTCAAATACTTGAGGAAGCAAGAGCTTTGCAAGAATGATAGCACTTTCCTGCAAGTTGTTGTTGCACAGAATGTGCTCTCTGTTGTTTTTACAGAGAATGTGCTCTAAAATGCAGAAGAACAAGAGAAGATTTTTTATCTGGAAATGCACTTATCACATTCTCAAAATGAGAAGAGAGTACATAGCTTTTTTAAAACAACGAAAACTGAATTGCACTAACTTAGTAACTGACAAAAACCACTACACCACTAACTAGCAACAAAATAGGAACTCAAAACAACAAACTCCTACTATCTTGTTGACTGAGTAAAACAAAAACAACCATCTAACAGACCAAAACAAAAATGACCGAAAAAGGTCCTTAAGACATAACCAACATACTCCTCTTTGGCTTAAGGAGCAGAACACATTCTAGCCTTCTTCTTCAGTAACTCAAGTCTGCTTGCTTGCAATGGCTTAGTAAACATATCAGCCACCTGATCTTCTGTCTTGCAATAGAGTAGCTTCACTTCACCTTCTTGTTGCACTTCCCTCAGATAGTAGAACTTGATCTTGAAATGCTTGGTTCTCCCGTGAAAGACAGGGTTTTGAGATATGGCTAGTGCAGCTTGGTTGTCTACAAGTATCTCGGTTGGTCCTTCAACTTCTATTTCCAGATCCTGCATCAGCTTTCTCAGCCATATTGCATGATTGGCTGCTGCAGTAGCTGCTAGAAACTCAGCTTCTGCAGTGGACTGAGCAACCACTTCTTGTTTCTTTGAGCTCCAGGTGAAACATCCAGATCCCAAAGTAAAACAAAAACCACTTGTACTCCTCATATCCTCGACTGAACCAGCCCAATCGCTGTCAGCAAAGCCTTGCAACCTGCAATTGTCCACTTTAGTAAACTTGACACCAAATGACTGAGTGCCTTTCAAGTATCTAATCACTCTTTTTGCAGCTACCAAGTGTTCTTCACCAGCACAACTTAGGAATCTTGAAAGCACACCTACTGCATATAGAATATCTGGTCTTGTTGCAGTTAGATACATCAAACAACCGACTAAACTTCTGTAAAAACCTTCATCAGCAGGCTCAGCTCCTTCAGTCTTCTGCAGCTTCTCCTTTAGATTCATAGGAGTGTTCACACTTCTACATTCCTCCATCTCAAACCTCTTTAAGATCTCTCTTAGGTATCTTCTTTGACAGATGAATACCTCGCCTTTCTTCTGCTGCACCTCCATTCCCAAAAAGAAGGACATTAGTCCAAGATCAGTCATTTCAAACTGCTTCATCAGCCCTCTCTTTAGTTCTGCAATCTGCTCTTCACAATCACCAGTAACCAAAAGATCATCAACATAAAGAGAGACAATAGTTACACCTTCCACACCCTTCTTCACATATAGAGTCACTTCACTCAAACTTTTTTTAAACCCAAGTTCTTGCAGATGCTTATCAATTTTACTATACCAGGCTCTTGGAGCCTGCTTCAAGCCATACAAGGCTTTCCTCAACTTGTACACGTAATCTTCCTTGCCTCTAACTACAAAGCCATCAGGCTGCTCAACATATATCTCCTCCACTAGCTCTCCATTCAGGAAGGCTGACTTCACATCCAGCTGAAATACTTGCCAGCCCTTTTGTGCAGCAACTGCTAGCAGCATTCTTATGGTATCCAACCTTGCCACTGGAGCAAAGGTTTCAGAGTAGTCTACCCCCCATACTTGCGCATAGCCTTTAACAACAAGTCTTGCTTTGTACTTATGTATTGAGCCATCAGGATTCAACTTTGTCCTGAATACCCACTTCATTCCAATCACCTTTCTGCTTCTGGGCCTCTCAACTAGATCCCATGTTTGGTTTTTTTCAATCATTCTGATTTCTTCTTCCATTGCAGCACACCATTTCACATCTTCACTTGCTTCCTTATAGCTAGCTGGTTCAAGCATAGCTGTATTGCATCTCTCATAGATTTCAGCAAGAGATCTAGTACCTCTCGCAGGAACATGATCAATTAGATCCTCGACTTCCACTTCATTTGGTTCAACCTGCAATGGCACTACCTCCTCTTCAGCCTTGCCACCTTCCACAGACCAGTCCCACTTCTTATCTTCCATAAAACTCACATCTCTACACACCACAACCTGGTTGCTAGCAGGATGATAAACTCTATAAGCCTTAGATTGCAAACTATACCCCACAAAGATACATGCTTTTCCTCTTGGATCAAGCTTATCTCTCTTAACAGAAGGAACCAGTGAATAGCAAATGCAGCCAAACACTTTCAGGTTACTCACCTTAGGCTTATATCCATGCCATGCTTCAAATGGTGTCTGTTTGTTAAGAGCTTTAGTGGGTAGTCTGTTCAGAAGGAAGACTGCAGTGTTGGCAGCCTCAGCCCAGAACTTCTTAGGAAGTTCTTTCTCGTGTAGCATGCATCTGGCCATCTCCATGATACTTCTGTTCTTCCTTTCACTCACTCCATTTTGCTGTGGAGTGTATGGCACAGTGAGCTGGTGCTTGATCCCTGCATCATCACATATAGCCCTGAAACTGCCTGAGGTGTATTCTCTTCCATTGTCTGACCTAATTGTCTTGATATTACAGCCACTCTCCTTCTCTACTTCTCTTTTGAATCTCAAAAAAATCTCATTAACTTCAGCCTTATTCTTCATGAAGTACACCCAACACATTCTAGTGCAGTCATCTATGAAAGTGATGAGGTATTTGCTGCCATTCAGTGATTCTTCTGGCATTGGACCACACACATCTGTGTGGATTAGTTGCAACTTTTCACTAGCCCTCCAATTTGACCTCTTGAAAGGAATCCTCACTTGCTTGCCTTGTAAACATGCTCTACAGCCAATTACTTCCTTCTGCAACATAGGTAGCCCCACTGCCATTTCATTTTGCTGCAAGTATTGCAGCCCCTTGCTATGGAAATGACCCAGTCTTCTATGCCATAACTCCTCCTCATCTTGTATACTTTTCATGGCTTTAAAATTCTCATCAACTGGATCAAATGTAAAACACTTGTTCCTCATAGGAATCCTGAAAAAAATGTGACCATTCTCATCTCCTATGGCACACTCACTCTTCTCAAACACGACCTTCAACCCCTTCTCTACTAACTGACCCACACTCAGCAGGTTTTGATCTATCTTTGGCACAAACATAACCTCTGTGATAAGCTTAACACCACCAGGACCTTCAAGCACTACATCACCTTTGCCTTCTACTTCTATGCGTTCTCCGTTGCCAATCCTGACTTTAGACTTCACAGATTTGTCTAAATTGCTAAATAATCCTTCATTACCTGTCATATGGTTGGTGCATCCACTGTCCACGAGCCATCCATCTCTAGATGCATTTGAGATGAAGCAGGAGGCAACAAACAGGCGCTCCACTTCACTAGCTACTGCAGTTTGACCTTCAGCTAGCTGTTGCTGATACTTCTCCCTGCAAATGGCCTCAACATGGCCCATCTTGTGACACCTCCTGCACTTCATATCTGGTCTCTTCCAACACTTGAAATGAGGATGATTTTTCTTCCCGCAATGCTTGCATGGAACTGCATTCCACTTCTTGTCATATCCACCACTGCTTGAACCTCCCTGACTATGACTATGACTGGCCTCAACATGTCTTCTATTTTGATTCCATCCTCTTCCCTTTTCTGCACTATGCAGTTTCAGCTTGGCTTGCAGAGCACTTTCGATAGGCTCATTTTTCCTCATAAGCCTTCTTTGCTCCTGAGCCTGTAAAGCACTTAGGACTTCAGCAAGTTTGATGTCTGAAATGTCCTTAGTGTTCTCAAGGGAAGCAATAGTTGCTTCAAACCTTTCAGGCACTGCAACCAAAACCTTCTGAACCAGCCTTTTATCATCTACATCCGTCCCTAGCACCCTTATCTTATTGGCTATATCAACTAGCCTATCAACAAACTCTTTCACCGACTCATTCTCCTTCATCTGCTGCCTTTCAAACTCTCTTAACAAGTTCAGCACCTTCATTCCTTTCACTCTCTCATCCCCTTCATATTCTTCCTTTAAATAATTCCATATATCATGTGCTGAATCTTTTTTCATGATTCTAGTAAATATGGTCGAGGAGACAGCAGAAAACAAGCAAGATTTTGCCTTTGCTTTTCGGGTTACCCTGTCTTTATGGTACCTGATTTGATTGATAGTTGGGTTGTTGGGTAGATCAGCAACCTCGTAGTTCTCTTCCACAGCTTCCCATAGGTCTGCACCCTCCAGGAAAGCTTGCATCTTCACTGCCCATGCCTGGTAGTTGTCTCCATCGAAGATTGGAGCTGTGATGGTTGAGAATGAGACAGCAGGTACACCAGTTTGTTCCATCTTTCTTGCTCTACTTCGAATTTAGCACTCTCTCACAAGTCCCTTAAGATCAATAGGGCTCTGATACCACTGTTGTTGCACAGAATGTGCTCTCTGTTGTTTTTACAGAGAATGTGCTCTAAAATGCAGAAGAACAAGAGAAGATTTTTTATCTGGAAATGCACTTATCACATTCTCAAAATGAGAAGAGAGTACATAGCTTTTTTAAAACAACGAAAACTGAATTGCACTAACTTAGTAACTGACAAAAACCACTACACCACTAACTAGCAACAAAATAGGAACTCAAAACAACAAACTCCTACTATCTTGTTGACTGAGTAAAACAAAAACAACCATCTAACAGACCAAAACAAAAATGACCGAAAAAGGTCCTTAAGACATAACCAACATAAGTAAGTATAAGCTATACATCCTTGATCATTCGATGAAAAATTAAATACCATTCCTGGATTATTACTAAATAGTAAAATAAGCAAACCATCATCCAGACAAAAGCGATATCTTATTCACAATGAAAAGATGTCTGTTACTCGATGACAGAGATCTTGATGCAGACATTAAGTCCCTAGAACAGATATCAGACATACACTTCTGCAAGCTCGCTAAGGGAAATACATAGTAGTCATACCTGCCAGAGGAAATCTTCTACTGAAGGATCTGACCGAAGCACGGAAAGTATCTTTTCAGACTCCAGAAAGAAACAAAGAACAACAGAATCTGTAATCATGGCACAGATACATGGTTTCCCACTCAACACTTCATACAGGCCCAGTGTACTACCATATGTAAAAGTTGGATGCAATGAGTGCTTGTTTCTTATACTCTTACTACTCCCCTGCCAAAGATCCGCAAAAAAGTTATTAGAACAAAAGAAATAGATCTTCAACTGAATAAGTGGGAAAATCCATCTTGCCCATGCTCTATAAACTTACCTTGACTATCCCATTAGATATAAGCCAAATACCATTTGGCTTGGAGCCCTCTCTGTATAGCGTCACACCATGTAGTTTTATTGTCTCCTTGGTTGAGCCTTTGAGTGGTTCACTGACCGCAGAAGGAAGGGCACCCAGCAAGGGATGCATGCTAACTAAATCACTTGTTTTGGGCATCTCAACTAAAGGAGGATTTCTCAGAAGTTTCTTCAAGTCGGTCTGTTAAAAGTACGTACTCTTGTGAGCTACGGAGTATCAGATGTCACAATTAATGGAAGGCCACTCAAATGTACCTGCACTGCATCATGGAGATTAAGCATCTCTTTCTCTTCCAATAACCCAACCTTCTCAAGATTTTGGACATAATCAATCAAATGATTCAGCACAGAATAAGTAACCTGTCTTGTTTTAACCACACGGAGAACCTGGTACAGTTTCCAATATGAAAATCAATCAGATACATAGACTATCACATCAGCAGTCAATGCATGCACATCCAATAAGTTTGACTAGTAAGGGAAAGCTAAAAGACAGAGAAGAGCAAGAGATTCACACTTATTAACCTGAGGAAATGTTACACGGACATCTTCCAGAAAATTTTTGGCTTCTTCTCCTTCTGCCTCGCTTTCACTGATGACAGTAGAAGCCACATCACTATCACCTAATGGACAGAGACCGAAGAAATTAGAACTCTTTCCGAAGAAAAACCCCATAAACAGATCTATTATATATATCTAGGAAGCAGTACCAAACAGAAAGAGTAACACATTCTCTGCCAGGGTTTTAGTATACGTAAAGAGAGCATCCGGTATGCTGCATTATGGTCATAAATGCTTTCTGCTGTGTTTTACCTCAACAGTTAGAATCCACTTTTTCTAAATAAATTTCCTTATATGATCAAATTGAAGTATAAGGACAAGTCGAAGAACAAATTCCATGATAAATTATAGAAACAAACCCTGTTTCTACTAGTCATGTTGGCTTTATTGATGCATTTACACCATTGTGCTTTGTTTAACACTATAACTTTTCTGCAAAATCCAATACTAATGGTCGTTCCAAAGTGTTTGTTCAAGCCTTTTTGAGTCTCCACGTACTTCTTTAGCTCGAGTGCCCTTCATGAAGTTTTATATCCTCAATCAGACTCTAAAGGGTCATTGTCACTTGACGGGCTGAGGGGTTACCAAAATACCCCATTTCTTTATCAATCCATAACCAATATACCACGTTTCTCTATCAATACCTACAGATAGAACTTTCTATTTTAATGTTACATCAGAGATTTGGAACACCAAAATGGGTATTGCCCATGTTCCGATATAAAACCATGTTACTTTCAACCGATATGTTCTTTATGATAATTCGTGTTCGAAAATAAATTTCAAAATCTTTATGTGGGCATGCATCTTAATGTCTTATTCATGATTTAAGTGTGTACATTACTTATATTATCTTCAACATAACTTTACTATCTGTTCTTATTCCAACTAGACGACCAAACGAAGCTTAGCACCATCATAACACATTCGTGACAAGGGATGTAGCGAACCATGCACTACGTAGCCTTCCAGACTACCTAAGGCAAGACATCTCATTTAGATTGCGGAAGCCAACTTTCTTTGGTGCTTTTCTTTTGTGCACATATTCATTTGGAGCTCTATTTATTCTTTGAAATGCCTATATATCCATCAATTTCCATCATATTTGATACACTCATTTGTGCTCATGTTGGTGCTTACTGCTCTAAAATCTGACATTAAAATACATTTGCCTTCTTTGCACTCCAAGTGCAATTGCCTTTAAGTTTAGGTAGCATCCGGCATGACATACCGTATGAACTTCTCCATTTCATCAGTTCCACTAGTATAATGGAAATGGCATCTCTACCTTTCTCTCCATCTTCTTTATAATCCAGTTGGTATTTCCTAGCCTCGCATTCTCATTATAATCTATTAATGCATCCTACTCCATATACTGTCTTGAACCTACTAAGAGAGCTCTTGAATCCCCAGTTTTTCATACATTATTCAAGTTTACATTCAATCATGCTCATTTTCATCTACTAACACAAATCAGTAGCAAAAAGCATACATCAGCAGAGAAAAGGACCTAGACTGATTGTTTCCTTAGAGAACACAGAAGAAAGAACTTACAGCAAAAGGCTGCATGAGGCCCTTCTCAAAGTTCTTAGTTTTCACTTTACCATTGCATGGAACATATTTTCTTCTCATTAAAGTTTGAATGTCAAGCATCTAATTGTTTATTTTTTCTATATCCATCTTACTTGAAGTTCTCCCCCCTCACCCAACACCCCCCCCCCCCAACCCACCCAATTAAAATAAAGTAAAAAACCTTTCTCTCCCCATGTCCTCAATCCCGATATTAATCTGCATGTGCATGTGAAACAGATTGGTATTCGACAATGATGCAGGCACTGCCCTTTCTGTCGTACCAATTCTGGATCTTATACCCAGTACAGTAGTCACTACTATATACAATTTTTCATATTTAGTTGAGGTTCCAGTCCCCATTCAATCTTGATAGAATCAAAGGAATACAGATATTTGCCATTTTAATGATTACAATCATTCATAGACCGTCATAGTTTATTATCATGCACAGAGTGCGACTAGTTTATCATTTGGTGGTTGTAGTAGTCAAGTGGTACCCCGGTCGAGCCTACGACATCCCGCCTCCGGTCGAATAGAGTGCGACGTCCCAGGAATAACGTCGCCGACCCAACGATCCATCAGAGTTAAATTGCGGCGGAAGCAACCAAAAATCCCGGACAATAAAATTGGAGAACACCAGGAATGAACAAATCGACAAACCACCAAGCATATATTACACTTCCAAATATTTACATCATCCGCCAATACAAACCACAAAATAATTTATAAGCACACCGAACTATAAACTCCAAACCACCAAAATATCAAGATAAGCTCTCTAGGTCCGCACTATCCAAAAATGGGGCGCATCCTCCTCCCAGAACTATCCCCTACGCCCTCTCGAAGGCGTCCACTCTGACTCACTGTCCTCGGCATCACCACCTGAATCCTCCGCAGCTGTTTGCTCACCTGCCGACTCCGAGTCGACCTCAATCTCGACATTTAGGCGGGGGCTCTGAAATGGTTTGGTTGAAACAACCATGAGATCACATCTCAATAAGTCACAACCTAAGCCCCACCTAGGCTATCACGCAATTCCAGACACATCCAAACGCGCAACCAAACAACCACACAACCAGCAATCAAACATTCACACATACCTGGACTCTCTGCATACGCACCATGCACGTTAGCCTACAATCCCAACATACAATTCTTGCACACATGCCATCACACACTTTCCACATATCAATACACACGCCAATCATACCACAGTAATAAATCACAGCCGCGCGCGTGCCTCGATTATAAAGCAAAACTCACTTGGGCACGTCCCATACCATGCCTAGCAGATTTTACCCCATAATCGCGCACTACATCACGCGATACAAACGCACTCGCACACTGACTCACACCATGCATCACTTTCACAATCCTCACACCTCAAGCCAATTTCCTCTCATTCTCAACTTTTCCACCACTACCGCGCCCGCGTAAAACGCATCAGGCCAACGGTCTTCTGACCTCGCCAGGCATCGACACCTCGTCGGGCCGGGCATCGTCACCTCGTCAGGGACGGCATCGTCCCGCGTAAACGAACACGCCTCAGGACGGAATCCTACACACACTTTCCTTCTACCGCGCCCGCGTAAAACACATCAGGCCAACGGTCTTCTGACCACGTCAGGCATCGTCACCCCGTCGGGCCGGGCATCGTCACCTCGTCAGGGACGGCATCGTCCCGCGTAAACGAACACGCCTCAGGACGGACCTTACCCCGCGTAAACGAACACGCCTCAGGGTATCACTTTTCCCATCAATCCTACATTCCCGTACCTTCGTTCCACACTCTCAACATGTATCACAAGGCCACACATACACACGGTCACACACACAAATTCACATCTCACACATACTTTTCACAATTACCCATCCTCATCACGCGAACACCACACAAACACCCAAGCTTGGCACGCGAACTCGATGCGCAATCACGCCACCACACCTGATAGCCACACAATCACATATATGAGCTCATTCAAGCATCAAACTACCCGTCAAAATGCCACGATAACACCGAACAATTCTCGAGAGAGAGAAAAACCGAGAATATGTTAAATCGGGTCTAAACTGGGCAGTTGCGCAGTGATAGAAATCCATTTGAAATAAATAGTAAACGAACTCCAAAAATTATAAATTTTGGATATGTCATAAAAAACATCTTGATCAACATTTCTTATGAAGAACATGAAATCCGTTTCAATCTGCAACCATGACTTTTTGTTCCTCGAAGTCAGACCAAAATCTGTTTGCTCTAACAGACTGTTTTGTCCTCAAAATACATTTATTTAAATACCCAAATCACCTCAAAAATATTTGAAATTTTTATATGTTATAGCCACAAATGTCCCCAACAATTTTCGTGAAGGAAGTATTTTGAAAATAGGCCTGGAACAATTTATAAAAATTCGAACAGACCCGAAAGTCGGGTGAACAGTAAATCGGGCAGACCCATTTCGGTCCAAAGATGGACTTCCGAATGGCCTCAAATGATTTCCAAAAATTCCCAAATTAAATTATGTTATACATCAAGATATTGGGAACAACTTTCATGAATAAAACTTTCTCAAATTCGGCCCACAAAATTATCTACAAAAATAGCAAATCGAAGATACACAGTAACCGCAAATCCGCGACTCAAACCGAATTTCACAGATTCAACCAAAACTCATTCCCGACATCTAATCCAACCCGCAACAGCTACGAACAGTCATGATCAGCCATCAACAACCACGATCAACCACCAAAACCATTATCGACACCTTAATCGACCTCTAAATCCCCTAAACCACACCCGAACGAGTCCGAAAATACCCGACGTCCTAAATAGGGATTAGATCGCAACTTACCGGACTCTAGGCTAACTCGGCTAGAGCGGGAAGGTGGAACGGCTGGCCGGCGGCGATCGGCGGTGGCGGCTTGCTCCCGCGATGCTCCGGCGACGATCGGCGGTCCAAGGCCGAGAGAAAGATGAGAGGAGTTTTGGTGAGGGAAAGAGGGAGAGAGGGAGAAGTTCTGGTTGGGGGGAGGCTGCCGTGGAAGAGAAGAATGAGGGAGAGAGAGAAATTTTTGGTCTTAAAAGGGGGGTTTGACCACTTTTCCAAAATTCCAATATTGCCCCTCAATCGCTTGGTCCACATTCTTCCAAACCAAAATATCCAAGGGCGTTTTGGTCCAATCTTTTGGGCTGATATTTATCCACAAAGAAATCCCCAAATTTAATTTCCAAAATCCCCAAAATTCGGAATACCCAAATATAGGCCTAGGGGCAAAGTCGTAATTTTCCAGTCCCGGGCTGAATTTCCATTTTTCGACCATACCAACTCCAAATATCATTGGCCACACTAAAATGACGTCGTCCTCGTAAAAATAGTCGCGCACGACCCCGAAAATCGACATCCAAGTCCGGATCCAATTTCGCGATCAAAATCGCCCAATCTCAATTTTAGGGTCTCTCACTAACGGGCGGCTGTTTAGGGATTACGCGTATCGACCTAGGGTTATTCGAGTCATGGCGACCTCGATCGTCACCGAAGGTCGACTCATGATCGAGTTCTTAGGTCCACGTACATTTCCCTAGGTAGCCATTCCCTAAAGGTTAGTATCCCGAGAATGATCAGTTCCAGGCGAGACTTACTGAAATGAAATGAGAACATAACAGTTTATTATCATGCGCAGAGTGCGACTAGTCTATCATTTGGTGGTTGTAGTAGTCAAGTGGTATCTTAGGCCAACTTCCATGCACTACATATAGTAAATACTTGTTCCTGATCATGACTCACTAAAGTAAGTTTTCATTGATATGGTAATCTTGGGTGAACTTATCAAATTTTGAAGACTCACTAGGATGACAATGTTTATCAAAGCATAAAAAAATTATTGCTCTCACAAATTCTCCGAGACTTTAAAGGCTTCTTTAAGAAAAAACAAAAAAGCCATCCGTTTCAATATTTCATTAACTAATCAGTTTCACTTCAAAGCCTAAGGACAAATTAAAATTATTAAACTTGTAATTTAGCTAGTCAGCTGTTGAACCAGTGGATAAGAAAATGGGCTGGGCAGCTGTATACGGCCTACATAAAAGATTACTTGCTATGATGCAGAGACTTTCTACAATATGCAGGAAATGGATGAGAGAAAGAGAACCATTTCTCAGCTAAAAGTTGAGCATTTCCCATATAGATTATACCTATAAAGTCATGTAGTTGTCGACGCGCAATTCTATGGGCACGAAGAAAGGCTGCACAAATATAACATGCAGACTCCAACCTTTCCACAGTGAAGTATGGAACCAATTTCGGTGGACAGATGCTCTGAAGAAATCTGTAGTAATTTGGGAAATGAACATGGGACTTTAAGCCTTTCCAATCACACAGAGGCTCGTGAGAGACCATATCAATTGCTTCATCCACTGACTGCATCATTATGTTTGCAGTAGTTTGTGTGATCCTTCCTTCATCTAACATACCCCAGTAAGCAGCTTGGACACCTGAAATTAAGAATTGTTTAGCAATACTGGAAACATCAACATCTATGCTCCCAAAAACATCTGTGAAGTGTATTGCATTAGAACAATCTAGGAAATGTGGTAGTGAAAGAAGAGTATCTACTAATTGCTTTTTGTATAGGATGACGTAATCCAAAAACTAGTGCCAAAAAAAAATGGCCGAGCTTAAACAAGCAATATATACTAACCAAAAGAACAAAAGAATTTTCAACTAAGAGTTGAAGTATTCATTAAGGTAGGAGGTCTACAGTTTGAGAAAGTAAATCAAAAGAAAAGTACTCATCAGTGACTATGCTTAGGATGTCAATGGACAACAATCTTTATTATACAAAAGCGCTATTACAAAGATGATATGCCAATTCATTACAAGTTCTCACAAAATTACTTTAACAATCCTATTTTAAAAAAAGAATACTGCCATAAAATTCGAACAATACAAAGCTTGCAGACAGTTGGATCAGTTAAACCTGCTGGTTCAACATGAGGTAATGTCACCAGGTAAATATTAGTATACATAAACTCATGCAGCCATTAACACGAATCTTCCCAGCAAAATGGCAAGGACAAAGTCCTTCAATCCTCAAGGTAACATGTTCAGCATTCCTCCCGCAACTTTTATGTTTTAGGGATGTGAAGCTTGCTAACTTAGCAATATTAAATACTGACATGTAAAAAGAAATATTGTATTTGGTGCGGTGGTTGAGGCATGTCCAAAGCTTCAAGAAATTGGGGTTCAAATTCATATTAAACAAATCCAAATTTACATTTTCGAAATGGTCAAGATGTGCTCAAACTAAATTGACCAATTCATCAGTTTGACCAGCTTCGATCGGAATGCAATTATTAATTTAAGACGAAAACTGGACCACCAACCATTTTCAGGTTCAACCTATTGAACCGGCCAAACCTGTCCAGTTCTGTTAATACTACATAAACTAAGCATAATGCATACTCCGCCCGGCAATAAAAGTTTACTGATCACTATCTAAGGCAGATTAAACAGGGTATCTATAACAGCTTCACTGGATAAATATGTCGACCTTTGCAGCATCAAACCCATCTGTCAAAGAGGTGAAAGCTGAAGAAGTCATCAGCAGATATTTTCACAGTAAAGGGTGAACAAAGAAAGTGGATCATCTGCTTTTGCTTTGCTCTTGCATTAAAATTATGGGTCAGAACTTTGTCACTGTTAGAAGTTGCAGGCAGCTGGTTGTGTTGGAAAGAACTTTGGCATAAGATGTAAGAGTTACTGAAGGAAGAGAAAGTTTCATATCCAATCCCCTCAACCATTTGTCAGCTGTTGCTGAGTTGAAAAAAGAGGAGAGCCTGTGACGATATAGTACCCAGTTGACTCTAATTTCTGAGATTTGGTGTAGCGAACATTCTGTTGGCTCCCCTCAATCTCACCAAAGGAAATTTTATTAATGCAGCATACACCTAGTTCAACCATTTGGATTTTCTATCAGTTTATTTAACGCCAACCAGACAAGTCTCTTCTTTGGTCACCAGTCTATCCATGTTTTAATGAAAAAATGGTGTAAAACACAACAAGCTTAACAAGCAACAGTGATTGCTGATACGCATGGTGATTTTGCCTCTCTGAAGTCTAAAATTAATAATGGCATGCAATGGTGAGACTCAGGTGGCTGCAGGAAAAAGCAAATATGTTAAATGAAAAATATACCATTCAAGAGACGAATTCGTATGTCTTTCAAATTCAGAGGGTCAAGATCCGCATCACTTTCAAACGCAGTATGAGGGTGCACTTGTTCCCCTTCCAAGTTACTTAGGCTCGTAATATATCTTTTCACAGTAGGCCAGTCAGCAGGTCCTAGTTCTTCATCGTCTCCAAGATCACCAAAAGCTTGCAAGGCTTTGTTCAGCATTTCATACTTTGTGTACTCCAATATGCGTCTCTTTCATAGATACCAGAGTAAAATAAGTACACCATAATGGAACAACAGACTTGTAAGCTTTGTGGGAATGGAAAGGTCAAATTTACTTGTAGAAATGAAAGTTAATAGGAATTCCATGGTCAGCTAAAGCTAAGGTCTACTGCCATCTTTTATGTATGCCGGAGACCTTTTCTTCCACCTTAAAGACAGTATCTTCGTTCGTTAGAGTAGACTGAAAGGCTGTCCTTTTTGCTTTAGATGTCACCACTAGGCATTGACTCAAGTAGACTATCAGTTCTAAGAACATCATCTTCCTATTTTTCACCAAAAACCGGGGGAAATCAAAATATATTAGTTGAAATTACATTGAATGAGAAAACCATCAAGAAAAGAACAAGTAGGAGGAATCTCCACCGACCGTCGATTCATTATAATATCATATGCTCGATAAAGTAATCTCAAATTTCAAGCATTAACCATAGTCATTATTGTTTGAAATGATAAAAAAGAGGATAAGATACCATGTTCCTTTTGTTTTTGGCCTCAAGATAATAAACTGTTCAGACTAAATTAAAATTCACCTTAGCCGATGATAGCTTGTCCATGCCAAGAAGATGCAAAACAAACTGTGTTGTTGATCCATTTACAATAAGAGTTAAGAAGACAATTCCACCAGTGAAAAAGACAAACTGCAAGAAGTAAAAAATCACAGTTCATATCCATGTTTTTCAGAATTTATTATTTAATCGCGTCATATATCTGATGTAACATACCAGAGTCCCTGTTTTAGTACTGAGAGACGCTGAGCTGCCACTAGAGCCCTATTAAATAATCAGAAAAGAAGAAAAGTTATGAACAGGAGAACGGCATTATAACTTATAGTAAATGTTGAAGTATTATCCCACATTGATTGACAATGGGTCATAAATATTCTTTATATTTATGCGGTCTCCCTTTACCTGCTTAAGCTTTTGATTTGGACTTTCTAACATGGTATCAGAGCCAATGCTATCCCTTTCGCAAATGTGCATGGTAAAATTCCATGTGAATGTGCGATGTCAAAATTTCACATGCTGCTGATAATCCGGCTTGCATATATTGCAAAATTTCACGTGCTGCTCGCAATCCGACTTGCATGTGAGTGGTGGGGTTGTTGAAGTATTATCCCACATCGATTGACAACAGGTCCTAAATGCTCTTTATATTCATGTGGTCTCCCTCCATCTAATAACTTAAGCTTTTGGGTTGGACTTTCTAACAGTAAAAAATGCAAGGGTCAAGAACAAAATATAAGGAGAAATTGCATGTGGGATAATGGGGCTCTTCCTTGAATTTTACTTGAGACACTAAAATTCCAGATGTTAAAGAAGAGACTTGATTGTGATCTAGGCATTGCATACTTATATCCACCATATAACAGCCTACTGTCACATATTTATCTTTTAAAAGATACAAGGCAAGCAATTCAAGCAATCAAGGACCTAATTCAACTTTACACTAAGTTGATTGCATTTTGTGGACCTCAATAAAATTTATCAAGTGACAACTGCAGGTGCAGTGTTGAGTAATCTTTAGGCCGTTATCCAATTAATTATCTGGAAAACAATCTATGACTCCATATTTATTATTTTCTTAACAAACTCAAGGTGGCAGTTGACCATTCTCTTTTATTGGTAAGATTTATGAAGCAGCATAGGTCTGGTGCTCCTTCCAGGGATTGATCCCTGGTGGTGTCCCTGATACTCAGTGTCACCTTGAGTACAACTTTTATCTTACCCAAGTGAACCTAGTGCATTCATCCTCATAAAGCTGCCACCCACACACACATAAACTACATTTGTCCCCCTTAATTGGATAACTACCCTGTTACTCCGCCTCCATCAATTATTTGACATCAATAGTAATGTGCATCAGCCAGCATACTACTGTCTCTTAATTAACTTTTTTTTGCCACTATCAACCGTGCTACCTGCTTTACCATCATTGCCTCTCTCATTAGTGCCAGTACTGCAGGTGTCAGTGTGGCCAGAGCAGGTGCTAATAAGGTAATGCAGGAAAAAATGTGCTGTCACCAGGGTAGGAATGGATAGAGGTGCTGTCGGCAAAGCTGAAGATCTTGGAGTTGGGATGGCTGGTGTTTGGTACTTCTGCCTGTGCTGGTGTTCACAGCAGCTGATACACCAGTGAGGCTGAGGCTAATGCAGCAACTGTAGTGCTGATCCTAATTATGATGATGGCAGTTCTGGTGGTTAAGACCCTGGCCTCATTATCCTTTCTGTGGTGGTGGCAGAGTGAAAGAGAGGGTAGTGATGGGAAATCGATTGCAACAGTAATGCTTGCAATGCTGACCAAATCTTCTCTGGTTGATGATAGTCAGCGCAAGGATTTTAGTTCTTTCAACAGGAGTATGTAGTCATTCATCCAGCAGCATGCTTTGGTCCCTGTACGTTACTCATCTAACTGGTTAGTTAAGTTTAGTTCAGACAGGAGTATGTAGTCATTCATTCAGCAGGATGCTCTGGTCCCTGTACGTTACTCATCTAACCGGTTAGTGAAGTTTAGTTTAGACCCGGTTAAGTAGAAAAGGCCTTCTTACATGACAAAATTAGTGTTATTATTTGGTTAATGAATGATTAAGCTGGACTCTCATCCTCCAAGTCGTGACAGAGGTATTGTGTGATATTGGAAAGAGATGGACGAAGAGAAGTAAAACCAAAAATGATGACTATTTAATCTGAATCATCATGCCACAGCTGTCTGGCAAACTAATTCCACTGATGCTGAAAAGCAACTCAAGAGTTCTTTACAAAGTCAATGAGTCACTCTATGTGATGTTACTTGATTAGTACCTTATTTTACGCGTCTCTATACGATGTAGTGGAGCATGTTCATATCCCCAGTACATCACTTAGTAAACAAAGTTGAGTAAAATGTTTTGGAATACATTGCATCCTACTTCCACATAGGACTGTAGTTAGTTGAGTGTGACATAAGACCAAGATGCCCTAGGTGGTCAGGTTTCCTTTCTAATAGGAAGGGACACATAGAAGTCCTATGAGGTAATGTGCAACATGGGCTGCCAATAGAAGTGCTTATACAAGAATGCAATGCTTACAGGTCCAAATAGTGTTTAAGATTTTTATCTGATATTCTTCTTGCGGGTAGTTTATCGAAACTGACATGAGAGCATAATTAGACCAGAAAATCAGATGGAATGTTTTAATTGTCACAGAAGAAGAACCTATGTTGAGAAAAACATGACTACAAACATTCATGTTTTAAGTTCTATGCCATCTATGTATTTGTGAAAGATTGAGCAATGAAGTCTTGCCTTAACTGAAAGGGAGAGAGACAAGGCAACAGCCCCACGCAATCCAGACCAAGTGAGAATAGTGGCTTCTTTCCAGTTCAAACCGTAGCCAAAGTAATGCAGAAATGGAAATAAGACTGTGACAACTACAAGACGTGATGCTTGTACAAAAACATAAAGAAGAATGAGGTATGCCCATGAAGTTCCTGAAAGAGAGGAAAGGAAAAATAATCCAATCAGAGCCCTTGACATGGAAAAGGTTCAACCAGAAAAAAAGAGACATTTAATAAAATAATGAGAATATTCTATACATAGGAAAGGAGGCAAAAAGAAGGTCTAATAAAATGGCATCAACAAGATTATTCTTTATATCAAATCAACATCTCTTCCTGAAAGTATTATATTCTGAATTTTACTTAAATCCTAAATTCAAACCGGCTAAGTGATGCGGACCCAAATAATTTTCTGTATTGGAATTTGATTTAGTTTTCGTCCCTTTTAGATTTATCAGATATCAGGTGCTATTAATCGCTTTGTCCTATTAGATTATAATTTCCTACTTAGAACCTATGACTACTCGAGGGTTTTCTGCATACAAGTTCGTTCCCTTCTCTTTTAAGACAGCTTACCTGTTTGATGTATCAGTAAATTTGAGAAAGGTCTATTTCTCATGCCTCCAAGCATGTCTTCAAGTATTAGTGTGATCTCGAATTGTGTTGGAGCATAAAACCGTAGGCAGTACAAGTTCTTTTAACAAGTTTTATAAATGAAGCAGCTGAACCATATATTCTTATATATCAGTACACAGAGGAATTTTCTTGTATAGCGTGGAGGAGTGGGTGGCTGAATGCCTGATATTCCTCAGGGCTATCATGACATTACTTGGCAGGTTAAAGGACTTTGTTGATCTAACTGTCAAGTAGAGGTGTGAAGAGTAACGTTCTTCTCAGGACTCATTACTGAACTTTCATCATCTTGAAGGGGATATCATCCATGCTCAGAAACCTTGTGGAAAGGATTCAAGCAACAGGTTCAAGACCGCATGCAGAAGCTGAGCATATGCAACAAGCTGGAGGATTGGTGGTTTCTAGAAGTAGTTTATCATTAGCATGAGGACAGGATCATATTGAGTGATCAGTAAATGGCTCAAGAAGCTTAAAGGCAAGAAAATGAAAAGGAGGGAAGCAAAATAAGTTTTCATTGAAAATGGAGTCATTGAGAATACATGTGGATAGGTTTCATCCAATCTAGGGGACAATGGATGTTTAAAAAATCAGTTCCAGCTAATCTATAGATCAGGTAAGATCTTAACTAGACAATTTAGCCACCTCATAACTTGCCATTAGGGCTAGTGAAAGAAACAGGAGTTGGATCTGCAAACAAAGTCAGTATAAGGCTTTTTAGCGGTACAATGCAGTTACATGCTAGCGAAGAGCTTCTGTGGAGCTACAACTTTTCTTTATCATCTTCCACGTTATTGTGGGGGTTAACACGATCCATTCGCCTAAATGATAACTCCGTGTCAAGAGAAAATGAAAATGAATAACTACAAAAGTGAAGAGTGGAAGAACTCAAAAAAGCAAGAGACTAAAAGAAAGTAAAGTCAACTCCTACCATTTTATTTTCTACTGATTCAAGAAGACAGGATAAACTTCAAGTATAGTACTAAATATAACAAGAATAGATGCAACAGTTACCGTGTTCAAAAATCTCTTCACCACCGAGAACACCTTCAGCAATTACAACTCCACTGCAGAGCAAAATAGAAATAAATAGTTACCAATATTGTCAACATAATTCAAATGGAAAGCAGGTCATTTGTGCTAAAACTTTAGTGTCTTTAAGATGGCACTTTTTGCATTTTACTTTTTAACTTATGGCTTTATCGTAGTTTTTGGAGTTCATTTTTTTAAAACTGTAGTAAAGGCCATACCGGATGGTTGACAGGTACACGGTTAACCAGCTAAATAGACTAGTTTGATATTAAGCATGTTCATCCCAGGTCTATGTGGAATGCTTTCTTCATATATTCCATTAATTAATGCTTGTCTTACAATATACAAGGAAAACTAGCTCGTAGCATTTTTGAAGAGTTCACGACTAGTTACACCTTCAGTTGCAGATCAAAGTGGAAACATCTTATATGTTCTTCTACCATCATTCTTGCTCAGCTTGAGGATGACCTTTTGCGGGGTATGCACAAGGGACGTGCAATAAGAACGTTAATTTCATTTTGTAGTGTCAATATGCAAGAATAGACACTGGCAAGTAAAACAAGGACTCACCTTAAGATAAAAATCAATGTATTGGCAATGTAAGCAACCATCTCCCTGGATGGTAAAGGTAGCATTAATGTCAAAGAAAGCTCAACAAATAAATCACAATTCACAATCTGACCATATTTCTCCCAAAAAGACTAGACCTCAGATTAATAAGGTGTTTACTAGTCATTTCACTTTTTAAATGCAGCATGACTGAATCTATATAACCTAAATGCGATACCGGTGCATTTTTCGTTTGATAGAATATACACTACGAACAGCTTATAGGCAGGATGCCCTGCTTTTAGGGAAGATAATCTGTGTTCCAAATTTCGCATGGTTGAGTCCAATAGCACAAACTCTAAAAGTACAGCAGTACTCTCTGTTTTGGAAGCAAATTACTGTACTTTTGAGGCATTCAGCATGATCAGCAAGAGATTAGCCAAACAAAATCGATTATGGCAACAATCAAACTTGCTATCACCAGTTAAGGGAAACTGTAGATACCTTCTAAATACTCCATTACTTGCAATCTTCCAACCTTTTCAATTTTTGCAACTATCTCCTGATCTTTACATTCGTTGAAAATAGAGGGTGGAAAATTTCAGTAGAAATCTATGGTCTTTGGTTAATTTTGTGCAGGATTGATACTGAAGATTGAAGTCAATCTAGTCCCACTGCCAATTCCACCCAGCCAAGCTCTCAAATATACAGTTTCCACAAGAAAGAATCCATGCGTGACTATGCAAGAGTGCACTTGGTATTACATCTGATGCACTCTAACCCAGCGCAATACCTTCTAAAAGAGTAGATACAGTTTCAACTACCACAAGAAAACTCAATTAAGATGAAGCGGCTCAAACAAAACAAAAGCTCACCAAAAGTGATGTAAACTTTCTTGACCGCCACCCTTAAAGGCTGTTTTAGCAACTGCAGCATAGAACCTGCCAAAGTCGATCATCTGAAGAGATGTTTCACTAAAGTCATGAGAAAGAAACTTTGCCATGGCAATTCGACTTACATTCCTAGAGTCATCACTGTCAAAACACCAGAAACATCGATGCCCTCTTGAGCCTGATAAAAACAACAGATTTTTGTCAGTCTTCTTTCATAGCATGAAGATCTTGGAAATTTGCTTGACTACTAATTTTCCTTTTCATTCATATGGCTTATCAGGACAATGGAGATAATTTGAACTATGGAAAATTAAAAGCTTGATGCACATGAACAAACAAGGAAAACTTCCTTACTGAAAAGATGAAAAAGAAACCCCACCAGAAATTTCTAGCTTTCAGAAAATATCAACCCCTCAGACCTGATCAGTCTTAAGCTATTACCCACAACAAGGAGCCTTCTTGCAATTGCAAGAGATATTTTTAAAATTTACTCCTACAAAGAGAGTTCTCAATCTGAGCACCAGGCATTGGTGATTGATGTCACACCTGTGGGACCATTCAAATAAGACCAATAATGAAAGGAGGAAGGACAGACAGAACTAGTTAACAATGGTCACAGATCCATGAATCATATGAAGGGATGACAACACGGGCTGTACAGCTAATGTAAATGATTCAGCAATCACATGGTACACGAGAAATGTTATCCTCATTGCATCTGGCGTGCAACATAACTCTCTCCCAAGTAGATGCTAGGACTCTCATTTAAACTACAATCATCTACCTGGCCACTACCATGCATCGAAACTATCTGACAAATACGCCTATAGTAAAGCAATTCTATGGAAAATAACCGAAATACATCGTCACATGGCTTTTTAAGTAGACTACAAATCCTAATATCCAGAATTTTGACTTGAAGAATGGGAATTAACTGAAGATGCGTACCAAGAAACACTCGTACTGGCAAGACCTGAAGATCCAATTCTTACCAGATGACAATATATTTAGAAGTTTTATAAGACCAGGTGAAATAATTGCCTGAAGTATAGAATATATCTAACGGGAGATGAGAGGACAACAAACAAACAAGCAAAGAATATAGGTCCCAACCTCATGCTAAAGTAACTTATCATCGTTGCAACAGCTTAAGATAAAAATGGATCAATTGACTGGCCAATCCTTGGCATATAGAATTATTTAATCTCCTAACGTTATGAGAACTGATCAAATGGCAGGGCAGGCCTGGCTGGGGCCCAAGGTCAGGCCTAACTTTGATCGCAGTCCAACCATTTCAACAGGTACATCTAAATAATTCTGGCCAGGATTTTCAACATAAAGCACTCTCCCAAGCCCACCCATTTGCATTTCGAGCCCTGCCGAGCACGGCCAACCACAAAGCCTATGATCAGATTTACCAGTCTCAGGCCATTGCTATGCTGATTCTTTGATACAAGACAACCAACACATACTTATAGCTGAGTATGCAACAATTTGCAGACATCAAGTGTTTATGAAATGCAACAACAAAGCTCTCCATTCAAAAACATTAATCCCTGCTCCTTCCATTTGTGAAGGCTCGTTGACCCAGCTGAATGTAAGGATTATCTCGGTACCAATGCACACGTACTCAGAGACACACACCCCGAAAAACAACCTCAATTGTATAGCAAGAGACCCAGGAAGACTGGGTTTAATGGACATAAAGCAGTAAGGAAAGAGGACACTAGTGTCTCAAGCAGTCCAGAAATAGATTAGCCACACATTAGTCGAAGTCCTGATAAAGAGAACCATACAATAGTACCAGCATATATATAGAAAGCCACTACAACTGTTTCGGCAATAGATAGTTGATAAAGTTTGAGAAAATTGTTAAGGGTGTGGTACATACCGTGAAGTAAGCGATATAGCTCACAGCCAGTGTCAAAGTAATTTGTATCACTGTATCGTTGAAAATAAACCCGAGCCATAACACAGAAATTATTCCAAAGGCAAGACCTATGCATACACTAAATGGGAGAAAGAGTCAGATAACCAAGAAAATCAGAGTTTCAGTAGCTTCTCGGCAAGACCTATGAGATACCTACGCGCCAAGTGAGACTTCAGTTAGAAACTTTACTATGGATGCCCAGTTAAAACTCTTGCCAAGAACCATCTTAAAAAATAGCTGATAAACCACGATCGCTGTCCTGAACATGGATAATGAAAAGTTCAGAACAAAGTGAATTAGCAAAGATGTCATATATCAAAAGAATAAAAAGCTTAGTTCATCTAAAAAACATGATTGCTATTCACTAGCACATATCAAAATATATACCCATCATTCATCAACGACTCTCCCTCAATTATGGTACTTAGTTTTTTGCTAGCACCAAGCTCTTTCAAGAGAGCAACCACAGCAACTGGATCAGTAGCACTCAGAAGTCCCCCAAGCAGCAGACAAGTTTTCCAATTCCAGTCGTATGGGAAAGTGAGCTGCATGAACACAGAAAGAGCTAACTAAGTTCTTGAAACAGAAAAGGTGATCACATCCGTTGCAAGTTCTATTTCAGATTTTCAAGAATAGCTTCACGCAGAATACCTTCAGGGCAGACCCAAGACAGAAAGTTGATATGAGAACACCAGGACCCGCTAGCAAAATCATTTGCATTATACACCTCTGCCCATTTAAAACAAAACTAAAAGAAATGAGAACTGCCTTATTGGATGTCCAAGAAAGTGAAACAAGGATATGTGAATCACATAAAACCTAGTTCCGACAGAAAGAGTCAGTATCATGCACAAACAAGGAAATTGTTTGAGAAGTGGTTCTTCCACACTGGAGGCAATACTATGGGTCAAGGAGCCAACGTTTTAACTCATATTACCTAAATCTTAGATACATTTTTACCAAAAATTAAAAACAGATCAACAGACTATAAAGCTCGGTCTCCTATGAGGCCTATGCGGTTCAAGATTGCCATTTGATCCAAAATGGTAATAGTACTGCAAACTCCATCCCCAGTGGACCACTACTTTCACCAACTCCATCACCACAAACCTTCACTACCACCAATTGGACTCTTATACCATCACCATATCCATCAATGCATCGTCGTTGCGACTAGTAGCACAGATTCCACCAACTGAACTGTTATACCACCCCCTCCATCACTCTACTACCCCACAAGTCCACATGCACCCTTCCAATCTCTCCACTAACTTCACCTCTCCATGGTGACACTCTGATACAAATTGAAAGGTGAATATTCAACTAAGATGATATCAAATCCAAGAACTCTTGGGTGAGCCCAATTATCAGCAACCATATAAGTTTATTTACAGAGGTCCTAAGTAGAACGGACACAGGTTGCCTCATACTTTTCCAGAACTATAAGCCCTGAGAAGTTGTTGTACAGTCACCGCTGTCATAATATGAGGCTAGCCTACGGGTATCGGCCTGATATTTGAATGTGTAAAATGCCCACCTAATTATAACAACTAGATGGAAATCCTCATGCTTTTCACAAGAGTAGGGTAAAGACCAGCGCCATTAGTTTCAAAACAAAGTCCAAAACCACAATGTCATGGGAAAGGAACAAAACCACAATGTTTTTTACAATGCCAAGGTGAACTCAAATAGAACAGGAAGATGCAAAATACGAAGTAAACCTTTATTTGATGTATTTCCATTGAAAATGAACTTTCGAAAAGAAGGGCCGGCAGAAAAACAGCCAAGAGAAGGTCAGGATCAATACTTGCCCCTGCAAGTTCACATATTGACAAAATGTTACTGCTATATCTCAAACAATTTCATACAAATGAAGGTTCCACCTCTCTTAGAAGCATAAAAACCAGTTTCTCGGAAGCCTATCTGTAAATGCTTGGGATTTCAATTTGATCAAAAAATTAATAGCACTCACAAAGACGAATGCCATTCCTTATCTTCCCCAAGTGATGATGCATACCATACTCTGCATAACAGTAGAAGATGAACATATAACAGTAGCTATATCAGCACTTCGAGCAGTATTAGAAGGATTCGATTAACTAGACAAAGTGTCCATGAAATTCTAGAGAAGATTTTCAGAGCAAAATATTTTGCTCAAAAAAGTTAAGAATAATTATCCATCCTTGCATATAAATAGGAAATTGGCTGTCCGAGGACTACAAATCAAGCACCGTCGTCAGAGCACAGGGCAAACTAATAGTAAAAGCTATCTGAATATAGCAATCAAATCGCGAGGCACCTGCAAGAAGCCCGAGAACACTATTTCTTACTATTTAAGAAATATTATAATTCCACGCAAAGATTTTTCTTTTAATGCGTAGAGCCTCCCAGGCGTGTCATTTTATAGCTAGAAAACAACCGGAGAGAAACACACTCGGCATCGGCGAGCTAATTAGAGTCGACATACAAGCCATGTGCTGGCGCGAGACTAATCCCTTCCCATGTTCATGTGCACTAAGTATGCCAACTTGTTCCTTTCGTTATACCATTGATCACTTTCTTCTCGCATCGAAATTTAGTCAAACCAAAGAGACGAGCGGACAAACATTTAAAAGCTTCATCCATAACATCCATGACAGCGATCACATGTTCTGACGTATATAAGTTATTCCAATAGAACCTATTTTTAACTGTCAAAGGATATCAAATTTGGAATCTGATATTCAGCAGATCTCTAACAACCATTCCCGATATTCAGCAATTGCACCTGATATTCAGCGAATCTCTTACAATCAATCTTTGATTTCTTTCTGATTTATTGTTGATTTGTTTATATCCTTGACTTCTTATAAATAGAAGTTGAACAGAGATGTAAAGATGTACAAAAACATTCATAAAGATTACAATTTAGTTTTACGTTTTGACATTAACCATCGACATTTTGCTTTTCTGGATTCATGTTTCACGAATACACGGTTCAACGAAGTGAAAAAATTCAGCTGACATTAGCAGAAGGGTGTTTACCAGAAAACAAAAGATTTTACATTGAATCCCAAACTATGGTCTGCAGCTTCTAATTCTCCAATTTAGCGCTGCAGATGCCAAATCTCCATAAAAAAAAAAAAGAAAACACTTAACAACTGAGAAAAACAGCCAATCCAGAGCGGTTTAAATTCACAAAAGCTCGGGAAGGGCGCCAACGCTAGGCTCAGCGTTGACTTTTTTTTTCCACCCTCCAAGCTGCCTAGGGCGCGCATGAAATTCATTCTGGAGTAGAAATTCTGCTCCAGAATGGATTCCGGAACAGAAATGCGTTTGTTAAAAAATTTCCGGAATACATTCAGGAGCAATTTTTGCATTCAGGAATAAAAATGCGTTTGTTAAAAATACTTGATTCCAGAATGCATTCTTGATTCCAGAATGAGTTTTGAGCGAGAAAAAGAAAAGCTACTTTTTGTAGCTTCTCTCTTCCAGAATGCATTCTCCCTATTTTCTCTCTTTTTCTCACTAATTTTTTTTTTCAGAAAATGTATAAAAATTGAAAAATTCCAGAAAAATTCATAAAAATTTCCAGAAAATAAAAAAAGTTAGATTTCGGGAAAATAGGAAATTTGGTGAATTTTTTTCAAAAAATATAAAAAAAATAAAAAATTTCAAAAATTCACAAAATTGCTTAGAATACTTTTGGGTATGCACTTTGAGTGAAATTTATTTTTTTTAGGTGCCCAAAAAAATCAAAAAATCAAAAATTTCAAAACTTCACAGATGGCTTAAAATACTATTGGGCATCCACTTTGAGTGATTTAATTTTTCTGAGTTGCCCAAAAAAAATCAAAAAATCAAAAATTTCAAAACTTCACAGATGGCTTAAAATACTATTGGGCATCCACTTTGAGTGATTTAATTTTTCTGAGTTGCCCAAAAAAATCAAAAAATCAAAAATTTCATAAAATGGCTTAAAATAGCTTTATGCACCCATTTTGAGTGAAATTTAATTTTTTTGAGATGCAAAAAAAATCAAAAAATCAAAAATTTGAAAACTTCACATAATGGCTTAGAATACCTTTAGGCACCCATTTTGAGTGAAATTTAATTTTTTTGAGGTGCCCAAAAAAAATCAAAAAATCAAAAATTTGAAAACTTCACAGAATGGCTTAGAATACCTTTAGGCACCCATTTTGAGTGAAATTTAATTTTTTTGAGGTGCCCAAAAAAAATCAAAAAATCAAAAATTTTAACACTTCACAAAATGGCTTAAAATACCTTTGGGCACCCACTTTGAGTGAAATTTATTTTTTTGAGGTGCCCAAAAAAAAAAATAGATTTCTGTTCCAGAAATCAATTTCTGAAGCAGAATTAGTCATATTTTATCAAATATATTTTTCCTCCAAAAATCAATTTCTGGCAAGAATTCCGGAAATCAATTTTCTGGAACAAAATGATTACTATTCGCACCCCTAACGTCGCGACGATCCACTAAACCAGCCCAAAAAAAAAAGCAGAACCCCCGGAACCAAAGAAGAAAACGAAGCGAAACTCTGATCACCCGGCGCGCGCCCCCTCGAAACGCAAAGCGGGAGGAAAAAGGGAGGAAAAAGAGAAGAAGAAGAAGAAGAAGGAGGTGGGCAGGGGGGGCGGGAATCGAACCGATGGATCCGAGAGCAATGCCGAGGACGAGGAGAACGACGGTGTAAGGCACGCGGGTGCCGCGGAGGAGGTGGCGGCAGGCGATCCCGAGCACGAGGCAGACCCCGACGAAGAGGACGGCGTCCGTCGGGTTGGAGGAGGAGCTCTCGGCCTCGGCGTCGGCCAGTATCCGGAAGGGGAGCAGCAGCAGCTCTCCGTCCTCCTGCTCCTCCGGGAGAGCAGCCGCCATCCGCAGGAAGACCCCGAAAGAAAGAGAGACAGATAGAGATCCGATCAGTATCTGAGGTCGGACCGGCGGGGGCCTTGGGGGTGCTTCGCCGCCGTCTATTCTGTCTTCCAGCCGGCAATGGCGAATGAGGCGAGGAGGAGGAGCTGCTCCTGCTCTTTACATATGCTCGCGCGGGAGAACATATGCTCGGGGGGCTGTGTGACGCAAAACTAAAGGAAAGGAAGCGAAAGGAGAGAGAGAGAGAGAGAGAGATGCAAAATCTTCCGATGCCGAATTGGATTCTTTTCAAATTTAATCTTTTTGTACCTCCGACAGAGCCATCGATGGCCATGGCTGGACTTTGGGGGAGGGGGAAGAGCAGAGAGAGAGAGAGAGAGGGGTGCAAAGAGGGGTGCAAAATCTTCCAATGCCGAATTGGATTCTTTTCAAATTTAATCTTTTTGTACCTTCGGCAGATCCATCGATGGCCATGGCTGGACTTTGGGGGAAGGGGAAGAGCACAGAGAGAGAGAGGGAGAGGGAGATGCAAAATCTTCCAATGCCGAATTGGATTCTTTTCAAATTTAATCTTTTTGTTCCATCGATGGCCATGGCTGGACTTTGGGGGAGGGGGAAGAGGAGAGAGAGAGAGAGAGAGGGGTGCAAAATCTTCCGCTGCAGCCTGTGCAGCCGCCAGCGTTGGCGCTTCGTAACTATCACTTCCGTTCATTTCGTTATTCTTAACCATTTTTGGTGCGGTCAAATAAATAATATAATATATGTTGGCGCGTTTAACTCATGCCGTAAACTAAAGCTTCTTGGAAATCCAAATGTTTGTTTACTAAGATTAGTACGTCTATGATAAATTTATCTCGAAATAATTTTTTGACAGCTGAAAACCCTAAACTCTGATATGCACGTGACGATTTTATCCTCTGTTAGTTTCCGTCGAAATTTACCATTAAATTGCCGGGTTTGATGACACATGGTAGATGGCAGGTTCACCGGTTTGGGTTTTTTATCCTCCATTTGTCACGAATGTACCAGCTTATGATTTTTCGTAGTATTGATCCAATTTAACGGAAGGCAAATTTATCATAAATATATCAGTTTAGGATTTTTGGTAGTCAATAAATTTGTCAGGGGTGTACCGATTTGAAATTCCTAACACCCATCAAATTTATGGACCATGAGCACTTAGGAAAGTTGGCACTCATGATACTTAGGGCCCATTTTTTTTTTGGTCGAAACTTAGGGCCCATTTGGCAAGTTGCAAAACAGTAAAAATTTCTGTTCTTTTGTTCTCAGAATCAGTTTTGCAACAAAAATTCATTTGGTAAATTTTTTGTTCCCGGGCACAAATTTGCAAAAAATTGTTCCCAAAATCAGTTTTGGAACAAAATCAAGAAGCCAAAAAAAGAAGCTTCTTGATTATGGGAACAAAAATCAAAATTGAAAAAGAAATTTTTTTTTTCCTTCTTCTTCTTTCCTGTTCTTATTCTTCTTCAGTTCTTCTTGTCTAGCCAGTCACCAGCGATCGACAACACAGGTGAGGGTCTATGCGGCCCTCCCCGGCCACCTGCGAGGGCATTGTGGCCCTCGCTGACCTTATCCAGCCCTCGCTGGAGCCGGTGAGGGCCGCCCTCATCAGATCTGGTGAGGGCGACGACAAAAACTAGCCCTTGCCAGATCTGGCGAGGGTGGCCCTCACCCAGGCCGCGAGCCTCGACGGCAGCCCTCATCGGCTCGGGCAAGGGCTGGCCCTTGCCGGCCCTGGTCTGTGGCCAATCGCCGGCCATGGCCAAGAAAGTGAAGAAGAAAAAAAGGAAAAAATAAAAAAGAAAGAAAGAAAGAAATATTAAAATATTTAAAAATATTATCAAAATATTATTAATAAAAAGAAATTTTGTGCTGTTACCAAACGCATTTCTGTTCTTTTTCTATTCAAGGAATAGAAATTTTGAGTAATTACCAAATGCCTTCAAATACTCAAAATCAGTTCTCGGGCATAAAATAAAAAAGAATCATTTCTAAGTAGAATTAGTTCTTTTTGCCTAGCCGGCGACCAACAACACAAGTAAGGGTCGATGCGGCCCTCCCCAGCCACCTACGAGGGCATTGTGGCCCTCGCCAACCTTATCCAGCCCTCGCTTGAGCCGGCGAGGGCCACCCTCGTTGAATCTGGCGAGGGCATCGGCGAAAATCCAGCCCTTGCCAGATCTAGCGAGGGCGGCCCTCGTCGGCTCGGGCGAGGGTTGGAAAAGGCCGACGAGGGCCTCCCTCGTCAGCCCTGGTCTGTGGTCCATCGCCGACTATGGCCAAGAAAGAGGAGAAGAAAAAAAGGAAAAAATAAAAAAGAAATATTTAAATATTTAAAAAATATTATTAATAAAAAGAAGTTTTGTGCTTTTATTAAATGCATTTATGTTCTTTTTCTATTCAAGGAATAGAAATTTTGGACAATTATCAAACGCCTTAAAATGCTCAGAATCAGTTCTCGGGCACATAATAAAAAAGAATCATTTCTAAATAGAATCAATTCTCGGGCATAGAATCATTACCAAGCGCACCCTTACTCTCAATATTTGGTCACTTACCAAATTCAATGTACCAGATTGAAAAACTAAGGTCATTTCATAGTCATTTTAGGGTTAATTCTCTAAAATACATCAAACTTTAGGTCCTACAGCAATTATATTCCGATTTTTTTTAGTCTAAAATAAACCCTTGACTTTAGCTTTATTTTCAAATTTGCCTACTTGTCAAAAAATGGTTGATGGGGCGGTTGTTGTTCCATGGATAAGTGGGGATGTCGATGATGGCACGAGTTCTGATAACGAACCTCTAATTGATCATGATGTTCTTGATCATGAAGAAACTAGTGCCAATTTTTATGTGATTCGATCGATATGACATACGTCCATGGAGAAAGTAGTAAAGAATTTAACTATAAATCAATCGATACAATGGAGATTACAACCACACTTGAGTCACTCAAATACTCTCAGTGTTTTTCAACTTCAATTACACTCGATAACTCACACAGTGTTTAGCTCTCATAATTTCTTATGAAATAATCTTACAAAGAAAATTACAGAAATCTTACTCTAAGATTTTAATTGGCTTCAACACTTGAATACTTAATGTAATTCTGAGAAGAAAACTCTCCCTTGATCGCTCACGAAATCACCAATTCTGCAAACATGAAAAAAAACGCATCCACGAACCCATATATGTGCATGTATGAGAAAGGAAACTCCATGTACGTAATCCCCATTGAATTTGGTCAATAAAGTCCACAATCTTACCTTCCTTTTGTCTTCTTTCTTCACTGAGCCCAACTTGTAAAAGAAAACAATTGTGTTCTTGATTGTGACTTCAATACGGATGCAATTTTCGCATTATGCAAGATCCAGTCTTAAACTTTGATCTACCAAGCTAGATCAATTTGGGTCGCATTCGTTTAATAGATTTAAACTCGAGACATATTTTAACAATCTTTATCTTAACTCGACGTTTGAGCCTAGTTACAATTGTTTCGCTGGAATTCGAACTTGTCACAGCCCCAAAGGGCTCAACTACCATAGATATCTTCCAAGTCCAAGCCTCACTTGAACTTCGCCATAATTATGCATCTCATTCGAACACCAACTCCACATGCACCATTAACTGTTCCACAAGGATTTTCAGATACAACCTCCTCAATCACAGATAAAAAAAAATCATCGTTGTATCCATATCTATCGAGAGATTGAACACACACATTATCAAACTCACTAGTTAGAGCAACTGTTGGCAGGCTCCACCTCGCTACAAGTATCATTTGTGTCGATTACTTTGCTAGTGCTCACTACCTCAGGAGTTTCTGGTTGCATCTTCACCTTGAGTTGAACACCGTCCATATCCGTATGAATAACTACCATAAACACCCTAGCCAGAAAATATTGGAGACTCATCAAATTAACTTCTCTGTTGATAACAAATGAATTTAATTCCGGACACCACAACCGATAGCACTGCTCACATTGTGCATAACCTAGGAACATGCACTTTCCATCGTGTTTACCAGCGCTCACTCAAATATGACATAGGCAACGAAATGTTCTAAGAGTAGAATAATTAACAGGGTTACATGACTACACTTTTTTAAGAGTCCAACATCCAATTGTAGTGATGGAGATCTATTCATCCGGTTGCTCATTGTATTAAGAGCATTTACTAGAGATCTTCTAGCCATACCAGTACTAGAGAGCATTTTGTGTGTCGTCTCTAGTAGTATTTCATTCATCAACTCTGCAACCGGATCACTTGCACTAGTGCGAGAGTTTCACTATGCCTTCCTTTATGCAAAATTCCTATAATAATATTTCAATGCTACTGTTAGTTTGTACATGTTTGATCATCTTACCAATCTCATTTTCTATCAAAGCTCTCAATTGTCTAAATTTAACAACAACATCAAACTTGTGTCTCAGCACAAACACCCAGGTCCTCCTCAAATAGTTATCTACAATTGTTAGCATAAATCTAACACTCTTCCTCAAAGGAAATCGCGATAACCTACAAACATTCAAGTAAATCAATTCTGCAATTCGTGGTTTCTTTGACAGTTGAACGAAAATGCACTTTTCACCATTGATCTAAGTCACAGCACCTACATACATTCAATTCATTAGTAATATAACCACACGACAAATTCCTTTCACTCAGAACATTTAGGGTTTGCTTGCTAATATGCCTTAAACGCATATGCCACAATTCAGACTCTTAAACAGATGCATTTGATGTCTCCTAGGCACTGTCTCACCTTAAAACTCATAAAGGCAACTGCTGACACCTAAATTTTAACTATTCATTTAGGAACAATTGTATAAAAAATTAGGGGTTAATACATTTAACCCCTAAACAAAAAATAATATAATTAGACTAAATCACATATAGTTTAGGAGCATTTGCATTATTAATTAACTAAGCCATTTAACCCCTAAACAAAAAATAATGTAATTAGACTAAATTGCATATAGTTTAGGAGGATTTGCATTATTAATTAACTAAGCCCATATAGTTTTCATTATATTGGACCAATGGCGGATAAACTTAAGTAATTAGACTTGAATCAAGTTGATGACCGAAGTTCACATGTTATCCAGGGGATATTGCATTTCTAGGAGTCGACCCAGAGTGAAGGAAATTAATTGCATTCGGCTGTATTCTCTAGAAGAAGGAAGGAATCGTATATAGGATACATATAATATTTGTATGTATCTTTGACTCATGGGTACACATGGTGAATAAAGCAAAAAGAGAAAAAAAAAAGACATTTGGGTGAGTTGTTTTTTGTTGTTTTTTTTTTAGTTTGTTATACTCTAACTCTTGACTCACTTTCAGACTTTTGCGCTACCTCTTTGCAGAGTGTGGGAGTCAAAAACCCACAAATGAAACTAAAAATCTCCACTCCCAACCCTTCTTGAGAAGGTGAGGAGTTGAACTTCCCATCTCCCCCTTTCCAAATATGAAGAGTGGATACTGCATTAAGTAGTCAACGTGTGAAAAGATTTGAGCCGTGGGAGTACTTTCCTGGAGCAAATTGTCCACCGCTTGAGGAGGATATCTTCTTCGGACAAAGAAGGAAAGCAAGATTTGAGACATCTTTTTGGACAACCCAGTCTTCTCACCTATGAAAGCCGACACACAATTGAAAAGAGCGGGCTTCGTTCACACACAATTTGAGGACACATTGAATAAGGGAGAGAATTTCTTAGAAACCAGTTTTTTTTCTCTCTATCTCCTCCCTGGGCACGTAGTGTCCTTTACCCAAATTCCAGACGCTTTCTACAGCTTTCCCCGGCGCTCCCAGCCATCATTCGACGCAACGGACATCTCGGACACCACCAAACAGCGAGCTCAGTGACTCGCGGCCCCATGGTCCTGTGACTGATGACCGACGAGTTCCGACGAACTCCTCCCGACTCCTACTCAGCCACGTCGCTCCCTGCATCAGTCCTTAGTGAGTTCTTTCGCGAGCCTCCAATGACGAACCATCCTGCGAGCCGTTGCTATTTCTCACTCGGCGGCGGTGCTACCTTCCAGTCCGCTGCCCGCTGTTACCGCATTACCTCAACCCTTCATTGCGACAAGCCCAATTGAGCTAACTTGCTGCACTGTTTTCCCTTTGAAATCCTGTGTTTTTGCAGGTTTATTGATGTAACTTCATACCACGACGTAACAGCTAGCCACCTGATTTTTGTAGCAACTCTTGCCCGTCGTTACAGCTGCCTTGTTCTTGTGACCAATAGCCAATGGACGACACTCCTTGCCACACCGCAAGCTGCACCGAGAATAATCCCCGCTGAACAGAGCACTGTCATCAGTCCTTGGCTGAACTCGCATCACCACGACACCATTCAGAATCGTGGCCATCCACTGTGATCCTTCATCGGCCACCGAGGCTTCCACCTTCGCTGCTCTTGTCGACAATCACCTCAGTGGAGTTACACTACATAGCCGAGTCCACCACGAGCACCACCGACGGCCCCCGCAATTCGATCCATCCCATCGAGTTCGAAATTGGAAACGCTATCCGGGTGATATCGCGAATTAGGTAATAATTTTCATTAATTTGATTTTCATATATTTTGTTGCCTAATTCGTGAAATTTCAACTTTGATTGAATCTCTAAGTGATATTATCGTATCCATGAAATTCCCAAGTAGTCTTTAAATTAATGATTTTTTCCTAATTTCATGATGTGCTATGGTCATCAATCCGATCTCCTGCCCGAGATATAATTTCGCGACCGCATGAAAAAACGTAAATCCGATCTCCGGCCCGAAATACGATTTCCAATTGCGCGGAAAATTAGCCAATCTGGTATATAATTCATCAATCTATTGTCTATAAATTTAAATGGATATGTATAATATTTCTTGTGATGTGGTATCGTATTGATTCTATTGCTATTTTTTTCCACCTTTTGTTTGAATTGAACTGATTGTGTTTCCATAAAAAAATATATAAAAGTAGATAAAATTTGAGTAGATTTTAATTAAGATAATACATTGCATGTTTAGGATAAATTTTGATTATTTTAATATTAGTATATCTTAGGATAGGATAAGTGTTCTAGAAAATTAGAATAATATCCCAATTTAAGCTAGGGTTTGGTTTGGTTTATTTCCTAATTTAGATTAGGTAATATCCTAGTTTAGATAGTTTATTCTCACTATTTCTTAATTATAAATTTAATAAAAAAATGTCAAAAATATCAATTTAGAATAGATTAGATTATTTCCTTAGATATTATCACATGTTTAAATTAGGCTAGTTATTTATTTCGAATTTAAATTGAAAAAAATAAACATGTGCATGGCATATAGATTAATTGCATCATGCTTGCATATCATCTTGCCATGTCATTCATAACTTGTCATGTGTCATTGCTTGTGTGTCATTTAGTGATTGTATGTTAGGTTCATGAAATTATGTGTCATATTAGAATAGTTCCATAATGATTTTTGTCCATCATAAGAATTAGGTCATGTAGTTAAATATTCACCTGTCATGTTAGAATAGTCCATTCAATTGTCATTAGAATTAGGACATTCAAGTAAATCATATGTCCCATGTCATGTTAGACTAGTAGCATTAAAGTTTAGTTTTAACTAAAAAAGAGAAAACTCCAAAAAAATACATTGAATGGAATTACATGTTAATTAAAAATTATATTAGGGTTGATGATGTGATTGTCTAACTAATATTGTAGTTGCTTTCATTATTGCAAGGTAAGTGTACCCTCCCTATCTTGCAATTATTCATTACTTTGATTATTTAGCGTTACATTAATTATTGCGTACCAGCATAATCACCTGATATGTTAGTATATAGGTCTAAAATCAATCCAAACTAACTGCAAACATTTTTTTTTGAAATAAAAGAGAGAGGTACCGAAAGAGCGTTAGAGTAATCTAGCAAAACCAAGTCTCCGTACTTATAATCTCTAATTCATGGGTTTCCAGTCTACTCACCGTAAATTGATTAATGGTGACTCATAATTGAAAATTATTTGCATGTTAAGAACTTGAATCATAAGTCGCAAATTGGTAAGAGCTTGGGAGAGCTCGAACTAAATTTAGGTTTAGTAATCTATTAGCCAAACCCTAGGTAGTGCACTCGTTCGAGGAGGTCGCAAAAGCCACTATGCTTAATAGGGGTGCCAGAGCCGAACCAAAATTTCGTGCATTTTCTATTAGGTTTCAGTTCGGATAATGAAAAATACCTTTTTTTTAATTCTAGTTTAGATAGTTTCGGTTTGATTCGGTTAACCAATCTTATTGAAAATAGTCCCTCTTCTTAATATTACAATTTACACAATCTCTGTCCTTTTTCACTTAACCTCTTTTTAATATTACAAAAAGAAAATCGAAAAACCCAATCGAACCTAACCGAACCTAGCCGAACCGAACTAGATCTTCGACTCGAGCTATACTTGGTTAAGGTTGCGTTTCGGTTCAAAGCTAATACATACCCAAATGTTCAATTTGAACCTCGAACAACCTTCAAAATTCACCGGCGCCCAGCTAAATCCAGGCACTCAAGGAAATCATATTCTTCTTCAACTCTGGAGCACGCCTCACTCTAGTCAATGTGCTCACACTATTATACATTCTAATTCTAACATCGCCATCACCTACAACGTCACAATCAGCATTGTTCTCTAACTACACTTTATTACTATCCATGCATTGATAAATTATAAACCAGTTTCTATTTGGTATGGTATGAAGCGAACAACCAGAATCCATGATTCATCCGCCAAATGACAAATCATCAGTGAGAGACAAAACATAATCAGCACTATCCAAATTATTATCAACTATAGCTGCAACATCATCTGCACTCTTAACTCCAAATTCCCTTGCCCTTCTCATTCTTCAGTTTAAGGCATACCCTTCTAAGATGCACCCTCTTACTACAACTCCAACAGATAACACCACTGGTCCTAAATTGACTACATTTGTTTATGTTTACTACTTCTATCAACACGAGTAAGAGCTCTTCCTTTTCTTTCACCTACTAAAGTAATAGATATAGGTTCACCAAATTCTCTCTTACGGATTTCCTCACTTAAAATCAAATCACGAACCAAATAAAAAGTCAAGCTTATTGACTCGGAGGAATTACTTACAATAGTAACAGTAGTTTTCCAACTATTAAGTAATGAGGATAATAGAATTAAAGCACGTATCTCATCTTCAAAGTCAATCTCAACTAAACTCAATTGACTAACAATCACGTTAAATTCATTGATATAATAAGCAACTAACGCACATTTACCCATCTTTAAGTTAAATAGACATTGTTGATCGCAAAGGACTTCTCATACAAGTTTGATAGAGCTTTTATCAAACCCACACTGGTCTTCTCTTTCATGATGTTGAATGCGACGTTACGAGTTAAAGTTAGCCAAATAACACCCAACACTTATCTATCCATCAATTCCCATTTAGCTTGCTTTATCGACTCTGACTTCTCCCCAAACATGGGTAAGTGCACTTTCATTTGATATAGATAATTCTCAATCTACATTTTGCAAAAACCAAAATCATTCCATCAAATCTGCCTATTTTCATTTTTCATTTTTCATTTTTCTGTCACTATCGATTTGCTTCAGCTCAATTAAGCCTAGCTCTAATACCAATTGTTGCAAAGCAAGTTATCGAACAATAAAATAGACAAAATAAGAAAATAAGTCGGACACCAAATTTACGTAGTTCGATCGATGTGACCTAAATCTACAGGGAAAGCAACAAGGAATTTCACTATTGATTAGACGATACAATGGAGATTACTGCTGGAACTAACCATGCAACCTAAAGGGGGTGAATAGGCTGCTTTGAAAGATATTACAATTTTTGCGGAAAACAACGTGTAACAAAGAGATATTGGAAAACACCAGATGTATGAGAGACAAAGTATCACTTTGTATACTAGAGATGATAAACAGAAGTATAAACAGCTGCACACAAGGATATATAGTGGTTCGGCTTTATCTCCAAGCCTACGTCTACTCTCACCACTAACAGCCACAAGTTGGGCTGGATTGCATTAGTAATTTGCCGATCAAGTTACACTTCAACAAGCACCACTCCTATCCAATTGTAGATCACACTACCAAGAGGTGGATGCTGCTATCACTTGGTACACTTGAAATTTCAACACAATTACAATACAACAAGTGCTATCGACAAGTATGAGCTTTTTGCTCAGTATACAGCAAGTAAGAGATTTTAGAATTCTTGTAAGCACACGCACTCTCACTCTAACTTTTTGGCTTCAAAGACCTTCTCTTTTATAGGTATCTTCAAACTAGTCGTTGCTGATGTCCTAGAGAGCCAAACTAACCGCTAGAGTCATTAGAGCTGCTGTCCTCGAAACTTACTGCCCATACAGTCTATTTCTGAACTTCTGCAGACTTTCCTGAAATAGCTTCTACTGTGTTTACTGTAGTTGTGATATTGACTACTTGTCAGAACGACTCTTCCCCTTTTTGCCGAATCTTCTGTTGTGCCTATTTAGTCCTAACGGCTATTATAGTGACATAACGGTCATATTAAATGAACCGTTACTTAAACATCACTAATTACTAGATCTCTTCAGTTTGAACAAGATGTCGTCATTTGGCTGATCTTTGAGATTGATGGTGCTGTTTACACCATCCTTCAAGGATAGTCTTGTGATCTTCTATTTAATGAATAATATTATGATTATCACTCAGTCTTTTAAATATATATGCACTTAGACAATGTAGATATTATACCAAGGATAGTTTGGGTATCATCAAAATTATTTAGAGATGTTTCTTCAACAAATTACAACCACACTCGAGTCACTCAAACATTCTAAGTGTTTCCAACTCTCAATTACACCTAATAACTCACACAGTATTTAGCCTTATAATTTCTTAATCTTATAGAAGAAATACATAAATCTTACTTTAAGATTTTTATCGACTTCAACACTTAAATACTTGATGTAATTCCATGAACAAAACTTTGCCTTGGATTATGAGCTAAATTGCTAACGGAAGCACCAATTACGTAGGCATGAAAGAAACGCACCACAAGGCAATTTCATCATTTCCATTTCAAATTGACATGGAAAATAAACCCACGATGATCCTTTTCTCATGGACCAATAAAGTAAATAAATTGCAGAGTGTGAGATTGGAAGATTTACTTTACTAGAGAATGATGGCAATCAATTAGACGTGCACATGAGAAGAAAGGCTTGATTTCTGACTAAAAAGGCTTAGCAACGTGGAGTCAAAAATGATGAAATGACTAGTAACAACCTCACATATTGAGCCAAGTCCTCATAACTCCAACACAGCCAAAAATGTTACCCAATTGCGACGTCGGCTTTGTGGGAAAAAGTAATCACTTTTAACACCAAGAAAGGAACTTTCGAGATTAAGTCAGGCAACCTCTACTACATGAACTCAAGTTCATAATCGTATCCAACTTAATATCATCGTAAGTATCCTATGCGGCCTAGGTCCAACGGAAAATTATGTGACATCCCAAAAATTCGCATAACTGATTAGTGGCGTTATGTGAATTAAAATTGGTGATGACCAAGGTTTGATTATACAGTTGTCGAGACATTTAAGGAATTTCAGTGATATACGCTTGGCATATATTTGATTTGAAAATTTTGGAGAATTCATTGGACAATTGAGGGGCCTTATTTCAACCATATGTAAATATATATGGTGATTATTTAATGATGATTAGGGACAATGACCATTACTGTATGTCTTAGGTGAACATTTTGTGCACTTGAAGTAAACATTATAAGACACAATTTGTGCCTTTATTACCCCCATGTACAGCAGGCAATTTAGTTCCCATCTTTACATGCAAAATTAAAGAAAGTAAGGCCCAGTAAATATGAAAGGTTGCTTATGTCCAATAATGAAAGCTTGCAAGAGAAGGATTAATGATGAAAGCTTACATGAAAAGGATTAATGATAAAGCTTGCATGACACTCCTCCTTGAGGTTAATAATGAAGCTTGTTGGACACACTTTATCTCTTCCTCTCTTCTTCATTTCGACATAACCCCAAAACCCCCTCACTCTCTCATTTTCTCTCTCATTTCTCTTACCCACGCAAGACACTCCATTTCTCTCCTCTTTCTTCTCGGCCAGACCCACATCCGCTCATGTTCTTCACCAATTCACTCTCCCACACGCCTCATCTTCTTGCTTTCTTCTTGCTCATGGAGTTCTAGCCATTAACGAGCTTGGATTCACCATTTTGCTGCAAGGAAACTCTTAGCCAGATGCCATGGAAACCCATGTATTACATAGGAACCAAGGCAAGGAGATGAGACTCATTTCTAAGCCTTCCAATCTTACTACACCCTTGATTTTGCTAGATTTGAGTTGTAAATGTAATTTGGTGGCTTACATGTGTGGTTCTTGTTGTTTATTGTGCATGAATGGGTATGACCGGACCTAAAAATGAAGTGCATGTGTGTTTTTGAGTTCTAAATGGGTGTTGTATATCCATTCAAGTTGTTGGGTATGAGTTTTGTTGAATCAAATTTGGTGGTTTTCCCATTCGGGCTCAATTCTTGTTCTGGAAAACCCAAATTTGGGTCCTCTATACCTCTTTGTTTTGTTATTTTTGTGGAGAATTTTGTGGACCAAATTTCTAGAAATTTCCTTCTTCAAAGTTGTTCCAAAAATCTCAACATTTAACATATTTTTATTTCATAATTTTTGGACTTGATATGAGTAGTACGAAAGCCTAGTTTTCAAACCGTATAAAACTGTTCAGAATGAATATTTCTATGATGTTTACACTTTATCGATTTTCTACAAGCTTTTCTGGACTAAGTTTGAACAAACTTCCCCCTCAAAGTTCTTGAAGACTTCTCCCTCTACAACATATAAAAATTTTAGAATTTTTCGAGATGTTTTGAGTATGATAAAGAATTGACTTTGTGGAACAACGATTCTGTTCCAATGAGAAATTTTTAGTCTGTCTTTGAGTTAGTGAATGAGATACTTACAAAAATGTTTGTACTTTGGTTTCTTCATGAAAAATGTTTATCCAGGTGTCTTTTATAATATATTCAAATTTTAGAATTTTCGAAGTCCATCTACTATTTATTTTGAAAGAATTTTCGTTACTGTGTAAAACTACCAATATTTACCCAATTTCAAAGATAAACAATTTCTCACGTGAAACCTTGGGAATTTGGACTTGATGTCTTATGGAGATAAAATCTATACATTATGAGCTTTTCCAATGAGATATGATTTTCCATGATGTGACGTCAAATGATGGGACAAATGTGATTATGCATGCGAAATGGAAAATGATGAGATGTATGAGGCAATTGTTATAATATGTGAATGATGCCACATGATTAAGACATTTGCTACAGCCTATTCGCCACAGAGCGAATTCTCTTACATGAGTATGTGAATGAGACTCTGGAGTTAGCTAGATGTTCTACTGTATGAGATGGTTCTTTACAAGGTTGAGATGATATGAAAGCCTATGATGACATGACTCGTGTAGTCATGGCATGACATGGCTCTTGTAGTCATGTTATGACATGGCTCTTGTAGTCATGTTATGACATAGCTTTGCCATGGTATGATGTTAATAAATGACCATAGTCACGCGGATGTACAATAGTGTATTTATCCTCACTAATAAAGATGACACCCATGATAAATGGGCCGAGGAGTGGCAAAGGGTATGAATGATTCCGTCCCCCATGAGTTGGTGGTGACGATGCCTCGTTAGTCGAGATGGTCTTAGCCAGTGATGAATGTGAATTCATGTGTGTAAATTGATGAAATACGATGTGGTATTATAAGATAATATGCCATATGCTTGCATTTGAGTGAATGATCCTATTTAACATTGCTTGACACTTATGGTCTTCAAAGATGTTATTAATCATACTTGTTTGACTAAAATGCATATCATGTAGGTGTGTCCTAGGAATCGAGAATTAGTAAGATCGGTCGGTTTATAAACTGGTCTTATCTCTTATTGAGCGTTAGCTCAATCCTGTTGATTTACATTTTTTCAAATAACTAGAATGAATGTTCTTTCGTTGGAAGATGTTACGAAACCAGGATCAACCTTGCTTATTACTCACTTTTGGTATAATCATGAGGCTGGGTGATTGTGTAACGACCCGGTCCGACGAGGGCGGGGAGTGGTCGCCGGGGCCAGAGGGCCTGGACAAGGAGCGGCTCCTGGCAGGCTTCTAGGATGGCAAGGGGGGCATGTCTCTTGTCCCACATCGCCTAGGGAGGGAGATCTTGATGAGTTTATAAGGCTTAGCCCCTTAATCCTGTGTAACGCGTTTCACAGAGGGTTTGCTTCCGCTGCACTCTGATGAGAACAAAGCCGTGAGGGGCTGGGCCCGGGGAAGGCCGGAGGGAGCCCAAAGCGGACAATATTGGGCTTGGGGAGGAGTGCCTCTGGGATCGGGGAAGGCCGATGGGAGAGGGCTGCCTGCCCCAGGACAACGCGTTTTAAAGCCGTGAGGACTTAGTGTCCAAAGCGGACAATATTACACAAGGAGTGGCGCAGTGGAAGCGTGGTGGGGCCGAGGTCCTTACAAATGGTATCAGAGCCGACTCCCGACCGCGTGTGGGGCCACAGCGAGGACGCTGTGCTCGAAGGAGGGGAGAATGTAACGACCCGGTCCGACGAGGGCGGGGAGTGGTCGCCGGGGCCAGAGGGCCTGGACAAGGAGCGGCTCCTGGCAGGCTTCTAGGATGGCAAGGGGGGCATGTCTCTTGTCCCACATCGCCTAGGGAGGGAGATCTTGATGAGTTTATAAGGCTTAGCCCCTTAATCCTGTGTAACGCGTTTCACAGAGGGTTTGCTTCCGCTGCACTCTGATGAGAACAAAGCCGTGAGGGGCTAGGCCCGGGGAAGGCCGGGGGGAGCCCAAAGCGAACAATATTGGGCTTGGGGAGGAGTGCCTCTGGGATCGGGGAAGGCCGATGGGAGAGGGCTGCCTGCCCCAGAACAACGCGTTTTAAAGCCGTGAGGACTTAGTGTCCAAAGCGGACAATATTACACAAGGAGTGGCGCAGTGGAAGCGTGGTGGGGCCGAGGTCCTTACAGATTGGAGATTGGTGGAAATTGTTGGTTTCACTTGGATGGCATAGGGGAAGTATGATACTTTTATGACCTCCTAGACATTGTCTTTTGTTTTGGTGTTTAATGATGATGTCATCCAAATCATCCTTGTATACAAATAAAAAGTGCGAAATGAAGATGTGGTATTTTTGCATTGAATGTTTCCACTGAGCAAGAAATGTTTAATTTGATTGTGGATTGCTTTTCGCTTATGCTATAAGTGAAAAGACTAAGAACGCTTTAGTAAGTGGTAATTTTATGGAAATTCGGGTTGTTACAAATTATGTGTGCTATAGTATAGTGCTAAAATAATGAAAGCATCCACAACAGTTTATATCAAACATCACTTCAATTAGCCACAATAAAACATTCATTCCCAATGCCTCTCTGCAAAATAAGTATTATTAAACACCCCACCCCTGTTGACACATATAATTAAGTAGGTTGTCGATAACAAAAATAAATGGAAATAAACGTGAAAAGGACGTCAAGGGATGACATAGCCCATAGAAGATTGCTCACGTAAGCAAACAGCTGGCAAGCACTGGAATATCTCGGTGGGAAATTTAAGAATTTAAAATTGGAAAGCTTGAATCGTAGAGGAAGTAAGCGCCACTTGAGCTCTCGTACTGAAAGTTGTCGATGAAAATTACCATATGGAACCCAAGTCATCGAAGTTGTCGATGAGAAAAGGAGGAAAGAGAGGTGTCAAGATGAAAAAAACTTGATAACGGTTATTACCTTAGGGAGGACAGGTGTCAAGGCGGAAGGAGCTCGATTACGGTTATTACCTTTGGGAGGACAGGTGTCAAGATGTAAAGAGCTCGATGACGATTATTACCCCGGGGAAGGTTAGGTGTCAATATGGAAAGAACTCGACAACGGTTATTATCTCGGGAAGGACAGGTGTCAAGACGGAAAGAACTCGATGACGGTTATTACCTTGGAAAGGACATGTGTCAAGACGAAAAAAGCTCAACGACGGTTATTGCCTTAGAAAGGATAAGTGTCGAGATGAAAAGAGCTCGACAATGGTTATTGCCTCAGGAAGGACATGTGTTAGAACGAAAAGATAAGATCAATGACAATTGCGGGACAGATATCATTAGATGAACAGCGAAGATGAGATCAATGGTAGTTATTGAACATGATCTCAGAAGGCGGTTAGCAGGCTTACATTTGAAATAGTACCCGACGGCAAGAAAAAGTCCCCCTGACGAATACACATCAAAATGTTGTCTTTCAATTATTTTTATTTTCTAGTACCGCACCTTTAGTTTCCATAGCTGAAGTTGTATATTTTCTAAGCCAGTAGCTTTGTAATGTTGCATCAATGAAATTCGGACGCCGCCAGTCAGTAACTTAACGGATTTATCTGAATTGTTTATAAATATAAATCGAATTTTCGTTACTGTATGAAACTTGTGTTATTGAACAAAACAATCAAATTCTTTGTTCAAGCCTGGATATCTCATGTCCGGAATTAGTTACAGAACCCAGTCTCCTCTAATTAAAAACCAAAGAACGACTTTCGGCGAATTATATTTTGTCGCGGGAACATTTCCGGCGAAACAACCTCTTATAACTCCCATTTGCACGAACATTTAACACTCAATATTAGGGACATACCTTGTATCCTTGCTGGCGAACAAAAACTATTTTTGAAAAAGAGAAAGTTGGCCTTAGTCCATTAGAATATTAATTCAAGTCCCAATGGAGTCACTAAGCTATCGCGTCCTTCCTGAGTGGGTGAATAACCTAGGGTTTGGCTAATGAATTACTAAGCTTACACTTAGCTCGGGCTTACATAAGCCCATTCCAATTTGCAACTTAGGCTCAATCTTTAACATGCAAATCAATTTCGTTTTAGAGCCGCCACTAATTAATTTTTGATGGATCGATTAAAAACCTAGGTAAAGTGTGGGAGAATACTTTACTTTTACAAACTAGAGATTTATAGATTCGAGAACTTGATTATGCTAGATTACTCTAATGCACTTTCGGTGTTTTTTCTCTTTTATTCTAAAAATAATGTTTGTCATGCAACTTGGATTGATTTTAACCTAGTCTCTAACATGCAAAGGGTGATCATGTGGGTGCACAATCAATAAAATTAATACTTAATAAACAAAGAAAAAAAATAAATTACAAGAAAGAGTGAATATCAATCATCACTAATTGTTGATTAATAAATTTTTAGTATTTTCTATTTATCCAAAAAAAATAAAGACTAATCTATATTGCAATGCATGCTACTAATTTAATATGACATGTGGCATGTAATTTATCTAAATGTCCTACTTATGATGACAATTAAATGAACTACTCTAATATGACATGCAATTTATAATTAAATGAATCTAACACGCAATCCTTAAATGACATGCAAGCTATGACATGGCATAGATGATGACATGGCATTGATGACGTGCCACGATGACATGGTATATATGATTGATGTGGCATATGACATGGCATGGCATAACAATATGATGTGGCATTGATGGCCTATTGATGACCTGGTAGGATGACATAGCAAATAATGTTGCAGGCATAATGCAACTGAATCTATATGATCTAACGTTAAATCTTATTTTTAACTTAGAATTTTATCCTAATCTTCTAGAGACTATCTAACATGCAATCTGATCTAAAATTCTATCCTACCAAGAAATCTTATCTAATACATATCATAATCTTCCATGCAATCTTTTTTTGGTATTTTTCGAATAGGAAATATGTGACATCCCGGTCATTACTCAGCAGACCTGTGTGCCATTGAATACTTAGCCATTCGATCGACAAATAATGAAGTTTTATCGTGCGTGGACAAACTTGACAACCAAGGTCGGTAAATGCTTTAGTCGATCGAGTTTGAATTTCCACGCTAAGTTACGAGTATATTGAAGGGGTCGAAGTTCAATCACATATATACGAAACTAGCACGTGAAAAGTGCCAACGTTTTGTGACTCGACACCATTTCTCTCCCATGGGCATTCCCTTTGTTTCTTCCCTTTGTGCATGCGTGGCGCCACCTAGCTCGTCACCACTGCGCCACTTGTCCCTCCACTGCAGCACCAAATGTTGGCGCCACCATACCAATTGTCATCCATGCCTTGACACTTGTTATCCCAGCCAAGTCACACATGGACTCTCATGCAAGAAGGTTGCTGAAGATGAAGACCTCTCTCTTCTTCTGATTTTTCTCTTCCGCCCGACCCCTCCTTTTTCCTTTCTCTTCGTTCTGCTCAGCTGCTCTTTCCCCGACATCACAGCTCTTGCTTCGTGCCGTCCGCCACCAGCATCACCCTAAAACCTTCACGCCGGCGATTCCCTACACGTTCGTGACCTCGAGGAGTGCAACAAGAAGCTCCGGAACGCCGCTGAAATTTCTTCCTCTTTTCCGGAACTGTGCCACCCTGTTTTTTGCCGATTGAGGCAAGTGGATGTCTTCTAATCTATGCTGTGTAGATCCGTTATTGCTCGGCAAGGCTTGTTTTCTCCGGATTTCTGTGGCTTAATGTTATTTCTATGGCAAGAACTTGGAGGGCATGTTACCCAGATGGGTAATAGTTGTTGGAATGAGGTTGGTAATGAGTGTTGTATGCTCATTTGAGATGTTGATTATGAGTTTTGTTGAAGTAAATTGATTTGTTTTCATTCGGACTCAATTTCTTGCACTTTGTTCTTGAAACCTAGATTCAGGTTCACTGTACATCTTTAGTTTGTCATTTTTGTGGAGATTTTGTGGGTCAAATTTTAAGAAACTTTCTTCTTAAAAGTTGCTCCAAAGACGTTGAAGCTTAACATAATTTAGTTTTATAATTTTTGGAATTGATTTGGGTTACGAAAGCCTACTTTCAACCCGTGCTAGACTGCCCAAAATATATTGTTTCTGTGACCTCTACACCTTCTTGATTTTCCACAAATTTTTTTAGAAAGATTTTGAACAAATTTCCTTCACAAAAGTTCTTGAGGACTTCTTCCTCTATAACATATAAAAATTTTGGAATTTTTGGAGATGATTTGTGTACAAAAAAGAGCTGATTTTGAGAAGCAAAGATTATGTTCCAGCGAACTGTCTTTGGCCTATCTTTGAGCTACTAAAAGTTGTGTTTACATAAAGATCCAGACTTCGTGTTCTGCATGAAAATGTTTGTTAAGATTTTTTTTTATGACATATTCAAATTTTAGAATTTTCGGAGTCCATTTACTATATTTTTAAGTCTGATTTCATGAACAGTGCAAAATTGCCCAGTTTTGCTAGATTGCAAAGATTCATCATTTTCTACAAGAGAACATTGGAATTTCGATTTGATACCTTCTGGAGACAAAATCTATACATTATGAGCTTTCCAATGAGATGTGGTTGATCTCGATGTGATGTCATAAGGTGGTGCAAAGTAGGTCACTTTTGTGATGACAAATTCTGGAAATTTTGGGATTCTGGATGAAATTCCTTTTTGTAACTTGTCTTTTAAGATTTGTATTGCAGACTAACCAGTTATATACCATTTATATGATTTATAAGTGGATGAAGGTTGATTAGTTCTGAACTTGAGTTGTTTCCTTTGCATTAGCAAAGTGAATGATATTTAAATCAAATTATTGAATTGCTACACCATGAATATGACTGTTCCGTCGGTCCCCATGACAACGATGTCTCGGGAGTTGGGATGCCTGGAGGAGTAACTAGGTTCCTTCGGATACCTGGGGAAGTAATTGGGATCCTCAGATGACCTTGCAATCTAGGAGGGGTGCGAGATGCCTGGGAGTAACTGGGTTCCCGGAGGATGTTGCAACCATAATTATTTAATCAAACGTGATCATTCGTATTTTGATGTTGCATTTGCATTTCTAGTTTACTTGTCCCAGGATGCTTCCTATTCATACCAATATACTTTTTTGTTTTGGAAGAAGGTTCTCAGACAAGTTGATTTTAAAAGTGATTTCATGTATTTTATACTTGGAGTTTTCCTCGCATGTGTAGTAATATGTTTATATAGTATAGATTGGTAAACATTTTACTTATTGAGTTATGCTCACTGGTTGTCGACTATCCTCTTTCAGATTAGTAATCATGCCAATCCTGCCTACCTCCACTTCGATTAGCTACGCTGCCCCTGTCGATTTCTCTAGTCATATTACTAAGTTTGTGGATCTTGATTTCCCGAAGGATGGTGGAGTAGCATTTTTTGAGACCAGGTAGTGATTTTTTGTCATACTGTGGGTGATGCACACGTGATGTTGCACATATGTGCTTACAAGTTGGGAGGAGATGATTGATGGAGCTTTTGGTGTAGTCAGGGGCGGCAGGACCCTTTTTGTTTCCCCCAATGTACCCCGACCTATGTCGCCTAAATACATAAATAAGAAATGAAAATGAGATCGTCATGTTTATTTTTTTTGCGTGTGTCCCTTTAAATTTTACATGTCTCGGGTTGTTCTTTGATTTTATACACTTCCGCATGCATAACAGGTGAAAGAATACATTAACTGTGCTAAAGGTGACGTACTAGGGGCATCACAAAATAAATCAAACAAGATAAGCATCTAATTGCGCAAGATAAGCACCAAATCAAATAAGATAAGCATGAGATAACAAAGAATATCCATCCAATCCTAATTTGGAAGCAAATAAAATCATCAACTTGATCTTAGGGCTTTAAGATCAAAGGGTTAATACCCCAAAAACCCCCCCAAGCTAGTACACCTGCGACAAATTTACTTTAAACTATTTTTGTGACCACCAAAACTCCCAACTGATACACACGTGACAAATTTACCCACCGTTAGTTTTCATTGAATTTTACCATCAAATTACTGTATTGGATGACACATGGCAGTTGACGGATGTACTAGTTTAGAGTTTTGCCCATCTGTTTATCACAGATTTACCAATTTATAGTTTCCGATGTATTAATTGAATTTAACGAAGGGTAAATTTGTTACAAGTGTACTAGTTTGAGGTTTTTTGTAGTCAAAATTAGTTTGGGGTAAATTTTTCACGGATGTACCAATTTTGAGTTTTTCGTGGTATTAACCTAAGATCGAAATTATCGATTTTCCGTACAATCTATTATCCTATCTCAGGGTTTAAAGATTGAATTACCAATTATGTGCACATTGTAAATTAGGAAATTTTCCTAAATGGGATATGCCTATCTCGCAGTGGTGTGCTTGTCGGACGCGGCAGTTGTGCTCGTGGCTGGCGATGGTAGAGATGTGGCCGACGATGAAAGGGTTGCTCAGCTCAGTGGGGCGGCTTAGTGGGGCTCTCGGTAGGACTCGACCGCCGTAGTTCTCCACCAAGGTTGTTGTTTTTCGTCTCATTGATGTAGGAAACTCTGGAAAATCTGCAAGACAGAGGACTTAAAGCTGGGCAGAGACAAGTGAATATGAGGATCACGGCTAAACAGGATAACAGATCGTCATGTAAGGCTCATCTTTATGTAGAAAAGCGAATAGGTCACTGTAGGGGATGCAAGCTCGCCGTCATTGATGTGGATATGCACAACAAAAGTGAAAATTTATAAAATAATGATCGTGCTAAAAAAATTCTATGTTAAATTATTTCTAGAATCTACTCTGAAATTTGTACACAAATTTGATCGACAACGTAGAAAAGAACTCAGATCTTGGAAATTTCTCTTTTCAACAAAACTAATTTTTTGGAAGTACTAACCATGCATTTTATCTTTTAGGTAACTAATCCTACACAGAATCAGAAAAACTATAAATAAAAAGTAAAGTAAATAAATTTGGAGCCAACACTTTAAATTGCATTGGAATGATTAAGGGAATTTCATATTTTTGGTAAAAATTGGGTGGATTTAGTCATATAAGAGGTGGAAATCGCGCAATCTTATCTTACCAAATGAAGCCTCCTTATTCCTCCTTAAATTGAATGGTCCACCGTGCATCCATATTCATATTTCAAAAGAAAAACAAAGGTTACAAATATGAACTCATCCATTAGACTTTTTGTGATATTCATGGTCATTCCTGCCCTCCTACAATCTTGCTCCGGAAAAGTCCATGTCCTAATCTTGAACAGCTTACCCGGAGGAGTAACACTCACCGTTCATTGCAAATCAAAGGACAACGATCTCGGTGTTCAGCAAATCCCTCCTGGAGGCACATGGGAATTTCGTTTTAGGCCCAATATTTGGGGTACAACCCTATTCTTTTGCGGCATGCAATGGCCTGGCCAATTTCACTATTTTGAAGTATATAATGACCATAGAGATGGTAACCGATGTACTAATATGTGTCCGTGGTTTATACATCCTACTGGTCCATGTCTTTATAATATTTTTTGTGAACACTGGTCCTCCTAAAATTTACTAGGGAGATTAGTGCTTATACCAGTTTGTACCGACATGATATTTGGCTATGAATAAGATCCAATAAGCTCCTCCTTCGGATGAAATTAAAATAGTTGGTGGATTTCTTTTCATGGTGTTGATGTTTGAAGATGTCCTTTTGTACCTTCACTTGTTAACACTAGTTTAAGCATTAACAAGAAACCGAGAATGCTGCGGATAACATCTTGTTGCTACCGGATGGTAACCAAAGGGTTTATTTTAAGTCCTCCATCGCACATGAAACGGCATAAAAAAATCAAGGAGGAAATGCCGACATTCCAAGACACCTCACAAAGGAGTAAATGAGATAAATGATGCCAAACCCTCACATGGTGTAAACTATCAAGAAGTTGTTCGAGGAGTAGCACAATGACATACTGTTAATGACCGATGGTTCGCAGGTATGTTTCTAATTCATAGAGTTGGTTTAACGATGTCAATAACCTGAGCATATTGCTTCACCCACTATGAGAATATTGCAAAGGCCAAAGTTTTTATAAACAAGGTCAAAATAATGCTAATAATCAAAACTTGGTTCACCTGAAGAATGGAAATAACCAAAATAATGTCGACTAAAATAGCCAAAATGGAATCGACAATTTGGTTAATCAAAATGGCTGAAAAAATGGACTAGTGACAAATATCGATAATATAGGGCCAATTGGTTTACCCGTGCCGCTCAACGGGCAAATATACCTTATAGGCCTAACATGGGAGCTAATATTAATATATATCGCCCCCACAAAGTTATTGTGTACCTAGGGGTAAGATGGCCAACTGAATATTCAATTCCATGCACAACATAGATTGCTAAAGAAATTAGACATCAACCGGGGCTAGACAGGGGGATTACGAGCCCACCTATTGGAAACCTTATCCTGAACGGGTCAACAACCAGCATTTTCCTAGAGGTTTTTTTTTTTGGCCAGAATCAAATACTTTTCATTTTTTTTTTGGTAACCCAGGGAACCCCCGCACGGCCGACAGCCGGGAAATAAACCCTGGGGGCGACACGTGTTAGCCACCACACACGTGCCACCGGTTAAGTCACCCTGCGGCGCCCGGGATTCGAACACTCAACATTTTGCGAGAGGAAGAGTGATATCTAGTAAAACCATAACCCCTTTTCTAAGTCTCAAAATAGAGCAAGTCTCTAAGGGCCTGCGGAGGACAAATCAACCAATGATCAATGAGTGTTTTGTTCCTATGGGTCTTCGCTACCCAGTCCACGACACTATTTGTATTTCTATTACAGTATTGCAGTTTTAAATTAGTAAAGAGAGACAGCAACCCACATGCATCAGTAATGACTACCCGATGTTCCCACGGCAGTGCTTGTGAAGACTTCAAGGTGTTGACCAAATTCAAACAATCTGACTTGACAGTCAGTCTTTCATCCGCACGTGAGGAGAGAAATTTGAGGGTTTCTACCATTGCTAGGCATTCGGCTTGCTTGGCTGAGGAGGCAAGAACGTCCTTTGCAAATTCGTCGATCAGAGTTCCAGCTGAGTCGCGGCACACACAGGCGATTGATCTTTCGAGTGATCTAGGTTGGTGAGCTGCATCTATATTGATTTTCATTTCGCCCCTTTCTGGAGGAGTCCAGGCGTCATCACCTTCGCTGTTCTCGGCTGCGCTTTCATTGTCAAGGTTGTTCCACCTGCTGAAATTTCTGCGCAATTGATGTCCTCTTTCAACTAGCAACTTTGGATCCGGGAGGTGCCTTCTAAAGACGAAACGGTTTCTTGCTTTCCAGATTTCCCAGAGGACTACCGAGACTATCTCTAAACCAGGTGAGCTATTGCTTCTGTGAATATTGTGCATCGGCCATTCATCTATTCTTGAAATTTGGAATTTAGAAATCTAGATGTTTAGTATAGGAGCATCCCAGACTTCCCTCGTCCATTTAGAGAGAAAAAGTAAATGTTCCGGGGTCTCCACATGCGCTCGGCATATTAGGCATATTGGGTCAGGTACCATTTTTCTTTTGTACAGATTTTCCTTCGTCGAGAGTGCGTTTTGACATACAGACCAAATGAAGTTTCTGATTTTATGGGGGGTTTTCATTTTCCAGATTCTATTCCATAGCTGAGTTGGGGATTGGTGAGAGGAAGAGGCACTTTGAGCTTATGTTGTTTCGTTTTTGCGGAGAGTGTTGTATCCGCTCTTAACCGTGCACTCTCCTTCCCTCGTACCTATCCAGATCAGTTTATCTTCATTTATCTGTGATCTAATATGTATAGTGAGGATCTCACGCACCACCTGCTCTTTAAATATTCTTCGTAGGACCGGTTCCTTCCAAGTGCTTGCCTCTTGATTCACAAGTTCATAAACCATAGTTGGGTCTCTTTCATTTGCCGGTCCCCCTATAGTTCCCCTTTTAAGCCACTTATCTTCCTTGATGTTAATTTTTTTTATCATTACCAACTGGCCACATGACTGAGTCTTCAATTGCCGTTCTCCCCATAAGTATGCTCTGCCATCCTCAAGATGGTCTGGATCCCTTCTCTGCCTTTTAAAGCACTTAGTTGGGTAATATAAGTCTTTTAGGACCTGACTGGACAGAGATGTCTGGTTTTTAGCTAATAGCCAAGCCTGTTTTCTAAGCATGGCTTTGTTGAAAGCTATTAAGTCCCTAAACCCTAGGCCTCCTCTGTCTTTTCTCTGTTTTAGCACTGCGGCCTTCCTCCAGTGTACTCCTTTTGTTGCTGTTTGGTTCTTCCACTAGAAAGCTGTTATTTTTTGCTCAATAGCCCGACAAACTGAAAGTGGGATCTTGAAAATTGACATGGCATATTGAGGTAATGCTTGGACAACAGATTTTAACAGAATTTCTTTCCCTGCTTTAGACATCGTGTTCTCTTTCCACCCTTCAAGCTTCATATTTATCCTTGCCAGAATCCAAGCAAACATTTACTTTTTGGATGTTCCCCAATCAGAGGGAATACCCAGGTACTTTCTTATATTATCAATCTCCAGGACTCTTAGTTCTCTAGCCATGTTCCTTCTTAATTCACTAGGGCTATCTTTGCTGAAGAATATACCTAACTTGTTCAAGTTCACTGCTTGTCCTGAAGCGTAGCAATACTGGTGAATTATGCCAGCAAGGTTCTGGCATTCTTGTAACGTCTCATCTAGGAAGAAAATTGAATCATCTGCAAATAGTAAATGAGATAGTACAGGACAATGTCTATTCAATTTGATCCCCTTTATAGTGCCATCTTGCACTGCCTTTTTCATCAACATTGATAGGAAGTTTGCAACCAGTATGAATAGGTATGGGGATAAAGGGTCCCCCTGCCTTATTCCTCTAGTAGGCTGGAAGTAATTCAATGGTTCCCCATTCACCTTGATACTCAGTGAGGTTGTTGTAACACATTGCATTATCAAGTTTACCCATCTTTCATTGAACCCCATTTTTAGCATACAAGCCTTCAGAAAGTCCTATTCGATCCGATCGTATGCCTTTTGCATGTCTAGCTTTAAGATCGCCCGAAATTTTTGTTTTCTCCTTCGAACCCTTAGCTGGTGCAAAACTTCCTAGACTACAAGGATATTGTCTTAGATTTGCCGTCCTCCTACAAAGGCACTCTATTCAACTTCAATTAACTCCGGGAGCCATGGTTTCAACCTATTTGCTAGCACTTTTGAGATGATCTTATAAGAGAAATTGCACAAACTTATATGCCTAAATTCTTCCAGCTTATCTGGGTTTTTAACTTTTGGCACCAAGGATATAAGCGTTCTATTTAATTGGGGATTCAATAGTCCAGTTTGAAAGAAGTTTCTGACCTCTAAAAATACTTCCTATTTTATATCTTCCCAGTAGTGTTGAAAGAACTGGCCATTCAATCCATCCGGACCCGGGGCCTTGGAGATTCCAAGCTGGAAAGTTGCTTGTTTAACCTCATCCATCGTTACTTCGACAAGCAGCCTAAGGTTAGTTTCCTCCTTCACACTACAAGAGCAATGCTAAAGAATTGGGTCAAATTATCGATGTCCAACTGAGGTATGTAGTTCTCTAAAGAAATTATCAGTCATCCTCTTTAGTTGTTCTTGATCTCGGGTCCAATTCCCTGCGGCATCTTTCAACATAGAAATTTTGTTTTGTTGTCTCCACTGAATAGTGGAAGTGTGAAAGAACTTTGTGTTTTGATCCCCCCACTTGAGCCAATTTATCCTCAAACGCATTGCCCAGTACATTTCCTCTTGACTCCATAGCCGTTCAACATCATTCCTGTCACGCCCCGAACCCCACGGCCCGCGAGCATCCCTACGTAGGTCGAATTTGATTGCGACATCCCAGGACGCATCGCCGACCCAACGCCCAATACTTAGAGCATTGCACATACGGAAGCAATATATATATATATATATATATATATATATAAATCACCCGAACAAAATAAACACATGACCAAGGGTAGAGCATCAACCAGCGTTACAAAATATATACATTATTCAACATACCGAGCATACAGACAGCACTAAAGCAAGCTCAACAAGACGAGCATCCAAAACCACCGACACAACAAAAAGGGATAGGTGGTTGGATTAACTTGGTTTAACTATAGGTCGACCTATCTTCCAAAAAGCGACTGATCAGACCTATTCTACACAACCCCTAATCTAGTCCGGTGGCACCTAGGGGTCATCCTCCACCCTACCATCTCCCGAGTCCTCTGACTTGTACTCCGGAGGAATCGCTTACAATAGCTGCACAGCCTGCGGCTCCGCTAGGGGCATTATGGGCGGCACCTTATTCGGCTTCTCGGTATCCACGACGTCGCCATCGGGAGGATTGATCGCCGAAGGGTCCCACTCACCAACACCATCAAAAGGGATATCGAAACTCCTCAGTGGGCTGGTCTCCTCTAAACCATGTCGATACGTCCACGCCACGTACGAATAGGGCTTCAGGTACAAACAACCCTCGTCAATCCAAACCATGCTCGAGTGCTTCACATAAGCCCGGCCGTCTCTTAGAGGGTACTCCACCTGCTGATTGTCCACGTGACTGGGGATTCCAAAACGAGGAGTTGGGTTTCCTAGGTTCATGGCTATGGTCTAAAATATAACAACAATGAGACGAATCTCAGCGAATAAACCCCCTAAACCTAAACTAGGCTAACATGCACATCCTGACAAGCAAACACAACAACCAAAGCCACAACAACAGACCTAGGCCCTCGGGCCCAGGTCAATCACACAACTGACCCTGCAGGTTAGATAATCCACAATAATAATCACGGCACATATGCGAACACACCTGGTCACACATGTGCCATACGCATGCTCAAACTCATTAGTGCCTTCCTCACACACAAATCACCGGTACGCACATTTGCCAGCACACTCTGGCACAAATATGTCATGCTCATGATCTGATTCAATTATGCACACTTGCACACTGTCAATTTCTCATTATTAATCGACCCGCGTAAAAACGCATCGGGCCCGACCCGTGTAAAAACGCTTTAGGCCACCAACACTTCACGACCCACGCAAAGCGCATCCGGCCCAGTGTCTCTAGCTCGCATAAAATGCATCAGGCGCAACACCGATCTCCTTATAGACCAAAACCCGCGTAAAACGCATCAGGCTGGCCGTCTTCCGGACGTACCGGACATCATCCCGCATAAAACTCATCAGGACGAAATCGACCCCGCGTAAAACGCATTAGGGCCCTTAGTGATCACACATATACACAGCCAGTTTTATCTGAACCCCGCGTAAAACGCATCAAGGCATTTTAGTGTGAACAGATGCTCATGTCAGGCACACATACTCGCACAAATCTCATCTCATGCCCAATTCTCGGCAAGCAAAATGTGTGGCCATGCAATCCAGCACTCGGGCAATCACACGATGCACAATGAGCATCCAATTTCAACTCAGGCACGTAATCAATCAATGCCATGATATACTCAATAAATGCCACGACGTGCTCAATTAATCATTTGACATGCTCATATTAATCACAATACTCCCAATCGACGTACTAGCATGTCCAGAAAATAATTCATTTCAATACTGCATGGCACATAATCAATGCAAACAATCCATGCGATTAGAACAATACAACTTCGCACTTTCTAGGCCCGACATACTCATCCATTCTCGACCACATAAGGCAATCGACATGGCAACCCCCAAATTAACACCCAATCGAGCACGAATCAACCACTCGATGGACAATTACACGGCCTGTTCGGGATTTCACAATCAAGCCCTAAACTCTCGAACTTAGGCCGATTAGTCCCAATAATTTCCAGCCACCAATTCCGATCATTCTCGGCCGTAAATCAACCTCAAAATATCCGATTAAACTTCCCAATTCATCAATTTAGTTCAACTCGAACCCAGCGTCCAATTGGCACATAGATCGTGCAATTAGCACAACACGAGCTCGCACATTCGTGACCCGCCATACCACCACATACTCGGCCACTTATGTGCACACGACATAGCATCACCAAATTGTCACCCAATCCAGCACGAATTAGCCATTAATCGCACAATCTAGGCATCTTTGGCATTTACACAATTTAATCCCAAAATTGACCAAACTTAGTCCAATTCGATCCACTATGGACAGCCACCTACCCGATCATTCTAAGCCATTGATTTCACTCCCAAATCAGTATAATAGTCTGCCAAAATCAACTCGACACCAACCGCCATGATCAACCCGCTAATCAAGCTTAATTCCAACCTAAATAAACTCTAATCCAACCCTAACCCGTCTAGAAATGCTTGGAAGCTTAATTAGGGTTTAGGAATAGTTTACTCACCTAATCCTAAGCTCCAAACTAATGGCCGAATCGGCGGAAACGGAGAGGGAGAAGGGGAAATCGGTGAGGGAGAGAGGAGAGGGAAGGAAGTGGCCGAATGTGAGGGATGAGAGGGAGAGAGAGAGGGCTGAATTATTGGTCTAAAAGGGTTTGACCAACTTTTCCTAGATTCCCATTTTGCCCCTCTCTCACTTGGTCCATATTAATCCAAGCCAAAATATTAAAGGGCATTTTTGTCTTTCAATCCTTGAATTATTGGGCTGAAACAAACCAATATTTAATCCCCAAATTTAATCCCAAAATTCGGAATATCAAAATTAGGCTTAGGGGCAAAATCGTAATTTTCCAGTTCTGAACCGAATTTCCAATTTTCAACCGTACCGATCCCAAATATAATTGACCACTCAAAAATGACGTCATCCTCGTAAAAATAGTTGCGTACGCCCCCGAAATCCGACGTCCAAGTCCGGATCTAATTTCGCGATCAAAATCGCTCAATTACAATTTTAGGGTTTCTCACTAACGAGCGGTTGTTTATGGGGTTACGCGTATCGATCTAGGGTTGCTCGAGTCGTGATGGTCTCGATTACCGAGAGAACGTGAGGAATTATCGCTAATTCCGGAGGTCGCGATCATTCGAATTTAGTTCGGGATTTGTTCGCCACACGTACTCTCGGTCGTGCAGAATCACCCGCGATCCGATCGTACGGCATTGGCCAAACTAAATCCGTCACCTTCCTAGGATTGGCCCACATTAGCCCAAAATATTTCCTCGTCGTTTCTCGAAATCGGCGCCCGATTCGCGATCGGCTTCCTAGTCCACGTACCGTTTTCCTAGTTAGCCATTTCCTTCCGGTTAGTATCCCGAGAGCACTCAATTTCGGACGAGACTTACTAAAATTAAATGAGAATAATATCAATCTCATTGATCCCAAAAATGGGTCGAGATTCAGGATGTTACAATTCCTCAACTTTGATAGTTGTTCTTTTTCCTCCTCAGCAGTTTGCCTATTTGTTATGCACTAGATTTGTTCCATTAAAAGCTTTATTCTTGACTGCCCATTTGAGAACTTCTTCTTGCTCCAGCTTTGTAAGGCAGCAGCAGTATTGGTCATCTTGCTCGGGAGGCCCTCAGTTGCTGACATCGAAGAATTCCATGCCTTATTAATAACTCCTCTGCATTCCTCATCTTCTAGCCAAAATGCTTCGAAGGTGAAGTTCTTCTTTCTCCTCTTTTGTGCTTGACTAATAGACAATAGAATCGGACTATGGTCAGACCCAATAGCCGGTAAAGCATATACTTCTGCCTCAGGGAATTATAGTCTCCATCTTAGATTGCTTACTGCTCTATCCAGTCTTTCTTTCACCAGCTCTTCTCCTTCACGATTGTTGGATCAGGTGAATGCACAGCCCTTACTTTCAAGGTCCATTAGTTCGCAGCTGTGCAGGAACTCTCTAAAAGCGTGTAGTCTGTAATGCTCAGCCAATCTTTTGCCTACCTTGTCCCAATGATACAGAACTTCATTGAAGTCCCCCAAGCACACCCAAGGCTACCTGTTTCTCTGGCTGATTCTATATATCTCATCCCACACCTTGATTTTATCCTGGTGTATTGATGGAGCATTAACAAATGTGACTCTCATTCTTGTTTTACAATTATCCTCTTTGCATTCAGTATTTATTACTGTATCTGAAGCATGTAAGATTGATAAAGCAGCTGGAACATTCCACAAAATTGCTAGGCCACCCCTTATTCTAGTTGGGTTGACCACAAAACACTCATCAAACTTCAACTTCCTCCTCACCCAGTTGATCTTTTCCTCTCGGTTTTTTGTTTCCATTAGAAATAGTACGTCGGGCCTTTCTTGAGCCACAATGACTCCCAAAGCTTGGACTGTCAAGGGTGTGCCCAACCCCTGACAGTTCCTACAGGTTTTAAAATCCCTAATTTTTGCCATTTTTAATGGTGAGGATGACAAATCTACCATTAAATATATTGGTCAGTTCATAGCTCAATGTGGTAAAGTAGGTGCCAGCAAGCTTTCAAGACTTTGACTTTTCCCTTTGTCTTTGGTAAAAACTACTTTCACTTGGTACCCGAAATTACCACCTAATTTGATTCATAATTGGGCAGAGATGGAAGGACTATTCCATTTTCCTTTCTATTTGATGATATCAAAGGCATTGATAGCCAATCCGGTCAAACTCTATCAATAAAATGATGAGTCAATCGACCCATTTATTGCTTGATTTAAGAAGGCAAGAATGGGAAGCATCACTTCACTTGCAGAGAAAGAGTTCACCAATTTGGCTTTTAATGGGCTAAAATTTAACTTAAGAGAAATTTTGGAAGGTCAAGACTCTGCTGATTTATTTTAATTAGCAATGAGAGCATCAATGTATGAGCAATTGTTAAAAGAAAAAGATGAAAGGTCATATAAGGATTTCAAACAAAATGTGGCTTTAGTCGAAAACAAAGAATCATAATTCGAGTCTGAATAGGATGAAAACATTGAAATAGCTGTAGTAAAAATGATGCTCGATAAACCATGGATCTTTTTTTTTGTCAACAACCATGTATCTGCTAAGCTTTAAGACTTGCTAAAATAAAGAAAATAGGACCCAATGCACTGGAAGTTATAAAACTTGTCGCAAAAGTGTAATTGAGTTTAAAACTTTTAAAAAGTGCAATTAAGTCCTAAATTTGTCAAGTCGGTGTAATCAATTCCTAAAACTTGTTAAGTTAGTATATTTAAGTCCTAAAACTTGTCACTATTTTTCATTTGTCAAGTTAGACGAAATTAGTGAAAGGACTTAATTGCACAAACCTAGCGTGTTTTAGGACTTGATTATATTTTTTGAAAGTTTTAGGACTTAATTATACTTTCGTGATAAGTTTTAAGGCTTGATTGCATTTTTTTAAAGTTTTATGACTCAACTATACTTTTATGACACTTTGGTTTATAGGACTAGATTGATGCCACAAGACGTCAAAATGATTTTTGACTGAACTTCCACAATCCAATTTCAAGGATCTAGCTTTTTGTCATTTAAGTGATAGAAGTGTTGAATGAATCTTGAAAAGGAGTGATTGGCAACCTGGGAAGTAGTCATTTGGATGGAAGAATACAATGTATGAAGATTTGCTTAAAAGGTGCTCTTCATACCTGGCAGAATTTACTCAACAATCCCCTAGCATTGTCGATTGTATTATGGACATAGATGAATCACCTTTAAAAGAGGGCAATAAATTGGCAGAAGTTGAGGATCCCTTTATAAAAGTTAACCTCGACGACAAGCTACATTATTGATCAACATATATCACTACACTCCTGGAAGAAGATTTCAAGACCAAGTTGATCAGTCTGTCAAAAGAATATACAGATTACTTTGCATGGGATATTCATGAGATGCCAAGATTGGGGAGAAATGTAGTTGAACATAAGTTGCTGATCATGAAGGGGTTTGCCCGTACTAAACCACCTCAAAGGCATTTTATTTCAGAGGTAGTCTTTAAAGTAAAGGAAGAGATCGAGGACCTGGTTGAAGTAGGCTTCATTAGGATGGCCGGTACGTGACTGTCTAATATTGTACCTATTAAAAAGAAGAATGAAAAGTTAAGGGTCTATATTGATTTTAGATATTTTGATTTGGCATCTCCAAAAGACGAATATCAAATGCAATCACTACTGATATGTTGGGAAAAGGACATGACAAATGTCATTACTTGTAAACGACGCTCACTCGAGTGCTAAAACTTTTTTATCAATCACTTGAATGCTATAATTTTCATGCAACGCTTACTAATGTGCCCTAACTTTTATTTTTCCAATCACTTGAGTATCATATAACTTTTCAATCAATCACTTGAGAGCCATAACTTTTTAAAAATATTCACTATATGTGCCATGCCACGTCGGATTTTCGACACTTGGATTAACGTTCTTTAAAAGTCATAGCACTCAAGTGATCAATTGAAAGTTATAGCAAAGTTAACAATTTTTTAGAAGTTATGGCGCTCAAGTGATCGGAAAAAAAAAGTTATGATATATAAGTAAGTATCATACAAAAGTTATGGCACTTGTGGTGTCTTTATCTCTTAATATGTTGGTAGATTTAGCCTTTAAAAATGGAAATACTCTTATTGATGGATGGCCACTTGAGGTACAACCAAATATTCATTGTTGAAGGAGATTTAAATGTCTAGGAGACATTAGTACATTTAAACTGGTGGTGATGCCTTTTGGATTGAAAAACGATGGAGCCATTTATTGACGAGCCATGAATTTCATCTTCCACGACATGATTGGCAGATTCATGGATGGATGTATTGATGACGTTCTTATGAATTATGGCAAGGTAAATCATCTTAGCTACCTTTATCATGTCTCTTAGGATTTCTAGCAAATGAAAGAGGTGTTAAAGTAGATAAAAATAAGGGTTAATACCATGAAAAATCCCAAACCGAGATCTCTGTGATAAATTTACTACAAATTAATATTTTGACCATGAAAACCCCAAACTAGCACACCTAAGACAAATTTATCCTCCACTAATTTCCGTTAAATTTACCATCAAATTACTGAATTGGATGACACGTGGAAGTTGACACGTATACTGGTTTCACTACAAAAAAACATGGATTGTGCCACGGAAATTTGCGACGGGAAATTTTTCGTCGCAAATTTGCGACGGAATTTGCCACGAAATAAAAATTCGTCGCAAATTTGCGACGGAAACAAAATCCGTCGCAAAAATTTGCGACGGAAAAAAAAATCCGTCGCAAAAATTTGCGACGGAAAAAAATATCCGTCGCAAAAATTTTGCGATTCGCAAACAAAATCCGTCGCAAATAGCGACAAAATTAAAAGGTTCGTCACTAAAATTTGCAAAGAAATATAAAGTTCGTCACAAATTTAATTAAAAAAAGAGCGCC